>JAKSZU010000017.1:55377685-55977685 GCA_026018925.1 Tupaia tana
ATATATTTTCACTTTTTCTACTTCAAACAATACAAAATGGTCATCTCTGTGGAACCCTCTGAGTATGCACGTAGAAATGCTTAGAAGTATAATGATCAGATTTGATGGTTAAAGTTGAGTAACACACAACTGTCCTTTAGTTTGCATTCAGTAGTCATTAGAGTACCCATTTTCCCACACCTTCCCGAAGACTGGGCTATTCTCAGACTTTTCAATTTTGCCTTTCAGACAGAGAATACACAGGCATCTCATAATTGCCATTATTCACTGAGGTATACTGTACTTTGAATGGCATCATTGCTGACCTCATTGTACCTAGGAATATTTCTTTCCCATGGGTACCACACAGGCAGCCTGTTTCCCACCCACCCTTCACTGTGCCTTTTAAACTTACTCTGTTCATTGCTGAGTCATTTCAGAAGAAGCTAAGAGTAAAGGGAAACACACAGTGTGTTTCTATTTCCCACTGTTTATACAAAGCATCCACAGACACATCGTGTTCTTACTGCTTCATTTACAATCAGCTTTCAAACACAATGCAGTTCACTTACATGGGGGACCACAGTCCATGATGTTCTTTGCATCATGCTGATACCCTTTTCAATGTCCAAAAGAGACCAGGCAGCTTCTTTAAATCTCTAACCTGAGAAGGCCGGCTCTCTCTACTTGCAAAATGACTTGAGCGGTCCATTCAAAGTCCTGGTGGTTCATCGAAGAAAGTGTGCCAAGTGAGGCCTGCGATGAGCATGTTCACCACTCTGGTTTGTTTTCTGCCCATTGCCTAATGCGTGTTGTCCGCTCAGCAAGTTTTGATGCCAACTGTTAGGTAGGGCCTATTCACATGCTTCTCTCCGCATTCAAAGACAGATATTCTAGTGAGTCCCACTCCAGAGACAGCTAAGACATTTTAGTCTCCCCATCCCCACTTTTGTCTTCCCTTTACTGTGGTAATATTCATTCTCCCTAGCACACAGGTTACTCTCCAACTGTGAAAGAATCAACGTGTAAGTTCATGTGCGTAGCAGATCGCTCTTAGAAACTTATTGAGGGTTCTTAGCTGTAACTGAAATTTGTTTCTCCTGAGAAACCAAGCGTATTAAACTATTACTCTGCTTTGCAATAGCCACTAAATGCCACCAGGTGGAAGTATGTCAGCATTCTTGAAGACAGACTCTAAGCAGAAATCCATGGGAGAAAGAATCCCCCTCCTCTTACTGAGACCATTACTCCCAGCCTCCCAGCTGAGTTGTGATGAGTTCCATGATCCAGGTCATGTCTCAGGTTTTCTTAGGAGTTATTCTGTGTATGTGCTGTGTGTGTGTGTGTGTGTGTGTGTGTGTGTGTGTGAGGTGGGGGGGAGAGAGAGACGAAGACACAGAAATGGAAAAGTTAAAGAAAAGAGGGTAAGTCAAGCCACAGCAGGGCCAGGGGTAGGAGGGCATGGAGGGGTTAGGAAAAAGCAACAACCACCAACACTGGGCAATCCTAACCCTAACGGAGAGGCATCTATCTGAGAAAAGAAGTCACTTATCTTAGAGACAGGAACACCTGCAGGCCATACTACCAGTTCATCAAACCTACCTGGGATTAGAGCACTTTTTTGTTTAACACACAGACACACACACACACACACACACACGTACACACACAATTGATAAAGGGCACTCACACCTTCATGAAAGCGAATGTCTCTTCCTCTTGTCCTCTCTCTTGTCTCTACTCTCTTCTCTATTTGTATTTGATCTGTTCAAACAAGGCAGTCCAGATAAAAAATTAAATATTTCGTAGCCTGTGTCTTGTGGGGATGAATACTTAGATGCTGTGGGAGTAGTTTATCAGGGCAAATGTTCTAGTTTAAGAAAATGAATTTCCGTGGAGAGAGTCAGATTCCAGAAGGAAAAGTCACACATCCCCAGCAACTCAGAGTCACTAGAAGCTTTCTTCGTGTGAAAGAGGAAGCACTGGCATGAGCAGGCGGCATAATGGTAAAGGCACTGGACTCCCACATAGCCACCTGCAGTTTGAGTCCCAGACCTGGTGGCTTGAAACTCACACCAGGTGTGTGTGCATGCATGTGGAAAATCCTAGAGCAGAACGGAGGAGAAGGAACTGAGGCATGGCCAACCCCCTGGGATTTCTCACTCTCTGCCCCCTCTGTGAGTGCATGCACTCTATGGAAAAAAACTTTTTAAAAAAATTTTAAAAAAGAAAGAAAGAAAAAGAAAAAAAAAACACTAAGGATTTTGGAAATCCATACCACGCTCTGTTCTCCCATGTCCTAGGAATCTGCTACCTGAAAACGCCAGCCTGCTTTATGAAGTAGAAACTCGCACTAATTGAGTCACTATTATTTTCAAGCAGTTTGCCAGGAACTTTCTTTCTTGTCATACATGTTAACTTAGTCTCGACACTGTCATGAAATGGCATTTATCTTTTTGAAAACATGTATTTGTGCATTTCTTCCATGAGTGAGAGACAAGGAGGGAAGGAGAGAGAGACAGAGAGAGGGGAGAAGAGAGAGACAGAGAGAGGGGAGAAGAGAGAGACAGAGAGAGGGGAGAAGAGAGAGAGCACCCCCAGCAGAGCCTTGATGCCGCCATCCGCCCCCAGCTTCAGCCAGCCCTGGATCAAGGGCACATTGGCCCAGCGGACTCAGGGAGGTCTCTGGATGTAAATCTGGACCCTTCCCATATGGAAAAGCCTCGCACAGTTACTACATTTTACTGCTGCACCACAATCGGGCCCCAAATAGTTATCTTAATTTCACAGAGGAAGACATTAGAACTCAGTAACAGCGGCAGATTTGATACAGATCTTGCATACTCTGAATGTATCCTCTAATCCTAGCCCAGTACCTGAGATGCAGGCATTTGGTGTTGACTGTGCATATCAAATGCATATTCTCTTCGCTTCTCCAGTAGTTAAGTGTTGATGCTCCATGTCTGGGAGTCTGGGCTGCAGAGCTGTGTCTCTCGTGCTCCCGAGCGGACCCCTTCGTTGCACAGGAGGCATCCTTGGGAATGCACCGCCTCCTTTCCACTGTTCAGGGTCAGAATGGGAAGGATGAGTCGCTGTGTTTTCTGAGGGTGACTAAGCATCTGTTCTTAATTAGTCTGCAATGTTCGTGAACCCCAGGAAATCTCTGTGAATTTCTAAAGTGCCCCAACATAGAGAGTGTTACTTTCTAGAGTGTGTTTTTATTTTCTTGGCGTTGCCAACAAATCCTAATGAGGGTATCATTGAGACTTCAACCTCTATAAAGTACTATGCATAGATGAATGTGCAATATTAATGGCAGGGACAGAAATGCTGGGTGGAGGCAGGGAGGAACGGGAAGTAGAGAGGATAAAATGCAACTTCTAAAAGGAAGAATGTTTTTCCCTCTAGTGAGCATCAGATGGAATACTCAGAAGATTCTTGCTTCAAGAGTGGGGAAGAATCAGGCACTGCTATGTCTCCTTTAACAAAGTCCAAGTGCAAGAGCCAAAACTTGGAAGTATCAAACTGAGAACTCAACTGCATCTCAGAACAAAACTTTAAAATGTGTAATATACCTCTGCATCTGTCCAGGATGTACTAACAGAGACTAGACTTGCTCTTCCATAAGAAACATTAAAATATAGATGATAGATAGATAGATAGATAGATATGTGTGTGTCTGTGTGTGTGTATACACACACACATATACAGGCATGTATATTATATATGTGTGTGTGTGTGTGTGTGTGTGCATTTATGTATTCTTTGGATATCAGATAATAAACATCAATGATTCCTGAGATGGGAACAAATATGCCAGGATCTATAATTGTCTGGGCTTACCACCTAGAATAAGTTTCTAGACTTCCACACAGAAAGGATAACCTAAGGATCTTACCGAGACCAGACAGGACAGATTTGGGAGTCCAGGGAGATCAAGATCGCCAGAGTTCACAGCACAGCAGAACCGGAGAAGCATGCACAGATAACTCCAAAGATTTGCCGAGACCTGCCAAGGGCCCCGTGGGAGCATTCTGCTGAGTACTGATGGAAACGTACACATGAGGAAGCCACTCAAGACTGAAGAGGAGGAGAGGAGGGAAACATGACTAGAGAAAAAACCTAGTGAGCTTACAGAGGCTGCTAATAGTGCTTGTGCCTGTAAACCAGGATTTTAAATCTCGTAACTCACAAATAATGAGGTAGCTTACTTGGAGCGGTTTTATCTCATTGGAAGAAAAAATTATCCCTAGATTAAATAGTTTTAGTGCTACTTAACAAGGCCTGCAAACAGATCCTAAACAATATGCTGTCTTCAAATTCTTTAATTGCTCACCAGAACAAAGCTGAAGACAATGTCTAAGAATACAAAACATTTACACTCAACACGTTAAAATTAACCATGTCTGGGACCAGCAGTTAGCGTAATGGCTATATCACTGGACTCCCATATAGCCGTCCGCGGTTTGAGTCCTGGACCCGGTGGCTTAAACTCACACTGAGCATGTGTGCGTGTGTGCCCAAGATCCCGAGAGGAGAAAGGAGGAGGAGGGATTGCAGCATGGCCATCCCCCCTGGGGCGGGTGATTTCTTGCTTTCTGTCTCTCTGTCTCTCTCTGTCTTTCTGGAGAGCACACGAGTCCTATAGCAAAAACCTCTCAAAAAAAAAAATTAACAATGTCTGACATTCAATAAAAAATTATCAGACAAGAAATAAAGTAGGAAAATACAACCATAATGAGGATGTAAAAAAAAGTCAATCAGAACTGTCAGAAATGGCACAGATAATAGAATTAATAGAGGAGGACTTCAAAACAATTATTATAAATATATTCCATTTATTTAAAGAGTTAGAGGAAAAGATGAACACTGTAAGTGGAGATGGAAAACTTTCTAAAAGATCCATATACTAAGCCTCTGGAGATTAAAAGCAGTATCTGATGTGATAAACACTGTCAGGAATTGACATTTTTGTTGTTGTTGTTGTTCTTATAGGGCAAGTGCGCTCACCAGACAGAGAGACAGAGAGACAGAAAGTAAGAAATCACCCCCGGGGGGATGGCCACGCTGCAATCCCTTCTCCTCCATTCTTCTCTCGGGATCTTGGGGCACACACGCACACGCACCCCACGTGAGTTTAAGCCACCAGGTCTGGGACCCGAACCACAGTTGACTACATGGGAGTCCAGTGACATAGCCATTACGCCAACTGCTGGTCCCAGGAATTGACATTTAAACATTACATATTATTTAGGTAAATTAGAAAAAGTTAGTAAGCTTGTGGGCATAGTTATAGTAATAAGTAATAGTAATGATCAGAAATTAAACAGAGATTCAAGAAACTGAAAAAAAAAAATAAAAGAATAGAACTTCAATGAGCTGTGAGACAATTTCAGTTTGCTACATGAAGCCAACACACACCAGGGAAACTCTAAGCTTCTCACAGCTTATTTTTAAGTGATATTTGATGACTCTCCACAGACCAGAACCTTTAAACAATCCTTATACATTTCTGCTCTTCAAGTCTTTGTACTATTGTTGCCAACATTTTCCTTTTAAGAAAAAAAATTCACATAAACAAGGTCTCCCTGTGTTGTAATCCTCTTGTCTCAGCCTCCCAAGTAGCTGGGACCACAGGTGTGCACCACTGTGCCTGCTGGTACATTTTGCTTTTACATAGTTACTATTTTTTGTTTTAAACAAATGATTATCATTTAAAGAACATTTCCTCCTTTTCGTTATCCCAGCAGGATTTGGGGCATGTAAGAGGATTTTGATGCAGGAAGTTGATGTGCTTGGACCCAGCAGCTAAATGCGGGAACACAGCGAGGTCAATTCTTTGTCTCATGCTCATGAAGAATTAGAGACATGGACACAGAGAAGGAGTAGTGAAATGGAGAGTTTGCTCAGAGAGGGAAGGCAGATCAGAGCTCCCCCGCAGGGAGTGGGCCCTGCAAAATGTGCTGCCAATAAAGAGTGAGGAGAGGGTTTGTATCTATGTCAGGGAGGCTTTGTTTGGGCTTCTTGTTTTTATTTAGGCTTGTTCAGCCTCTGAGAAGCTGATTTTATGTGAGAAGAGAAATGTGTCTTGTAGGAGGGAGGACTGGGTATCATATTGAGGAGAAATGCCAGCTCATTGACAAGCTTAGTGCTGCTCAGAAAGAGCTTGCAGGGAGTTGCCTGCAGGGTGTGCTCTATGGGATGGGGGAGTTGAGCTATATAGTGTAAAATTCTAACTTCTTTTTTTTTTTTTTTTTTTTTTTTTGGAGGTTTATCGCTATAGGGCGTGTGCGCTCACCAGACAGAGAGAGACAGAGAGACAGAAAGCGTGAAATCACCCCCCCGGGGGGATGGTCACGCCGCAATCCCTTCTCCTCCATTCTCCTCTCGGGATCTTGGGCACGCACGCACACGCGCCCGGCGTGAGTTTTAAGCCACCGGGTCCGGGACGCGAACTGCGCTCGACTACATGGGAGTCCAGTGACATAGCCATTACGCTAACTGCTGGTTCCCAAATTCTAACTTCTTTAAATTCGGATATTTAAGAGACCTGTCCTGAGACTCAGAATGAAAAATCACGAACATATTTAAAGAAGAAAAAGGAAACATTTAATAGAAAAGTAAAGATTTCTAATAGGAAGGAAATATACTTCTACGCCTAAAAAGCGTGTGGATGGGCAGCTACCGGAGAAGGACCACTGCACTGGGCATGAGGTTAAGTTGGTAATCCTGGGGGTTGATAATGAATATTTAACAGGGGAAGGTCTGTCAAAATACCTGGCTTCTTTGTGTGGTATCCCCAGCTTTTCCTGTGCTTGTATATCTCTTTCAGGTGCAGAATTTAATTATTTCATCACACGTGCCCAGGGTGCTCTTTGAAGCAATTAACGTCCATCTCTGGGTGTACCACCCTGTTGTTGACTTAGCGTCCTATCCCAGAGGTGAGTTTCTGTCTGTGTAACTGGGACAGCAGAAAGAAGGTAACAATCTTCCTGGTGCCAAGACCAGGTTGGGAAGGGTGGAAAGAGGGCATCTTCAAAAAGGGTCTGGTTTGGGGGACCAGTAGTTAGCATAATGGCTATGTCACTGGACTCCCATGTACCCAACCACGGTTCGCGTCCCGGACCCGGTGGCTTAAACTCATGCGGGGCACGTGTGCGTGCATGCCCAAGATCCCGAGAGGAGAATGGAGGAGAAGGGATTGCGGCGTGGCCATCCCCCCAGGGGGTGATTTCTCGCTTTCTGTCTCTCTGTCTCTCTCTGTCTGTCTGGCGAGCGCACACACCCTATAGCAAAAACCTCTCCAAAAAAAAAGGGGGGGTCTGGTTTCATTTCCTGATAGGTTGGTCCTGTGGCCTTGTGCTTAAGGGATCTCACATTATCAATAACACAGTTTGAGTTCCAGCCCCAGCAGCTTGACAAACATGCCAGGCACATGTGCATGTGTGGCTCAAATTCTGATAGGATGGAGGGACCCGCAGTTAGCATAATGGCTATGTCACTGGATTCCCATGTAGTTGACCATGGTTCGAGTCCCGGACCTGGTGGCTTAAACTCACACCGGGCGCGTGTGCGTGCGTGCCCAAGATCCCAAAAGGAGAAAGGAGGAGAAGGGATTGCGGCATGGCCTCCTCCCTGGGGGGTGATTTCTCGCTTGCTTTCTGTCTCTCCGTCTCTCTCTGTCTTTCTGGTGAGTGCACGCGCCCTATAGCAAAAACCTCTCCAAAAAAACAAAAAAACAAAAAAAAACAATTCTGCTAGGATGGAGAAGAGGAGAATCCATGGTGTGACCAGGCTCCGATGGTTTACATGCTTTCTCCCTTTGTCTTCCTGTTTCCCTCTGGAGAGCACATGAACCCTCTGGCTTACAAACAAACGAACAAACAAAATTAAGACTAGATAAAGAAAATGAACCTATGAGATCAAATCTTTCTTTGGAGATTAAAACAGATCTTGATTTCTATAATTAAGCACCCACTAATGTGGTTGGCTTGATTTAGAGAGATATGTTGCCTCTAGAGTAGAAGGAGAACACAAGATGAAGCTCTAAACACAATGGCTGTAGGGTCTATGGAGAAGAATGATGATTTTATGTCTCTTTGTAATATTTACCTTGGAACACACGTGGTAGGAGGAATGTCTAATGATCTGATGTTTATTAGGTCATTGGAAAACTCATGACATATTTTTCTATACAAAGACAATTCAGTCATTTATTTTTCTTCCATTTAGAGGAGAAGACTGCACAAATAAGTAACATAAATTTACATCAACCAGCTTTTCTGTTTGTGATATCTAAGGAGTGTGTTGAAAATAAAAGTGAGGTGATCTGAGTAAATTAAATTTGATGTTGTACACACAACCAATTCCAGGTCTAGCTAGAAATCTCTTTGTTCAGGAATAAGTAGACACGGGAATCAGTAGTAACAGTAATGTCAGACCTACAGTTAGGGTCTGCAAGACTAAGGCTTGGTGTTCACCATTCTGGGTTGCTCCTCCAGTACGAGTTTCATCCCTCAACATCTGAGCTTAAATTCTCCTTAATTTTAAAAAAATGTTTTTGAGGGACCAGCAGTTAGCGTAATGGCTATGTCGCTGGACTCCCACGTAGTCGACCGCGGTTTGAGTCCCGGACCCGGCGGCTTAAACTCACACCGGGCGCGTGTGCGTGCGTGCCCAAGATCCCGAGAGGAGAATGGAGGAGAAGGGATTGCGGCGTGGCCATCCCCCCTGGGGGGTGATTTCCTGCTTTCTATCTCTCTGTCTCTCTCTGTCTGTCTGGCGAACGCACGCGCCCTATAGCAAAAAAACCTCTCCAAAAAAAAAAAAAAATGTTTTTGAAACTCCATTGTTATTTTGTTCCACCATTTTGACTCTCTTCTTTAAAGACTTGAATTATACATTATTCATATGTTTTCTGTACTGAGTTGGTATGTCTTGTATAATGAAATCTACCCCAAAATAAACTTTTTTTTTTAGAGAGAGAGATTTTTGCTGTAGGGCATGTGCACTCACTGAAGAGACAGAGATAGAAAGTGAGAAATCATACCCCAGGGAGAATGGCCATGCCACAATTCCTTCTCCTCCATTCTCCTCTCAGGATCTTGGGCATACACACACCTTCACCCAGCATGAGTTTTAAGCCACTGGATCTGGGTCTCTAACCATGGTTGACTACATGGAGTTCAGAGACATAACCATTACACCATATCCTGGTCCCCCAAAATAAGCTTTACCAAAAAAATTTTAGTGAGTTATTGTCCCACTATCCATAAGTGCACAGGTTTATTCCTCATTGATAAATGGTGTGCAGCGTACAGTCACATGGTTTTTCCTAGTGCTCATTTTTGTGTTAGTTGCTGCCTTGGCCATTCTGAGGAGTTCTGAATTCTTACTTCCGGAAAATGCCTTTGTTTACAAGTGACTATGAAACAGGAGACTGTAAGTCTGACCCACAAAGGAAGGTTCTGGGTTCACATCAGAAGACCTCCCTGATCACACGAGGCATGCATGTACCCATGATCTGGGGCTGGCTTGAGGTTGCCCATTATCGTGGATCAAGGCCCTGTTGGGGGTGCTTGTCTCCCTCTTTCTCTTTCCCTCTCTTTCTTTCTCTGTCTCTATCACACACACACACACACACACACACACATGGAAGAATGGAAGAAATAAATAAACTTTAAAAATAAATAAAAAGCTGCTTACTTTTTTACCTGTGAAATTTCTCTTCTAGGTACCTAGGATTCTGGGTGCTATTTATAAGCAATTGAGTGAAAATCCTTCTCACATTTTGAAGCATGTTATGCTGAGGGTCACTACTTTGTTGACCCGCACTTCATCCAAGATGGACATCTCTAAACTCTTGGACTCTGCAGTCCCAGCAGACAAGTAAGGCTCTAGCCCCTGCGCCTTCTCAGGTAGCACAGTCAGATGGACCTGGGCTCGATATGCAGAAAAACAGAACTAAACCACTCTCTCTCAATCACTTTATAAAAATCAACTCAAAATGGATTCACGATTTAAATGTAAGACCTAAAACTATGAAACTACTAGAAAAAAACATAGGGGAAATGTTTCTTGACATTGGTCTGGGCAAGGAGTTTTTGGATAAGACTTCAAAAGCACAGACAACCAAAAACAAAAATAGACTAAGGATATTACATTACATTAAAAAATCTTCTGGGGCCAGATGAAGGCTCTGTGATAAAACATAGTGCTATGCATGTCTGATCGACATGGGAAAGTTCTGGGTCTATTAGAGTCGGGCCCAGCTTCTTCTTTCTTTTTCTCTCTTTTTTTTTTTTCTTCTTTTTTTTTTTTTTTTTTTTTTTGTTTAAGAGAAGCTCTATTTTTGCATCATGTAGGATGATTGTAAGGGCTTAAATATGATTATGTATGTTTATGTTTTTGTAAAATACCTGCCCTCAAGAATAATCTATGTCACCATTGTTCACTTGAAGCTTTAAATTGGGTTCTGCTGCATGTCCATGGGAATAAACATCTCATAATGATAATATATTTTCTTCTAATCTTTGAACTTACTAATTTTTCTTAGAGAGAAAAATGGTCATATGAGTTTATGAGACAATCTGAATTTAACAGGCACATTGGAAGAGTAGAAAATCCATTTCTAGTTTGAACATTGGGAAGGAAGGTAGTACTTCTTTATTATTAATGGTATAAAGGCAGGAAGTTTTATCACAGAAAGGTCTCGGGCTTTGAAAACAAATGACTCTGGATCCCTCCACAATTTGGGCCCATGCAAGTTTGATAATATCCCTGATGCTCAATGTTCTCCTCTGTGAAATGAGGATAGTTCTTTCTAACTCTAGAGTTGTTCTATGGGCTGAGTTAATCTGTTAAAAAATCAACAAAGTTTTAAATAAATGATATAACTTCCTTTTTCTGACTGAAAGATTGCACTTATTTAGGTAACTCAGAAAAGATTCTGCTACTCATAAAATGCATAGAAAGAGCTTCACATGTCTCAGTGTTTTCTTACCCAGAAACTATGCATGCATAGTGTCTGAAGTGTCATCGGTCCTCAGACATTGTTTTGAGGAAAAGGAATATACCCATGTGGATGTAGTAAAAATTGCCAAGGAATTCAGCAGTTTGTGTTGAGGAGAGCAGGAGCTATTAGAGTTGGGTGAATATAATTAAACTTGCCAGCTTTCTCAATTTTAGGTGAGGTCTAGGGTAGAAAAAAACAAGATTTGTAGTTAAGCTAAAACAAAGAATCATATGGAAGAACTGATCAGTTAGAGATGTGAACAGGAGGTAAGAAGTCAAATAGCAAATGTAATTTGAGGTCCACATGTTTCCGAGCATGGTTCTGAATGAGCTTTGCCGGGAAGATCAGTGTGTAGTGGGATCTAGAGAGTTGGGGTATCCACATTCCATGGAACCAGATTGGTCAAATTAGGAATTTAGTGCAGACACAGCAGGAGACTGCAGAGCCCAGCAAGGATTGAAGAGGTAACAGGACTTAGAGGTATACAGCACTTTTTAGATGCACAATAGTAAGACTAATCTTGCACAGTGGAAGAGTACGTAGGGAAAGAAGCTAGGGGATCAGAGATCAAGAAGTCAGGGTTCTAGTCACATGTCTGTCACTTGTAAATGTGTGACATTTGGCAAACTTATTCACTCCACTATGCTTGCTTTGTATTTTTCCTTTTAATTTTAAGTAGTTAGCTAGTTTTACAAAAAAAATTTAAGGTTATTTACTTTTTATATATTAATTAATATATTAATTTGTATTTCCATGCCCATTTATAAATATTCTGTTATTCCTGGTGAGAAAAGCAAGGAGAATATGAAATGCAGAAAACTGACCTGTTATTGACATTAGGCTGGACAGATACTGAGGTAGGAGTAGGAGGTGAACTCACAGACTTCTGATCTTTTCCATAAGATCTTATGTACTTTCTGTTTTTGCAAATGAGACTAAGAGGATCATTTAGAACTGAGACTCTCAGCTTGTTTTGTGTTTGTCTGCCTGTCCCTGCCCAATGCATGTCACGTACTGAGTAGGAAACTGACTGTCCGGGGTTGGTTGTGTTGCAGCATGCTGGTGCTGACATGGCACGCGGTGGGTTTGGAGTTATGCATGGCTTCACAGGTGCTGAAGGCAATACTGTTGATACTGAAAGGAAAGATTTGGAGAATGCCCTAATGGAAAGAAGATACTTCTCTCTGGATGCTGACAACATGATGCGTATGGCGGTAAATAACACCATGAGTGTTTCTTCTCAGTATTGATTCCCTAATCATGGAAAGCCCTATCCACCCTTTCTACAGGCACCTCCATACTTTCCCAACATGGTCCTTCTCTCATGCATCCATCGACCTGGCACATAGTGGGGGGGCTTCTGTATCACATTCTGCTCACAGAGCTTCTGTTTCGTAAGACACACAGACAATACTCAGACAAGTGTGTCCTATGTTAAATGGTGGAAATTAATAAGAAATATAGATCAATGTGGGGAAAATGAGTGACAGAGAGGAGTTAGATGAGCTGGTCAAGGCAGACCACTCTGTTGAGGAGATGTCTAATCAGAAACTTGACTCTCTGAAGGTACGATCCTTACATTTATCTATGAAAGAGAGCTCTAGGGACCAGTAGATGGAATAATGGTTAAGTCGCTGGACTCCTGTGTAGTCAACCATGGTTCTAGTCCTGGACCTGGTGGCTTAAAACTCAGACCAGCATGTGCACATGTGTGAGAATGGAGGAAGGGATTGTGGTATGACCATCCTCCCTCGAGGATTATTTCTCACTTTCTGTCTCTCAGTCTCTCTCTGACTCTCTGTCAAATGCACATACCCTAAAGAAAAAAAATCTCTCTCTAAAAACAAACAAAAAAAGAGTTCTAGAAGAGAAAAGGGTCAGGGTCCTGCATGATGGGCATTCACCTGATGGTGCATGAATTCAGGGAAGCCACAGACTGTAGTGAGCTGAACAAGAGAACAAGTGGTGTAACCACCAGCTAGCTCATACAGACTTGACAGGCATAATCTCATTCCTCTTCATCATTGCGTGTCTCCCAAGGACCCAAATCACCACTCCTGGGAGTAAATTCCAGAGCTGTAGTAACAAGTAAATGGCACTGATTCACAAATGTGAGGTGTTGGAATATGTGTTTCTGTTGGTGGGCCTTGCAGTGGTCAGCATGCTGAATGATCTGTCAGGGACCTCCCTGCCCCCTCCTAACCATCCCACTTTCCCATAATGCATGAGCACAAGGAGGAACTGGCTTGGTAGTAGACCATTCTTTGTGGCCACATGTGAAGGGGACCCCGTTGGACTGTATGACCTTTCTGAGAACCAGCTTGCTTTCTGATGTTTTGGTAGTGGGGGTTATATTACTCTGGGAGCCCCTTACCAGGGTTCCTGGTTCACAATGACATGGTGACTATTACTGAGGAATGAATGTGCATGCATACTTCTGTTTAGGAGGTTGCAGGAGGGTTTCACAGGCCCTCCCTCCCCGTAGTGATGTGGTCTGGATTTTGAGGGAGATGGTACATTCTTCACTCTCTTCCTTTCCTGCAGGCATCCCAGGGCTTGTGCACCCTGCTGCCCATTGGCTCTTACAGGAAAGCAATGATCCACTTCTTCCAGCTGCTGATGGCCCTCATGTTTCAGCACTCCTATAGCAGCCAGATGAGGCCCCTGGAGCAGGACCGTCCTTTGTGAGCAGATGGTGATCACTTCAGATTAAACAAGGGGTCAGCACTGAGCAGCTAGCTGTTGCTACTCTCTCAGATTCATGTGGGATTCTTTACAGTTCCATGTGCAGCACATTCTCTGTTAGGTTTCTCCCTCCTCTCAGGGGTAGAATGCTTTCAGAAAAGTACCTAGACATTAGCTAGGGCCTTCCCCACGTGTGTGTAATATGGCAAGAACCACAGGACACCAGTTACTCCTGCATCACTGATCAGTGAGAGGCTACGTAGGGCGTAACAGCAGGGCGAGGCCTAAGGTCCAAGCTGCATACATCCCACCTCTACCATTGCCTAGTCTTAGGGAGTGGTCTAGCACGGCTATTGTGTGTATTAAAAAAAATAGCTTTCACAAATATGCTCTGTGAACTCGAGGTTTTATGGTTGGGGACTTATGTGTGCATTTATGATGATATCCACTCACCTGTCCAGACAGGGAGAGGTTCAGCAATTCCCTTTTTCCCAAGAGAAAGTAGCCAGTTCTGCTGCCGTGAATGGAAGTCTCAGCCCACTGTCTACTGCTTCCCTTGGAGCCCTGGTGGGCTCCTAAGCCAGCCTGAGCTCTAGAACACAATCAGACCCATTATGATGCATAACCCACTCCCTGACCTGTAAGCAGACATACACCAAATCACCCCGAGTAGGTGAGAATAGATCCTATTCATTCATGCATCCACAGAAGAAAGTCACGGCCTTTAGCAAGTCGTTGCATCATTGAACAGCTCTTCCAAGTAAGTGAATAAACTGACGAGCTGTTTTTGATTAATCCTAGATGTTTCAATTTTAACTTACTCTGCTACTCAGTGTATGGTTAAACAGATCTGCTGAAGGGCATTATCAATCTCTTCCTTTGGAACATCCCTATTGTCAAATGTGTTTCCTGCCCAAGATGAGATGAAAGGCAGGTGCTCTTAGTCTGTGAAGGTCATTGTCAGGTGATGACCTCCTCTTCTGTGACCGTGGGTAGGCTCGGGATGCCCTGAGAGTTCCACCGAATTGTTCTGGACTGCAGCAGGTGGATGCTGCTCTACAGAAAAAGAGCTGCTGGGAGCAGTACGGCCAAGTGCAGTATCATCACCACGGGGTCCACCTCATTGCGAAGTAGGAGCAGGAGACTGCCTGTGGGCCTCAGTCTCTCAGTCTCGGTCCCCTCTTCTCCACCTGCCTGCAGTCAGGCCATGTGGGGACACAGTCGACATTGCTCCTATTTCCAAATCTCTCTTCATGATCTGATGTAGACATCTTCAGTTACTTGGAGGGATTTTTGGTTGGGGCTATGTTATCCTTTCCTTAAGCTCTTGCCTGATGTCCACATACCTGATCACCTAACCCTCCACAGACCTGGTTTCTATTTCAGACCAAGACAACTAGAGCTGAGTCTGCTTTTCCCTCTGATGCCAACTGGTCCCTGCTCTGCAGTCTTCTGACAGATTCAGGAGGCTCCCACTTTAGAGGTCTGGACAAAGCCTCTTCCCAATGAACCACGTAAGTCTGGGAAAGGATTTTTATAGAAGAGGATTTTTATTTTTTACCTGAAAGGGTTTGTTTGTAGTTAGCCCTTCAGTGAATAGAAAGTTTCTGATTATAGGACTGGTATTTTCTGATAAAGAATCAAGATGCAGGGCCCTGACAACATCACAGAGCTCTTAAAACATGCATAACACAGAAAGTCCAGTCCACATGTTCCATGGGCTCCTGGTGCTTTTAAGGAATGCAGCTTATTATCTGAAAGTAGAGTACATCTGTAGCCTGTAAGTGGCCACTCAGTAAGTTTCACTCTATCTCAGGATATCTAAAAAGTATTTTTGTGCTTTTTTTAAGTCTTTTATTTTTATTTTTTAAGAAAGTGAGAAACAGGAGAGACAAGAGAGACAAAACAAAACAAAACAAAACAAAACAAAACAAAAACAAAAACAAGCATCAGCAGCAGGTCTTACCCTGTGATTTTCCCCCATTATCCGCCCACCTCGCATATACCTCCACTGTCCAGAGCCAGGATCATGGGCATGTACCCCTGGCATGCACAGGCCGACCCCAGAACCAACCCCATGAACTTCCATACCGACCCAGCTCTGCTCCACCAGCATCAGCCTGCTAAGAAGTACCTCTGGACCTTCCTGCTCAATGTGCGGTGCACAACAACCACCCACACCCGGGAGTTCCTTACGACCATCCCAGACCTACTAAGTTGGAACCAGCATTTTAGCAAGAGCCCCAGATGATTTCTAGAGCAGCCCCGAGTCCTGAAATGCAGACTTTGTCTCACAACCTTCCCAATCCTGCCCCTTCTGGTCTGATCCAAGCAGTGTGTCAGCACAACTGTGAGCCTAGCCGCGGCACAAGTGTGTTATAGAGAATGACTCAGTGAATCGGGTTTCACCATCTTTTTTCCTGAGTAACTCTCTCCTGCGTTTTATCATTGGAAGGAAGGGCTTGCTCCAAAAGTGCAAAGGGACATGCCTGCACTCATCTTGGATTGAGCACTCGATAGTTATTTTCTTTCTCCTCAGTCCAGGGTTGAGGGAGCTTCCACTACAACAGGGCAAAGGGCAAGAGAGATGGGACAGAGGAGTGACATTAAAAAAGGGATGTTGGTAGTGACCCAAGTATACTCATCCTCCAGAGTCTGTAGAATTCGTAGCACTGTTGCAGTTTACCTTATATTCAGAAATATTAGAGATTATGTTTATTTTTATCTGGGGAGTAAAAAAGGATAATAATTCTCTCTTTGCCAATAT
The DNA here is from genome assembly GCA_026018925.1 of Tupaia tana. Taxonomy (NCBI): domain Eukaryota; kingdom Metazoa; phylum Chordata; class Mammalia; order Scandentia; family Tupaiidae; genus Tupaia; species Tupaia tana. Next base: position 55,394,131 of record JAKSZU010000017.1, read on the forward strand.
TAGTGTTTGCCATGTCAGATCCCTATTCTTACAGGACTCTCAGTGTGTAATTTCAACAGTTTCCAGAGGCTTTGCATTATCTCTACCGGCTCTCCCAGGAGGACAGAGGACAAGTCGTTGTCATTATAGTCCTCCCTGAAGCAAGTTTTTCTGAATGTCCAGAAAAAAATCATTAAATTATATTATCATTGTTATTATTTGCTGTAGGGCATGTGCATTCACCAGAGAGAGAGAGAGAGAGATAAAGAGAGGGGAACTGAGAAATCACCCTCCAGAGGGTTGGCCATCCCTCAATCCCTTTTCCTCCATTCTCCTCTTCAGATTTTGGGCACACACACACACTCTCCTGGCTGGATTCTCAAGTTGCTGAGTCTGGGACTCAAACTATGCAGTCAGCCATGTGAGATCCAGCGCCTTACCATCCATGCCACCTGGTGGCCTCAAAACTATTCTATCTTGAATTAAGTTACCTTGTTGAACTCTCATAGTCAGTCTAATAATTTTTCAACAATTTTTCTAGCTATATGATCCTGCTGTATGAAAAATAATATCATTACATCCATTCAAATAATTACTTTTATCTTCCTGAATCGTGTTTTCCCCTTGGCTTTTAAGGACAATTTTAATTTTTAACTTTTTCTAGGTTTATTGGGGTATAATTAACAAATAAAAATTTATATATTAAAAGAGTAATAATTGGGACCAGCAGTTAGCATAATGGCTATGTTGCTGAATTCCCATGTAGTCGACCGCGATTCAAGTCCCGGTGGCTTAAACTCACACTGGGCACGTGTGCGTGTGTGCCCAAGATCCCGAGAGGAGAAAGGAGGAGGAGGGATTGCAGCGTGGCCATCCTCCCTGGGGAGTGATTTCTCGCTTTCTGTCTCCCTGTCCCTCTCTGTCTTTCTGGCGAATGCACACGCCCTGTAGCAAAAACCTCTTTCAAAAAATAAAAGGAAAGGGAATCAGCAGTTAGCATAATGGCTATGTCGCTGGACTCCCACGTAGTCGACTGCGGTTCGCGTCCCGGACCCGGTGGCTTAAAACTCACGCGGGTGCGTGTGCGTGCATGCCCAAGATCACTAGAGGAGAATGGAGGAGAAGGGATTGCGGCGTGGCCATCCCCCCGGGGGGTGATTTCTCGCTTTCTGTCTCTATGTCTCTCTCTGTCTGTCTGGCGAGCGCACGCGCCCTATAGCGAAAAAAAAAAAAACCTCTCCAAAAAATAAAAGGAAAAAAAGAGTAATAATTGTATATATATAATATGCATAATATACATACATACATATACATGTGTATACAGTGAAATGGTCACCACAATCAAATTTGTTAGCATATCGTTACTCATTTACCATTGTGTGCGCATGTGTGTGTGTGTGCATACCTTTTCAACACACTAATTTTTCTTGCTTGGATTTATGCCCAGCAGTGGATTGTTGGGTCATATAGTAGCTCTAATTTTAGTTTTTTGAGAAGCGCAAAACTGTTTTTCAGAGTAGTTGTGCTAAGTTGTTATCCTGACAACAGTGTGTAAGAGTTCCCATTTCTTCACATCTTTACCATCACTTGTGTTTTGTCTTTTTGTTAAAGAAATTCTAATTGGAGAATGATGTTTCATTGTGGTATTTCATTTGATTTGTATTTCTCTGATGATTAACAATGTTGACCATTTATTCATAATGCTGCTGGCCACTTGTATGTCTTATTTTTTATTAGCAAAATGTCTATTCAGATCATTTCCTTTCTTTTGTCTCTTTTTTCTTTCTTTCTTTCAAGAGAAGTACCCATGACAAAATATAACCGTGCCCCCGAGCCTCCCAGCCAGCCAGGATCATGTGTGCACCTGCAGGTTTGCCAGGTGTGTTCACGTCAATCCTGAACTCATCCCCGGGCCCTCACATACAGCTCTTACATTGTGCAGTGCTGCCTGACTGCCCGGGCAACAATAGCTGCTCCTTGTCCATTTTTAATTCAAATAATTATTTCTGTTGAGTTGTTCAAATTCCCTATCTATTCTGGATATCAGCCCCTTATCATCTTAATCTGTTACAAACAATTTACCCTATTTCAATAGCTGTCATATAACTGCATTGACTATTTCCTTTGTGATATAGAAACTGTCTAGTTTGATTCTGCTCCGTTTGTCTATTTTTGCTTTCATTGTCTATGATTTTGAAGTTTCAAAATAATAATGTTTTTGGACAAATCAATGTCTGGAAGTGTTTCCCTATGTTTTCCTCTTATAGTATAATAGTTCTGGGTCTCACATTTAATTCTTTAATCTATTTTGAATTGATTTTCTTATCAACTGGGAGAGATAAGGATCTATTTTCCTTCTCCTACATGTGGATACCCAGTTTTCCTCGCATCATTTGTTGAAGAAACTTTCCTTTCCCCAATGTAGTTCTTTGTGCCTTTTTCAAAAGTCAACTGACTATATATGCAGATTTTTTCTGGGCTTTTCTATTCTATTACACTTATTATGTGCTTGTTTTTAGGCAAGTACTATAATGTTTTAGTTACTAGAGCTTGGTAGTATGTCGAAGTCAGGTATGTAATGCCTCCAGCTTTTTTCTTTTTGCTCAGTATTACTTTTGCTATTTGCAGTCCTTCAAGTTTTCAAGCAAACATTAGGAGAGCTACTACTATTTCTTTGAAGAATGCCATTGATATTTTGATAGAATTTAAGTCTACAGACATCTTAGGTAGGTTTCTCTTGAGAAATCTGCTCATAGCCTTACAGAAACTCCCCTATATGAAGAGAGTGTGGCTCCCTCCGGGTCTGTGGGCCTTGCACTGTCTCACTGGGTGGGTCTTTGAGAAGCATTGGCCTCAGACCATGGCTAGCAAGGCTGGAATCAAGTTACAAGGTTGCTTTATTGTCCACAGCCAATACCCATGGTCTGCAGGTCTGCCTCCAGATGCCGGGACGGGTCTTCTGGAGGGTTCCAGAGAGGGCAGAACCGTTTCACTTGCAGCTGAAAGAGGCTGGAGCCAAGTCCCACAGCTGTTTTAAGGATCTGCTGTGAGGCTAAGGTTAGCAGGCCTTCCTGCAAGGTCAAGATGGGCATGTCTCACAGTGGGTGCCTGTGCAGCAGGACTGCTCTCAGACCACCAGTGGGAGGAAGTGAAGCTGAGGTACAAGATTTCTTTAAGGTCCACAGCCTGGACCAAAGTCAGAAGACCTGTCACCTGAGGCACTGATGGATGTGATTCTTGCCACGTTCTGTGACGGATTGTTCTGGTGGCAGGACCAGGGTCAAACAGAGCAGTGGACAAGTCCACAGAGTGGCAGGGTTCCTTCTGGGTCAGGAGCTATGACCACAGTCAGTAAGCCTGCCACCTGTGTGCAAGTCTTCCCTCTCAAGAGGACCGTCCTCAATCTTGAGCTCCACCAAAGTTTTATAACTTCCTACTAAGTGCCAAAGAGCCCTGAAGATATTACTTTTGTTTATGAATGGCTGTGAAATCATTGTTACTGTGAAATGAGCTGAGACCTCCTATTCCTCCATCTTGCTGTGTAGTTTTAAAGGATCTTTATTGGAATAAATTGCTTTTACTTAGCTATCATTCTATACATAGTTGCAATTGAAATGTTAAATTTTATTTACTGTCTTTTAATAGTTAGTAATGTGATCTTTTTCTCTTATGACTTATTTTTTTCCGTTTTGTGTTTTTTTCCTTTTTTATTTCAATGTTCTATACATTCAATGACCTTTTTTAGCTTACAAAGTAAATATTTCAATATGTGAGCATTTCCCCCTAGTCCAGTTGATTAAGCTATACAATATCTTCAACAGATAATAACACATTTCTTTGTCCCATTAATGCTTTGCCTCCGTATTTTTCTTCTAAATGTCCTTCCTCAGGCCCTACGCTTCCACACATATTATATCTGATATTTACACACATTTATTGTGATTGTATATCCTTTGGTCAATCAGTTTCAGTCATAGAGTGTGGACACTCACTATATATTATGTGGGGACATACAATGTTTCTCCTTCATAGCCTGGCTTGCTTCACTCATCAGTAAATCTTCCATATTCTTCCACTTTCTGTCAAAAGCCAGGGTTTTGTTGTTTTTTTAATGGCTGAATAGTATTCCATAGAGTATATGTGCCACAGTTTTTCTATCCATTCATCTGTTCATGGCCATTTGGGTTGGTTCCATGTCTTAGCAATTGTGAATAGTGCCACAGTAAACATTAACGTGCAGGCACTTTTCTGATGAAGAATTCTTCTGTCCTTTGGGTAGATACCAAGGAGTGGGATTGCTGGATCATATGCTAGTTCTATTTGTAGATTTTTGAGGAATCTCCAAATTGTTCTCCACAGTAGCTGGACTAATTTACATTCCCACCAGCAGTGTAAGAGACTTCCCCTTTCACCACACCCCCGCCAACACTTATGATTTTTTGTTTTTTTAATCTTATACATTCTGACTGGGGTTAGGTGGTATCTCAGTGTTGTTTTGATCTGCATTTCTCTTACAATGAGGGATGTTGAGCTTTTTTTTTTTTTTTTTTCTTTTTTTTGGAGAGTTTTTTTTTGCTATAGGGCACATGTGCTCACCAGAAAGATAGACACAGAAATCAAGAAATCACCCCCCAGGGGGATGGCCACGCCACAATCCCTTCTCCTCCATTCTCCTCTTGGGATTTTGGGCACGCACGCAGATGCGCCTAGCTTGAGTTTAAGCCACCGGGTCCGGGACTCGAACCATGGTCGACTACCTGGGAGTCCAGTGACATAGCCATTACGCTAATGCTTGTGTCTTAGCATTTTTTCATATGCCTTTTGACTATTCGTATGTCATCTTTAGAGACTGTTTTATTCAACTCATTCTCCCATCTTTTAATAGGGTTGATCATCTATTGTCTTAACAGTTGTTTGAGTTCTTTGTGTATTCTGGTTGTCAGTCCCTTATCTGATGCATAATTCACAAAAATATTTTCCCATTCTGAGGGGTGTCGATTCACACTAATTACTGTGTCTTTTGCTATGCAGAAACTTCTTAGTCTGATGTAATCCCACTTGTCTATTTTGGGGATTATCGACTGTGCTTTGAGGATCTTATTTAAGAAGTCTTTCCCTACCCCAATGTCTCCCAGAGTTTCCCAAGGGTTTTCTAGGAGCAGTTTTATAGTTTGAGGTCTGAGATTTAGATCTTTGATCCACCTTGACTTAATTTTTGTCAAAAGTGAGAGGTAGGGGTTCAGATTCATCTTTCTGCAAGTGGAAATTCAGTTTTTCCAGCACCATTTGCTGAAGAGGTTTTCGTTTTTCCACTAGATTGACTGGTACCCCTTGTCAAAAATCAGTTGACTGGGTACCAGCAGTTAGTGTAATGGCTGTGTCTCCGAACTTCCATGTAGTCGACCGCGGTTCGAATCCTGGACCTGGTGACTTAAACTCACGCCAGGCACGTGTGTGTGCGTGCCCAAGATCCCGAGAGGAGAATGGAGGAGAAGGGATTGCAGCATAGCCATCACCCCTGGAGAGAGTGATTATTTCTCACTTTCTGTTTCTCTGTCTTTCTGGAGAGTGCATGCACCTTGTAGCAAAAATCTCTCCCCCCAACCCCCCCCCCAAAAAAAAAACACCAGTTGACTGTATGTTTGGGAATTTATTTCTGGGGACTCTATTCTGTTCCATTGGTCCACCTGTCTGTTTCTGTGCCAGTACCATGCTGTTTTGATTACGACAGCTTTGTAGTATATTTTTGGGTCAGGGAGTGAGATGCCGCCCACTCCACTCTTCTTGTATAGAATCGCTTTGGTTATACAGGGTCTTTTATGATTCCAGACAAATTTTATGATTGTCTTTTCGAGATCTGTGAAGAATGTGTCTGGTATTTTGATTGGCATCGCATTAAATGTGTAGATTAATTTGAGTAGAATTGCCATTTTGATTATATTAATTCTCCCAATCCAGGAACATGGGATGTCCTCCCACTTTTTTGTGTCATTTTCAATTTCTTTTTTTAGTTTCTCATAGTTTTCCTTGTGGAGATCTTTAACTTCTTTGGTTAGATTTATTCCTAAGTATCTTATACTTTTTGTGGCTATGGTAAATGGAATAACATTTTTCAGTTCTACCTCAGTCTGCCTGTTGTTTGTATATAGAAATGTTATAGATTTCTGTATATTGATTTTATATCCTGCAACTTTACTGTATTCATGCATTACTTCCAGAAAATTTTAATGGAAACTATTGGGTCTTCTATGTATACAATCATGTCATCGGCAAATAGAGTTTCACTTCTTCTTTTCCTATTTGAATGCCTTTTATTTTTTTCTCTTTTCTGATTGCATTGGCGAGGACTTCCAGTACTATATTGAAAAGGAGAAAGTGGGAATCCTTGTCTTGTACTCGTTTTTAGTGGGAAACCTTTCAGCTTTTCTCCATTCAGGATGATGTTTGCTATGGGTTTTCCATAGATAGCTTTTATTGTGTTGAGAAATGACTCTTCTATGTCAATTTTGCTGAGAGTCTTGACCATGAAGGGATGTTGTATCTTATCAAATGCTTTTTCTGCATTAATTGATATGATCATATGTTTTTTATTTTTCTTCCAGTTAATATGGTGTATTGCATTTATGATTTTGCAAATGTTGAACCAACCTTGCAATCCTGGAATAAAGCCTACCTGATCATGATGTATAATCTTGTTTTATAGGTTTTTGGATATGATTTGCTACTATCTTGTGCAGAATCTTTGCATCTATATTCATCAGAGATATTGGTCTATAGTTTTCCTTCTTTCTCCTGTCATTATCTGTTTTAAGGATAAGTGTGATAGAGGCTTCATAGAATGAATTAGGGAGAGATTCACCCTTTTGGATCTTTAGAAATAACTTGAGCAGAATGGGGGTTAACTCTTCTTTCAAAGTTTTATACAATTCAGGGACCAACAGTTAGCATAATGGCTATGTTGCTGGACTCCCATGTAGTCAACCACGGATTGAGTCCCAGACCTGGTGTCTTAAAACTCATTCTGGGCACGTGTGCATGCGTGTCCAAGATCCCGAGAGGAGGAACAGGGATTGTGGCATGGCCATCCCCCCTGGGGGATGATTTCTCACTTTCTGTCTCTCTGTCTGTCTGGAGAGCACATACACCATATAGCAAAAACCTCTCCAAAAAAAAAAAAAAAAACTTTTATAGAAATCAGAGGTGAAGCCCTCAGGGCCAGGGCTTTACTCTGTTGGAAGGTTATTTATTACTGATTCAATCTCCTGGCTTGTTATGGGCCTATTCAGACTTTCTATGTCCTCCTGGCTCAATCTTGGTAGATTGAGGAATTTGTCCATCTCATCCAGATTGTCTTGTTTTTTGGCATATAGTTGTTCATAGTATCCTCTAATGATGTTATGTATTTTTACTTTGTCTGTTGTTATATTGCCTGCCTCACTGCAGAATTGATTCACCTGGTCCCTTTCCCTCTTCTTAATAAGTCTCACTAGTGGTGTATCAATAGTTTATCTTTTCAAAGAACCAGCTTTTACTTTCATTTATTTTCTGCATAGTTTATTTATTTTCTATTTAATTTATTTCTGCTTGTATCTTTATTATTTTCTTTCTCCTGAAGTTTTTTGGATTTTTTTGCTGTTGCTTTTCCAATTCCCTAAGGCATGATATTAGGTGATCCATTTGCCTTCTTTTTGTCTTCCTCTTATGTGCACTAATTGCTATGAACTTCTCTCTTATGACTGATTTAGCAGTGTCCCAAAGATTATGGAAACTCGTATCCTCATTGTCATTGGCTTCCGTTAATCTTTTGATTTCAGTCTTTATTTCTTCAGTAGTTGTGGAGTCATTCAGGAGTAGGTTATTTAGTTTCCATGTATTTGAGTATTTTTGAGGATTTCTCTTGAAATTAAACTCAAGTTTAATTCCATCATGGTCAGAGAAGATGCTGGATATAGTTTCTATGCCTTTGAATCTGTAGAGGCTTGCTTTGTGCCCTATGATGTGGTCAGTCTTTGAGAAGGTTCCATGTGGAGGTGAGAAAAAAAGTGTATCTTGTGGTTTTTGGATGGAAAGTTCTATAGATGTCTGTTAAGTCCATTTGATTTATGGTATCATTTAGATCCTTTATTTCTTTACCTATTTTTTGTCTAGATGATGTGTCCAGAGGGGATAATGCAGTGTTGAGGTCTCCAACAATTAGTGTATTGCAGTCTACCTCCCCTTTTAGATCTAACAGTCTTTCCTTCATGTATTTGGGTGCTCCTGTGTTAGGTGCATAAATATTTACAAGTGTTATATCATCTTGATCTATTGACCCTTTTACTACAATATAGTGCCCTTCTTTTTCTCTTTGAATAGTTTTTGTTTTAAAGCCTATTTTGTGAGAAATTAGTATCACGACTCCAGCTCTTTTTTGGTTCCCATTTGCCTGGAAAACCTTTTCAAACCCTTCACTTTCAGTCTATATATAGACCATTAGGTGGGTTTCCTGTAGGCAACAGATAGAGGGTTTCTGTTTTTTTATCCATTCAGTCAATCTGTGTCTCTTGATTGGAGAATTTAATCCATTCATATTCAAATGTTATTATCGATATTACTGGATCCGTCCCCATGTTTAAGTTGTCTTAGCTGCGTTTTATACCTTTGTTTCTGTCTGTTAATTCTTTAGTTTTCCTGGAACTGTACTTTCTTTAGGGTTTCTTGAAGAGCTGGTCTGGTGTTGGCAAATTCTTTCAGGTTTTGTTTGTCTGAAAAAAAATTTTTTCCCCATATAAAGGATAATCTTGCAGGATATAACACTCTTGGTTGAAATTGTTTCTCTCTTAACACTTTCAATACATCTTCCCATTTTTTCTTTGCTTGCATTGTTTCTGTTGAGAGGTCTGTGTTAGCCTTATGGGATGACATTTGTAACTCACTTCTCGTTTCTCTCTTGCCAGTTGTAGTATTATGTCTTTATTTCTGGTCTTGGAAAGTCTGGCTAAGATGTGCCTTGTAGGGACCAGCAGTTAGCGTAATGGCTATGTCGCTGGACTCCCACATAGTCGACCGCAGTTCGCATACCGGACCTGGTGGCTTAAACTCACGCCGGGCGCGTGTACGTACGTGCCCAAGATCCCGAGAGGAGAATGGAGGAGAAAGGATTGCAGCGTGGCCATCCCCCCTGGGGGGGTGATTTCTCGCTTTCTATCTCTCTGTCTCTCTCTGTCTGTCTGGCGAGCGCACGCGCCCTATAGCAAAAACCTCTCAAAAAAATAAATAAATAAAAGATGTGCCTTGGAGAAGATCTTTTGGGGTTGAGTCTATTTTGTGATCTTTGTATTTCTTGGGTCTGGATGCTTGAGTGCCTCTCTACACTTGAGAAATTTTGTTCCAGGATTTCTTGGAATAGATTTTCCATGCCATTATTAGTTTCTTCACCTTCTGGGATGGCAATTATTCTGATGTTTGGGTGTCTTATGTAATCTAATATTTCTCATTTGTTATTCTCATTTTTTGTTATTTTCTCTATCTTCTTGGTGGTTTTTTTCTATGTCAGAGGTTTATCTTCTACATCAGAGATTCAATCTTCAGCATGGTCTAATTGACTTTTAATACTTTCAAGAGAGTTTTTGATTTCCTGTATTACAGACTTCATCTCTAATAGCTCCATCTGATTCTTTCTCAGAGTGTCAATTTCTTCTTTCATATCGTGGAAGGGCTTCCTAATCTCCTGTAGTTTGTTGTCTCTTTTCTGTTCCAGCTCATATAATTTGTTCACCATGAATGTTCTAAATTCTTTCTCTGACATTTTGGTAACATCCTCAGATTTTAGGAGAGATGAAAAAGAGTTACTCTGTTCCTTTGATGGAGACATATTTCCTGGTTTCTTCAGACCTGAGGCTCTTCTACTTCTAGACATTTGAAGATATATTCACTTTTGAATACCTCTTAGCAGAACTTTCTTCAACTAGGATCAACTATGTTTCCCTTTTGCTGTGAATTGATGTGTATGGAAGTCTCTCTTCTGTTGTTTTCAGCAATGTGGTCTCAAGAGGTGTACTCTATTCAGGTGTATAAAGAGCAGTATTTCCTTATTCACAGGTGGTTCAGTATAAGAGAGGATCCCAGGGAACCTTACAATACTACAGAATTTCAGAACTGTATTCTAGATCTATCTAATCCCTCTGGCAGGGTGGAGGATGAGAAAGAGAGGATAATGTAAGAGGAAAGAAAAGAGTATAGAGGGGAATAAAGAAAAAGTCGTGCACTGCAGGATTTCACCAGGGGACTAAAGATTAAACTGGAGGGACAGGGGAGAGCTAGGTATTAACAAAACAAAAAGGAAGAGCAAAGAAAGAAAAATAAATAAATAAAAACCTGTCTACCTCACTAGGGGGTGGGGTCCTGGTCTTGGGATCCTGGAAGTGGGGTGGGGGGGCAGTGAGTCTCCTGCCTAAGTTTGCTTTGCTGGGCAGGAGCCAAGAGATGGAACTGGAGGTCTGCTGCAGAGCAAGGGCCCCTCTGTGGGACAGAGGAGAGCAGGGTATTAACAAAACAAAAAGGAAGAGCAAAGAAAGGAAAAATATATAAATAAAAACCTGCCTACCTCATTAGGGGACAGGGTCCTGGTCTTGGCAGCCTGGAAGTGGGGCGGGGGGCAGTAGTGCCCCTGCCTCAGTTCCCCTTACTGGCCAGGAGCCTATAAATGGAACTGGAGGTCTGCTGCAGAGCAAGGGCCACTCTGTGGGACAGGGCCTTGTGACTTATTAATGTTATATATTACTCACAGATGACTTAATATTAAATCTGTCATTGCAATATTGTACAAACTAGACACAGTTGAAAATTAATTTGCCAGCATTTCAATAAGATTTTTCACATCTGTACTCAGCTTTAATTTTGGTCTATTGCTGTCTGTTATGTGTTTCCATTCTCACATTTTGATGTAAAAATTATACTAGATATTAAAGACCTTTGGGGTAATTTGGACTATTTTTTTTCTTTTTTATTTATTTCATTTTATTACTAATTTTTAAAATTTTTTAAATTTCATATTCTTTTATACATTCAATCACGTTATTTAGCTTACGAAGTGAATGTTTCAACATATGAACATTTCTCCCTAGTCCAGTTGATAAAACTATAAAATTATCTTCAACAGATTATATCACATTTCTTTGTCCCATTAATGCTTTGCCTCTCTATTTTTCTTCTAAAATTTCTACACTACTAAATAATTTATGGTTCTTGGAAATTATCTGTTACTTAAATTTTTTAGAATAATTCTATAGTTAAAGTCATCTGAGATAGATCCACACAATCTTAAGTATGTTTGACATAAAAATAAATGAGAATGCTCTCTATGTACTAATGCAGACTGATTTTCAGATACTGTCAAGTAAAAAAAACTAAGGCTACAGAGCAGTTCAAATGTTAGCTTTTGTGTAAGGAAAAATGTAATATCTGCCATAAAAGTAGATGAAATACCAATTTATTTTAGAGAAAATACACATATGTATACATGCATATAAATATACATATATTTGTAATATGTGTGTGTGTGTGTATACACGTCTGTATATGTGTGTTTGTATCTTTAAAAAGTTTATGGAGGGCCATGTAGCATAACAGCTAAGTGTGCATAGGGAGACAGATCCCATATGGTGAACTGTGGTTTGAATCCCAGTCCTTGTAGCTTATATAGCATGCCAGGCATGTGTGCACATATGCTCCCAATTTTGAGTCCATGGAGAAATGGAGAGAAGAAATTTGTGGTGTGACTATACCCCATTGGGGAGATTCTCTCTCTCTCTCTCTCTCTCTCTCTCTCTCTCTCTCTCTCTCATACACATGCCCCTCTGACAAGAAATAAAAAGCTTTTTGGAAAATCAGTATTATGAAAAAAAAGTATGAATTTCAAAATTCTTTTTCACCAAAATGAACTCACAATTTAACTCCATTTTCCCTGAACTTTTTAAAATACCTTCCCATATGTGTTTTTGTGAGTGTATTATGTATTATATATAATTCCATATATTTCTATTATATACTATAAAATACAAGAATTTAACAATATGTACTTACTTTGTGGGGGGAAGCTAGCTGAAAAAGATAAAACAGATTTAAAGAAAATGATCCTTTATAAGAAAAGAAAACGTGTTTCGGATGAATAGGGATGAAACTGAGACTCTCGAAGCATAGCTTCTTGTGTAGTTTTTCTTACACGGTAATTATTGAAACAATACAATTAAATCAAGAAAAATAAATGAGAACTTAAACTCACACAAATGAATCTATTTATATATATATATCTAATAATATAACCACATGGATAATGTAAATACTTCAAGTAACTTATGAACATGATGGTTTGACCTAGATGTATTCTAAGTACAAGAATTCTGTGAAGAAATGCTTATTGTGGAGCCAGACAGTGGCACAGACATAACACACCTAACCCACCAGAGAGGTCCTGGGCTCATGTCCCAAGGCCTTTCTCTATACATGGGGTGCCTTAGTGTGAGCCTGTGATTAGGCTGGCTGGGATTTGGGTGTCAGGAATACCTGTCTCTGTCTCTAATTCTAACTCCATGTCTCTCTCTCTGTCTCTGTCTCTGTCTCTGTCTCAGAGGAAATAAATGAATAAGCTATTAAAAATTTACTTTACTCAGGAGCTTTGTTGGCATTTTACATTGATATCATAATTTTAGATGGTATGTATTATATTAAAGGACTTCAAAAATTCATGGAATGTGTGTATTATATAAAATACTATGTGTGGCTTTAAATTTTTTTTCCAAGAGATTTTTGCTATAGGGTATGTGTGCTCACCGGAGAGACAGATAAAGAGACAGAAAGTGAGAAATCACACCCTAGGGGGAGATGGCCACATTGCAATCCCTTCTCCTTCAATCTCCTCTTAGGATTTTGGGCACACGTGCACATGCATGCAGCTTGAGTTTCAGGCCACCAGGTCTAGGACTTGAACCATGGTCAACCACATGGGAGTCTAGTGCCTTAACCACACTATACCACTTGCTAGCCTAGCTTTATTTATTTATTTATTTTGGCACCAAAATAAACTTCTGTCACTCCATTTTTCCACAAACTTTTGAAGTCCTTCTGTGTAACAGAAAGTAGGTAAATAAATATATCAAGGTCCTCTAAGTAAGAGAAAGCTGATACAAACATAAAATTGTGAAAAGTTAAGATAAACTCTATTACATTCGAGGTGAATGAAAATGTCCATATCATCAATATAAACTTGAGATTTCTTTTTTTAAAAAAGTATCCCCTAACTCTAAGTAAAGGCTAAGAAGATAGGATATTTCAATAGCAACAAGTGCACCACAGGTCCCATTGCTTTGTTAATTTACACTTAATCAGTGTACATCTTTACAGTGTACACCATGTTTTTTTCTCAGCATGAATGCACTGCATATTAGTCAAGTCAAAGACATTACCATACACATTATCAACAGATAACTTTTCATTTTTGTGTCTATTACATGTTTTGTTTTTTCCCTGATCCCCTCTTTCCCACCCTCTATACTCACCTCCTCCTATAGGGTCTCTAGTATCTACAATTGCCCCCTTGCTATTATACCTTCCAACCATATCATTTCTGCTTTAGAGTTCAAATATTCAGTATATATTGAGTGGGAACATAGTCTGCATTTCATAGTCTGCTTTACTTCACTTAGATTATTACATCTTTCATATTAGCCCACTTTGTGTCAACTATCAGGGTCTCATTGCTTTTTATGGCTGAGTAGTATACCATAGAGTACATGTGCCACATTTTTTCGATGCACTCATCTGTTCTGGGACATTTGAGTTGCTTCCATGTCCTAGCAATTGTGAATAATGCTACAATAAACATGGAATGTGCTTTTCCGACACAGTTTCTCCTATCCAGGACCCATTTCTAACAGGTTCTAAATACTGTCACTAATTAAAAGATACCATATCTCCTCAAACCAATGGTTGACTCCAGGGCATAAAGAAAATAAGGAATCAGCCTGAGACATCTAACTTTTCCAACCAAGAAAGTGCTAATGGTGCCTTAGTCATGTCAAAACAACACAAAAATCAACTTGAACTGGCTCCTATTGGCCAACTTTGGGCATCAAAAGGAATGGTAATTACAAATAATTAAAATATGTTAAAACATTTTGAAACACATTAGTCCTTGATGGTGCTCAAAATCGGAGAGTAAGAAGACAGACACAGACAGATGGAAATAGAGATGAGAGCTGCGAGCCAGTAAATGTGGAAGGGATGCTAAAAGTAAGAAATCACCAATTTTCAAAAGTCATCAGTGGGTGTTCAAAACCATTCAGTGGAAGGCTGTTGGGGAACAGAATATTCACACAATACTAATTACTACCCCAAGATTACTTACTAACTGCAAGGGGAATTATGCTTTTGCATTCTGATGTGTAGTAATGACTCCAAAAGAATTGTCCTTGATCCTATGTGGAAATAACACATTAATAACTTTAAGATTTCCTTGGTTCCCAATCTCTTTCAGTAACCAATTTTCTTTGTGTTTGGTAATTGATATTTTTCTAAAAAATAATTTGTTTCACTTGAAGCTTTAAATTATTGCAATAAATCACTGGGGCTCTACTAGATGGGTTTCTTAAAAATCTCCAATATTTATTTATTGCAGTAGGACATATGTACTTGCTAGAGAGACAGAGAGAGACAGAGAAAGAGAGAGAAGGAGGGAGGGAAAATGAGAACTCGATCCCCAGGGGAGATGGCCACACCACAATCCCTTTTCCTCCATCCTTCTCTCAGGATTTGGGACACACACCTGGAATGTTTGTCAAGTTGTGGGGTCTGGGACTCAAACCATACAGTCATCCATGTGGGATCCAAGTGTCTAACGCACCGCACCACCTGACTGGCCCAATCCTCAATATATATATATTTTTTGTTTTTGAGACTTTTTTTTTTTTTTTTTTTTTTTTTTTTGCTATAGGGCGCGTGCACTCGCCAGAAAGACAGAGAGAGACAGAGAGACAGAAAGCAAGAAATCACCCCCAAGGGGGGATGGCCACACTGCAATCTCTTCTCCTCCATTCTCCTCTCGGGATCTTGGGCACACACACACACACCGCCCGGCGTGATTTTAAGCCACCAGGTCCAGAACTCGAACTGCAGTCAGCTACATAGGAGTCCAGCAACATAACCATTACACTAACTGCTGGTCCCGCCAATAATTTTTTAAAAGTTTATTTATTTATGTCTTCTGTGAGACAGAAACAGAAACAGGGACCGGCAACTGAGATGTCACACCATGATCTACCACAGCCAGTTTGATCATAGGCACGTGCACACATGGCCGACATGTCCAGAAGCCTCTGGATTTGAACCAGGGACCTTCCTACATGTGTACATTTGCATTACCACTGCACTAGCCATCTAATCCCTCCAAACAATAGTTATTAAGGCATTAACAAAGAGGCTACTTAGTGTGAAGCCCAGGCATGGGTAATATATACCAGCTGGCCCCAAGCAACCTGGGATCATCTTGGGCAAAAACATTAACATGAGTATTCTCTTTGAATTTTTAATATAATCCATTTTTCTTCACTGCTCCTTTTCCTTGTACTTTACTACAGTATATTCATCAAAAGTCTGTTTATTTTTAAAACCCTTTTTTCCAAACACAAGGCATTACATTGATTCTGTAGTGGTTTTTTTTCCCAATTCAATGATTTTTGCTTTTATCTTTATTATTTGACACCAGTTTTCTTTTAAAGTAGTTTGTTTCTCTTCATTTCAGGAAATAATTTGGTCATTTTAGTGTTTCTTTTTAAATAAACTACTTAAAGGCAAGTTACGTGTTTACTTTCAACTATAGTATAATTATAGATTATTTTGTATAATCTTAAGTTTTTTTATTGTTTTATAACAATCCTTTTCTTTCTTTTTTTTACCCTGTGGCTTAAGGTTTTGACCCATAAATTGGAACAGGGTTCTCTTAAGTTTTCATCTGGTTAGATTTTCTTTTCTCCCTTTTGTTTTTTGTTTGATTTATTTAAACTTCTTGGTTTCCTCCTTTATTACACTATGATTTTTTAAGTGCTTTGTAGATCTTTTGTTTTAGGGATGTTACTGATCTTTTTGGCATTTAATTATCGTTAAAGTTCTTGATGGGATGTTTGAAAAGAGATATGGTCTCTCTTCCCCTCTCACTGTCTGTCATACTCTCATCCTCATTCTGTGTATTTTTTCTTGGTGTTATTTAAAATCGCTTCTGGGACCAGCAGATGACGTAATGGTTACATTGCTGAACTCCCACGTAGTGACTGCAATTTCAGTCCTGGATCCAGCAGCTTAAAACTCATTCTGGGCACATGTGTATGTGTGCCAAAAATCCTGAGAAGAGAATGGAGGAGAAGGGATTGTGGCATGGCTATCCCCTCTAGGGGGTGATTTCTTGCTTTCTGTCTCTGTGTCTCTCTAGTGAGTACATACACCCTATAGCAAAAAGCTCTCTAAAAAAATAAATTTAAAAAGGATAAAAATGCTTCTTGAAATTATGGTTTTATAACCCTACCATTGTGTTTCTATGACATTTAAAAATATGCATATTTTGATGGTCAGTTATAAGAGGCATGGTGGCTCATAATAACCATATCTTCATTTTGCGTATTTGCTGTTAAAGATTAAACCTCTTCAGCTTGGTGTCCAGCTTCTAGGCCGCCTTCCTTCCTCGTTGCCCATAACCTCACTCTCTGTCACCCCTTTCCTAATCCTCACTTATCAACTGCCCAGACACACCCTGCTTCGTCCATATTTACATATGGGTTACCCTCCTCGGAGGTACCTTCTCCACACACCTGATCTAGCTAAGGGCAACTCTGCATTAAACTCCAAACCCAACATCACTTCATCCTAAATTCAGACTATACCACACAGTCTCAATTCAATACTCTCATAAATGCCCTGAGGCATCTTGTTTGCAAGTCTGTTTTCATTCAAACAACGTAGTATCAGCATCTCCAGTGAGTCAGGGAGCTCCATGGGGTCAGGGACTGAGACTGCTCTGCTCACCCCGTATCATCTACAGCATAGCACATGGGCCAGGCCAGGCATCACCTCTGTGCGTGGAAATGTACGCTAACGAGAAACCACCTGCCCAAGTACAGGCTGGGAGAGGGGTCATTTAAGAGGTGCACTTGGTTCTCAGCAATGCAGAGAAGCTTATAATAACGTAAATACATCATAACAAAAACCTAGCAAAGCATCGCTCTCTCTCTTCTATGAGGACAGTAACGTGTAGGAATACACATAAGTTATGTTTATAGGGATAAACATAAGTTTTAGAGTGATTAATGTTTCAGTTTGACTGAAAATGCTCTTATTATTTTTTTCTTTTTTTGGAGAGGTTTTTGCTATAGGGCACGTGCGCTCACCAGATAGACAGAGAGAGACAGAGAGATAGAAAGCGAGAAATCACCCCCCAGGGGTATGGCCACGCCGCAATCCATTCTCCTCTATTCTCCTTTCAGGATCCTGGGCACACATGTACACGCGTCCGGCATGAGTTTAGGCCACCGGGTCCGGGACGCAAACCACGGTCAAGTACATGGGAGTCCAGCGACATAGCCATTACGCTAACTGCTGGTCCTAAAATGCTCTTACTTTTATGACAGGCACAACTTGTGCAATTTGGCCTCTACTCTTCTTTTACACATACTGTTTTCTTTCATAACTTCTTCAAGGACCCATTTCCAGAAGCATTTTTGATTCTTTGGAGAAAGTGGGTTAGCGACTCCAGTCTCACAGTTAGCAAACTGAGCCTTCAGAGAATCGCCAGCGTGGTGCCAGCTATCAGTGAGGTGAGTGTGTGGGATGTGACCTGCCAGCAGCACTGGGATCAGAGCCTGAGGTTCTGGGGCCACCAGGTAGGCTGGAGGTTAAGGCACTGGACACCCACATGGCCGACTACGGTCCAAGTCCAGGGCCTGGAAACTTCAAAATCATGCATACATGCCCAAAATCACAGAAGGAGAATGGAGAAGAAAAAATTGTGGACACTGCCCCCCCAAGGGGTGATTTCTCACTTTCCCTCTATCTCTGTCTCACTGGCACATGCCCTATGGCAAAAACCTTAAAAAAGAGAAAGAAATACCCAAGGTTCTGATATTGCTTGGTATCTTTACTGACATAATGCTGATCATTTTTGTCTCTATACATCTAAGTTAATATCATTTCAGCCATTTTATCAATAAGAAAACTGAATTGAGTGGAAAGGATATATTCAGTCAAATGAATAGCTTTATCACCTTATTTATATTTTTTCAGAGAAGTATTCATTGCAGTCAGAATTTCTCTATCATCATCTCCCTACACAAGCACTCTTACAGTCTAAACCATAAACACGTAAGTTAACTGTGCCTCCATCAGACAGATCCCATGAATTCCTGTCTTCAGAGCCACTTGCTTGAGTTTTGTCTTCCACTCACAGCATTTTCCTCCTTCAGCCGTACATAATCACATTTTTTTCTTTTGCCATGATCAGCTCAAATCAAATTTTACTGAATATTCTGATCATCAATAGCCTTGTCCCTCTCAGAGCCACCCCAACTATAGGGTACCTGTACTTGCCAGAAAGACAGGCAGACAAAAAGCGAGAAATCATCTCCTGGAAGGATGGCCACGCCGCAATCCCTTCTCCATTCTCCTCTCAGGATTTTGGGCACACAGACATGCACCTGGCCTGAGTTTCAAGACTCTGGGTCCAGGACTCGAACCAAGGTAGACCATGTGGGAGGCCAGTGCCTTAACCACTATGCCACCTGCTGGAACTGAGCACTGGCTAATCTAGTATTTCATGTCAGTGGTCCTCAAAGTGTCACCATCAGTATTACCTGAAAAGTGTTAGAAATGCAAATAGTCAGGGTCCACCCTAGGTCCGCAAAATCAGAAATTCTGGGAATGCGATCCACCAGACTGTGTTTCAAAAGCCTTCTGTGACTAGTACAGGGTGAGGTGAGAACCCACTGACTCACATAAAAGGTTCTTGCCATCCAGGCCAGAGTCTAATCATGGCTTTCTGGTTTGTCATTTTAAATTCTAAAGTACTTTGCACAACGCTGAGAGTGTAGGTGTTCCATAAGTTGTGCTTGGTTTAATAATAATCTAATAATAAATCCTGTTACCTATTGAGTGTAGACTCTGGATGCTTGAAGCCCAGCAGTGGATCTCCAATTTGGCTTGGAATAACATGAGCCATGGTCTGCCTGCTGTACAAACCTCATAGATGACAATGGATTTACTGACAGTTACATTCTGCTAGCAAGCGGCAAGATACTTCTTACTTTGCCCAGTGTTCTTCCTAACGTTATTAATAGCTGAAAGGGAGATCCTGGGCCAATGCTAGCCAGGAGAGCGGAAGAGAAGTAAGTAGTGGAGACTAATCTGGGTTGAGATTTCATATACTCTCAGTAAGGAGGCTACTTTCCACCAGACACAGTGGGCTCCTTAACTGCTTAGTTTCCTTTAAGCTGTTATTTTGGTCAATAATGTTCATTCCTTTTTTTCTCTTCTTCCTATATTTCTTTCTCTTCTTTGGAGACTCATTTTTGTGTTCTCCTTTGCCTTCTTGTCCGTTAGCTCTGATGTGCAGTTGACTCCCAAGGCCTGCCTCAGCAGCTCTTGCAGCTCTCATGTCCGTGGGTCACCGTCATGTACTTCAGAGATCATATTGCCAGCACTGTGCTGGTAAATATATAGCAACCTGCTTTGTGGAAGGAAGGCCAATTCCTCTGGTGTAAATGTTCCCACCATGGCTAACTTTAGAGTGTCAAAGAAATGTTACTAAACGTGAACTTGAGAAGAGATGTCCAACAGCACATCATTATTAAATGTTCCTACTGTTCAGACTCAAGAGCATGGGTAATGGTAAAATAGAGCAAAAGAATTGGAAGTGGAGGCCCAGCAGGTGGTAGGGAGGAAAGCACTGGATCCTACATGGCCCGCTATACAATTTGAGTCTAGGACCTGGCAGTTTGGAAATGATTGTAGGTTCATGTGTGTGCATGCCCAAAACCTCAGGAGGAGACTGGAGGAGATGAGATTGCAGTGTGGCCATCCTTTTCTCTCCCTCTGACTCTCTCTCTGCTGATCACATGCATCATATACCAAAAACAAACAAAAAAAGATAATTTATCATTTTTCCATTTATAAATTCATATCATTTAATTTTCAATAGTAGCTTTTTAAGGGATCGGCTTACAAAACTTTTGACAGTCCACCCCTGTGGGTCAGCTCCAGCACACGCCAGGACTGCCCAGACTCAGAGGGTGCAGCTAATGCCAGCTCATCTCCTTGTGGTTCTCAGATACGCCCTTTCCTCCAAGACAGAGAGTGACAGAGAGACACAGAAAGCAAGAAATCACCCCTGAGGGGGGCTGGCCATGCCGCAATCCCTTCTCCTCCATTTTCCTCTTGGGATCTTGGGCACACACGGACATGCACCCGGCGTGAGTTTAAGCCACTGGGTCTGGGACTCGAACCGCGGTCGACTACATGGGAGTCCAGCGACATAGCCATTACATTAACTGCTGGTCCCTCTCTGAAAACTTTTAGACAAACTTGACAGAGTGACTATTCCTCTCTGTGCATCAGAATCGCTTCCGGCTATTTACCCCTGATGGATCAGATGAGTTACCCATTGCCATGTGTGAGGTTATGTGGTTTTGTGGTTCACTAAAGCCCCAGGCGAGGCAATGTGTCCAGAATAAGTCCACAAAAGAAGGTCACTCTGTGCAGAGCCACCATTTCTCATCCAGAGATAACAGCGGGCAAGTAAGTACAGTTTTCTTTTTTTTCTTTGTTTTTAATTTGCTAGAGGGCATGTGCACTCACCAGAGAGACAGAAACAGAGAGAGAGGGAAAGCAAGAACACACGCCCTGAGGGGGAGGGTCGCTCCTCAGTCCCATCACCATTTCTCTATTTGGGGTTTTAGGCACACACACCCCTGCTTCTAGTGTGTTTCTCAAGCCTCCAGGCCCAGGGCTCAAACTGCAGTAGGCCGTGTGGGATCCAGCTGCCTTAACCATACTCCAGGCTGGTTTTGTTTGTTTTACACTATGCTTCAAGAACCTGGCTAACTCCGCCCCATGGAAATCAAAGAGTAGGTTCTGTGTTTGGGTGTGAAAGGAGTTGCAGCTCGGCAGCTACGTTTGTTAAACCTCAGCTGGGACCCTCTGGGTTTGAGTTTCAGTTCTGCCTTTAACTAGCCCTAAGATTTCCAGCGAGTCATTCAGTCATTCGGCACATCAGTCTCCTCACCTGTAAAACAGAGACAGTAGTAAGTTTATACTGAAGGTTAGAGTTAATATGTGCAATGTCTCAAATAAATGTTTGCTAATATCACGTAAAACTTTAATTAAAAAAAACACTTTATTAGAGGGGGCCAGCAGGTGGCATGATGGTTAAGGTACTGGACTCCCATGTAGCCAACCATGTATCGAGACGGACCTGGTGGCTGAAAACTCACACTGGGTGCTTGTGCGTGTGTGCCCAAAATCCCAAGAGAGAATATAGGAAAAGGGAGTGTGGCATACCCATCTCCCTTACGGAGTGATTTTTCATTTTCTGTCTCTCTGTCTCTGTCTCTCTGATGAGCACACATGCCCTATAACAAAAATCTCTCTCCAAAAAAGGAATTTTTTTATTAGAAAGTTGTGAATCTTGAAAATTCTCATTTTTTGTGGTAAATTTATTCCATAAAGTTAGATAACAATAATATTATACAATATAGAATTATTTATTTTATTTTTTATTATTTAATTTATTTATTTTAGACAGATTTTTGCTATAGGGTGTATGTGCTCACCAGAGACAGAGAGACAGAAAGTGAGAAATCACCCCCTACCCAGGGGGAATGGTCATGCCACAATCCCTTTTCCTCCATTCTCCTCTCAAGACTCTGGGCACACACACACTCACATCTGGCATGAGTTTGAAGCCACCAGGTCTGGGACTTGAACTGTGGTTGGTCGTGTGGCAGTCCAGAGACATAAACATTATGCTATCTGCTGGCCCCATTATTATTTTTTTTAATTTGCTATAGAGCTCACCATAGACAGAAAGAAAGTGAGAAAGCGAGCCACGAGGTCTGGTACTTGAACTGCGGTCATCCATGTGTGATTCCAGTCCCTTAACCACCATGCTACCTGCTGGCTCCAATAGCACATATTTTAATATACAAGAACATTTTAGTGTGCCATGGGGAATACATGTAATTTTAAAGATCCCTATGACAAGTTATTTGTGAACCAGAGAATTTTTTAATAGTAAATGATCTTGCCAAAATTCATATAACAGTGAAAAGGGACACTTTTTTTTTTTTTTGAGGGCAACATATTTTTAATTACGGAGAGTAATGCCTTAGTGGCAAACATGATTTTCATGACAATTCAATGATAACAATAGTGACTAAATTTATTAAGCGTTTACACTGCACAAGACAATGTTCTCAAGAATTTACATGAACTACCTTATGTAATTCCCTAACCAATTTTATTACTGCTACCCAGTTTACATATGAGGAAACTGAGGCAAAGAGGAGTCGATATTTGTCAGAGGCCACACGGCAATAACATAATTGGAATGTGTATATAAAAATTTCAAAATGAGATTATAAACATGGTCTTAAACCTGGAAGGTCATATTTACTTTTTTTTTTTTTCCGGAGGGGTTTTCGCTATAGGGTGCGTGTGCTCGCCAGAAAGACAGAGAGAGACAGAGAGATATAAAGCGAGAAATCACCCCCCAAGGGGGATGGCCATGCCACAGTCTCTTCTCCTCCATTCTCCTCTCGGGATCTTGGGCACGCACGCACACACTCTCAGCGTGAGTTTAAGTCACTGGGTCCAGGACTTGAACTGCAGTCGACTACATGAGAGTCCAGCGACATAGCCATTACGCTAACTGCTGGTCCTGGTCATATTTACTTTTTAAAGTTAACCGCTTCCTAAGGGCCAACAGGTGGCATGGTGGTGAAGGCACTGGACTCCCACATGGCCATTTGTGGTTTGAGTCCTGGACCTGGCAGCTTGCCTTGTCACTTTTCCTTTCTATCTTTCTGTCTCTCTCCGGTCAAATTTTAAAAAATAATAATAACAAATAAAATTAAATAAATAATTCTTTAAAAAATTAGCCTCTTCCTCTGACTTATAATTTTTCTCCTCTAGAATCATTATAGTCCATGACCTACCTATCAGGCATAAGTAGCCCTTGGAAACCTGTTCGTATGCTGGTGTGCTGAGCCCCACTGACCTTCAGTGGCAACTCCTCAGAGTCCTCCAGCATTTGAAAACAGGGTGGTTCCACTGGGTTTAGAATCATATATATGAGATACATGTGTATGTATATCATCTGAGGGTACATGTGTTCTCAAGACGGAGAGAGAAATGGGGGTAGAGAGAGAGAGTCCCCCAGTGGGATGTGGTCATGCCACAATCCTTTTTTTTTTTTTTTTTTTTTTTTATTATCTATTTTTTTATTACATTGAATTACATACAACTTTACAGTGTATTACATTGCTTTTTCAAAAGGGAATGCCATGCATGTCAGTCAGTACAGAGACATTAATCTCCCCGCTTCAACATTCAATATCTTTCCTATGTTTCCCCCAATCATTATTATTATTATTCTAATTATTTTTTATGATAAACATGATTTTTTTTTTCCAATTATCAGATCATAAAGTTCCCAACAATAGGAAACGTAGACTGCACTCAGGGCTGGACCAAGGGTGGGTCTCCTGCAGCCCCGCAAATGTAGGTGAATCTCCATGGAACACAGTTTCAGGAACGCGGCTCAGGAAAGCAGAGACGGCCATCAGCGGTTGCGGCACGCGGGGCAGATCCCGGCCACGGCACGCGGGGGCAGAGCCCCGGCCACGGCACGCGGGGAAGACCTCGGCCACGGCATGCGGAGGCAGACCCTGGCCGGGACTCTGCCCCGCGTGCCGTGGCCGGGACTCTGCCCCGCGTGCCGTGGCCAGGGTCTGCCCCCGCGTGCCGTGGCCGGGGTCTGCCCCGCGTGCCGTGGCCGGGACTCTGCCCCGCGTGCCGTGGCCAGGGTTCTGCCCCGCGTGCCGTGGCCGGGGTCTGCCCCCGCGTGCCGTGGCCGGGGTCTGCCCCCACAATCCTTTTCACACCCATCATGTCGGGATTTCACGCTCACAGTGTGTTTTTCAAGCACCTGGGGCCAAGATTCAAACCACCATTGGTCATGTGGGCTCTGACTCCCAATGCACAGTGCACCGTGTTATGGAATCTGCCCACATAACTATATCTTTATATCAGTTATCCCCACGTTATACAAACATTCCGGTTATATTTTTCAGGATGTTATTAGATATTAACTAACTTAAGAAACTCATATTTCACAGGATCTTTTTAATACAATCTGAATTTTCTTAAATAACTTTTTTTTACCAGTTTAAATATTTTCCCAGCTTCATTAAGGTATAATTGACAACTACAAATGGCATATATTTTAATGTACAATGTGATACATGTATAAACTGTGAAATGATTCATTCAAATTCATTAACTTAATACCCATCATACTACCTATGCTTTTTTGTGGTGAATGCATTTAAAATCTAACATGTTAGTAATTCTGAAGTATAAAATACATTATCATCACCATGCTTTACATTATATCTCCAGAATTTATTCATCTTATCTAATGGAATCCAGAAAACTTTGGACCTTTAACCAATATGTTTCCCATTTTCCCACCCCCAGCCTCCAGCCCCTGCCTGGTAACCACCTTCCTACTTTCTTTGTCTATGAGTTTGACTTTTTTAGATTTTACATATATGTGAGATCATGGGGTATTTATTTTTGTGCCTGACTGATTTCACTTAGCATAGCATCTCCTAGATTCATCCATATGGTTGAAAATGACAGCGGAATAGTATTCTGTCACACATACGGCATACACCACATCTTCTCGACCCTTTTATCCATTGATGGATACTTAGATTGATCCCACATCTTGCCTGTTCTGAGTAATAGATAAGCAAATCTAATCATAAAATCAAAAGAAGAGCTGACTACTTGGACCCAAGGTGATTCTTTTCTAAAAATAATTACGAAACTTATATATGAGTATATACGCAGCTGTATTCATGTATAGTACATACATAGTACATGCTACATGTGTGTGTATGTGTATATACTCTACCGGTTAAAGAAACACTTGCTAATGTTTTCCTCAAACGAAGCTGTTTTGTTTCTTCTACGTGCATATTCCAGATTAGTGGAAACATTCGGAGTACAGCCATTCCACACTTCGGTGAATTACTGAAAGATATGATTCGGATGGGACCAGCAGCTGGTGTAATGGCTATGTCGGACTCCATGTAGTCGACTGCGATTTGAGTCCTCAACCCGGTGGCTTAAACTCACACTGGGCGCGTGTGCATGCCTGCCCAAGATCTCTACAACAGCATGGAGGAGAAGGGATTGCAGCGTGGTCATCCTCCCTGAGGGGTGATTTCTAGCTTTCTGTCTCTCTCTGTCTTTCTGGAGAGTGCAAGCGCCCTGTAGCAAAAACCTCTTAAGAAAAAAAAGTATGATTAGGTACGAATGGATGCTGAGACATATGATCCTAAGAGGCTTGGTGCCCCTAATCCTGTTTTTGGAGGAATCTGAGATAAGAGTAGTTAAAATAAGTCCTTGACCTTATTCTTTTAGGTTTTGCCCAGAATCACAGTGTTTTATGTAATAGCAGATGAATAGATCCTGCTCTTTGTCCTTTCTTTTATTTACTTATTTCTGGCATGAGAGATAGACAGAAAGACCAGGTCCTTGACAGGGTCTCACCATGCCAAGATCTCTCCCCCTACCCAAACCTCCCAGTCAGCCAGGATCAGTGGGCTCGAGGCATTCAGGCTGACTCAGGGTCTGAAGCCAGTGCCTCCCTTCGTGTCCCAGTATCAGACAGCATTGCCCTACCCCTGCACCACTGGGCTGGGACCTCGCTGACTTTTTCTATCTTGCAGGCATGTAAATAGACATTAGAAATCTGTGCCTCACATCTACGGTGGTCAACATCGTATTTTCTCCAAGATGAGTATTATGATTTTGAGCTGGTGGTGCTCAACATCTGTAACAGTTGTAAGTGGCTCTTCTACTTTTATTACTTTAAATTATAGAGAAAACAGATCAGATATCCAAAGTGGTGAAAAGTGTGGTGAGTTTAAGGGCAGATGTTGGAGGAAGGATGTGGAGAGAAGATACTGAATGAATGATGACAGCCAGGGCTGGGGAGAAAAGAAAATTAAAATCTTCTACTTCTTATTTCTCAGTTGTTGATCAGGCATCTTACCTTTTCCTGCAACTCACCTACTTTGAGCTTTGGATGGTTTGGGGGGTAGGAAGATCATTCCAGATCACCAAATGGGAAACTGGAATCACATTGCCATTGTCTCCCGAGTGGGTCCTCTGACAACCAGCATGATCTGCCGGTATAGATGGCTGGTGGGGGGGTGGGGGGAGACTCCCCAAAGCCTGGTTTTTTCAATCATACCATCAATGATAATTCCTGTAAGAAGTACAATATGGTTCAATCATAAAAGCCCCAAAATATTAAATTGGCCCTGATTTGATATAACCAACCACATTTTTTCTCTTGAAAACACTGCAGGGAGCCAATGTGCTTATTCAACAGCTGTGAGGTTTTTTTCCCCTTTTGTTCTCAGCTTATTTCTCAAAGGAACTACATCACAGATTTGATAGGTGATACCTTAGGATCCCTGAGGAGCTCCAGGACGTATCTGAGGAGGGCAGCAGTAGGTAAATGAAATTCAGTTTAATTTTCTAATTTGTCTTAGAAAATACAGAATGGGGTAGCAGTGGGAAGTGGGTTTTTTTTTGTTTGTTTGTTTGTGATAAACAGAGGTTAACACGAGGGCAGAGAGTGCAGCTGTAGTTTGTAATATACATGGAGTACAGCTGTGTAACTAAAGGATAGATGAAAAACAGGATAGATTAACAACAGGATAGATTCCAAAATTTACAATGGTGGCATGCCACTGCTGATCATTCCTGTTTACCAATTAAAAATCACTACTCAATGAATAAGAATAATTTAAAAATACATACAAATATCATCTTCAACAGAACATGGACTCCTGAAATCACCAACTACAGAAGATGAGAAAGACCAACTAAACCCGGAACTTTTATTTTCTTTTGTTTTTTGCTTGTTTTTGCCATAGGGCATGTGAACATGCTGAAGAGAGACAGAGAGAGAAGGAAAGACAGAAGGAAAGTGAGAAATCACCACCTATGGGGGATGGCCACACCGCGATTTCTTCTCCCCCATTCCTCCTGGATCTTGAGCACACATGTGTACACACACACACACACACACACACTGTGGGGATGATCTTCAAGACACCGGGTCCAGGACTCAAGTCCAGCACCTTAACCACCAGGCCACCGTCTGTTTTAAAAAGAAGTGGGGATGGAGCGAATACAGGAAGACAGGAAGACATTGAGAGACAACTGAAGTCCTTTATCTTGGACAAACAACCAAATAGCTCTTCCCACTAGGTTCTCCCTGTGACAATCAAAACCGATCATTCTCATCTTGAAATTCCCAGCTCCAGTTGGCAGTTGGGTATTTCCTTCCTGTGTTTGGCACAATGGAGAAGCAGAGGTGGCAAGGAGAGAGGCGATTCTCAGCCACTCACAGTGATTTGTAGAGAGGACTCTCAGCCAGGGCAGAGGACAAACTGAATTTGCTGAGCGCGGAGCCCACAGAGGAATAATGAGCACACCGACACACACACAAAGAAAACCGTGTGTCATGAGCATTTGTGTCCTACCAGAAAGCATTCTTCCTATCCTAAATTCTACTCTGGAAATTTCCACAAATATGTTTTTATTTAACTATTATGAAACCCCCAAGAAAGTAATTTTAAAAGGAAACCAGTAGTATCTTCCTACAGAGATACTTCAAGGGGAAAAAGAAAGAAGAAAAACAAATTTTAGAAAGTGTTTCTACAGAGCAGATGAAACTTATGAAAATATTTCTGTGAACCTAAAACTTTCTGAAATGAAGACCTAAAGTACAGATATCAGCACATAAATTATGATGAGTCAATGGGAATAGGAGAAGAATAAAATTTCAGAGTACAAAGGAAAAGTATTAAAAAAAATGTAAGTATCACACACATACACACACACACACACACACAGACACACACACACACACATCCAAACTGCATTAAAATCCTTGAAAGAGAAAATAATATATTGTTGACAACCCAGTAAAGGACAAGGAGCATGGAGGTTGAAAAATAATAGCAAAATAAAATAAAAACCAGCAAGGAACAGTTTTATGCAATTGTACTTTTGATTAAATTTTTTTAATTGCCAAAGTGTGTGTGCACTCACCAACAAGACAGACAGAGATAGAGAGAGAAAGGAAAAGAGGGAGAAAGCATCATCAGTCAAACCACAATCACTTTTCTTCAGTCTCTTTGGTGTACATACACACACGTCTGGTGTATTTTTCAAGCTTCTGGGCTAGGTTCTAACCACGGTCAGCTGGAGGATTTGGCCCCTTCACCCTGCTTGGCTGGACCAGCAAGGAACAACTTTTAAAATTAAGGTAACATGATAGATACAGAAGATAGATGAAAGAAATGTAAATATGCATAAATGATAGCCTCTAAGGAAAAAAATGAACAATTACAACAGAAAATTCTTCAAAGAGATAATTTGTGAAATGAAAAGAATTGATTAAATATACTGAAATTATAAATCATTTTTAAGAATTATTTTATACAGAATGTAATATTAAGATATTTTCTAATAAAGCTATGAAAATTTTAAAGGTTTAAAAATTTAACCATTCAGTCAAAAAAAAAAAGGTCACTTATATGTTAAAAAAAAGGCATTAGAATTTTCCACTTCAATATTCAACTAAAAATATATAGCAGGCAATCTTATACAACCTTAAAGAAATTTGTGAGAATATTTTATATTCAGTAAAATTACATTCAACTATGAAGATAACAAAAATACATTTTAAGTACAAAAACTCAGGATAAAGTCATTGTAATGAATCCTTCTTGAAGAAATACTAGGGCATGGAATTCAGCCAACTAAAGAATGAATGGAGGGAACCAGCAGTTAGCGTAATGGCTATGTCGCTGGACTCCCACGTCGTCGACCGTGGTTCGCGTCCTGGACCCAGTGGCTTAAAACTCACGCCGGGCACGTGTGCATGCGTGCCCAAGATCCCGAGAGGAGAATGGAGGAGAAGGGATTGCGGCGTGACCATCCCCACTGGGGGGTGATTTCTCGCTTTCTGTCTCTATGTCTCTCTCTGTCTGTCTGGCGAGCGCACGCGCCCTATAGTGAAAACCTCTCAAAAAAAAAAAAAAAAAAAAGGTAAGAATGAATGGATAAACTATTGTGTAAAAACAGGTTCTCCTTAACTCTAGGACTCTCATCTCCAACCCATCCTCCACTATTACCCCACTTCTCTAGGCCTTAGGAGGCAGACTCTGGGCTGGACATCTCCCAAGTTCCTTTCCCAGCTTTATTCGAAGAGGCACAGAATTTCAAACCCACTAATGGATTTAATGGGGATGGTAGGCTTGACACTCAGTAAAGCCCGTGACGGTGCTATTGATAAACAGTTGCTCATCCAGAATCCCCCTGAACACGCACTGAGAAATAATGATCTACAGGCTCAATACACTTGTAACAAATACACCAACAGACAGTTTTGTAGATCTTGACACCTTGATGTCTGGGAAAGAGCAAAAGGCCTAGGCATTTCTGAAGAAAGTAATGTGAGGAAAATATAAGTCACCCCTCTGTTA
This sequence comes from Tupaia tana, assembly GCA_026018925.1. Taxonomy (NCBI): domain Eukaryota; kingdom Metazoa; phylum Chordata; class Mammalia; order Scandentia; family Tupaiidae; genus Tupaia; species Tupaia tana. The sequence continues at coordinate 55,423,980 of JAKSZU010000017.1, forward strand.
GTTATGAAATTGGCTGTTTTTGTTTTATTGACATGCTTTAATAATTAATATTGCTGAACATCCTTTCATATGTTTATGTATATTTTACATTTTCCCTTCTATGAAATTCCTCTCAATGACTTTCTTATTTTCCTATTAGTCATTAGGAAAATGCAAATAAAATACAATTATAAACCCAGCAGAATGTCTAGAATAGAGATAGATAATACCAAATATTGTCAAGGATTTGAAATAATCAGAACTCTTATATGCTGGGGAGTGGACCATGGCATCAAAACCCTGTCGGCAGTCTTATATCTCTGTCTCTTTTCTCTCTCTCTCTCTCTCTCTCTCTCTCTCTTTTACTAGTTGAATAAATAAATGTTTTGAAAATTAACAAAAACACATACATGTTCTAAAATATATATGTTCTAGAACATTCAGTGAAGTACTATTTAGTATCATTTAACTCTGTCAGTCATCAGATGAATGAATAAATTGTGAGAGAGTCACTCAATAAAATACTATGCAACAAAGAGAAAGGAAATACAATTGCACACAGCAGTGTAGATGAACCATAGACAATGTTGACCAAGAGAAGCCGGTCACAAAAAAAGTACATATTGTATGATTCCTTTGATGTAAAATGCAAAAACAGCTGAACTGACTGACTAGATATTAGTACCCTGAATAGTTTTACCTGTAGAGAGACTGCAAGGCCCCTGACAGAGATTTCTGGGTTACTGGTAATGTTTTATGTCTTGACCTTGGCTGTAGTTAGTGTGTGAATATCTCAGTAGCTGTACATTAACACCTGCACTTTCTGATATGGATGTCGGCAGGAGACAGTGTTCCTAGAAGGAGAAAAGAAGACTAGAAAAACACAATGTTTTCTGTTTTTGAAGCCCACAGCAGGGTTTTGAATGTTTAATTTATTATAATTTTCTAAAATTGTACATCTATTGTAATACTCTTTTCTATGTGTTATCTTTGCTATAAACATGCATGCTACTCAATTATACTAATCTCTTTTAAAAAATGTACTAGTCTTAAAAATCAAATCTTTCTTATGCAAAAACAACTAATCCAGCCTGAGCAAACAGTGAGCCCTGTCCACAAAAGGGCCAGGCATGCTGGTGCTCATACCCACTGGGCAGGACAATCAGGACAACACAGTAAGAGAGAGGCCAGGAAATAGGGTTATTTAAATGGAGAAGGGACAATGATCCTGGATTAACAGCTAGCAGTATGTTACGATAGTCAACATTTAAAATGTAGAACTTTCACGTAAGTTTCCAGTGTCCTACTTACTCTTGTGAGGAAGCACCTACATTGCTGCATGGGGCGGCTGATGGAGCTGACCAGGCCGCTGTAGACGGAGCCTCCACTTCCTGTGCACACGCCCGCCCCTGCCAAGTGCATTCTCCCATGCAGCTGAGGTCTGGCCCTGTTGACATTTTTGTTAATCTGCCATGTTTTCCAAAGAGTCACATTCTCTTGGAAAGTTCATTTGTAACTTTCAAAAATGCAATTTCAGTAGAGCTGTGCATGCTTTTTTCATCTAACTTTGATATTTAAATCGTCTCAGACTTCTGCTTCTAGCAATGGTTAGTTAATTCATTTTAGGTCTACCTTCTACTAAAAATAACTTTGTGGGGGGGGAAGATTTGAAAACCTTTATGAAGATCTAACAGAAGTAACCAACTCTGTAAAAATAATTTATTACTATCGTTTATTTTTAATCACGAATTTGAGTGACCCAAGCCCAGAGAGAAAGCAAGAAAGCAAAATATGCCTCTCTCTTTGGGTGATCAGGTACAGGTTTTTTGTTGTTGTTGTTTGTTTTGTTTTGTTTGTTTGTTTTGTATTATTTGATTTTGAGAGTGAGAGAATTTAGTGAAGAGCTTTCTATTGGCCTGACCCAAAAAGACAGGAAATGTGGAAATGGGCTTGTAGGTTTGGAGAAGGAATTAGTAAAGGGTGTACTTCACCAAAGATAAAGGGGCTTATATATGGTCGCGAGATACTGTCCGAAGGACAGGATGTGGGAAGAGTCTTGTTATTAATGAGCTTAAATGGTCTGTTAATGATCGTGGGCGTGACTCACACATTACAGGGGTGCTATGCCAGGGACAGGATGTAGGAAGATTTTTGTTATCGAATGTGTCAAAATGGTCTGTTGGTGTCTGGGCATGACTCACCCCAGGCCCTCTGGAAGGGATTTTAGAAACAGGAAAAAGCAGTCAGACTTTTGTCCCCAATCTCTTCCTGTTGGCCAAAAAATCATTCTTCTGAAAGTATGTTTAGGCCACAAAATTGACAGATTTCATGGCACTAAGAAGGCTCATTTCCAGGGGTCAGGTCCCACGGTGTTGGGGAGGCTCATTCTTAGGTGTCGTCTATTTTTTTTTATTTTATTATTATTCATACATTAAATAGCTATACATCATTTAGATTGTGAAGAGACTTTACCCAGCATGATATACACCTCAGTCCAGCTCAGTTGAGACCACCGTATATATCCTTGTCAATAGATCATAGATCTTATCTGTGTCCCACAAGTGTCTTACCTCTCCATTTTCCCCCCAAATTTCCTACATCTATTTTTATAGGCAGTGGAGTCTTGGGGAAGGACATGCCTCATTGACTTTATAGCTAATTACTTTTAGGCAAAGGGAAAAAGTCAGGCCAAAAAGTTCAGTGGAGAAGGCACTTTGGAGAAGATGTAATGCAGATTTGTGATTTTTTTTTATTTGGCATAGTATTTACAGGTGATATACAATAAAAATGTACAAATAAGGATTTTATTGTAAACAGAGTCAGAGGGCATCAAACAGCCTAACTAACCAAAAAAACCTCTATATCTATTAATATATTTTAAATCAGATTTATATGTTTACCTTTTTATCAATAGTATTAGTTTAGAGTTTGGTAAATTTGTTTTTTTATTATCATATTTAGACTGTCTTAGTACCAAGAGTGTGGTTCTAAGGCCACTGCAGACATTACCTGTCATATATATATTCTTCTATAAAACTTAAAATTTTTTTACAATCTTTTCTCAGACTTTTTTTGCTAAGTAAATAGGAGAATTTAATAGAAAAGAAAGATTTTAGAAAAGAAGTAGACCCAAAAGGCTTTTGGGTGGGCAGGTGGCGAGGTAACAACTGCCCTCAGACTTCTTTTTAACATAATTCAAACCTTCTGTGGCATGTTTTATACTTCAATTATTTGTCTCCTTTTACTTTTTTTTATTTTAGGATAATTTAGCCATCTTATTTTAGGACAAAAATTTTTACCATACAAAACTCTTTTTATATTGCAATATTCTTTTTCCTTTTAACTTTTATTTTTTTTAACACAAACACATCTTTATACCTGTATCTTTTTTTTTTTTTTTTTTTTTTTTTTTACATTTCTTTTACTTACTTTTTAAAATTTGTTATGTTTTGTTTTTGGAAGTAATCGTTACTTTTGATTAATTAGATAAGAAACACTTTTTTGTTATTTTAAGGATTACTTGATGCTTGCCAAAGTCTACTTTTTGTTTTTTGTTTAGTTCGGGAAATGTGATGCCTCTGGAAAGGCCATCTAGCTTGTAACTTTGTAGGACTTCACATATTTATCATAATTTTTAACTCTTAGCAATATTAGCTTTTAGCAGTTTATGTATATGTATCTTACTACAAACAAACAAAAACTGTTTAACAAATTTGTAAATATAAAACAAAACAATTTTATTGATAACAGTTTAAGATTTTAAACATTAAAAAAAAAAAAGTTTTATAAGGCATCAAACAAAGCAACTAACGATGAACAAGAAGTCCCAAGCACCCTAGGGATGAAAAAAGGTTAACTCAGTGTCTATGGGCACTAAGCAGAGTGGCTACAAGGTCACCAAGAGTTGTTAAATTGTTATGGGGACAGGGCACAAGGTCACCACGGGCTGTATGTGTGTTTTTAAGTTTTAAGTATGTCTGTTATTTTTATTCTCATGAGAGAGTTTTAAGTTTATGACATGTATAGGATTATAACTTATAACTGTCCACACATTAATGTCACTGACTGTATTGGTCCCTGAGATGTTTTTCTCACAAGAGAAATGGGTATGATCTCGGTGATACCTGGGCCGTGTTGGGTGGCGTGGATACATGGTTCACAGGATGGAGTACGCGCATGTAAAAAGCAGGCTCAGATTAGAAGCTCTCAAAACTTGTAAATTCTCTGTGTGTGAGAGCTTGTTTGTGGTTTTCTTTTTAATTTTTTAATTTTTTGCTGTTTTAAAAAACAGCGATTTTTTATACATTCAATCACATTATTTAGGTTACAAAGTGAACGTTTCAATATGCGAACATTTCTTTTTAACAGTGTTGTTCAACATGTCCTTGTCTCTCAGTTTTCACAGTAATAGCAAATCTTTTTTTTTTTTTTTCATGCTTGTGAATTTTTGGGAGGTTGGCAATTTAGTGGTTCTTTGACTTGTCTACTTAGATGTTTTAATTGTAGGCTCATAATTTTGGAAGTCCTATCCATTTTTACTTTATGAATTGTCTAAAATAATCAATCAGCTAATGTAATGAGTTGGCTAATGGGCAGGGATCCCCAAGCCACATTTTTTTTTTTTAAATCAAAGTCTTTAGTTTTTATCTTAACCCTGTCTGAAACCAGAGTTTAACAAAGTGTTAGTTTTACCATTCTTGAAGTTTTTAGGCAGTATCCCTGAAAATTGTTTGAACAATTTTTGAAATCTAGAGAAAAAGTCAGGTATGGACTCATTTGGGTGGATTTTGTACTTTTGTCCAATGTATAACCGTAGGGATATTTGAGGCAGAACAATATAGAGGCTCTCTGAAAAATTTTGTATTTATTTTTGCTTTTGTATTTATTTTATTAAAATTATCTAAGGTTTTTTTTTTTTTTTTTTTTTTTTTTTTGTTTTTTGGTTTTTTTTTTCCAATCTGCTAACCTAAACCATTTTTTGCCTTGTTTCTTGGAGCTAGAAGCTGGACTAAGTGATATATATTTGAAAATCTTGGTCACAGGTTTAGGGGTTATTTTGAACTCTTTTATAAACTCAGTACGGTCTTTAGTCAGGTCAGGAAACCCCGGCATGAAGGCTTTTAGTTTAGCCTTTGTCCGTGGTGTATACATCACACTTGGTGCTCCCTATCCATGATTTTATTCCCCCTTAATATTTCCTAATTTTCCTTTATTTAGGGGAAAGGCAGCAGGAGCGTGTTCTTTCTGACCTGTCGTCGAGCACAAGATAAATGCTATTTCACATTTTAACTCAGAACCTTGTGTTTATGGCTTTGCTTTAGAAAATCTTTAGCATAAAATTATATTCTATCAGGTTCTATAGAATACATAGTCTTGTTCTTTTTTCTTTCTTAAGAGGATATCAGAAATTCTTACAAAAGTTACAAGTCAAATCTAACAACTAAGGCTTTTCTCAGGGAGTCAGTTCTGGTGTGAATGCATGTACGTGTGTGCATGCGCACATTTTGCACAATATGCACTTGAAACATGTCTACTGACCTGGTGCCCCGGAAAATCATTCTCCATTCCAAGGTCTGAGCCTCCTAGACTAAGTATTAATCTTTCATCTCTTTCCTCACTCCCTGCTTCTTCTTCAGCTTACAGAAATCTTCCATTCTTATCACTGCTTGTCCTCAGTTTCTAGGAAGTGATCACATTGAATCACGTCTGCCTCCAGTTATAGCCAGCAGCTTAGATGTAGACATGAAACCATTTAACTCAACTGCGATGTAGAAGATAAGAGAAATCAGAAAGAAAGCTCACCTGCAAACTTAGAGGGTTCTTAGACCACATGTGTGGTGTTCATTCATCTTGTCTGTGTTTATAGAGCAGAGTTATTTTTTCAACCAGAAGAAGGATTCACTTCCAAACATGTACCATGCATTACTGCAAATCTATGTTTCACTAACATAAAAAATCTGGCACTGTTTTCTATGGTCAGTTCCAATATCACTCACATTTTCCATTTTTAATTGAGTTTTTTTTAATTCTAAAAGTGTTTTCTACTCATTTCCCGTAAACATGTATATATTCTGTATTTACCTTCAAGACTACAATCCTGTCAGGGAGCATAAAAACCCAGGGGCAATATCTCAGCTGGCCTTTCATTCCACTTCACAGAGATCCCAGAGCTGCGTACAGATTTCTCAGACTAAGAGTATGCTGTCCCTGCTGTTTCCCTGTCTTGGAGAAGCCTCAGGTGTAATGTCTTGTTTTACTCTTATGGCAGTAGCAGGAGGAACCTGGTATGCAAGGAGGAACCTGAAGTCTAGGGAATCGAAGTGACTTCTTACGATCAGGTGGGCAGCTGGTAGGAGAAAGTTAAGACTGAGCTCTAGCTTCCAAGGATCAGTGTACTCAACCAATGTCTCCAATGAGAAATTCAGTGTCATTATCAGTTTTCATTGTGTGTTTTTCTGTACCTGTCAGACTGTTAAACAATAAGGAGCACAGTCCTAGACTCTAAACTTTCAACCTGGATATGATCTATCAATTATTCTTGTAAGGTAGAAAGTCAAAAATATGGGTTGGAGAGAGGCTCGACTTTGATGCTCTAGAGTAATATTAGCAGAGAACAGAGATAAGTACACACAACTCTGCTTCTAACATACAAAATGCAGCCAGAAATGTGTTAGGACCAGGGATCTGAGAACTAGAGACGGCCAGAAAGTGGAGATAGTACCAGCCATCTGATATTATTTATATCTCTATTCTGTGAAAGAGAAAATTGAAACTCAGAATGATTAACTAATTTACCCAAGGATAAATACACAGTACCTGGCAGAAAAAAAAAATTAAACCTTATGCAAGTCACACAAGTATTTAAAACGTTCTGGAATAAAAACCACATGGCCCTCACTGCAGCTTAGTTAAGCATTTCCCCGAAAAGCACGAAGCAGAAAGTAACATGAATGTTCAGGCTTTCCTTGCTGCACAGCTGGCCAAGCTAGTCCAGACCTGGGTGACCAACCGTGCCTGATCCGGTGCCCTCTGACCTAGTGTGCACAGCAGGCTCTCCAGGTCCTCAAACTCAGAAATTCTCAAGCCTAGGCAAGGTTTTTGCTTTCTTTTTCAAATTATATTATTATTATTTATTTATTTATTTATTTATTTACTTTACATACTTTCACTGAACATTACCACAGCATACCAAATGCAATTTTCTAACCAGAATACACTAAAGTGGCTTAATCATACATGTTATCGTCAACAAATAATTTTCCATTTCTTGTTTCTTATATACATTTTCCCCCTATTTTTCACCCTCTGCCATTTCTCATCCTCCTCCCACTCTGTCTCTGGTATCTGCAGTTGCTTTCTACTCCTTTATTCTTTCTCACTTTGTATTGATTCACAAAATATATTAATTAATCTAAATACTTTCAATAGTAAGTTCAGCAGATATATATATATATATATATATATATATATATATATATATATATATATATCTGTGAGCAAAAGTTGACTTTAGGCATGAAACTCTGTGGGTAGGATGAATATACTGTAAGATAGCACACAGCTGAGGCTATATAGCTTACTGTGGTTACTTAATAGGCATTTTTTAAATACATTTTTTTTAATTTCAAGAAAGGCAGTTTTAGCTTTAATAAATCAAAATTAAAAAATGTTAAGAGAACTTTGCTTAATACTTAAGTCAAGAAACAGATTAGGATTCTGTTTGAATAGTAGGTACATGGACCTGTCCACAACTCGAGAGAAGACAAAATTCCTTAACACTGGAAAACAAAGCATAGAAGGTCAGTCATGTTTTAGTCAAAAGTCATAAAATTCTATTTTTCCAGTTCAAACCATGTACTTTATCTTCTGTTGTGGTCTGATCTTCCCATTTAAGTTCTGGAAGATAACGTTCAACTCTGGACATGTCCCTACCATTAAGCTGGCCATTTTCTTAACTGTTTTAAAACTCTTATTCCTGTGCGTCTGACTTTAGTTTTCCTGGGATAGCACTCCCTTCAGAACTTCTTGGAGATCTGGTCTGGTGTTGGTAAATTCTTTCAGGTTTTGTTTATCTGAGAATGTTCTTGTCTTTTCTTCCCACAGAAAGGATAATCTTGCCGGATATAATATTATTGGTTGAAAATGTTTTTCACTCAATGCTTTGAATATATTTCCCCATTCTTTCCTTGCTTGCATTGTTTCCAATGAGAGGTCCACTGTTAGCCTGATGGGATATCCTTTGTAGGTAACTTGATGTTTCTCTCTTGCCCGTCTGAGTATCTTGTCTTTGTCTGTGGTTTTGGTCAGTCTGGCTATAAGGTGTCTTGGAGAAGATCTTCTTGGGTTGATCCTATTTGAGGTCCTTTGTATTTCTTGGGTCTGGATCTTTGAGTGCCTCTAAGTTTGGGAAGTTTTCTTCTAGGATTTCATGGAATAGACTGTCAATGTCCTTATGAGTCTCTTCACCTTCTGGGATACTGATTATCCAGATGTTTGGACATTTAATGGTATCTAGTATTTCTCATATATTATTCTCATTTTGGGGGGCTATTTTCTCAGTCTTCCTGGTGTATTTTACCAGTCCAGAATCCTGTCTTCTACATCTAAGATTGAATTTTCTGTATGACCTAGTCTGCTAAATACTTTCAAAGGTGGTTTTGATTTCCTGTATTATAGATGTCATCCCCAACAGTTCCATTTGATTCTTTTTTATGGTGTGTATTTCCTTTTTCAGCTCTTGAAAGAGCTTCCTCATTGCCACCTCCTGGAACTCATCAACTTTTTTCTTCTGATGTTCATTGTCTCTCTTCTCTTCCAACTTTGTTAGCTTTGTCACTATAATACTCTAAATTTTTTATTTGACATTTCCATGAGTTCCATTGCATTGTGGATGAAGAGGAGTTACTCTTTTCCCCTGGGGGTGGGGTATTTACTTGGTTTCACATATATCTTTTGCCCCTGTGGTGATTTCTAGTCATCTGATGCATTATTTGTTTTTTTCTTAATTTCTAGAAGAACAATCTGAGCGATCGGAGGCTCACAGGAAGATGTGGTCTGTGAATCTTTGGCATTGTGTTTTTTCCCCTTTGTGTCACAGATTCACTGGGAGTTGAGGAATATGAGGACCCAAATAGTATTCAGATTTGGGCAACTTCTCACTTAAACTTGTCTAGACACTCAGTGGGTGGAGGCTGAGCAGAAAAATGATGAGGTAAAAGAAAAAAGACAAGAAAATGGAAAGAGAAAAAGAAAAAAAAAGAAACAAGTAAACAAACAAAAAATTATTTATTTGTTAATTTAAAAAAAACAAAAAGTGAAAACTACAGAACACAGTGAAAACTGCGTATGCTAGATCTCAGCTCTCATGGCTGATTCAGACTTCTTGCCTGCCCTGTTTGCCCACATGGGAGGGGGAGAGGATTATTACCAAGATAAAGGAGGGTTTCAGAGCCAAGAAAAAACTTTACCTTAAAAAACTTTAAAAAAAGAAAAATTTAAGAAATGAAAAGACAGAGTCAGAGAGCCAGAAAGCCACAGAGAGAGAAAAGGATGCAGGGGCTCAGAGTAAATTCTCAGCAAAACATCTTCATTGCTTTATCTCTGAAATCACTAGATCCCAGCTCTCATGGTGGACTCAGTCTCAAGTTTTTGCTTTCTTTCCTTTGAATGGTGTTAAGTGGAATAGGGCGTTTAGGGGAAAGTGATTCGTTCCTGGGCTTTACCCTTCATTTCTGATCCAGTAGGTTTGGGATGAAGGCCAGATATGGTTACCTGTTTGTTTTGGTTTTCTTATTATAAAGGGTTCTTTTTTTATTGGCAAATTTCTGTATTTATGAGTGCAATGTGCTGTTTTAATGTAATACTGTAATGCTGTTTTGATTTATAATCCATTTAAGTTCTCTTACTGTTCACCTGTTTTCAAGAACCATTTCTCTGATGTGTGTTTCAGGGCAATATAAGTTGGTTTACCTTTGGCTCAAGTAACAGATCAAAGTAAGTGATTTGTCACTTGATTTCTAGATCTGCTTTACCAACCTCTACTCAAAGCTACAAGCACACCATTTTAACCTAGAAAATGGTGTCCCTGAAATGGACTATATTTGCATTTTCCTGCCAGTGTTTCCTGACCAGCTATCTTTTCTTCCAGGAAGATTGTGCTTTGCTACTATGTAAGTCTGAGCATAAAATATTTTCTGTCAAGTGGCACGTACTGCTGTTTCATAGGCATCAGCTAATTTTTACCTGTGGGCATATTCTTCAGTAATTTCTATCCTTATTATACTGATTAAAAAAGCAACAAGATTGGGACCAGCAGCTGGCGTAATGGCTATGTTGCTAGACCCCCATATAGTCGACCGCGGTTCGCGTCCCGGACCCGGTGGCTTAAAACTCATGTCGAGCACGTGTGCATGCCGAGAGGAGAGTGGAGGAGAAGGGATTGCGGCGTGGACATCCCCCCTAGGGGGTGATTTCTCGCTTTCTGTCTCTCTGTCTCTCTCTATCTGGTGAGCGCACGTGCCCTATAGCAAAAACCTCTCCAAAAAAAAAAAAAAAAAGCAACAAGATTAATAAATCAAATAACCTTCTCAAGGTGAGGCAGCTAGCACATGCCCGAGCTAAGTTCCTTTCCTTTTTAATTTGCCGAAGGGTGAGTGTGCTCACAGACAGGAAGAATTGGAGAGGGAGTAAGAAAGCAACCCTCGTGGGGCATGGAGAAGCCACAATCCCTTGTCCTCCACTTCTCTCTCCTTTCAGGATTTTGGGCATGCATACACCCTGTGTGTTTCTCAAGCCTCCAGGCTCAGACTCAAACTGCATGGTCATCCATGTGGGGTCCAGCCCCTTTAACCATCAATCCTTGGCTGGGCCTGAAACTGAGTTTCAAACAAGGTCTATTGGATTCTAAGTCAATCTCCTTTGATTTTTGTCTTCTCTCATTTTCTCACCTGCCCTATTACCTGCCCATCTTGAGTCCCATAATAATAGCCAGTACATCCTAGTAATGAGGACTGAGGATGTTGTCAACTTCAGCTCTAGACATATATATATATATATATATATATATATATATATATACATATGTGTATATATATATATATATATTTACACATATATATATATTGTTGAGAGGTTTTTGCTATAAGGCACGTGCGCTCACCGTAAAGACAGAGAGATAGAGAGACAGAAAGCAAGAAATCACCCCCCAGGGGGCATGGCCATGTCGCAATCCCTTCTCCTCCATTCTCCTCTCAGGATCTTGGGCATGCACGCACACGTGCCCAGGGTGAGTTTAAGCCACCGGGTCCAGGACGTGAACCACGGTCGACTACATGGGAGTCCAGTGACATAGCCATTACGCTAATTGCTGGTCTCTCTCTATATATATATTCTTAACTGGATATTCTGTTCACATATAATTCTTCTTTTTTTTTTCAATTTTAAAATCTTCTTCCACGAGAGAGACACACAGAAAGAGAGAGAGAGACATACCCAAGAAGGTCCCTGCACTGCAATTCACTGCCAGCCCAGCCCCAGTCAGCTCATGTCACATCCGTGCACACCCATGTGTACAGGGAAGCCCCGAGTGCAAACCCCAGACCCTCCCATGTGGTTACAGCTGCATGACCACCAACTGGCACCTAAGTGCCATTTTCTGAGGATAATTCAGTGGTTTGATGTGTACCAAAAAGACCAAGATTATTTTCTAGTAACTACAAGTTTTGTTATAAAGATTATACATAAATTTTGTCTAATCTCATTTAACCGCCTCGTTCCTGAACTAAAAGAATGTCTCTTATTGTAAACGTTGATTTATTGCCAGGGATGAGGCATAATCACAAAGAAAATACTTCTGTTACTGAACATTCATTTTTCTGTGTCTGGTCAGAATCCTGGGAAAGATGTCATGGCGGCCGACGTTAGCCAGAGGGTGAAATACAGCACTAAGGGGGGGAGCTGCAGCCATCCAGGTTTTACAGAGTCAGGTGGACTTGACCGCAGGGAGCACTGTTAGGATCACAGTCTTCTGCAGGGCTGGACTTGTGACTCTAGAACGGAGCTGCATTTCCAAGTCTAATTATTCGGTGAACAATTCGCTGAGCTCTTCCTTGCGTGGGGCCTGTGCTGCATACTGAGGAATCCAACCAAAAATAAAAGACATGACCCCTGCACTCTGCAGGACGCTGTCATCGTTATGTAGAAATAAAACACATGCAATGGTAATGGTAAGCAGGGCATTGTAGATAATGGATAGAGTGAGAACTCAGAATTCTTTGAGCCTAAGAAATTCCTAGGAATGAAAGAAAACAATTTGTTTTACTTTAAAATAGAAATCATATAACAACTTTCCTTTTTAACACACTAGAAAATGCTGTTATGTGCTTAAACAGAGTTTTTTTCCTGTACTCTATTTAAAAAATAAAAAATCAAAGAATATCTGAATCTCTTTCAGCACTTTCAGAAGAGAAGCTAACAAAATGAGTTTATAAATATGTAAACTCTCATGAAATAGTAACGAAAAGGTTAATCTTCAAGTCAGCTTAATTCATCTGTAGATAAAGTCCAGTCATCACTGCGAGATTTTTATCTCAAGTAACATTTTCACACATTGTAAACTGTTTAACGCCATTTCGGACTGTCTAAGGACAACTTCTGTGTTACGCGTGGCCAGTAAACAAGCCTCCTCCTCTCGGAGGTGTTCTGGGATTGGGTGAGGCAGTGAAATGGAACGGAAACACATTTCGGAATGTACCTAGAGGGTCCTGAGTTTCAGTGACATACTGTTGCCAGACTTTTAGGAGTATAACTGGAAAAACAGAAAAAGAATGTCAGCTAAATGTAAGTCACAGAGGGAGTGACCCTGATGCCTAGAACCTCGCCTGGTGTATGACGACACTCTACTAGATGGTAAACGAAATGTGCATGTTAGTGCAGCTCATCAGTCGTCGTAGTTACAAATCCAGCCAGCCGCCCTGAGCCTTATCTACTTGCCCTTTTCACTGTTCCATATGCCATGCACCTTAGCCCATTGGACACACGTGTGCGTGTGCGAGAGCGTGACAGTGAGTGCTTACGTGTGTCCCTCTGCACTCTGTGTCCTTCGGTCTCGATGTCCTCTGTATCCAGCTCAGGGCCTGACAGGGTGGGAGCACACGAAACCCTTGTGGAACTGGTCCTCTGCACTTGAATGTAAAGTAGCCTCTTCCACATTCCGTTTTGTCTAAAATAAAGTAGGTGGGTTGAGGGGCCAGCAGGTGGCATATATGGACTACATGTCTGACAGGTTCAAGTCCTGGACCTGGAGGCTTGAAGCTCACAGAAGTTGCATGTGCACGTGTGCCCAAAATCCCAAGAGAAGAATGAAGGAGAAGGAATTGTGGTGTTGTCATCCCCCCACACACACACCCGAGGGAGGGGGGGTGATTTCTCATTTTCTTTCTCTCTGTCTCTCTGGAGAGTGCACACGCCTTATAACAAAATCCCTCTTAAATAAATAAATAAGCGGGGTTGATCTATACGTGGTTCCCAGTGGCGAAAACACTGCCCAGTAGGCACACCTCGAGGTGCGGGGCAGTTTTCATTTCCCTAGACCCAGGAGGGAACTGCTGGCATTGCTGAGAGGGTACCGGGGAACTGAGTCCCTGTGATCCCAAGGAGGAGCTCACTCAGTGAGGAATCGCCGTCCCAAATGTGGCAATGAGGCTTCGTGAATTTAACCTCTCATGTGCAAAATTACAGTATTTGAACGGAAAGTAAACTTCCAAAAGTGTTAAAGTCAAGCTACCCTCAGTTCCGGTTTGCTTCTTCATTCGCCATAAGGCGTGTTTGGCTGCCTCATAGGTAGACGTCACAGGAAACACCAGCCTCTCTGCTGTGGCCCAGACGACCATCCCTGTGCGCATGGGTCCAAACTGGCCAGAGGGCTCTTTCTGGACACTAGTCTAGTTCTGGATGTCAGCATCCTGGAAATGGAACAGGGCCCTGGAGACAATTTCATCTCCCCTTTACACCCTCCCTTAGAAGGAACCTCTCTCTAATAAGTCATAAAAGTGATCGTTCCTGTTCCAGAAGGCTCCATGAAAGGCTCCGCCGCCTGCTACTGTGTTCCTGGTGACTTACGGCACTCTGTGACATCAGCAACTGCAGCGGAAGGTTCTCGGGTGTGCGTGCAGAGCTGTGAGATACTCTCTTCTTCCCTTGGCTCCCCTCATCACAGCCCCTTTGGTCTTCCTGCTCCTGCCGTACCATTAGCGGTGTGAGGGGTCAGCAGCCTGTGGCCCTCTGCTTGCACGTCAGAGCCACAGTGAAGCACAGCTCACGGCACCTTAGACGGCTGCGGTTCACACCTGTGGTTAGCTCCAGGATGACGTGCGTAGTCTTATTATCACATCCTAGAACATTTTGATTTTATTTTTTCTGATCATATTTTTGTTCAGTTTTTTTTTAATTTCATGTTTAAAAATGTGTTTATATTTTTTGAGAGTTTTGTTTTGTTTTGTTTTGTTTTTTGGCTATAGGGCACATGCACTTGCCAGAAAGACAGAGAGAGAGAGACAGAGACAGAAAGCGAGAAATCACACCCCAGGGGGGATGGCCACGCCGCAATCCCTTCTCCATTCTCCTCTCGGGATCTTGAGCACACACGCACACACACCTGGTGTGAGTTTTAAACCACTGGGTCTGGGTCGCAAACCGCAGTCGACTGCATGGGAGTCCAGCGACATAGCCATTACACTAACTGCTGGTCCCAAAAAATGTGTTTATATTTTGTCTTAGCACCCTCATCTACTTACATATGCTCATCCTTAAAGTGGATGAATAACTTGTTATACATTTATTCATACTTTCTCCTGATAAAAATTCATTGTAGGTTTTATTAGTGTGTCCGTATTCACATTTATACAGAATTTTTAAAAATAATCTTTCATTTTTAAAATTAGGATCATATTGCACGTTATTTATTCATTTTCTTCTTATTTTGCCATAGGGTGAGTGTGCTCGCTGGAAAAAGACAGACAGAGACAGACAGAGGGAGAAGTAAGAATAACCCCTCAGAGGGTGGGTCACGCCACAGTCGCTTCTCCGCGTCCCTGCTGGGATCTTGGGCACACGTGCACACATGCCCAGTGTGTGTTTTACGCTGCTGGGTCCAGGTCGGCCATGTGAGATCCTGTGCTTAACCCCCCAGTTCTCTGCACTGCGTCGTCTTCTTTTCTAATACTTCACAGGGTGGTTCCCCAGCCGTCTCTTACATCTCTGATTCATGCTTTCTACCACTTGCAGGATACTCCACAGAGAGGCTGAAATCATTTACCTGCTTCTCTTTCAATATCACTACGATAGACTCCTTTACAAAATTTGTTAAATATGTTTGTACTAATATTTCTATAGGATAGAGTCCCCAAAATAAAATTGCTAGATTAGGAATGTATGTATATTATCTCCTTAAAAAAAAAAATACCAAGGCAGCCAGGGTGTTGCTGGAGACCCAGGAAGGGATCCTGGCCCAGCTGGGGCTAAGGATGCCAGGATCATCACCCCAGATGCCCCCTAAGGTGGGCCCCTGCCAGCCAGGACTGGGAAGAAGCTTGCCTCAGAGTTGGAAGGTGGAGAGATCAGTGGTCGTGGTGTTGCTGCCTGGCATCGGTGAAGAGATGCCTGGAGCCCGGAGCTTCCCTAAGGACTGGGTCAGAGGTCGCGGTAGGGAGGTGCGGGTGGATGGGGGAAGGGGAGTGCAGGCATTGAGCCTTCCGAGCAAGCCATGGATGGGCCTGGAATAGAAGGGGACCTCTGTGTTCTGTTTTTCAGTGTAATCTGGATGAAAAATCATTTTTTTAATTTATTTTTATTTCTATTATTATTATTATTATTATTATTATTTGCCATAGGGTGCATGCACTGGCTGGAAAGAGAGACAGATGGTGAGGTGAGAGGGAAGGTGAGAAATCATCCCTGAGGGGGGATTGCCATGCATAATCTCTCCTCCATTCTCCTCTTGTGATCTCTGGCAGCATGCACACATGCCTGGAATGATTTCCAGGCCACTGGGGCTGGGACTCCCACCAGTCAGCCATGTGAGAGTCCAGTGACATAACCACTGCGCCACCTGCTGGCCCAAGGATGAAGAATCCTTGATTCTGCTACATCCAGCGGTTGAGATCCAGACAAAAAATTTTCAAGGGGATTTGAGCCTCTTCTAATACAAACTGTGCTTCTCCACACAAGATTAAGTTTATTTCTTCTTTTTGCAATTTGCTTCAGAGAATAAATTGAGTAAATTGATTAGCATTTCTTAGTAAATTGAATAAATTGATTAAATGTGATTAGCATTTCTTAAAACAATGCTGCCATAGAACTGGCCAAGCCACCAGAGCCGTGGACATTGGAAAGAATGGCATTATGGTTAAACAACCAATCCTTGGAGGAAAGGTTGTCACTGAAGAAGGTGTTACTGAGTTTCTTGAAAAGGTCTTGAACTCTCCATGCAAACAGATAGTGCCCCTGACCCCTCCATTAATTAAATTCATGCAAAGTTGCAAAAGCAACTTTGATCAGCTGCAAGAAAAGCAAAAAAAAGGAAGTCTTGTAACTGAAGAAGAAAATATATAACATCATTCTACCTCTACAACTGATTCCAACTCATCTGTAACAGCTAAACACTAGAAAGTTGTAGTTCAGTTGTATGCCTTCAACAAATGTCTCTTGATGTTTCTCAAGTGCTACTTAAAAAAATCTCAGCAACCTGAATCAAAAATAGAATCTGAATTGGAACCAGCAGGCAGTGTAGTGGTTAAGGTGTTGGACTTCCACGCGGCCAATAATGGTTCAAGTCCTGGACCTGGTAGCTTGAAACCCACACTGAGAGCATGTGCATGCATGCCCAAGATCTGGAGGGGAGAATGGAGGAAAAGGGATTGAGGCATGGCCATACCCCCGACGGGGTGATTTCTTGCTTCCTGTCTCTCTGTCTCTCTGTCTCTTAGGTGATTGCACATGCCCTATAGCAAAAATCTCTTGGAAAAAAAAAAAAAAACCTGAGTTTAGAAAAGAAAAAAAAAAAAATGCTACTTATACAAATGAGGAAAAAGAATATAATTTAAAAGAACCAGAAATAAAGAGAAAGATCTAGATAGTGCGTAGCTTCATTACTGAAAAAACTGTGCTTCACAACAAACCTGATTTTGACAGCATAGAAGGAACCAGTAAGATGATAGTATGCAGATTATTAAAAATGATGTGACTCGCAGTGTATCCAGTTTTCATAATTGTTTGCCATATGATTTATATTATTCTATGTAATTTTGGAATTTGACCATAAGAGTAAAAAAGATTTGGAACCTAAAATAGATCTTTCTCATTACACTTAAGAATTCTTGAATTCTGGGGCCAGCAGTGGTGTGGTGGTTAAGGCACTGGACACTCCCACATGGCCAACCAGGGTTTGAGTCCCGGACTTGGTGACTTCCTTTCTGACTTTCCTTCTTTCTGTGTGTCTGTCTTTCTATGGTCAAATTAGAATAAATGAATGAATAAATGGAATTAAATAAAAAATTATTTTAAAAAAGAATTCTTGAATTCATTAAAGAAAACAATTTACACAATTTTGTATCAGTGATTTAAGGCCCACATGACATTGATAGCTAAAAATGTGAAAAATACGTTTGGAAAAAAAATAGCATTCCTCTGGCTGTGAAATCTTTAAAAAACAAGACATTTCTTCCATTTGTAGCAGAAGGTGCAATGCACTGCTTAAGCCTAATTAGTACTGCTGCCCTTGGAGTTGTGCAGTTCACCTTTGCTGAGGTGTTAGCTTCAGAATGTGGACTGCAAAGGGCTGCATCTTGGAATTCCATGGGAGCACCGGGGGCCAATCAAAGGTCTTCATCATGTTGGATAAACATTTAGGCCATTAAGCATTAGCAGACATGATGAAATAGTGGCACAAGGGATTTATGCCCTGTTGGCTGTAATTCAATTAGAAGACAAGAAACCAAAAAGTGTCTTTGAAATACAAAGGAAATTTGGAGCAACATGGCAGGGTATGCCATTTGCCATGTGTCACTCCTACAGCATCGTAACTGGCAGCCAGCCACAAAGTGTCTTTGTGGGAACTTTGGGATTCACGTAGAAGGCTGCAAAATCGCGATAAAGCACAAGACCAAGAAGCACATTGTGAGAACTTTTCCTGGAGGACAGGCTCACTGTGGTCCCAGCTACACACCTGGAAACAGCCTCAGCCCCCTGGACTTGGCTGCACCCTCATTGTTTTCGGTCCTGCCACCAGCACCACCCACTTGCCACTAGCAACCATCCACCATCCACCAAAGGACCAGAGGGGACATGACAATTGTGCCTTGAGTCACAACATGCAGACAGCCTTGGCTATGAACCCTGAACCAGCACATGGCTCAGCACCAACTCCTCGCAGCCATAGTCCAAAGACATTGCTGCTCCTCAGAGACCCAACAGGAGGCTTGCCTGTCTGTGCTCCCAGAAGATGGCTTACTGACCTTGGTCTGACTGCAGATCCTGAAGGAGCCCATGCCTGACTCCAGCCCAAGGACCTGGCAGGAGACATGTCTACCTGTGAACCCAGAGGCAGACCTGCAGACCTTAGTCCCACCCGTGGACCTAGAAGTAGCCCTGTTACTCAGGTGCCATTCTGGACAGCACTACCCACTTGACAAGCCTCCAAAAGCTATTCCAGAGTACCGCGTGGGAGCCACAGCTACCCAAGCACTTGGTAACAGGCCTGCCATCAGCGCACCCAACTGAAAAGCCTCAATTTGTCCCTATATCAGTGCCAGTCATGCTGATCAAGGCCGTAAAAGCAGGTCCACTTGTTCAGGGATGTGGAAGGATCAAGACCTGGGTAGCAGGCCTGTCCATGTGGACACCACTTTGTGCGTAGCACTAGCCATGTGACCTGGGTCTACCCACTCGCCTGTGATTCCAAAGGCAATCCTATGAGCTCGGGCCCTTTGTGAAACTAGTCTGTAAAGACTGGGAAGGTGTTCTCCTTCAAAGGCACAGAATCAACACAAGGCGACAAAGGTCATGAAGAATCAGGCAACCATGACATCACCAAACAAAATTAATAAAGTTACAGTAACTAGACTCAAAGCAATGGAAGTCTACACAAAATATTTGGAATATTCATCTTACAGGAACTCAATAAAATGAAAGAGACAAATAAAATCAGTAAAACAATGTATGAAAAAATTATGTTGATAAAGAAATTTTTTAAAAATTAAAAAAAAAAAACAGAACAGAAATTTTGGAGCCAAAGAGTATAATAACAGAACTATAAAATGCAACAAAAGTTTCAGTACCAGATTTCATCTTGCAGGAGAAAGAACCAATAATCCCAAAGACGAGTGATTTTAAATTAGCTTGTTAGGGGAACAAGAAAGGAAAAAGAATGAAAAAAAGAGTGAATAAAGCCTACGGGATCTATAAAACACCATAAAAAAATGAACATATGTTCATGAGATTCCCAGAAGTAGAAGAAAGGGGCTGAAAGATTGTTTAAAAACAAAGTGCCACCAGCAGATGACAGAATGGCTACATCACTGGACTCCCACTTAGTTGACTACAGTTCAAGTCCTGGACCTGGTGGTTCAAAACACACCAGGTGTGTGCCCAAGATCCCAAGAGGAGAATGGAAGAGAAGGGATTGTGGTGTGGCCATCCCCCCGAGGGATGATTTCTTACTTTCTGTCTCTTTGTCTCTCTCTCTCTCTCTCTCTCTCTCTCTCTCTCTCTCTCTCTTTCATGAGCACATGTGCCCTATAGCAAAAATCTATCTTAAAAAAATATAATGGCTGGGGGCCAGTGGATGGCAGTGGTTGGGGTGCTGGACTCCCAGATGGCTGACCATGGTTAGAACCCCAGTGGCTTGCTTTCTCACTCCCACCACCTCTCTGTCTCTCTATCTTTCTTTGGTGAATTAAAAATACTACTACTACTACTAATAATAATAGTAATAATAAATAAAATGATTCTTTGGGGAAAAACTAGTGAATGAATGTAAAATAAATAAATTAAAAATTATAATAATATAAACATTAAAAAAATGTTTTCAGTTTTTTTGAGAGAGATTTTTGCTATAGAGCATGTGCACTCACAGAGAGACAGAAAGAGAGAAATCACCCCCTGGCGGGGGGTGGCCACGCTGCAATCTATTCTCCTCCAGTCTCCTCTCACAATTTTGTGCATACGTGCACATGCACCTGGTGTGAGTTTTGAGCTGCTGGATTTGGACTCGAACCCTGGTTGACTACATGGGAGTCCAGCAACATAACCATTACACCATCTGCTGGTCCCAGTTTTCACTCTTAAGAAGAATATGCACTGAACATCAGAGCACCTAAATATATGAAGCAAATATTAATAGAACTGAAGAAAAATATAGCAATACAGTAAAAAGATTTTTTATTTTGAGAGAGAATTTTGCTATAGAGCACATGCGTTCACCAAAGAAGCAGAGAGAAACAGAGAGACAGAAAGTGAGAAATCTCTCCCCAGGGAGGATGACCACGCCACAATCCCTTCTCTTCCATTCTCCTTTCAGCCTCTTAGGCACACACACACATGTGCCTGGCATGAGTTTCAAGCCACCAGATCTGGAACTCAAACTGCAGTTGGCCACGTGGGAGTCCAGCGACGTACTCTCTATGCCATCTGCTGACCCCAAAAAGGAGGATATTTTAATATCTCATTTCAACAATGGATCGATCATCCTGGCAGAAATTCAATAAAGGAATAAGCTAACCTACATAATCCAAGTAACAATTACACTAGGGAGCAAATAGAAAGAGTAGATGTATATAGGACATTCCTTCCCATGGCAGCAAAATACACACTCCACTCAAACACAGAAAAAACATTTTCTAGGCAAGACCATACACTAGCCGCAAAACAAATATTAAGAAATTTAAGATTAAAATCGTATCAAGTGTTTCATCCGATCAAATTTTTTAAAACTAGAAATCATTAACAGAAGGAACTTTATTAAATTCATGCATATGTGGAATTTGGACAAAACACTTCTGAAGAATCAGTGGTCAAAGAAATCAAAAGAGAAATAAAAATGTACTTTAAGTCAAATGAAAATGGAAACTCAACATATCCAAATGTATGGATGTAACCAAAGTAGTTCTAAGAGGGCACTTTATAATGGTGAATACTTATATTCAGAGAATAAAAAGATCTCAAACAAGCGAATTTTATATTTCAAAGTAACAGATCAGAGCAGAAATAAATGAAAGGCACTTGAAAGGTCAACAAAATTAAACATTGATTTTTGGAAAAATAAACAAAATTGACAAACCTTCAGCTATACTAACCAAGAAAAAAGAGGAAGAACTCCAATAAATAAAACCAAAAATGAAAGAGGAGATATTACAACGAATACCACAGAACTACAAAGGATTATGAGATTATTATAGACAATTATGTACTAACAAGTTAGAAACCTAAAAGAAAAAAATAAAATAAATTCCTAGAAACATACAACATGTCAAGACAGAAATGTGAAGAAGCATAACATTTAAACAGACCAATAACAAGTAAGGAAATCGCATGAATAATGCAAACTTTTCAACAAAGACAGACCTAGGACCTGATGGCTTCACATGTGAATTCTACCAAGCATTGAAAGAATTGAAAACGAATCCTTCTCAAACCCTTACCAAAATGAAAAAGGAAGGAACACTTTTAGCTCATTTTACAAGGCCAAGATTACCCTGTTATCAATGGCCCTTAAGACATTACAAGAAAGCCCCTGCTATGGTGGGGCAGACAGTAGGATGCCACTGCATGACACGGGAGTCATAGGTTCCAATCTTGAGCCGACCATGCCAGAAATGGCCACAGGCACACCTATGATTCTAGCTGACTGGGGGGCTCAAGGAAAAAGAGTGGCAGTGCCCTGCCAGTGCCCCACCCAATCCAATAAAGAAGTAAATTATAAAGAAAACACTCCAAGCAGGACCAGCAGATGACACCCATGGTTGCATCGCTGGACTCTCAAATAGTTGACTGTGGTTCAAGTCCTGGACTTGGTGGCTTAAAATTCACCTCAAGTGCATGCATGTGTGTGTGCCCAAAATCCCAAAGAACAGAGGAGAAGGGATTGCAGTGTGGCCAGTCCCTCTGAGGAGGTGATTTCTGGCTTTCTGTCTCTCAACCTCTCTCTGACTCTCTGGCAAGCACACATGCCCTATAGCAAAAATCTCTCTAAAAAATAATAGTAATAAATCGGGACCAGCAGATGGCATAATGGCTATGTTGCTGGACTCTCATGTAGTCAATCATGGTTCAAGTCCTGGACCTGGTGACTTAAACTCACACCGGGTGCATGTGCATGCATACCCAAGATCTTGAGAGGAGAATGGAGGAAAAGGGATTGCGGCATGGCCATCCCCCCTGGGGGGTGATTTCTCTCTTTCTTTCTCTCTGTGTCTCTATGTCTTTCTGGTGAGCGCACACACCCTATAGCAAAAGAAAACCTCTCAAAAAAATAAAATATAACATTAAATTAAATTAAATTAAAAATAACACTACAAGGAAAGGAAATTAAAGGTCAATGCCCCTGATGAACAAAAATGCAAAAATCTTCAACAAAAATACTAGCAATAAAGTTAACTTTGCTCTTCTATTAAATCACATATGTCTTAATATTAATATGAGTTTGGGACATCAATGACCTCTCACAAGGTAGGATTCGAGCAGCTTTCTGTGTTTGAACTGATCTCGAGAAAGGTGCAGAGCAGTAGGACTCATGAATACCCGCTGTTAGCTCAGGACTTATTTGCCTTTGTTTTGTGGAACTTAGCAAACTTTCAATTCATTTCAATTTTGGTCATTATCGCAGTGGGTGGAATTCATGATCTCTGTAAACAAGAAGGTAAGAAAGAAATGGAAATGCTAACTTGACAGACTGGTGAGTAAGTACATCTTGTACCAAGTCTCCAACCATTCGTAGGGCTGGTGATTCTGCCTCTTCTCTCCATTTCTGAGGATGAGTAACTCCGTCCACTAGAGTAGGATCCATCAGGAGAGTAAATTTTATTTGCAAAAGACATATTCGTTTGGAAATTCACTTTCCTATGAAATTCCTTGAAAACACAGCTACTGAATACTTTGAAGTTGTTAGCAATCTCTCCTCACTGAAGACCCACAACACTCTGAACAATGACACTCTTGAATAGATGATTTCTCTCAAGCCAGGTAGCCACACCTGGCCATACCTGTTTTTGAATGACCTGAAAACTAAGGATGGTTTTTACCTTTTCAAATGGTTGGGGAAAAATCAAAAGAAGAGTAATATTTTATAACATGCAAAAATGATATGAAATTTGAAGTCGTGTCCAGAAATAATTTCTACTGAAACACCATGCCTGTTTGTTGACATATTATCTGGCTATTTTCCTGGCATAACAACAGAGCCAAGTACTTGCAGCAGACTGTGGTCCTACAAAGACCGGAAAAGGCACTCTCTGGCCCTCTGCAGAAAGCAGTTGTGAACCACAGCTCTAGAGCTGACCAGAGGAATGGAGGCACCAGCTTCCTTCGGGCACTTACAAAATAAACTTCACTTTACAAGATGGTAGAGGTGTCTCTTGGGATTGTACGAGACAAGGGAAAAAAAAAAAAAAAAACAGAACAAGTTAGTGGAGTCTCAGTGCTCAATTCAAAACCACAGTTGTCAATTCAGAAATGGCAGCACCCACCTCAAATTACTGCCTGGAATCTGGAAGCTACAGGACTCAGAATTGTCAAGGGGCCATGGCCAGAAATGGAGAGTAACCATCACACACACTGGGTCTAGCTCCCTGAAGGCCACTGGGCTCTTCCTAATATTCTTCCGTGGCAAGCTGGTCCTCCTGACTAACAGAAACCTTGTGGGAGTTTG
This sequence comes from Tupaia tana, assembly GCA_026018925.1. Lineage (NCBI taxonomy): Eukaryota > Metazoa > Chordata > Mammalia > Scandentia > Tupaiidae > Tupaia > Tupaia tana. Next base: position 55,447,876 of record JAKSZU010000017.1, read on the forward strand.
GAACAGAGGAGGCATGACACAGGAAGTGGCTACCCTCCAAGCAGGACCTGGGCCACCCAATGTATCCACCACAGAGAGAACGGTCTACAAAAGGCCAGAAGAGAGGAATGGCCTTTCCCCCTCCTGGAGACAGAAAATACCAGAGGCCAGGGCAGAACTGGGTGTGTGCTGTCTATCCAGAGGAATAAGGTTCTGGGAAGGGCTATTTTCTGAGTAAGGTACCCACAGTCTTGTCTTTGCACTATAGTTTGTGCAGCATTAAAAATTAAGAGTCCTTTGCAAAATGCAAGAAGATAAAGTTATATTGTCTGAATCACAGCCCTAGAAAACTCAATGAACCTGTGAGTTTTAAATATATAAATATTTATATATAAGTACAAATATATATATATATATATATACACACATATATACACACACACACACACACATGCATTTATATTCTCTAATCCTTGCAATATCCCAGCAAGAAGACAGAGAGTATAATATCCCCATTTCATTAGTGAAAAAGCCAAGAGGAGGAGAGAGAGGTTCAGTGACTTGCCCAGGCCACACAGCTCTAAGTGACTCAGTCCTTACGACTCTTTTTCTGTTTTTTTGTTTGTTTGTTTGTTTGGGTTTTTTTGAGAGGTTTTTGCTATAGGGCACGTGCACTCGCCAGAAAGAGAGACAGACAGAAAGCAGAAATCACCCCCATCCCCGGGGGGATGGCCACGCCGCAATCCCTTCTCCTCCATTCTCCTCTCGGGATCTTGGGCACACATGCACACGCGTCCGGCATGAGTTTAAGCCACCGGGTCTGGGACTCAAACCACGGTCGACTACATGGGAGTCCAGCAACACAGCCATTACGCTAACTGCTGGTCCCCAGTCTTTCTGACTCTCTACCATACTTACTTTAGGGAAATAAAAGACATAAAAGGGAAGTTCCTCCAGAATTATATATATGGCTAAGTGTCACCTGCTTGAAGAAGGGACTGTCTAGTTAAAGTGGGTGAGGCAAATCATTTTAAGCAATGTAGGCATACGGTGACAGAAAAACAATGTTCAGAACTTTCACTAAGCTTCATGGCTGGACGTTTGTTTAGCTGCAGTTTATTTAGTCTAACTGCCAGCAGAATTTCTCCCAGTACTAATCAACTTATGAAACTTGATATTTGTCATGAATACACAGTGTTCCCAGACACAGAAAAACACAAATTTGAGAAATAACAGGCATGTGACCACAAAGGTCAAAATAGAGGAGCAGAGAAAAGCCATCTTTGCAGCTGGGCTGACTCTGGTGGCAGCTGATGGCCCGCAGCGGTTCAGGGCTGCCACGAGGGACCTGCAGCACTGGGAATGGGGAAAATAAGGTAAGAACACACAGTGAGACGGGAAGGGAGTAGCATAGTCACCTGGGAGAAGCAGCGGACCTTGCTGGCCAAGCCTCCAGGTGGACGACCACCCTAACTAAGGGAAAGCAGGACTGGGTGGCCACAGAGACTGGCCGGGCCCCCTCACCCCTCACAGACACGGGCCAGTGCTCCCTCTCGGAGGGCCAGGAAACCCCTCTGCCTATGAGGCAACTCCTCCCACTCCCAGTTATCCCCCACAGTGTGGGTGCAAGAGAGCATTTTCTCTTTCAAGCTTCCCAGGAGACTTGGACAAGACTTAGACGTACTTAAAGAAGAAAGGAAGACAAAGAAAAGGTAGAAAAAGAAAGCAAGAAGGATATTTAAAGGGTGGAGAGAGAGGAGAGTGAGACTGGGCGTGAAGGAGCCTGCTGCGATGTCCTGCCAAGCAAAGCCGAGTGAGAACGACTCGCCCAGGCAGTTTGGGTTTTGTTTACTTTTCCCGAGAATCATGGATCATGAGTGTTATCTTCCTAGTTTATTTCTCTGTATATCTGTGATTTTTGTCTATAAAGAAAAAAAAAAAAAAAACTTGAGAGAGAAGTAATCGTAGAGCCTAACATAGGATCAGTAACAGAAGAAGATCAGGAAATGTTATTTTCCCAGAGAATGGAGGTTAGGGGTGGAATCGAGTGGGGAAAAGTCATTTTTAGGTAACTCATTGACTTCACTCTTTATTTGAGGTGAAGGAAATTCTTAGAGGGGGAAAAGGCGTGCGTCCCTGGCATACTGGGATAGACAATCCCAGGCTGTGCTGCTCAAGTCCTACATCAAAGTAGAATCAAAATCCAGAGTGTATGTATGTGTATGTGTGTGTGTGTGTGTGTGTGTGTATACACATTCACGTGTATACTTGGGGAGGCGGACTGTGTATTAGTTGTGAAACTGCTGTTATTTCTCCTGCTCTCTGTCTTCAGGAGCGAGTAAATAACAAAAGATACATACACATGCTGGGTCATCGGTCTTATCAGTTTGAAGAGCTGACTAAAGCCAAAGCATTTTTTTGGGGGGAACAAAATATAGTCATCTTTAAAGAGAAATACAAAACCTAGTAATTTAGGAATTTCAAGTTATTACTTTAATGTTCCTTTCTTCGGTGCAACAGTGAAGTTTTTATTAAGCCAAAGAGCGGTGGCCAAAGACATTAGTATAAGTTTATTTCCACAGTGCTACTGCCAGACATGCTCTTGGGGCCTTCACACAGGGAACCACGGGCAAGAGAGTGGCCATCATCGGAGCTGGTGTCAGCGGCCTGGCCGCCATCAGGAGCTGCCTGGAGGAGGGGTTGGAGCCCACCTGCTTTGAGAGGAGCGATGACATCGGGGGCCTGTGGAAGTTCTCGGTGAGTGGGTGTCCTCGCAGCAGACAGGGAAGAGGTTCCCAAACCTGCTGGGAGCCCAGGGACAGTCCCTACTGGGTTCAGAATCCACGAAGCTCATATAGAAGAGGTGGGAAAGGAACCTCTGCAGATTAGAAGAAAATTAGACAATTGCCCATCTTCGAAGGTCTCTGTGGATAGAATTCACCTCTGATACATCGTTAATAAGAGCCCCTAGAAGAGAAACCCACCGCCAAGTATCAGTTAGGCATATGTGATATAGTACATGATTTACTCAGTTAAATAGAAAAGGCTTTTCCCATTCTTCTGTCCGGGTTACCCAAGGCCTTCTTAATTGTTCAGAACACAGATTTTAAGGTTTCAGGTGTGATTTTGTTCTGCAAAGCCACATAAGTAATGAGACTTCTGCAGGAGGGACCAAGAGTAGGACACACCGCTGTGATGTTCTTGGGTGTCCCTTTACGTGTGTGCTTCTGTACCAAGGGCTGTGTCAGCAGACACACGCGTGCATCCTCTGTCACTTCCTGGGTGCCTGGCCCTGCAGTGTGGGAGCTTCTCTGCGCCTCCCCACCCCGCCACTTCCGTGGTGTCTCCAGCCTTGGCAGCGCTGCTTGGCTAAGCTGGTCCGTCCATCTCGTTTTTCTTCTTCTAATAAACCCATTAATACACATGCAAATTTATGAAGATCAATAACCATAACCGTTTTCGTCCACCATTTCCTCCTCTAATGCAAAATCACTATCACATACTTCAATTAAAAAGTTGTATTTAGTGAAACAATATGACAGCTCTTTAATATTATAAAAGACATGAGATGCTATTTTATTAACAGCTATTTTGTGGACGGCAAAGAACTCTCGAAACCGCCCAGCCTCTTGTACAGATGTATGTTAGTAGAACCTGCTCGGGGTGCACAGCAGCTCATTGGTAACTGTTAGGGCTGTTTCCTTGAATGCTTTTTATTTGCCAAATGTCCTCATTTAATTCATTCTTTATAATAATCTTGTAAGCTAGTATGATTTTTTCGTTTTACGAAAATGAACCTGAAGCTTAAAAATAACATTAAAAATTGCACAACTGGAAAATGGTGGAGACAAGACCCCCCCAATTCTTTTGCCTCTTCCTGCAGCCAGAATTAACCCTCACCCTTCTGCAAATTGCTGGGTGCTGTTTCAACTAGCGGGCCTGTCCCCGCCCGCGGGACAGTCGAACAGGTTCCCTGGGGGAGGGAGTGAGAGATGGGACAAACACACGCACACACACTATGAGATGCTGATCAAGTCGTCTTCTTCCGTCTACTTCCTTTATTGAGGAAAAATGGCGAGTTATGTACAGCTGGTGGGCACCAATTGGTTGCCCGAAATGCAAATGAGATAGAACAGCATGAACCAGTCATTGATGTGGGCAGATCTCTCCTGTTGCCTAGAAACCCAAACACTTCCGGAGAGAACGGTTGGTTCTGAGAAACGGTTTGCTCAGTGAGGAAGTGAAGCCTAATGGTTTCCAAGATGGTGGATAGCTCAAGATGGCTTCCGTATGCAGTGCTCGCCACATGTCCCCCTTTTCTATTTTTTCAAAGAGAGGAGAAAAATCTGGGGGAATCGTGCCTGTCTTAGGTTGGAGTCGTTTATGGAACCATACGTCCATCCTTACCCGTCATTGGAGAGTCCCATAGCTACGATGGGCTTCCTGTCTTAGGTGGAAGGACTGAACAGTTACTGGGTTCATCAGACTCTCTTACCCGTCTTTGGCTAACCGATTCAGCGCCTCAGGCAGGAGCAATTTCTAGGCTCCGCGATACTCCATCTCCAGGTTGTGGTAGTGGACTTGGATAGGCTGCATTTTTATGGAATTATCTGTTGTTTAAAGAAAGCCATGAGCTTATTAAAGAGAACAGGCCTCAAAGAGCAAACAGTCAGTAAACCCAGAATCAGACCAAGTATGGGGAGGATACCATAGGGATTGTCAAAACTAGCAGCGGTAGTATCGAAGAAGCAAAACAGGATCAGGTATCTTTATTTTGTTGATCTGTGGAAGGAGAGAGATACATCTCAGGGCTTTCATCGTCCCTGGATGGCTTGTTAGAATCAATCTGCTTGATTAATCTTTCTGGTAGCCAATGAGCAGCATCCATTTTTTGAGAATAGATGCAGACAGACCCTCTGCCCCAAATGAGGACAGGGTCCGGATCATTCCATGTATTGTCCAGAGGATCTTTCCACAAAACTGAGGCAAATTTTGTTCTGGTAGTTGAATGCCAGAAGCGCTCAGCAGCTGAGTCTCCATCTTTATCAAGAGACAGGAAATTTAGGACAAAAAGAGCATGTGCCAGAAGGTTTTTTGGCGAGCCCTTTGTCTGTAAAAGCTCTCCCTTTTTTAGCTTTTGGAGATTATTTTTTAAGGAAAGATGAGCACGTTCAACAATGCCCTGTCCCTGGGGATTGTATGGAATTCCTGTAGTATGTCTGATACGGAGCTGTTTACAGAAGGAGGCAAAGTTGTTTCCCACATAACCCGGACCGTTGTCGGTTTTAATGTGTTGAGGTACACCCATAACGGAGAGTGCGGAGAGGACATGGGAGATAACATGTTTACCAGCCTCTCCGGTTTGCGCCGTGGCAAAAATGAAACCACTAAAGGTATCAACAGAAACGTGAACATAAAAAAAATCATGGGTAGATAAAAAATATAAATATTTATCTGAAGGAAAACGGTTATCAATAGTTTTAGCAAAGGAAGCACATGCAATAGGCCAGAAATCTGTTTGTTGGAATAGCCAATTAACTTGGTCTTTAGTATAAGGCTGGATGATTGTATCAGGATCTTTGCCATATGTCCAAGCTGACCACAATTGAAGCAATTGCCTCCATTATTATGGTTAAGAAATTGGTGAACAGTATATCCTTTAAGAGCAGCGGCCAGAGCCAATCCTTGTTGGTATGCTGACCCAACATCAGAACATAGGCAAATATATCCTGATAAATCTGTCTTTTTTCTATATGGCCTGGTTGCTGCTTGACAAGCAGCACTAGCATTTTCATATGCCAATTGTTTAACAAAATTGGTACCTGCATCAGCACTGCCAAATATTTTTTCTGCTGCAGTAATTAACCAATGAACAAACTTAGAAAAAGGTTCGTCAGGCCCTTGTTTTATTGTTGTAAGGGAGGTACTTAAGTCTCCTTTAGTAGAAAGTTTTTTCCAAGCTCTCATGGATGCCGTATTAATTTGAGCAAATAGCCCTGAATCATATTGCATTTGATTGTCACAAGTTGTATAATTGCCTTCTCCCAATAACATATCTGCTGACCAGCCATTGCTGGCCTGGGCATTATGGCATGCGGTCTCCCTACAATTTTCCACATATTCTGATTTCCAAAGTAAGTAATCCCTTCCAGAGAGCACAGCACGGGCCAATGTATGCCAATCTATTGGTGTAAGCCAATTTTCTGCCACCGAGTCAACTATGGCTAAAGTATATGGAGCTGTAGTTCCATATTGAACAACTGCTGTTTTAATTTCTTTTGTAATGTTAAAATCAAAGCCACGTACGTGGCGCCATGCTTGTCCTTGTGGATCTGTGGTTTCTGTTACCTGGAAGGCTTCCTGCCCCTCAAAATCTATCAATGATTGTAGTTTTTGAACTGGCTTAAGTTTTGTAGTCTGAACTTTTGCCTTAGGATCAATCACGGGCATTGCCAAAGATGGCGTGGATGCGACCGGGTTGTTAGATGGCGGTCGTTTTTTGAAAGGTGGCCATTTTAAATTATGGTATTTGCCTGTCTTCGTTTCTGAAGTTTTTTGTTCAGACGGCCATTTTGGGTTACTACACGTGGCAGTCTTTGTTTCTAAAGTTTTTTGTTCAGACGGCCATTTTGGGTTACTACACGTGGCAGTCTTTGTTTCTAAAGTTTTTTCTTCAGACAGCCATTTTGGTTTACTGCACGTGGCAGTGTTTGTTTCTAAAGTTTTTTCTTCAGACAGCCATTTTGGTTTACTGCACGTGGCAGTCTTGGCCTCTAAGATTTCATCCTCTGAACTAGATAATGACTCATTTTTCTTTGGCTCTTGGAGAGCCTTAAGGTTGTTTTTCTTTTTTAGTTTTTTAGATTTTTTGAGTTTTGTCTCTCTTTCAGGGCTTTTAACTTCTTGCTCACTATCTAGGGAAATAAGATCCTCTCCCTGTTCTTTCTCAATTTTAGAGTCCTTGGTTAGATCTGAGGTGGCTATAGCCTCCCCCTGGGGTTGATCATTTTGCATGATCTGCTCTCCCTTAGTGACCATAACGACAAGAGCTTCTATTAAGCTCTGAACGGATATTTCTTGCTGACTAAGTTTTTGTCCCATTATTACCCGTACTTAAAATAAAACGTAAGTAAATACTTACCAGGACGAATCTCTGCCGTCCCTTCTGGACGAGTCTATGCCGTCCGTTTCTGCGGCCTTTCCCGCCGGCTTTTCTCACTTGCTCTGCTCTGGAGCCTTCCTCGGGAGCACTTCACTGGACCCCTCGTACCCAGGTCCGTGTTCAGGCGCCACGTGTCCCGGCCCGTGGGACAGTCGAACAGGTTCCCTGGGGGAGGGAGTGAGAGATGGGACAAACACACTCACACACACTACGAGATGCTGATCAAGTCGTCTTCTTCCGTCTACTTCCTTTATTGAGGAAAAATGGCGAGTTATGTACAGCTGGTGGGCACCAATTGGTTGCCCAAAATGCAAATGAGATAGAACAGCATGAACCAGTCATTGATGTGGGCAGATCTCTCCTGTTGCCTAGAAACCCAAACACTTCCGGAGAGAACGGTTGGTTCTGAGAAACGGTTTGCTCAGTGAGGAAGTGAAGCCTAATGGTTTCCAAGATGGTGGATAGCTCAAGATAGCTTCCGTATGCAGTGCTCGCCACAGGGCCTAATGAGCTGCAGGTTTTCTGCACAGGTTTTCTGCACGGAGCTCTTCACCAAAGCCTTGTGGTCAGACTTACATTGCAAACACAATGGAAGATAGAGAGCTGTTGGTAGGGCTTTGAAGAAGGACCCAGCCCAAGACGGGCAGCCTTTTTTTGTGGCTCAAGGAGGACTTTGAAATTTGAACTTGGCATACCAGGCAGGTGAAACTACCCAGCTGCAAACACAGGCTAGCCTTCCGGAAGAAGAAAGGAGAAGCCAGAGGCAAAATTCCAGGCCAGCAGGCTGAGGCTAGAGGGATTCTTCCACAGGGATTCTTCCCAGGCCTAGAACAAGGGAATTTATGCTGCTGGGTTTCCACATGCCTTGGCACTGTGGATTCTCTCTCCCTTCCATTCTCCTTTTTAGAATGACAGTGTGTAACTGTTACCCTCTGCTTGTCCCAGAGGAAGATAACTGGCCTTCCAATTTCACGAGTCTATACCTTATAGAGGAATTTTGCCCACATGGGTCATACTCGGCATCTCATCCATATCTGATTTCGATAATCTAGATGATTTTGAGCTGATGTGACAGGATTTGATTTAAAGCTGCCATTGGTTGAAACTTTGGGAACGTTGGAACTGGGCGAAGTACTTTGCATGTGGATGGATGTGCATCTCTGGGGCCAGTAGTCTGAACCATCGAGCAATGGCCCCTTACAGAGACTACATTCGAATCCTGGAACCGGTAACCGTTCTCTCATAAAGAACGAGGATATTTGCACATAGGATCGAGCTGAAAATCCTGACATGGACAGATTACCCTGGATCATCCGGTGGGCGCAGACATGCCATAACATGTCTTTGTGAGAGGGAGACAGAGGAAGACGTGACACACGGAAACAGAAGACAGAAGGGAGGTGATGACAGCAGAGACTGGAAGAAGCTATATTTGGCCTTGAAGGCAGACGAGGAAGCCATGAGCCAAGGAATACAGTGGCTTCTTAACACTGAAAATGCCAAAGACTGCTGAGGCGAGGTGCTGGAAGGGGCGTTCCTTGAGCCTCTGGACCTGAGCCTGACCTGCCAACACCCCATTCCCTGCCCAGAGGTCTGATTCTGACCACTGCCTCCAGACCGTGTGAAACAAATTCCTGTCGCTTTTAGCTCTCAAATCTGTGTTAATTCATTACAGCAGCCACAGAAGTGAACCTAGTTTGTTAGGTAGAGTTTCCTAATTATTTTACCCTGTGAGGAGACTTACAGAATTAAAATGACATTACGGGAGTGGTCCTCAAACACCTACTGGACATATGCATCCATAACCTCCCTGTTCAAATGACGGGATTCTGTGAGGAGATTGTATTAATTTTGTATTTTTGCTACCTTTATTTTCTTAAGTCAGCATGTTGTATTCTCTCAATTTTTTTTCAAGGGGTCCAAACATGAGTTAAGCATGAGACACACTAAGGGTGCAGGTGGCTTGAACTTTCATAGTTATTTCCTATCACCCTTCCCAGTGTCCTTCTAGTTCCAACTTCTAACCTGGATCTAAACCCAGATGGCACGTTTCCCTTACCTTCTTTGATCACAGAAAAGAAAGTACCTTCTGACTAGGCCATAGGTGCAGGTAAAATGTCTCTCTTTATCAGGAGATTCCCAAATAAAAAATCAGTAAATATGGATGTTGGCGTGATGTCTCATGAAGAAAGGGGTTTTTCGGGACCAGCAGTTAGCATAATGGCTATGTCGCTGGACTCCCACGTAGTCGATCGCGGTTCGAGTCCCAGACCTGGTGGCTTAAACTCACGCCGGGCGCGTGTGCGTGTGTGCCCAAGATCCCGAGAGGAGAATGGAGGAGAAGGGATTGTGGCGTGGCCATCCTCTCTGGGGGGGTGATTTCTTGCTTTCTATCTCTCCGTATTTTTCTGTCTTTCTGGCGAGCACACGCGCCCTATAGCAAAAAGCTCTCCAAAAAAAAAAAAAAAAGAAAAAGAAAAAGAAAGGGGTTTGTTTGTTTGTTTGTTTGTTTGTTCTGGGCACATTTTTTTTAACTTTCTCTGATTTTTGCCTAGTCTACATAGCGATTTGTTCTTCAGTGTCTCCTCTCTCCTATCGTCTCTATTGAACTAAACTCACCTACAGCTACAGATTCCTGCACCTCCCCACCCACAAACAGAGTAGCAGATCACCAAGCATGCGAGCAGCAGCAGGCTCGTGCTCTGTTCCAAGATCACATTGATTTCAAAGCAAGCTTGTAACTAAACTACACTCGATTATTTGCCAGGAATCAGGGACTTTTGACATGCTTGCAGTATTCCAGCACCATACAAGAAATCGGAGTTCTGGAGGCCTTGCAGCTTTGAGCCGTGTGAGCCCGAATTAGAAATTTCTGGAGCTCAGTGCTTGCCATTGTGGACTAGCAACTAGACGAGGCAATTTGATCTTTCATCGTGAAACTTTAGGCCCAAATCCATAGACTCTGACTGTTTAGGAAGCTCCTGAGGAAGAGAGAGATCCCCTACAGCTGTGACCTCCTCAGAAAGCTCTTGGTGGTTTAAGAGCGCTAAAGGAAGGGGCTCACCCCCTCCTCATGTTCCAACAGTATTCTGTTTTGTCCTAATTGAATGCTGTTTGCTCACCTCTAGAGCTGGCTTTGCAGAGCCCACGACGTAGCAAATGTAGTAACATTGTGAAACAAAGACAAACAGAAAAGAAGTGTTTGTCACCAGCTTCCATTTGTTTAACCCTGCACTGTGGCTCCAACCTTGGCTGTGCTTCGGAATTACCTAAGAGCTTTTAAAACTCCCAGACAATTAAACCAAATTCTCTGAGTAAGACCTAACCCTATGTGTGTGTGTGTGTTTTTCTGATTCCACTTATCCTGTCGTGTGGCTGAAGTTGAGAACCATGCACAATGTCTTCATATTCTCCGTGCTGAGCGTTCTTTTCCATGTTCCCTTTCTTTCTTTGTCACCACTTAATATCTCCTCTGAGGTTTATGAGCACTGATCCACATTCTCAGAGTTAGGAGAACCAATTCAGATATTTGTGCACATTCCGGAAATGTGCAAAACTTTGCTACTACAAAAATTTTCAAAAGGCATGCAATGCCCATATATTCTGTGTTAGTTTCAAAAGAGTTGATAAATTATTTTCTGCATTGTAGAAATGTCAAACCTAATTCCTAAAAGACTAAAAATGCTGTGCCAATAAGCAGCATGGTAGTTATGGCCACTGGACCCTACAAGGCCACCTACGGCCAACTACAAGGTTTGAGTCTTGGACCCTGCAGCTTAAAAACACACCTGGTGTTTCTGTGTACGGCTCTAAATCCCCAAGGATTTAGATGGAGGGGAGGAGATGCAACGTGACCATCCCCAGGGGGGTGCTTTCTCACTGACTCTCTTTTTTGCTGTCTCTCTCGGGCAAGGGCACGTGCCTTCTATCATATTTTAAAAAAAGAAAGAAACCTCACTTTCCAAGTCATAAACAGCTGTAGCCACTTGACATTATCTGCTTTTATAAATTGGCCTTTACATGCTTGTGCTCATAAATCAAAACACTGAAATCAGAAAAGGTTTGATTTGGGGAAATCTTTGTCACCATATTTAATGGTTAAAGGGAATATAAAGATTCTAGTTAAATATCCCTAAAAGGACATTATGAAATTGACAATTTGTTTCCCTTAAGAAAGATGTTTCAAAAGGTGTATTTATCCACAGTCTAAGTTCCCTTGATGAACTCGACAGCATCGACTGTCTACGTGAGGTTGACTTACGTGTCGTCTTGTGACGTCGTCTTGCTGGGGGTAAAGGCCGACTCAGAGAAGTACAGTTACTCGTCTCTGGCCCTGACTGTCTCGGCGTGCCTGTCTGCCAATGCCCTTACCTTTGCGACTACGTTCTACATTCCAGGACCAAGCAGAGGAGGGCAGGGCCAGCATTTACTGGTCGGTCTTCACCAACTCCTCCAAAGAGATGATGTGTTTCCCAGATTTCCCGTACCCTGACGACTTCCCCAACTTCATGCACCACAGCAAGCTCCAGGAGTATATCATCGCATTTGCCAAGGAAAAGGGTCTCCTAAAGTACATCCGATTCCAGGTAAGATGCTTTCAACCAATAGCTTTGGCGTCATAGTAAGGGAGCCCATGTCTGTCGCTGGATTCCCATCTCAGTATCCCTTTCTCTGTTTTTTAAGCATTATTTATTTATTTTTATTACTATATTTTTTTAATTTGCTATAGGACATGTGAGCTCACCAGAGAGAAATAGAGAGAGGGAAAGCGAGAGAGCCGGCTGTCAGGTTCTGGCACTCGAACTGCGGTTGGCCATGTGGGAGTCCAGCACCTTCACCACCACCCACCTACTGGCCCCTTAGTAGCCCTTTCTTATTTGTCAGCATTTTAACAGTGTAGACTCTATAACCCTAGATCAAAAGAAATGCATCTTTTTGGGACCAGCAGTTAGCATAATGGCTATGTCACTGGACTCCCATGTAGTCGACCGCAGTTCGCATCCCGGACCCGGTGGCTTAAAGCTCACACCAGGCACGTGTGCGTGCGTGCCCAAGATCCCAAGAGGAGAATGGAGGAGAAGGGATTGTGGCGTGGGCATCCCCTCGGGGGGTGATTTCTCGCTTTCTGTCTCTCTGTCTCTCTCTTTCTTTCTGGTGAGCGCACATGCCCTATAGCAAAAACCTCTCCAAAAAAAAAATGCATCTTTTTTAAAAGCATGTACAGAACATTTACAAAACTTGACCGCATATAGTTCTTAGACCACAGTGTCACTAAGAAATCAACATAGAAATAAATGTAAAGCATCTCAGAATTTGAAAATTGAAAACTTAAAAAATATATCTAAAGAATAATTTTAATGAAAACTTAAAAATATTTGTAACTTAGGGACCAGCAGGTGACACAGAGGTTAAGGCAGCTGGATCCCACATATCCAACTCCATGGTTCAAGTCCCAGACCAGGTAGCTTGAAAATCATTCTGGTAGGGTGTGATTATATGCCAAAAATACCAATAGGAGAGTGGAGAAGGAGGGATTATGGCATAGCTGTCTCCCCAGGAGTGATTTCTCTCTTTCCCTCTCTATATTTCTCTTTCTCCTGTGAGTGCACATGCACTATGGCAAAAAACAAACAAACAAAAACAAAAACACCACCTTACATTAGAATAAGAATGGTTTAAAAACTAATAATGAAAGGAAGTTTAAGAAATTATTGAAGGTAGAAGGCTGACCTGTAGCCTCATGGTTAAGGGAGCCAGATTTCACCAGTTTGTGTCTTAGCCTGGGAACCCTGGAAGACATGTAGGGTGCACCTCTCAGTGGGATGAAAGGTGAGAGAAGAGATTGTGGTATGTCTGCACCCCATGGTGTGTGTGGGGTGATTTCTCCCTCTTCCTGTGGTAAACGTGTGTGCCCTCTGGAAATTAAAAAGAGAGACAAAAGAAAACAGAGAAAAGAAAAGGAAAGCAGAATATAATTAAGAACATAACATGAAGGGTTTAGGACTAGCAGGTGGTTTGACAGTCGGGACAGCTAGAACCCGCATGGCCAACTTAGTGGTTCAAGTCCCAGTCCCAGAGGCCTGGGAAACACACCAGGCTCATGTGCATGTGTACTCAAAATCCAGAAGGAGAATGGAAGAGAGGAGATTTGGCATGACAATACCCCTGGGAGGTGATTTCTCACTTTCCCTCTCTCTGTCTCTCTCGGGCAAGTACACACTCCCTATTGCAAAAACTAAAAAAACGAAGAAGAAAGAAAGAAAAAACATGAATGTGTAGTAATACAAAGAAATTTGGAAAATAGAAAGTAAAGTATACTAACAAAATTGAAAGTTCATTCCTTGCCAAATCTAATAAAACAACACATAAGTAGCTAGAAGTTCAAGAAAAAATAAAGAAACAAATAACTAATATTGACAAGGAAACAGTAAATAAAATAGATGTGGGAGAGATAAAAATATGGGCCAGCCTATGGCATAATGGTTACGTCACTGCACGTAGTCAACTATGGTTTGAGTCCCGGACCTGGCGGCTTAAAACACTGGGCATGTGTGCATGTGTGCCCAGGATCCCAAGAGGAGAGTGGAGGAGAAGGGACTGTGGTGTGGCCATCCCCCTGGAGGGGGTGATTTTTTACTTTCTGTCACTCTGTCTCTTTCTGTCTCTCCAGCAAGTATATACACCCTATAGCAAAAAAAAAAAAAAAAAAAAAAAAAAAAAAACTCTCTCTAAAAAAAATTTAAAAAAAAATTTAAAAAAAAATACAATACTTCATAGCGCTTACCAAATAATATTTTTAATTGACTACATTTTTTCAATCTTTATTTTAAAAACTCACAGAAAGTGACTGGCAGGTGGCATGGTAATTAAAGGTACTGGACTCCCACATGGCTGACCACGGTTCAAGTCCCGGACCTGGTGGCTTGTCACCTGCTGATCCCATATTTTTACTTTTTAATGTGATTACTAGAAAATTTTAAACTACATATGTACCTCATATTATAGTGTCACTGACAATGCAAAACAGTGAAAAGTTAGAATCACTCCCCATAAGGACCAGCACAAGATATGAATTCCAATTATTACTTCTTTTTTAATATTAAGACATTTTAAGAAACTACATTAAGTAAAGAATGATAAAGGGACTGACAAATCAAGTGAAAGAAAAATGCCATTATTATAGTTAATATGATCATTTGTGTAGCAAACTCAAAAGAATCTACAAATGACCAGAATTAACAATACAAAAAAGTTAGGCTAAGTTCTGGTATGTAAGATCCCTATTTAAAAATCTATTGCATCAGGGCCACCAGGTGGCATGGTGGTTAAAGTGCTAGACTCCCACACAGCTGATTGTGGTTCAAGTTCTGGACCTGGCAGCTCTTTCTCTCTCTCTGTCTCTCTCTGGTGAGCATACAAGCCCTACAACAAATTTAAAAAATAGTAATAATGGTGATGATAAATAAAATTAAATGAATACTTATTTTAAAAATCTATTGTATCTCTGTAAGCCCTCAATGAAGAAAAACTACAATCCAAAAAAGGTGCCACTTACAGTAGAATAATAAATGAAAAAAAACGAAATCCACACTTATTCTAAACAAAGATGTATAAGATCCAATGGGTTTATAAGTGCTCATTTTATTATTATACTTTATAAGTGACAAATATGTTATACACGTGGGTATATTGAGTTTCTGATACATTTGAAATACTATTAATAAAGTTTTTAAGAACAGTGAATACCATAGTAAAGGTTCTCTGTTCACTATAACCAAAGAGATGAAGAGATCTGTGTAACAGAGGGGCCACACCACCAGGCGACCGTCAGCTGTGAGTGCGCAGTCCAAGGAATACCACCATCACCTGGAGTGGGTTAGAAAATCTCATTCTTGGGGCCTGCAGGTGGCACAGTAGTTAAGGCACTAGACTCCCACATGGCCAACCATGGTTCGAGTCCTGGACCCAGAAGCTTGAAACACACCAGGCATGTGTGCATGTGTGCCAAAAATCCCAAGAGGAGAATAGAGAAGTTGTGGGCTGTCCATCCCCTGCCCTGGCTAGTGATTTCTCACTTCCTCTCTCTCCATCTCTCTCTGCCTCTCTGGTGAGCACATGTGCCTTATGTACAGATTTCAAAAATCTCTTCCTCCCCCAAAAAAGAAGTCCTTGTTCCTCACCCTGGCCTGCTGAGCCAGAACACCTGGAAGCACGGCTTAGAAACATGGACCGTAACAAGCCTTCTAGGTGACTTGAACACTAAGGTTTAAGAAGGACCTGTGTCCTAAATATAAAGCATATCTTTCATGCTAAGACATCAATAATATAAAAGGTAAAATGGCTAGAGATATAAGTGAGGAGGTGGCCGTAAATCTTGTTGACCACCCTGTTACTTATTACATGTGGTGGACACTTTTTTTAACTAGGGTTGGGTTTGCTGTGAGATCCCCAAGGGATGTCACTCTTGTATTGCAGAATATACTGGTCATACACAGAGAACCCTTACTGGAGACACACACACACACACAGACACACACACACACATTGTCTTCAAAAAAGTTCATGGAAAATGTGTATTACAAAAAAACTATGTACAGATTTCAAATTTTTTTGCACCAAATGCACTCATATTCTAATTGCATTTTTCCATGGACTTCTTATATTTATTTTTTAAAGAATTATGTGTTTAATTTTTAAATTTATTATTATTATTTTTAAATTTGATGAGAAAGAGAAGTAAAATGAGAGAGGTAAAATCAGAAAGCAAGCTGCCAGGTCCAGGATTTGAACTGCAGTCGGCAGTGTGGGAATCCAGTGCCTTTAACCACCATGCCACCTACCAGTACCTCCTTTCTTCTTTTTTTTACATTTAATCACTGTACAATAGTGATTTACAGTGTGCAATATGTTTTTTACACAGTATATATTAGTCAAGTCAAATACATCGCCATATACACTATCACCAATAGATAACTTTTCAGGGCCAGCAGACGGTGTGGTGATATGGCACTAGACTCCCACATGGCCAACCATAGTTTGAGTCCCAGATCTGGTGGCTTGCCTTCTCACTTCCCTCTCTCTCTCTGTGTCTCCCTCTGGTCAAATTAAAATAATAATAATGATAATAATAAATATAATAATAATTCTTTAAAAAACAGATAACTTTTCATTTTCGCATCTTTTAAATGTTTTATTTGTTCAGATTCTTCCCAGTTTCCTCTCTCATATCTCCAACTACCCACCCCTTATTACCTACCCCCATTACCAACAACCTCTACACTATCTCTAGTATCTAAAGTTGCCCTCCTTGCTATTAGACCTTTTAATATTTCAGTTTCTGCTAAAGAGTGCAGACATTCAGTATATATTAAATGGAGACATACAATGCCTGTCTTTCATAGTCTGGTTTCCTTTGCTTAACATTGAATCTTCCTTATTTGTCCACTTTGTATCAAATGTCAGGGTCCATTTTTTTTTCATTTATTTATTTTTACATTTTTCCACAAACATTTACTTTACATAGCAAAAAATTTTAGCTCATACTCCATAATTCTTGATAGTTTACAAACAACTTTCAAAATCTCAAAATACTGAATTTTAAAGATAATGTTCAAAATATGTCTTATAATTTTGTATAATTTTAAAACTCTATAACAACAGAAGCAGAATGGTTTCAAAAATATATATATACATATATGTGTATATACAAATATATATATATGTATATATATATATATATATATACACACACATTTAGAGTGCAGACACTCGGTATATATTAAGTGGGGACATACAATGCCTCTCCTTCATAGCATGGCTTGCTTCACTCAACAGTAAGTTTTCCATATTCATCCACTTCCTTTCAAAAGCCAGGGATTTGTTGTTTTTTATGGATGAATAGTATTCCATTGAGTATATATGCCACAGTTTTTCTAACCATTCATCAGTTCGTGGGCATTTGGGTTGTTTCCATGACTTAGCAATCGTGAAAAGTGCCGCAATAAACATCGATGTGCAAGCACTTTTTCGATTAAGTATTCTTCTGTCCTTCGGGTAGATACCAAGGAGTGGGATTGCTGGATCATATGGTAGTTCTATTTGTAGATTTTGGAGGAATCTCCAAATCGTTCTCCACAGTGGTTGTACCAATTTACAGTCCCACCAGCAGTTTAAGAGAGTTCCCTTTTCACCACACCCCCTCCAGCACTTATCATTTTTTGTTTTTTTAATCTTAGACATTCTGACTGGGGTTAGGTGATATCTCATTGTTGTTTTGATCTGCATTTCTCTTACAATGAGGGATGTTGAGCATTTTTTCATATGCCTTTTAGCTATTCGAATGTCATCTTTAGAAAGTGGTTTTTTCAACTCATTCTCCCATCTTTTAACAAGATTGATTGTCTTTTTCCGGAACAGCCGCTTGAGTTCCTTGTGGATTCTGGTTATCAGTCCCTTGTCTGATGCATAGTTTACAAAAATATTTTCCCATTCTGAGGGCTGTCTGTTCACACTAATCACTGTGTCTTTTGCCATGCAGAAACTTCTTAGTCTGATGTAATCCCACTTGTCTATTTTAGGGATCATAGACTGTGCTTTGGGAGTCTTATTTAAGAAGTTTTTCCCTACCCCAATGTCTCCCAGAGTTTCCCCGGTGTTTTCAAGGAGCAGTTTTATAGTTTGAGGTCTTAGATTTAGATCTTTGATCTGCCTTGACTTTATTTTTGTCAGAGGTGAGAGGTAGGGGTTCAGATTCGTCTTTCTGCAAGTGGAGATCCAGTTTTGCCAGCACCATTTGCTGAAGAGGTTTTCCTTTTCCCACAGGATTGACTGGTGCCCCTTGTCAAAAATCAGTTGGCTGTATGTTTGAGCATTCATTTCTGGGGACTCTATTCTGTTCCATTGGTCCACCTGTCTGTTCCTGTGCCAGTACCATGCTGTTTTGATTACCACAGCTTTGTAGTATATTTTTGGGTCAGGGAGTGAGATGCCGCCCACTCCATTCTTCTTGTGAAAAACTGCTTTGGCAATACGGGGTCTTTTATGATTCCAGACAAACGTTATGATTGTCTTTCCTAGATCTGTGAAGAATGTGTCTGGTACTTTGATTGGCATTGCATTAAATAGGTAGATTAATTTGGGTAAAATTGCCATTTTGATTATATTAATTCTTCCAATCCAGGAACATGGGATGTCCTTCCACTTTTTTGTGTCATTTTCAATTTCTTTTTTTTTATCTTCTCATAGTTTTCCTTATGGAGGTCTTTAACTTCTTTAGTTAGATTTATCCCTAAGTATCTTATACTTTTTGTGGCTATGGTAAATGGAACAACTTTTTTCAGTTCAATCTCAGTCTGCCTGTTGTTCGTATACAGAAATGCTATAGATTTCTGGATATTAATTTTGTATCCTGCAACATTACTGTATTCATGTATTACTTCCAGAAATTTTTTTTATGGAAACAATTGGGTCTTCTATGTATACAATCATGTCATCTGCAAATAGAGAGAGTTTCACCTCTTCTTTTCCTATTTGAATGCCTTTTATTTTTTCCTCTTTTCTGATTGCAATGGCCAAGACTTCTAGTACTATATTGAAGAGGAGTGGAGAAAGTGGACATCCTTGTCTTGTACCCATTTTTAGTGGAAAAGCTTTCAGCTTTTCTCCATTGAGGATGATGTTCGCTATGGGTTTTTCATAGATAGCTTTTATTGTGTTGAGAAATGGCCCTTCTATGCCCATTTTGCCGAGAGTCTTGATCATGAAGGGATGTTGTATCTTATCAAATGCTTTTTCTGCATCAATTGATATGACCATATGATTTTTATCTTTCTTCCTATTAATATGGTGTATTACATTTATGGTTTTGCGTATGTTGAACCAACGTTGCATTCCTGGGATAAAGCCTACCTGATCATGATGTATAATCTTTTTGATAAGTTGTTGTATACGATTTGCTAGTACCTTGTTGAGAATCTTAGCGTCTATATTCATCAGGGATATTGGTCTATAGTTTTCCTTCCTTGTCCTGTCCCTTATCAGTTTTAAGGATAAGGGTGATAGAGGCTTCGTAGAATGAATTAGGGAGAGATTCACCCTTTTGGATATTTAGAAATAACTTGAGCAGAATGGGGGTTAACTCTTCTTTGAAAGTTTTGTAGAATTCAGAGGGTGAATCCATCAGGGCCAGGGCTTTTCTTTGTTGGGAGGTTATTTATAACCGATTTGATCTCCTGGCTTGTTATGGACCTATTCAGACTTTCTATATCCTCCTGGCTCAATCTAGGTAGATTATACCTGTCCAGAAATTTGTCCATCTCATCCAAATTATCTTGTTTCTTGGCATACAGATGTTCATAGTATCCTCTAATAATGTTTTTATTTCTACTATGTCTGTTGTTATTTTGCCTGCTTCATTGCAGATCTGATTCACCTGGTTCTTTTCTCTCTTCTTCTTAATAAGTCTCACTAGTGGTGTATCAATTTTGTTTATCTTTTCAAAGAACCAGCTTTTTACTTTCATTTATTTTCTGTATAGTTCGTTTATTTTCTATTTCATTTATTTCTGCTCGTATCTTTATTATTTCCTTTCTCCTGGAGTTTTTTGGATCTTTTTGCTGTTGCTTTTCCAATTCTGTGAGACATGATGTTAGGTGATCCATTTGCCTTCTTTCCATGCTCCTCTTATGTGCACTAATTGCTATGACCTTTCCCTCTTATGACTGCTTTAGCAGTGTCCCAAAGATTATGGAAACTCGTGTCCTCATTGTCATTGGCTTCCATGAATCTTTCGATTTCAGTCTTTATATCTTCAGTAGTTGTGGAGTCATCAGGAGTAGGTTATTAAATTTCCATGTATTTGAGTATTTTTGAGGATTTCTCTTGAAATTAAACTCAAGTTTAATTCCATCATGGTTGGTGAAGATGCTGGGTATAGTTTCTATGCTTTTGAATCTGTAGAGGCTTGCTTTGTGCCCAATGATGTGGTCAGTCTTCGAGAACGTTCCATGTGGTGGCGAGAAAAAAGTGTATCTTGAGGTTTTAGGATGGAAAGTTCTATAGATATCTGTTAAGTCCATTTGATTTATGATATCATTTAGATCTTTTATCTCTTTACCTATTTTGTGTCTAGATGATCTATCCAGGGGGATAATGCAGTGTTGAGGTCTCCAACAATTAGTGTGTTGCAGTCTATCTCCTTTTTAGATCTAGCAGTCTTTCCTTCACATATTTGGGTGCTCCTGTGTTAGGCGCATAGATATTAATAAGCGTTATATCTTCTTGATCGATTGATCCTTTTACTACAATATAGTGCCCTTCTTTGTCTCTTCGAACAGTTTTTGTTTTAAAGCCTATTTTGTCAGAGATCAGTATTGCGACTCCAGTCCTTTTTTGGTTCCCATTTTGCATGGAAAATCTTTTTCTAATCCTTCACTTTCAGTCTATGTATATCTTTATCCATGAAGTGGGTTTCCTGTAGGCAACAGATAGAGGGTTTTTTTTTTTTTTTTTAACCCATTCAGCCAGTCTGTGTCTCTTGATTGAAGAGTTTAATCCATTAACATTCAATGTTATTATTGATGTTAATGGATCTGTCCGACATTTAAGTTGGCCATTGTCTTAGTTGCCTTTTACTCTTTTGTTTCTGGCTGTTACTTCTTTAGTTTTCCTGGAACAGTACTTTCTTCAGGGTTTCATGGAGAGCTGGCCTAGTGCTGGCAAATGCTTTCAGGTTTGGTTTGTCTGAGAAGATTTTAATCTTTTTTTCCCATATGAAGGATAATCTTGCAGGATACAATAGTCTTGGTTGAAATTGTTTCTCTCTTAACACTTTCGATACATCTTCCCATTCTTTCCTTGCTTGCATTGTTTCCCGTTGAGAAGTCTGGTGTTAGCCTGATGGGGTGACCTTTGTAAGTCACTTGTCATTTCTCTCTTGCCAGTTTTAGTGTCTTTATCTGTGGTCTTAGCCAGTCTGGCTATGATATGCCTTGGGGAATATCTTCTTGGGTTGATTCTATTTGGTGTCCTTTGTATTTCTTAGGTCTGGATGTTGGAGTGCCTCTCTATGTTTGGGAAATTTTCTTCCAAGATTTCATGGAATAGGTTTTCCATGCTCTTATTAGTTTCTTCACCTTCTGGGATACCAATTATTCGGACGTTAGGACGTCTAATGGAATCTAGTAATTCTCGTATGTTATCTTCATGTTTTTTTGTTATTTTCTCTATCTTTTTGGTGGTTTTCTCTAGGTCAGAAGTTTTATCTTCTACATCAGAGATTTGACCTTCAGCATGGTCTAATCGACTTTTAATACTTTCAAGAGAGTTTTTGATTTCCTGTATTTCAGACTTCACCTCTAATAGTTCTGTCTTATTCTTCCTCAGAATTTCTTCCTTCATATCGTTGAAGGACTTTCTCATCTCCTGTAATTCATTGTCTCTTTTCTGTTCCAGCTCATAGTACTTGTTCAACATGAATGTTCTAAACTCTATCTCGGACATTTTGGTAATGTCCTCTATTTTTTCAGGAACAGGAAGGGAGTTACTGTGTTCCTTTGATGGAGACATATTTCCTGCTTTATTCAGGCCTGAGGTTCTTGTACTTCTAACCATTGGGAGATGTGTTCCCTTTGAAAAACCTTTTACGAGAAGATTTCTTCTAATAGGAGCAAGTGTGTTTCCTTTCTGATGTGGAATGGAGACAGCCAAAGTCTCTCTTCAATTGTGTTTAGTAATGTAATCCAAGAAAAAGTATTCTCTTCAGGTGTCCAAAGAAATATATCTCCTTCTTCACAGGTGTTTCAGGGAAATGGAGGATTCTAGAGAGTCTTAAAATGCTAGAATGTTTCAGAATTGTAATTCTAGACCTATCTGGACAGCCAGGGATGGTGCAGATAAAGGAAGTGAGGATTGAGAAACTGGGAAGAAAATAATATGTAGAATAAAGAAAAAGTCGCGCGCCGCGCACTATCGTGGCGCACGATTTCGCCAGGGGTCGAAAGATGGGAGTGTGGTGTGGATGAACTGAGGGCGTTCCTATGTGTTAATCAGAAGAGAGAAATTTACAAATGAAAGACGTGGGTAACAGGACAGAGAAAAAAAAAGGGGGGGGGAATGTACCTGGCTGAAAGAGGGGAGTCTGGCTTGGGGTCCCGGAGCTGGAGCTACTGGGGGGCAGTCCTCCCTCGAAGATCCTGGCCCAGGGGTCGAAAGATGGGAGTGTGGTGTGGATGAACTGAGGGCGTTCCTGGCTGAAAGAGGGGAGTCTGGCTTGGGGTCCCGGGGCTAGAGCTACTGGAGGGCAGTCCTCCCTCGAAGATCCTGGCCCAGGGGCCAGGGTCCATTTTTTTTTTACAGCTGTTTAGTAGTCCATAGAAAAATGACCAGTCCAATCAAAAGATAGGCAAATGAGCTGAATAGATAACTCTCAAAGGAAGATGTACAAGTGGAAAAATGCTCAACCTCTCTTATCATAAGGTAAATGCAAATCAAAACCACAATGGGATACCACTTAACTCCAATCAGAATGGCTAAGATTAAAAAACATAAATAACGGGGACCAGCAGGTGGTGTAATGGACTCCCATATGGCTGATCACAGTTCAAGACCCACCTGAAACTCACACCAACTGTGTGTTCATGCATGCCCAAAATCCTGAGAGGAGAATTAAGGAGAAGTTGTTTTGGTATGAGCAACATCCCTGGGGGAGAGGGGATTTCTTGCTTTCTGTCTCTTTTTCTCTAGGGCAAGCACATGTGCCCCATAGGAAAAATCTCTCTAAACAAAAACGTGGTTTTTTTTTTAATTTAAAAAAAATAAGTACTGATGAGGCTGCAGTGAAAAGGGAAACTTCCATGAACTTGTTTGACGCTACCGTGTGTGTGTGTGTGTGTGTGTGTGTGTGTCTATACCATTTAGCATTTTGGCTTACTCTGGGGAAATGCTGCCTTTGTACGATGTACCTTATTAATGAATTTGATATTTCTCCTAAGCTACTAATTATTATCTCTTTCTATAGTGTCCTTGACAAATCTCCCTGTTAGTACAGAGAATAAAGCTTTCTTTCTGTTTTTCTTAGACATTTGTATCTTATGTAAGCAAACGTCCTGATTTCTCAGTCACTGGCCAATGGGACGTTACCACAGAAAAGGATGGTAAGAAGGAATCGGCTGTCTTCGATGCTGTCATGATTTGTTCTGGGCATCATGTCTACCCCAACCTACCCAGAGAGTCCTTTCCAGGTAAGGCTGAGCTTGAATGCAGACTGCCATCTGCACATCTGGCAAGAATAAATATCTTGAAGATGCCTTCCTTTTTTGATAAAAGTGTAAACAGATTAAGTTAAAATATACTTCTGTTACAGCTGATCAACTGGGAGTGGGAAATTCCTTATTATCGTTACTGCATCTACCCACAAAGGTCACTTCTCTTCAAGCAGATTTTTATCTTAATGGAAATCAAAGTGATTCATGTGTTTCCCATTTTTCATTCAGGACTACAACAATTTAAAGGCAAAATCTTCCACAGCCGGGACTACAAGGAACCAGGAACGTTCAAGGGAAAGCGAGTCCTGGTGATTGGCCTGGGGAACTCTGGCTGCGATATTGCCACAGAACTCAGCCACACAGCTGAGCAGGTATACTGCCCGGTACAGAGGACTTCCTTTAAAGGGACAGAACAGTTATTGTCTGAAAGGTGTGATATGACATGGGGGTGGAGGAAGACAAGGAACTTCTGAAAACCACGTTGTATTCCGTATTGCTCAGCTCCTCAGGTACAGTGAGGTTTGAAATAGTCTAACAGGTGACAGCAAGTCCTCAGCAGGGAGGGATGTGACAGTCTTCTCCAAGATGCTTGATGCATGTGTTTGGCAGCATGCCTCTGATCCATTCCTCCAAAACGAGTGTGCAGGGCCAGCAGGTAGTGTGGTGCTTAGGAGTGCTGGACTCCCACATGGCCGACCATGGTTCAAGTCCCAGACCTTGTGGCATGCTTTCTTGCTTTCCCTCTCTCTCTTTCTCTCTCACTCACTCTGTCACTCTCTGGTCAAATTTAAATCAATCAATCAATAAATAAATTTAAATAAAATAATTCTTAAAATAAAATAAAATAGAACTAGTGTGGATTTAGGGTTGAGGTTGATTCTAAGACTCTTGGTACCCAAGTTTCAGGTTCCTCATGGTAAAACAGTTAAAAATAGAACCTGCCTTTTGGGCTCGTTAAGGACGTAAAGCATTCAAAGACCACCGGAGCAATACAGAGCCGTGTGCTTATTCACTGTGCGTGGCTTCATTCCGTGGTTATTTGTCAGAGCCCACTGTGTGCCAGTCACTGGCCACGTGCCGGAGAGAGTGGAGGACGAAACAGACACAATCTCCACCTGGAACTCGGAGTCCAGTGTGAAATCCACAAACGTGCAAGTCATAATTGTGAAAACTGCTGGGAAGGGAGAGAACAGCATGCCATAGAGTGGGAAAGGGAAGACCTGCATCAAAGCATGAAGTGGAACGCCCTTTTAGGTTAATGACATTTAAGCTGGTGGCTAAAAGTGAGAAAGAGCACAGCATCAGGAGAGGTGTCTAGGCAGAAGGTCTTGAAGCAGAAAACAATTTGGAGTCTCAAGAAACTGAGAGAAGCCCCTTGGCTACCACTTAGTGGGTTTGGAAAAGCGTGTGAGGAAAGGCTGGAGGGAAGATGGGGAAGAGGTAACACGGCCCTTTGCACATGTTAAGGCGTTTGAACAAAGGTCCCCTACTAGCTTAGAAAGATTCTTCAGGGACTGACTGCCCAGACTCCCCAAAATAGGAGTCCTTCTTCTAGATGTCCTACCAGCTGAGGCCAGGCAGCCAACATGGGTGCCCGGAGTCCCGCCCACAGGCCCGATCTTACATCATGCATTACCATCAGGGAAGGAAGGAGACTGTGGCAGGACTAATGGACCTAACCCTATTTTTCTGCTGAAAACACTACACTCAACAGAACAGAGGCATGTAAATAAATTGACTACATGGCCTCTCTTTTCAAAGAGTCTGGAATCTAGTTAGTCATACAATGACAATTTAAATTAAGCATAATCTCAATACTTAGTGGACAGCAGAGCAGCATTACAAGAGCTGTAAGTGATTCAGGCACTAAAGGCTATTGTAGAACTCAGAAAGGAGGCGGGCCCAAACCAGTCCTTGAAGGATGAATATGAATCATGAGGCTGAAGGTGACAGAGGAGGTTTTGGAAGGGAAAATGGCACGAGTGTTAAGATTACTAGAGATTCCTCTTGTTAGAATGGAGATTCTTGACAATAACAATTTGAATAATGTATAATGGCTCTCAAATACTTTCACATAAATAAGCTCCCTTGACTGTAGGAAGAAGGTAGGTAAATTTGTAAAAAAAAATTTTTTTTTGGAGAGGTTTTTGCTAAACGGTGTGTGCACTCACCAGAAAGACACAGAGAGACAGAGAAACAGAAAGCGAGAAATCACCCCCCAGGGGGGATGGCCACGCCGCAATCCCTTCTCCTCCATTCTCCTCTTGGGATCTTGGGCACGCACGCACACGCGCCCGGCATGAGTTTAAGCCACCGGGTCCAGGACTCAAACTGCAGTCGACTACATGGGAGTCCAGAGACATAGCCATTACGCCAACTGCTGGTAAATTTTATTTTGTATCCTTTACAGAAGAAGACAAGGAGGACCAGAAAATCCAATTGTCTTCTTACAGAGTTAAGAGATTTGTGTTTGTGTGTGTGATAATCACAGCGAAGGAAGGCTCATTTCAGAGGCTCTCACTTTATCCTTCAGTCTCTTCTTACTTGTCTGACTTCTTTTGTAGAAATGCCTGGAAGTGACATTATATATAAAAATTGTTGGTCAACTGCAGGGTTCAATGGTAACACAACCCTCCATGATGCTGAGGCCACCTGTAAAGTCCCAGGTCTCCCTGTCCTCTCCAGGCACGGGTGCACTCGCCTGTGAATCTGCCTGCCTGGGGCTGGGGGATTGCAACACAAAGACCCCATTGGGCATGGCCCTCTCCTTCCCTCTCTCTCTATCATGGAAAAAATAAAAAACTTTTTAAAAATTGTTAAAAGAGAGAGAGAAGAGCTGAAAAACAACAATTAGAGGTAAATATAACAAAAGGGGAAGGAAAGAGGGTTGATCTTAGTGAGCCAGGTAGCATTAGCCATGCTGTGTGGGTTATCATGCCGAATCAATCTGCATACACATTCGACATGATGGTTACTGATTCTTTCTGTTAGAACGAGAAAGCAAGACTAGAAAACTGAAAGGGATTTTCCCAAGTCACACCATTAGTAACTAGAGGAGCCAGGATTTGAGCTGATGGCTTTCTGATTCCATATTTCTTGCCTGTTTTAGGGATGATGGCAGGCACTTGAGTTTGAAATGCCCATTTTGAGATCACAGTTGCTAGTTTGGAGTCAGTAATAATCAGATAAGCACTGAATAAAATCTGAGTAGAGCTCAGTTCTTGGCTGCTGGTACCGGGAAGCATTGATTAACATGGAAATGTACCTGTACTAGCCTGACAGGTGCTGACCTGAGATGTGGAGTTCAGGAATTCACTTTGGGGTGCTCTCAGGATCAACGGCCCTGCAGGACTGAGGGGAGCTTCCTTTTACTTACGCTGAAGCCAGAACCGCCTTCAGCATCCTCCCAGGCTGGGTGAACTAGGCCTCCCTGTGGCCATACTGGCCAGTCCCTGGCTGCTGGGACACAGGAGTGTCTAAGACTCTTGAGTGAGACAACTCACAAAGGGAGCTGTAGCTGAAGTATGCCCTCGGGCGACACGCCCAGCAACTAGGGTCTAAATCCATTCCTTAGGGGGAGTCTGGGGAGCCTATCACGATGTCCTCTACAAATGGTCACTGCTTTCACGGTTGAATTGGTGTTTTTGAAGGTCATCATCAGCTCCAGAAGTGGCTCCTGGGTGATGAGCCGTGTCTGGGACGATGGTTACCCCTGGGACATGTTGTTTATCACTCGGTTTGAAACCATGCTCAAGAACAGCTTACCGACAGCCATCTCTGACTGGTGGTACGTGAAGCAGATGAATGCAAGATTCAAGCATGAGAACTACAGCTTGATGCCTTTAAATGGGTAATGCGGAGCGGCACATGACACACCTGCTGACCCTCGGTGTCAGTAACCCGTACTGTGTGTTGTAACCTTAAACAAACCCAAATACTCCTGGAGTAATCACATCTCATATGTCAGAGGACAAAGAATGAGATAAATTAAGAGTAATTTCCTGTTTTGCAATCCCTTTTACCAGATTTGCACGGCCGGAAAGTTATATAATACCTCAGGCATTAGTCACTAGGGTAATGATAATAATAGTTAATATGTTTTAAGCACTTAATAGAAGTCAGAGCCTTAGGAAGGCTCTTCAAAAGGTCTGACATGCATGATCTCATTTTATCCTCATAACAACTATGAGGAGAGCTTGGTGTGTATCCCCTTTAGATATGAGAAAACGGAAGTTCGCTGTAGTTACTTTACAAAGTCCCCCTACCTGGGAGTAAAAGCAGTATTCCAACCAACCCAGATATGCTGAATCCAGAACCTTCATTCTTAGCCACTTGCTCCACTGCCTCCCACTTGGTACTTGGCACACAGTGAAGGCCAACAGGGCAGGAGAAATTTCTGGCTCTACACCCCTATCTGCATCGCCTGAGTGAGTCCTCTCACTGAACTGCGGCCACACTGCTCTGTGTTCAGTCTCCTCCTCACAGTCTCCTAGAACATTCTCAAGTCAGTCACAGATAAGAAGTGACTTTGACATGGAGTGAAAAGCCCAAGATACACACTTTTCATCAAAGTGAATTAACTGATTCAGCTGACTTCTTGTAGGAGGCTGGTGAGTGCTGTGGGGCACACCAGACAGGAGAGAGGCTCAAACCATCAGGTGAAATTTTGGAACAGCTAGAACACAGGTCGTATTAAAGAGCTGAAGCGAGATGGCATCTCTTAAAGAATGAGTGTCGATGGGTAAGACCGAATCTGAGGGCTGGGCTCTGAGCTCCAGGTACTCCATTGTTCAGGACTCATCCGTGGAAGATGCTGAGAAAAGCCAGCCACGTAGGTAGGGAAAGGACCCAGAGAGCCTGATGACCTGGAAGTGAAATGAAGACAGTGTTCAGGAAGGAGACCCCATTGGGGGGTCATCGATGGGCTTCGTTCATATCTGGTGCTACTGCAAGTGGAGTGAAATGGTTAGTGGGAGTAGATACTCTGGCAGCCAGGTCCTGAGTGCCTTGACGAGGGCAGTTTCAGTGTGGTGGGGGAAGTGATGGCAGTGGTTTAAACAGTATCAGGGAAGGGAACCAGCAGTTAGCGTAATGGCTATGTCGCTGGACTCCCTCGTAGTCAACCGCGGTTCGCGTCTCGGACCCGGGGGCTTACAACTCACGCCGGGCGCGTGTGCGTGCATGCCCAAGATCCCGAGAGGAGAATGGAGGAGAAGGGATTGCGGCGTGACCATCCCCCCTGGGGGGTGATTTCTCGCTTTCTGTCTCTATGTCTCTATCTGTCTGTCTGGCGAGCGCACGCGCCCTAAAGCGAAAAAAACCTCTCCAAAACAAAAGAAAAAAAAAAAAAAAAACAGTATCAGGGAATAGCAGTTGAGACTAGCCTTGGTCCCACTGGACTCCAGCCACTGTCATTGTCCCGCTCAGTTTCTCTCCAGTGGAATCTCCTTCTGGCTCTTTCTCACAGCCTCCACAGTCATTGAAGAACAAAGCCCTCTTCTTTATTTTTATCCAAGTTCATCTCTAAGCTCAGCTGTATCTGCACTCACTAGAGAGATGACCAAATTAAAAAGTCAAGCTCTGGGACCAGCAGTTAGCGTAATGGCTATGTCGCTGGACTCCCACATAGTCAACCGCGGTTTGAGTCCTGGACCCGGTGGCTTAAACTCACGCCGGGCGCGTGTGCGTGTGTGCCCAAGATCCCGAGAGGAGAATGGAGGAGAAGGGATTGTTGCGTGGCCATCCCCCCTGGGGAGTGATTTCTCGCTTTCTGTTTCTCTGTCTCTCTCCGTCTGTCTGGTGAGCGAATACGCCCAATAGCAAAAATCTCTCCAAAAAAAAAGTCAAGCTCTCTCTTTCCAGGCTTCCAGCAGCCCAAATTTCAAACTGGCCCCTTTCCTCTCCTGGCCATGTCTAAACTCCAAGTGCCCCTCCCTCCCCTGACTAGAGCCTCTGTCTGTGAGGGGCTCATCCTTCCTCCCCCATGACGGCCAGCGACGGCTTCCCGCCTTCGACTTCCTTCCTCCACAACCTTCTCTGCTCTGCTATGGCCGGCTTGGATCCTCTGTATGAGGAGCAGCTAACACTTGTGAGCATATGTATGTGCTAGAGTATGCAAAATTCTCTGGATTACATAGGTCTCTCAGTAACCTTTTAGAGTAGCTAGAAATTTTATTACCATTCTAGATGAAAAACTCAAGGCACAGAGAATTAAAGAAACTTCAATCAGTTAACAAGTAGCAAAGAAAAAATTGAAATTCCCAGGTATTCTAAGTTTAGAACTTTTCCTGATACTGGCTTTTAAAGGGCACTGGCCTGGCTGTTTACTCTGCAGTCTGGAAAGAGCCCTGTGGAAGAGAGAGACCACAGCGAAGGGCAACTTCTCTTACTTCACAATGTTGCCTCACATCAGTTTTGTCAGCCACATTGGTGATAGTCCATGAAAATCTTAGTTTTCTCCTTCCTTATCAATTTGTATAAGAGGCAATAAAAAAGGGGGAAATTTTGATAGTTTGAATGACTGTCTCTATTTTCCATACAGAACCCTTAGGAAAGAGCCCGTGTTCAACGACGAGCTCCCAGCTCGCATTCTGTGTGGCACTGTGTCCATCAAGCCTAATGTGAAGGAGTTCACAGAGACCGCGGCCATTTTTGAGGATGGGACCGTGTTCAAGGACATCGACTGTGTCATCTTTGCAACCGGCTATAGCTATGCCTACCCCTTCCTCGATGACTCCATCATCAAAAGCAGAAACAATGAGGTCACCTTGTTTAAAGGCATCTTCCCCCCACTGATGGAGAAGCCCACCCTGGCAGTGATTGGCCTCGTCCAGTCCCTCGGGGCCGCCATTCCCACAACTGACCTGCAAGCCCGCTGGGCAGCACGAATAATAAAGGGTAAGGAGACAAGAAGCTCATTGGTGGGGAAGATGTATGTCAACGAGAATGCCTTTGAGTCTTTGTGAAAAAACTAATCTTAATTACAAGGGTAATTGTTTTGAGAACTCAGTTTTAAGAATCTATAATTCTCTAGTCTTTGATGTTATATTTGAAAAGCAATTTAAAGTATATCACATTTGATTATCCAATATAGTAGAGGCTTTGTGACTTATAAGCCCTCAGAGCTTGTAACTACCCAAGATCATTCATTTAGACTTGAGAACACCAGAGCACTTGGTTTTAGTGTATGACACTATGAAATTATGATTTCAAAACTCAAGGGAATTACACCCTCTGAAAGGCTAATAAAAAAAGTTTTGGAGCCAGTATCCTACCACCTTCAGACAGTCATAGTCACGGAGAGTAAGGCAGCGGCTTTCCTGCTACTGTTTTCTCCCTGCTGTGTGTGACTCACCGACACACAGTGGATTGTTACAGGAGAAAGTCCTGGGCGTGGTGGGTGGCCAGTCTCTAAGATATGAGAACACAGAGTTCCTGTGTTTTGCAAATAGGAAGGAGACAATGAACTTGCCTAAGGTCACGCCAGGCAGGCAGCATCCCCTGCCCAGCACTGGGGTCAGGTTCACACAGAGGTGTAAACAGTCACAGGCAGACACAGATGCTAAGGCTAAGGAGGGTCACCACCAGGAACAAAGACAGTTTAGCCTAGTGTGCAAAGCTTAGAGTTGTAGAAGTTCTAAGTGAGGGTCTTAGCAAGTCCACTTGCTTCTGAGGCCATATCTAAGGCCTCCATCCCTACCCCAACTTTCTGGGGTTTAAGGGCTCTTCCTCTTGTGAAGGATCTAGAGCCTGGCACCGCTATGTAGATACCTTCAGTAACCTTCAAGAGAAACGTACGTGGTGTCCACCTGCATCACTCAGGCTTGAAGATGGAGCTGACAGTTCCCAGGGTTGTGACCCTGAGATACTCTATGATCCGCCATTCTCTGAAAGCCTGAACACGTTTCTGGGAGTTATTGAGAGTGAGATTGCTATAACTCGGACAAATGCCAGTAGTAGGGAACATCATGTAGATAATGACCTTGATAAACTTCACGCAGACCATAGCCAGCCCTCACAGAAATGATGTGCCTACAGGTAATTATTACACAGCAAATCTGCCTCTAGGTATCCAGGAACGAGCTCTCCTCCACCTCATTTTCCGGCAGATTCAGAATATGATTTTGAAGATAGCCAAGACTTTGTCCCATGTTCACAGTCAACTCCAGTTACAGGACTTCATCAGATAAGAATCCCTGGGATTAAACAGAGCTTTCAAGAAATTACCTCCATTTATTCAGATCTTGGTGATAACTATAAAAAGTCAAGGATTTCCCTGAAAATAGAAAACAATCTACTCCAAACTGTCCAGAATGTATAGAAGCACCCAGCTAGAAATCTATAAGCCCTGCTATAGCTGGTGTTACTCAACCCACAGTTTTCAATCCCGATGCTGAGTGTCTTGAAACCAGTGTTGATGAACAGGCCCTTCCTACCACAAAAAAAAACGTGTTTTTTTGTTTGGTTTTTTTTTTTCAGATAAGCTTGGTTTATAGGTCATTTGCCCAAGGAAATGCCTTGCTGCCCATAATTCCCCTGATCAGTAAGAGTTACCAAGAAAGAAACTGAAACATGTCAAACAAGGACCTGGTACTGATAAATGTTTAATTAAGGAGTTAAATGTCCTCACCACCATAGTTACAAAACAGAAAAATCCCACATGTAACTAGAAATGCTCAGGATGGATTTCCCAAGTGTCAGTTCTTGGACATGATGCTTGTTCAAAAATCTTGTCTTCCATTTTCTGAAAATTGCCCACCTTCAGCCTGAAACGGAAAGTTCTTGATC
The DNA here is from genome assembly GCA_026018925.1 of Tupaia tana. Taxonomy (NCBI): domain Eukaryota; kingdom Metazoa; phylum Chordata; class Mammalia; order Scandentia; family Tupaiidae; genus Tupaia; species Tupaia tana. Next base: position 55,480,066 of record JAKSZU010000017.1, read on the forward strand.
ACCGGAATTGTTTTTGTAACATGTCACCTGAACTTGCAAAGGCAAATCTGTTTAGAAATTTCTACCTCCAGTGGCATGGACAGCATTCTTTCCCTTTTGAATACTTGATGAAAAGCAAATAGCAAAAAGGGCTATTGTAAGTGCTATTGTGCCTTTTAAAATGTCACAAAGCCATTTTTCCCCAGAGTTTTGTCCACGTAGAATAATTCAAATAACTGAGTACTTTATCTTATATTGTTGATCATACTCTAATAATATTGTTAATGTTCCTTTTTAAAAGTATTTGTTAAAAATGACATGGAGGGACCAGCAGTTAGTGTAATGGCTATGTCGCTGTACTCCCACGTAGTCGACTGCAGTTCGCCTCCCGGACCCGGTGGCTTAAAACTCACACCAGGCGCGTGTGTGTGCATGCCCAAGATCCCGAGAGGAGAATGGAGGAGAAGGGATTGCGGCATGGCTATCCCCCCTGGGGGGTGATTTCTGGCTTTCTTTCTCTCTGTCTCTCTGTCTCTCTCTCTCTCTGTCTGGCGAGCGCATGTGCCCTATAACAACAACAACAAAAAAAAAACTCTCCAAAAAAAAAAAAAATGACATGCACATCCAGAAGTAAAGTCTTTGCAAACTGTGTGTGTGTGTGTGTGTGTGTGTGTGTGTGTGTGTTTGTATCTGAGAGGTTAGAATACAATCCCAGAAACTGGCTTATAAATTGTTTAAAAGCAAAGATGCAGAGCTATTCAGCTAACGGTTTTTAATTACTATGGCAAGTGTCAGGTCTGAAAAGACTGGGATTGAGTTGTCTGTCTCAAAACGATTACTCATTCATTTGCTCAATATTTAATTTTGCTGAACAGTGAAAAAAATTGGACGTGCTAATGTGATTCATAACTTATTATTAAGAAGAAAAACTAGGCTGGTCCTATGCCAGACTCACTTAACCATTACCTGGTGTTCCCTTTTTCTTAGGAACTTGTACTTTGCCATCTGCAAAAGACATGATGAGTGATATTGATGAGAAAATGGGGAAAAAGCTCAAATGGTAAGAATACTTATTATACTGGGAGCCTAGGATGTCCATAGAAAATCAGAACTTGTGGATGCTTAGACCTGTCTTGGTCTTAAATGTTAATGTGAGGACACTGTGACATGCCACATTCATCCATTGGACAAACGTGTCTGAAGATCTACTTGGTAACAGACACTGTGTTTAAGTTCTGTTGGTGCAAGAAGCAGTGTGAGTAGTAGGAGTGAGAACCTACATTTTGCTTGGCTCCTGCCATATATCACAGAAGCAAGATACAGAAAGCATTAGAAATAGGGACCAATAGTTAGCGTAATGGCTATGTCACTGGACTCCCACATAGTCGACCGCAGTTCGAGTCCCAGACCTGGTGGCTTAAACTGATGCCGGGCGCATGTGCGTGCATGCCCAAGATCCTGAGAGGACAATGAAGGAGAAGGGATTGCAGCGTGGCCATCCCCCCTGGGGGGTGATTTCTCACTTTCTGTCTCTCTGTCTCTCTCTGTCTGTCTGGTGAGAGCATGCGCCCTATAGCAAAAAACACCTCTCCAAAAAAAAAAAAAAAAAGAAAGAAAAAAAGAAAGAAAGCATTAGAAATAGAGGGATTGGTATCAATGGATGTGGATTTCTATTCTCTAACCCGTAAGACCTCAGAGATGTAAGGGATGCTTCATTCACATGGATGCCTGTAATGAGAATACTCAGCAAAATGAGAATGATTATCCAAAAAAGAGAGAGAGAGAGAGAGAGAACAAGTCTGGAAGATAGGGCTCCACTCCTGAATCCATCACTGGTCAACTCAATAGCCTGGACTAATAACTTCACCTGAACAAGGTACAACCTAGTCATTAGTAAGTGAGGAGAAAAATAATTTTCTAAGCTGTTTGACAGTATTGCTGATCTAAATGAGATAAATATAAGAGTTCTTTGAAAAAAGAAACTACAGTGTAGAATAAGCAAGTGACTAACAAAAGATATTGATAAAAAGGCATAATGCATTTTTGCTGGTCTTGTTCCTACACGGTTTGTCTATCCATGTGGTGTCTCCTCTTCCACCTCTAGGTTTGGCAAGAGTGAGACCATACAGACAGATTACATCGTCTATATGGATGAACTGGCCTCCTTCATTGGGGCAAAGCCCAACATCCCGTGGCTGTTCCTCACAGATCCCAAACTGGCTGTGGAAGTTTTCTTTGGCCCTTGTAGTCCCTACCAGTTCCGGCTTGTGGGCCCAGGGAAGTGGGAAGGGGCCAGAAATGCCATCCTGACACAGTGGGACCGGTCACTGCAGCCCATGAAAACACGGAAAGTCGGGAGAATTCAGAAGCCTTGCTTATTTGCCCGTTGGCTCGGGCTCCTTGCTATTCCTACTCTCATCATTGCCGTTTTATTTGTGTTGATTTAATCAATCATTATTTCCACTAGAGTTTCTGAAAATTACTGACAATCCCCAGGCCAAACTTTCCTATTTAAGAATTAAGATTTTCATACTCCTGATTTTCCTGTTCAGCATATTTTTACCAGTACTCTACAGACAATCAATAAAACAATGCTCTTTCAAGACTTTTAAACAAACCCTTTTAAGAATAATGTCATGAGCCAGTCACATAACCTAGTGGTTGAGGGAGCCAGATCCCACTGGGTCAACTGCAGTTCAAATCCTGGCTCTGATGGCTCAGAAAACTGGAAAAGAGGGAGAAATGGAGAAAGGACCATGCCCTTTGGGGGTACTTTATCCCTTTCTCTCTCCAGTACTCTGTAGCAAGTGCACATACTCTCTCCTTCAGCAGAACTATGGGAGGGGAAAGTAGTCACTCTGAAGGACTCGAGTCTTTTACAGTGTCCCAGAGGCTGACTCCAAACCATATTCCAAGAAGTGAGTGTATCCCCAGATACCACCACCTAGCCAAACTCAAGCTCCTGTAGATCAACTTCAACATGCATCCCACAGGACCAGCAGTTAGCATAATGGCTATGTCACTGGACTCCCACGTAGTTGACTGCGGTTTGAGTCCCGGACCCGGTGGCTTAAACTCATGCCGGGCGCGTGTGCGTACGTGCCCAAGATCCCGAGAGAATGGAGGAGAAGGGATTGCGGTGTGGCCATCCCCCCTGGGGTGGGGGGCTCATTTCTCGCTTTCTGTCTCTCTGTCTCTCTCTGTCTGTCTGGCGAGCACGCACGTCCTATAGCAAAAACCTCTCCAAAAAAAGAAAGAAAAAACATGCATCCCATGCTGCTCATGGGTCAGTTCCTCAATCATTCTATGAAAAGTGTAACCTCGTCTCACTTTCAACCCTCCTGCCCTGCTGTTTCTTCCTGGCATTGTTTGTTTGGCAGTCATCAGTGTCTTCTCACTAGAATGTAAGTCCTGTGACAGGAGAAAATGTGTCCATTGCCAAATCCACTGTCTGGAAATAGCAGCCAGTGAATATCTTCTGTTCCTGTGGAGACAAGTTTATTGCCCCTCTGGCAAATGTTCCAGGCACACAACAGTACGTGGGAGGGAAACACGTGCTACACGTGGCTGCTTAGAAAGGCAGGGTGTTGGACCGTTCGTTACAGAGAGGTCAACCGATGAGGCCACAAACAGCATTGCAAAGACCATGTGTCATACTCACAGAGTCCCAGGAGAAGGGCTCACTCCGGCCACAGAAAGTCACCCAGAGAAGCACCAAGTCATGAGGAGGGAATAAGTCGAAGGGAAGCAAACAGGCTCACTGACTTTTTCCTAAAATCTTTTATTTCCTTGTTTATTGTCTGCCTTCCCCTTTCTCACCTCCACCTGAATGTAAACACAAATCCCACCTGGTTTACTTTCCACCAAATCTTCAGTACCTTTACTGTGTCTTATATGTAATAGATATGATAACTATGTACTAGATTAATAAATATATTTGCATATGTATCTCTATGTCATATGTACATTGTCATATAAATTGTTACATATTCTTAATCCATATTCACATAAATAAAATTATTTAGCATATTTCTTTTCAAGTCATTTTTATTCAGAAAAATAAATAATATTGTTTAATCCTTACTCTCAAATTGTGATATATTCATTATATACAGCATTCAGGTAACACCATGTAAATTTACTTTTATGCCTATTAAGTGTTACAGTTCCTTGTTAATAAGAAGACTAATACAAAACTCAACCTATCATAATAAATTACATCAATAACTAATATCAGTAGTGTCAATAAATATTACATCTTTTCTTAAGCAATTCTTTTAAATATCTATTGTTTTTGAAAAAGTATTAAAATAGGCCAGGGGTTAGACCAGATTGTGTAAATTTTGAACTCTGTATTTTATACATTTATGTTTATGAAAGCAACTGGGAGGACTTGAAAGACAAAGGAAGTCAGATTCTGGAAAATACTTAATTGCATGTTACTCTTATCCCAACAATATCCTATGACCTGAATGTCTGTGTCCTGTAGAGTTCATATGTTGAAACCCTAATTCCAAAGTGGATCATTTAGAGGCAGAGTCTTTGAGAGGTAACCTAGTTATGAGGGTGGGGTCCGAGGGCCACCTAGCCATTTTTCTGTCTTGTGAGAGCACAGCAAGAGGATGGCTGTCTATAATCCAGGAGGAAACCTCCCATCCAGACCCCCACTGCTGGCCCCCGATCTCACTCCCAAACTCCAGGAGTGTAGGATATAAATATCTGTTGTTAAGCCAGCCAGACGGGTATTTTGTTATAGGAGACTAAGACACAAGAATATTAGTTATTTTGAAGCTATTTTAGGGTTAAAAGTCAACTAATGAAAAAATTATTACTAAGTCATAGGCTAATCTGCTTGCTGCCTAAATTCCAGAGGTATCTCTGGTTGGCTGTTATTACCATCTCTATATAGACGGCATTATCCTATATCTGTAGGCTACAACATTCCCCTCCAACTGCTTTCATGTTCACATTATCATCCTCTTTTCATGTTCCGGACATTCTCTGTGCCTGTGCTACAGGTGAGGAAACAAATACACAGAGACAGTGACAGAGCCCGGGAGCTTCCAATTCAGGCAGTGCTGACTAATCTTATAACACGGTATAGTAGGGAAACACCTACAATCTGAAAACTCAGTTTTCCATCCACAATCCCCTTGCATTAAGACAAATGAGGTTCTGATCACTTCACTACTTAACAAATCACAGCCTTCTCATTCTGAGGTGACGCCAGCACTATTCAAACCTTTTCCTACAGATTTCTGCATCTACTGTAGTCAAGTTCTTTTTCACAGACTCAGTTACCAGATGTGACTATGAATGAACCCTCAAAGTAAAAAAGATTTTAAAGTTAGAAACATAAGTTGATGAGGATAATTGCTCGTTTCTGATTGCCAGAAGGATTAAGTACGGCTTCCTGCTTGTTGTGCAACTGTGTGGGTAACTGACCAAGATGCCTATTCTGTCCGTGTTGAGTCCGTGACTCTGCCTGACGCTGAGCAAGACTGCGGAGGCAGTGAGGGTCACTTTGAAGCCTTCCTACTTTCTATCTCTGCATTTTTGCTCCTTAGGTTATTTCCCATGTCACTCAAATACCCACTGCCTTCTCATTTCTTCTGCTCCCACACTGACCTCGAGAGGATCTGTAATTTACTCCCATTGAGAATTACCGGAAATAGCTGGGATTGGAGGGAGGACATTTCAATTGCTGTGTAGGTGAATGATATTCTTACTCTTCATATATGGAAACAGGTTCCTCAACTGCAAGCCAACAGAGAAGGGAACAAATTCCAAACTCACGCAGGCCACAGGCTTGTGTAACTCATGTCACTACAAGGCTAGCACCATAGAAGGTGGCCAGTGGCCAAAACTCCAGTGCCCAACTTGATTCAACTCTTAACTGATATCTGAAAATAGGAAAAACTAGTTCATTCTTTTCATTCTTGGTCATAGCAACAATGTCAAATGGTGAGTTTTCACTCATAGCCAGGGTCAAAGTCTTACAGATGGTTCCAGAAGAGGGCTGTGATTCTACATAGTCCACCCATTTGATCATGACATAGGCCAGAAGTAGATGGTGTGAAGAAAAGGTCCAGCTGCTAATTGGGGAGGAATTATACTGCTTAGGACCAGAGAGAATCTAAATCAAGTAGTCCTGAGATAAGAATAGGCTCTGGTACTGATTTAAATGACAAAAAGTGTACGAATCAAGTCATCAAGAAAGGGTATGCATTTTTTACAGAATTACTTTAACTTTATTTATTTAGTTAGTTAGTTATTGCAATTCAACCAGAGAGGGACAGAGTGAGAATGAGAGAGAGAAAGTGAGAAAGCAAGCCCAAGCCTCCAGGTCTGGGACCTAAACCATGGTCGGCCATATGGGAGTCCAGCATCCTTAACCACCATGCTACCTGCCAGCCCCAAAAGGGTATGTTTTCTAAGAACAGTCCTCCAAGAAACATATACTAAGACTAAACATACAAAGATTTTATTAGAACACTTCTGAAAGATAACAGGGGAGCTAGAAAAAAAAACACAAAGAACTGTAAGACTGGGGTGCAAGTCTGACCCCAAGCAAAGGAGTGAGGGGAGGAGTCTTGGGTAGAAGCATCCTAGACTGCCAAGCAGTCTAAGAATGGTTGGGCAAGGCTGGAGGGGAGCTCCTAGCCAAAGCTTGGCATTAGCAGAGTCCTGTGCCTCCAGGCAATAGGCCTGCTAGTGTCTCCACCATACTCGCTCATTGGGTAGGAGCAGCCTGAACAAGTATGGCCTCTGCTCAAAGGCAGTAAGTGATGAGCAGCGTGGTCCACCGATCAGTTATGCTCCCTGTAGTTAGAGACCTGCTCTAACCCTCTCATAGCCACCAGAACGGGCCCACTAAGACTTAAAAAAGACTTGGTGAAAGACAAAGGCAGAGAATTTACACTAGACACAAATATTTACCGAGGCTGGGCTCATCCCAGACCCACAACCGGCCACGGTTCACCATCTCCTTGATGTGAGTTGGTTCAGGAGTTCAGCAGACTAAATGTTCTCTGTGCAGGTCCCTTTGTATAAAGGCATGTTGATGATTATCAATCCTCCTTCCCAAGCTTACATAAACTAAGGAAAGGATCTACACTATGAATTTCAGGCCCAGAGCCTTCAAAGATGACAATTATAACGCCTTGAAAACTTTCCAGCAAGACTATGGTGAATTGTTCTCTAAATTTATCGGTGTCACTGCATCCTGTAAGATAACCCACCCTTGTCTGTTTTATGCTGTCTCCCCAACCTCAGTCAATCAGTTTTTTTCCTGCAGAGCATTCCACAAACAGCTCAGGAGAGGTGATATCATCTATTCATTTCTTAGATTGCTTCTTTGCTGCAAATAAGTTTTTGATGCCAGTGTTTTCAGCTCCAGAATAATTACCATGTTTTCCAGCCCCCAAATTTCAGTCGAACGATAATAGAAAAGAACAAATAGAACTCATGCTTTCCTCATGCTGGTGCAATGTGTGCATGGCCAAAAGGAGGAGAATGGGGAGAAAAGGGATTGTGGTGTGGCCATCCCTCTTGGGGGTGATTTCTCACTTCCCTCTATCTCTCTCTGAAAAACAAACAAAAAACCCTCATGCTCTCCATCAACAGTTGGCCCCACACCTGGCAATTTATTCGTACGCTGAAGTTCCACATGCCCCCTACTCCATTGCAGAAGCCCTGCTGCAAGTTCCTCTGTTTTCTCCATGAGGGGCTCTGTCTACATCAGCAGAATGCTTCTTTTTGGCATCTTCAATGTTTGTTTCCACCTCAGTTTTTCTTTTGGCATTCCCGTATCTCCCTCATTTTTGTGCCACCTGTACCCACACCCAAAATGTTAGCCTCATTCCCTCCTCCTGTGACCTGAATCCACACTTGCAACTCAGGATACTCTACATCTTGTGTGTCTTTGCCTCCCTGGTCCTTTCATTCTCACTGCCATCAACTAGCTCCAGCCATGGTTCTTCCTGTACCACGGAGACGGCTTCGAACCGCTGGACTTCACTTTTCCTGCCACCGCGCATCCAGATTTACCTTCCCGAAGTTAGCCTCTGAGCACGTTATTCCTGTTCAAAACCCTTTGCTGGTTCTTCTTCCCCTATTTAAATCACATGCAAGGTACATCCTGATATGGCTCAACCCACTTTTCCAGTTTTACTTGTAACTACATTCCAAACAAACTATATGATGTATGGTTTGCTCCATGAATCAACCCACCTCCGTGTATATATTTATGGTTATTGCCCTGCCTGAAATCTAGGCATCTTCCAGAACCATCTTCAATCTAAATTCTTTCCTCCTGGATCAGACTTTGCATTTTTCCCCTGGAGCCTGCTGCAGTCTAACTTCGGTTACAGTCTAATGAAAATGAAGGCTAGACTGGGGTAGTTATTAAGAACAGCCATCCCTTTGCAAAGCAGCTGTCCCACGAGAGGTCTTTACAGAATTTTAGCATCTTCGTTCATGGGCTATTGAGGTTTTGCCACCAGAGACAGAAGCTCAGAGTGATTTCCAGGTTTAGAATTCCCAGCTTCGCATCTTCTCTGACCATGATGGAATTAAACTCAAGATTAATTTCAAGACACAACCCCGAAAATACACGAACACATGGAAACTGAACAACCTACTTCTGAATGACTTCTTCACTACTGAAGAAATTAAGGCTGAAATAAAAAAATTTATGGAAACTAATGATAATGAGTACACAAGTGTCCAGAATCTATGGGACACAGCAAAAGCAGTCATAAGAGGAAAATTCATAGCAATTAGTGCACATAAGAAAAGGACAGAAAGATGGCAACTAGATAACTTATCATCATGCCTCAGAGAATTGGAAAAACAACAACAAACAAATCCCCAAAATGCCAGGCGAAAAGAAATAATAAAGGTTCGAGCAGAAATAAATGAAATAGAAAATAAACGAACCATACAGAAAATAAATGAAAGCAAAAGCTGGTTCTTTGAAAAGATTAACAAGATCGACACACCATTGGCTAGACTGATTAAGAAGAAGAAAGAAAGAAACCAGATTAATCAAATATGTGATGAAACAGGCAATATTACCACAGACACAGCAGAAATACAAAATATCATTAGAGGATACTATGAGCAACTTTACGCCAACAAACAAGATAACCTGGAGGAGATGGACAAATTCCTGGATGCATATAATCTACCAAGATTGGATCAGGAAGACATAGAGAACCTGAATAGACCTATAACAAGCCAGGAGATTGAATCAGTAATAAATAACCTCCCAACAAAGAAAAGCCCAGGCCCAGATGGCTTCACTTGTGAATTCTACAAAACTTTTAAGGAAGAGTTAACCCCTATCCTACTAAAATTATTTCTAAAGATTCAAAAGGAAGGAAACCTTCCAAATTCATTTTATGAAGCCTCCATCATCCTCATCCCCAAAACAGATAAGGATATGACAAAAAAGGAAAACTACAGACCAATATCATTGATGAATATAGATGCAAAAATTCTCAACAAAATACTCGCAAATCGTATCCAACAACATATAACAAAGATCATTCATCACGATCAGGTAGGCTTTATACCAGGGATGCAAGGATGGTTCAATATACGCAAGACCATAAATGTAATACACCACATTAACAGAAAGAAAGATAAAAACCATATGATCATCTCAATTGATGCGGAGAAAGCATTTGATAAAATACAGCATCCTTTTATGATTAAGACTCTCAGTAAGATTGGTATAGAAGGGTCATTTCTCAACACAATAAAAGCCATCTATGAAAAACCTACAGCTAACATTATACTGAATGGGGAAAAGCTGAAAGCTTTTCCTCTGAAAACAGGTACTAGGCAGGGCTGCCCACTTTCTCCACTGCTCTTTAATATAGTACTGGAAGTCTTAGCTATTGCAATCAGAGAAGAGAACAATATTAAAGGCATTCGAATAGGCAAAGAAGAATTGAAAATATCTTTATTTGCAGATGACATGATGGTATACTTAGAAGACCCAAAGGTATCCATGAAAAAACTGCTTGAAGTAATAAGTGAATATAGTAAAGTGGCAGGATACAAAATCAATATCCAAAAATCTATAGCATTTCTATTTATGAACAACAAGTTGAACGAAGCAGAGCTGAAGAAAGGAATCCCTTTCACCGTAGCCACAAGGTGTATAAGATACCTAGGGATAAACCTAACTAAGAAAGTCAAAGATCTTTATAAAGAAAACTACGAAAATCTTAAAAGAGACATTGAAAGTGACATAAAAAAGTGGAAGGATATCCCATGCTCCTGGATTGGAAGAATTAACATAATCAAAATGGCAATTCTACCCAAATTAATCTACATGTTTAATGCAATTCCAATCGAAATACCAGAGATATTCTTCAGAGATCTAGAAAGGGCAATCATAGAATTTGTCTGGAACCATAAAAGACCTCGTATTGCAAAAGCAATCCTGCGCAAGAAGAGTGGAGTAGGAGGCATATCACTCCCTGATCCCAAGATATACTATAAAGCTGTGGTCATCAAAACAGCATGGTATTGGCATAAAAACAGACATGTGGACCAATGGAAGAGAAGAGAGACCCCAGAAATAACCCCCAAAGCTTACAGCCAACTGATCTTTGACAAAGGATATCAGTCAATCCATTGGGAAAAGGAAAACATCTTTAGTAAATGGTGCTGGAAAAACTGGGTATCCACCTGCAGAAAGATGAAACTGAACCCCCATCTTTCACCACTAACAACAGTCAACTCAAAATGGATCAAAGATCTTAACCTAAAACCTCAAACAATAAAACTACTGGTGGAAAATGCTGGGGAAACTCTGGGGGACATTGGAGTAGGCAAAGACTTCTTAAATAAGACTCCCAAGGCACAGGCAATAATCCCTAAAATAGACAAGTGGGACTATATTAGACTAAGAAGTTTCTGCACAGCAAAGGACACAGTAACAAGTGTGAACCGACAACCCTCAGAATGGGAAAATATTTTTGTTAAATATGCCTCAGACAAGGGACTGATAACCAGAATACATAGGGAACTCAAGTGCCTTATGCGAAAAAAAATGATTAACCCAATTAAAAGGTGGGAAAATGAGCTGAACAAAAGTCTCTCTAAGGAAGACATACGAATAGCCAAAAAGCATATGAGGAAATGCTCAACATCCCTCATCATAAGGGAGATGCAGATAAAAACTACAATGAGATACCACCTAACCCCTGTCAGAATGGCAAAGATTAAGAATATAAAAAGTGATAAGTGTTGGCGGGGATGTGGTGAAAAGGGAACCCTCCTACACTGTTGGTGGGAATGTAAACTAGTTCAACCACTGTGGAGAACAATATGGAGGTTCCTCAAAGATCTACAAATAGAACTACCATTCGATCCAGTAATCCCACTTCTGGGTATTTACCCAAAAGACAGGAGAACGCTCAGTCAGAAAAGTGCTTGCACATCAATGTTTATTGCAGCATTATTCACAATTGCCAAGACATGGAACCAACCTAAATGTCCACAAACTGATGAATGGATTGGAAAAGTGTGGTATATATACTCTATGGAATACTACTCAGCCATAAAAAATAACAAGGCCCTGGAATTTGATAGAAAGTGGTCAGATACGGAGGATATATTGCTGAGTGAAGTAAGCCAGGATATGAAAGAAAGATATTGTATGTATCCACTCAATATATACCGACTATCAGCATTCTATGATAGTGAAAAAAAATTGGAGGACATAAAAGCAGTGAAGATACTTAATGAGAATAGGACAGTGTGGAATGGGGGAAGTGAAGAGAAGAGGATAGAGAAAGATAACAAATGAACAATAGAGAGGTAGGACATTAGTGAGAAACAGATATGGCTTATTAACTGTTGATGTTGACATGTATAGTATTCTCAACTGGATTTGTCTGAGAAGTATTTCATGATGGGCAAAGTATTTGTACAAGCAACATGAGAAATAGCGATGGACTGTCTTAAAAAATAATTAGAATAATAATAATGATTGGGGAAAACATAGAAAAGATATTGAATGTTGAAGCGGGGAGATTAAGGTCTCTGTACTGACTGACATGCATGGCATTCCCTTTTGAAAAAGTAATGTAATACAATGTAAAGTTATATGTAATTCAATGTAATATAAAGAAGAATATGATGATAATAAAAAAAAAAAAAAAAAAAAAAAAAGAATTCCCAGCTTCACCGGAAGACTTGATGAGGCTGGGTACTCAGCTCATGTTATAATTCTGAAACCTGCAAAATTAAATTTTATCTTCAGCAAGGTGGGCCCTGACACTACCAGGAAGAGATTCTGTAGTTCCACCATGAGTGCTCTCTGGATCCCTGGCAGAACTTGAGCAGAGTTGCAGGGCCTGAACCTGCAATCTTCCGTGCTTCAGTGCATCAGAAGCAGCCATCCCTCTGGAAGCCATGGGCCAGTATGTGACCATGCGCATAAGGGCAACAGGCACTTGTTCCCCAAGGAACTTGCATCAGTAGGCACTTCCTTGTAATCAAACACAGGTGATTAATGGCTAACTGTCATGTCATGGCTTGCGTGGGATATCAGCTCCTAAACTACAATTTGCAGAGAGCTCAGCTCTATATTCAAGTCTAAGAACGTAACCAAACCCAATCCCAATATCTCATTTTTTAAATTTATTTTTAATTCATCATAAATTAACATGCATATGAGATAGAAAGAGAAAGAATGAAGCATCCCTGCAGGGTGTGGTCATGCTTCCTTTTCCTTTCGCAACCACCCAGCTCCCCAGGGTCCTGGGTAGGCACATGGCAGCTTGTTTTAGGCTGACCCTGGTGTCCAAGCCCATGGCTGTGCACGTGGCCTTCAGCACTGCAATTTAGTACACCACCACCTGCACTGTCAGACTGCGACAAACATCTCGTTTGTGAGTATCTATTTCCTTGGACCAGTCCTAGAACCAACTTTGGCATCAGTCAAAGTTTTGTCAGGAAAGAGAAACCTTACCAAGTATTTAAACATAGAGAATATAACATTTAAAAACATTAGTGAGGTAACAGAGAATCCAAATGGCAAGAAGAGAACAGAGCTTTACGAAAGTAGTTACTGCAGAAGTAGCTTTCTCCTGTGGCCCCAAGAGACAAAAGGAGCAAGGTGGAGTTAAACTCGGGAGCTTAGAGGCCTCTTGACTAGCTTGTCCTTCACTTCTGAAGGACGCCAACTGACTGTGCTGGCATCTCTGAGCTGCACTAAGAAACTGCTTCTAGGAGTGGTGAAATAATTGTTAACTGCAACTAGCCGCAGCAACAGCACAGCTGCTGAGGTAAAGACACTTTGTTGTAGCAATGCTAGTACAGGAAAACAAAGAAGGAGTGAGTCTTCTCTTTTCCACACTTTGAGACTTTCCTGGGAAGTCAACTGGTAAATGAGAATGAGACTTGCAGAGTTCTACTCCAGCATCATAAAGCAAAGCATAAATGAATATGCTTAAGGTCCAAAGATAATAACTTAATAAACAAGCATTCTTTAAACCCATGTCAAATACGACCTCCTCCATGAAGCTTTTCTGAATTTACCCAATATAGATATAACAAATCTTTCTTTTGAATCAATCTAACAAAATATAAACTTTACAGAAAGTTTACTTATTTACTTTATGAGAGAGATGAATCGCCTGCAATAGGATCTTGATGTAGTGATCCGCCCTCTGCTTTTAGCTCTGAATCAAGGGCAAGTATATGCCTGGAAAACTCAGAGAGGTCTCTGAATTTGAACTGGGAGCCTTCCCATGTGGGACTGCCTGGCAGAGCACTGATTATTTTTTTTTCCCTATTGCTGCATCACCAACTAGCCCCTGCACTAGTCTTCCTCTCTCCTCTCTCCTCTACTATCTTTCTCACACAAGGACCCTTACATGTTAGAGAGCCAGGGAATGCTGGGACTGTGCTTTGTTTAGCTCCCTGTCTCCTTTGACTTTGCAAAAGCAAGTTGAATTTGTTCACTGATGAACCCTCAGTACCTAGAACTATGCCCAATGTGAAGTAGGAAGATTACACATGTATGAAATGAATGATTACATGAGTAAGTGAATGGATTTAACTGATTTGAGCATCAGTCTAGGTAAATCACAGTTGTGTGACACTAGGGGATTTTTCAGAGAGTATGGGAATACTTTGGCTAAACAGTAGGTCATTTGAGGAAACAAAAGAGAATATCTTTTTAGATATTCTCTTGAACCTAGTCTCAAACTCAGAAAACTCAGCATCTAATTTACTTCCCTACTTCCCCTTCTGATCATATTAGAAGGAGCTTTATGCCAAAATCCCACAAATCTACATGGATTCAAATCCTGTAGCACCACAAATGTATTTTGCAACCAGTAATAATGACAAAAAAAAATGTATCTGGCATAGACTTGTCTGAGAAGATAAACATAGAACATTATGTTCAAAACAAAGGAAGAATGACTCTGAGCATTCCTGTGCAAAGAAATGAAGTCTGCTCCAAATCCCATGGAACCAGAGAGGCTAAAATCCTTTGGTAGATGAATTTAATCACTGTTCTATGTTATTAAATAGAAAAAAATTTAGAAGACATAAACTGAAAGGTAAAGTAAGACTTTCCAGTGCTCATTCCCTCAGAGTCATATCAATTTTAACAACCATCCATATACAAAAATACCTTCAAAAGAGCTAAAGAATCTAGTTGATAGATTAAGAAGGCTGGATGGAGCATGGAGGTAAGAAAAGACACCCTGCAGACTCAGGCTTTAGGCTCAACCCAGTGCTTGACCAGACCTTGTGGCCCCAAGAGGCAGGTCAAACCCCACAGATCTAGGCTCCAAGTTTACCTGAGGCTCCAGATCTACACTTGTGGCCCCACGTTGCAGGTCGATACTCACAGACCCAGTCTCCAGGCTTTCCTCCAGGATCCCAGGCATCAGGTTCACCCTTGTGGAAACAGGTGCCAAGCTACCCTCCAAGGACCCAGAACCTCCATGGGCTCAAACATAAGGCCAGTCCCTGTGCACTCAGGTGTAAGGCTTGCCCCAGTGCTAGACTAGCTCCTATAGACACAGGCTTCAGACTTGTCTCCAGGTACACAGGTGCCAGGCCCATCTCAGTGGGTACAGATCTCAGTTTTCCCTCATGGACCCAGGAAACAAGCCAGACTCTGCAGACCTAGACATCAGGCCCACCAGCCTGAGGACACCAGCAACAACCCTGCCATGGATCCCACAAGTCACCCTGCCCACAAATTTGCACATGCTGACTTTGAATGGTTTTCCCCTTCCAAGGCCAGTCTCTAAAGACTGGAAGAGGATGCTACTTCTTAAAATGCAGACATCACTGCAATTCCAAAGGATCACCTATAATCTGGGCAACAAGACATCACCAAAGGAGTAAAAAAAAAAAAAAAAAAGCATGAGTAGATTGATGCTAAAGAAAGAAAAATCTACAAATAACTGGACAAAGAAGTAAAAATAATTGTCCTTTAAAAGTTAAATGAGGGAACCAGCAGTTAGCGTAATGGCTATGTGGCTGGACTCCCATGTAGTCGAACGCGGTTCGCATCCTGGACCCGGTGGCTTAAAACTCATGCCAGGCGCATGTGCGTGCGTGCCCAAGATCCCGAGAGGAGAATGGAGGAGAAGGGATTGCGGTGTGGCCATCCCCCCTGGGGGGTGATTTCTCGCTTTCTGTCTCTCTGTCTCTCTCTGTCTGTCTGGCAAGCGCACGCACCCTATAGCAAAAAAAAACTTCTTCAAAAAAAAAAAGTTAAATGAGATAAAATAAAACACAGATATAGTAAACAAAATTAGGGAAACAAGACATAAAAAAATGAGAATTTCAGCAAAGAAACATAAATCATAAAACATAAAACCATATCTATGGTTACATAGATATTCTGGAGCTAAAGAACACAATTACAGAATTTTAAAAACTCCCATGGACAGCTTCAACAAGAGACTTGATCAAACAGAAAACAGAATCAGCAGGCTCTATGACAAGTCATTTGAAATTACTCAGCCAGAGGAATAAAAAGAAAAATAAATAAATAAGAGTGAAAAAAGCCTGCAAGACTAATAGGACACCATCAAGTAAACCAATATATGCATAATGGAATCCCACAAAGAACAGAGATATAGAAAGAGGTGGAATGCTTATGCAAACAAATAATGACAAAGAACTCCCCCAATCTAGAGAGGAAAATAATCATATGGACCCACGAATCACAAGACGCATTAAACATAAAGAGATCATCACTAAAACACATTATAATCAAATTCTCAAAAATCAAAAGCCGGGACCAGCAGGTGGCATGGTGGTTAAGGTGCTGGACACTCTCACATGGCCGACTATGATTTGAGTCCCAGATCTGGTGGCTTACTTCCCCCCCTCTTCCTGTGTGTGTGTGTGTGTGTGTGTGTGTGTGTGTGTGTTTCTCTCTGGTCAAATTAAAAAAAAAAAAAGTGAATAAATAGATAAAATTAAATAAATAATTCTTTTTTTGTTGTTTCTTTTTTTTGGGGGGGGGAGAGGTTTTTGCTATAGGGCGTGTGCGCTCGCCAGACAGAGAGAGACAGAGAGAGAGAAAGCAAGAAATCACCCCCCAGGGGGGATGGTCATGCCACAATCCCTTCTCCTCCATTCTCCTCTCGGGATCTTGGGCACACACACACACACACACGCCCAGCGTGAGTTTTAAGCCACCGGGTCCGCGAACCGCAGTCGACTACATGGGAGTCCAGCGACATAGCCATTACGCTAACTGCTGGTTCCCAATAAATAATTCTTTAAAAAAATCAAAAACCAAGAGAATTTTGAAGGCAGCTAGAAGAAAAGTAATTTATCATATTTAAGTGGAAATTCTTAAGACTAGCAGTACATTCTTCAGCAGAAATCTTATAGGCTGGGAGAAACCTAGATGATATATTTAGAGGACTGAGAGAAAATAAAATAGTCAAGCAAGAATATGAAACTTGGCAAAACTTTCTTTCAGAAATGAAGGAGAGATAAAGAACTCTCCAAACCAAAGCTCGGAGAGTTCATTAACACTAGACCTGCCTTTGACTTGTAGGAGCCACTGTACCAACTCTCCTGGTTTTCCAGAGGGCCTATCATGGGACTGCTCAGCCTCTGTAATCAAATGAGACAAGTCCCTTAATAAATCCTTTCTTACATGTCGTAACCACTCCTTATCTGTGATTTCCATTACCCAAAGTCAACTTCAGTCCAAAAATTATTAAAAATCCAGAAATAAAGAATTCATACTTTATATACCATTCTGAGTATGTGATGAAATCTTGTGGCATCCAATCCTATCCTGCCTAGGGGGAAGAGGGGGTGTTAGTCATCGCTTCATCCAGTATGTCCGTGCTGTGTGCACTACTGGCCTATTAGTTACTGAGTAGCCATCTCAGTGATCAGATTCACTGCTGTGCTATCACGGTGCTTGTGTTCAAGTAACCCTTAATTTACTTAATAAAGTCCCCAAAGTATTAATACAAGAATAGTGATGCTGGCAATTCCTATGTCTAAGAAGAGCTGTAAAGCTTTTCACCTTTAAGTGAAAAGATTCAAGTTCTTGACTTAATAAGGAAATAGGCCAGCCATGATGACCAAGTGGTAGCATACGGCTTTGTGATGCTGAAGGCCATGGAAGGTCCCGAGTCTGCAGCCTGAAGTCTTTTTGAACACACCAGGCATTTGGTTGCCTATGGCCCTGGGTGGTTGAGGCTGGAGGTAGACTGCAGTGTGAAAGCCTTGTTGGAATGCCTCTCTCTCAGAACAAAGAAATAAACTCTAAAGATAAATAGATAAGGAAAGAAAGAAAAAGTCATATGCTGAAATTGCTAAAAGTCGATGGCAAGAAAAAAATCTTCTATTCATAAAATTGTGAAGAAGGAAAAAGAACTTCATGCCAGTTTTGCTATCACGCTTCACACTGCCAAAGTTAAATCACAATGCATGATAACTGCTTAGTTAAGATGGATGGAAGACATGAGTGGTAGCATATTACACCAGAAAGCATTGACTTCATATGAAGACTTTGGACAAAGACCCCCCTAAAACGAGGATAGTACAGTAAGTTATTCTGAGGGAAAGGGGGGGGGGGGGGCTAGAAAAAGAAACACAGAGAGAGAAACCACATTCACATAACTTTTATTAAAGAATGTAATTATAATTGTCCTATTTTATTATGTTAATATTTTGCTGTGCCTAATGTATAAATTAAACTTTATCTTAAGTGTGTATGCATACGAAAAATACACACACACACACACACACACACACAAACACATATACCCAGTACTCTGTGTTTCAGAAATTCCCTTGGGGTCTTGAAACATGTCACACATGGAAAAGAGAGGAGGAATACTATACACATTCTATAATTTTTTAAATAATTATTTTATTTTATTTATCTTAATTTGACCAGAGAGGTACAGATTGAGAAAGAGTGAGAGAAATGAAAAGTGAGAGAGCAAGCCACCAGGTTCAGGACTCGAACCATGGTCAGCCATGTGGGAGTCCAGTGCCCTTAGCCACCACATCACCTGCCGGCCCCTATTCTATCAGTTTTTTTCACTCTGACAACCCTGACCAGGACCCCTTCCTTTTTCTTGAGGGCTTTGTTTTTTCCTTCCTTCTCCTTGAATAAACTCCCTGCCTTGCTATTCCTAAAAAAAAAGAAAGAAAGTAGAAGCAAGCAAGCAAGCAAGAAAGTGAAAGGAAGTAAGAGAGTCCCCCACCTCAATTTCAGAGGCCCGTGGTGGGGGAGCATCACTGCAGGCAGATCCGGTAGACAGGGCAACAAGACAGTGAGATCAGGAAAGGGGGGCAGAGTGAACGTCAGTGGGCAGCTGGGAGTCTCCCGAGGCGGGAGGCGGACTGCATGAAGAGTGGCTCGGGAAGGCTGATTTCCTGAAGCCACTGGAGACCCCAGCCTCAGAGGGATGGCCCCTGCGAAATAGAAAAGGAAGAAAACACTAAGAGCAAGAGAGTTCATAAGAACTTAAGCTCCTTTAACAGAGGGGAGGTAGGCCAAGATGAGTAGTCATAGGAGAAAGGACAGAGGAGTCCACCCTCTGCCCTCTAGCCTTCCTGTTTAATAGGGTCTCTGCTTGCCTCGAGCCTCCTTTAACTAACGGGGTCACGAAAAGGTGATGTGTCATTATATCCTGTTATTGAAGGAAACTTCCAGGACAGAGAAGGCCAAATCTCCCCTAGGACAAGACAGAGCCAGGAGGTTAGAGCCAGGCAAGGGAGCCGCTCTGTGGCAAGAGTGGGCCGAGTGGCAGATGTGCTGGGATGGGGCCCAGGGATCCACAGGGTCTCCAGAAAGGTCATGGTGTCTTTTCCTGTTTTCCTATGCAAAAGCGCATCATGACTTTTCCAGCGACACAACAGAAATCACGATAATTCAAGGCCTCTGGCCTTGGATCCCCTGAGACTCCTTCAGTTCCAGCAAAATATGAAAAATGGAAATTACAAGATGTAACGTCCTCTGGGAAACATCCCCACGCCGTTGCAGGTTCCGTGGTAATGGGCCTGTTTGGGGAGCAGCATTTCCCACACCTTTAAGCCCCTCACCCCCAAGAAAGCCCAGCCTGCTGTCCGGGGAGTCTGCCTTGTTGACACTGCCTGCGCTGCTCAGTATTTAAAGTACAAACAGCCTATGGAACTGGGAAGATGCAGAGCTAGGTCCACAGAAACCCTCAAAGACTGAGATTGGACAGGATCTCTGTGGTATCCTGTTAAGAACTGGAGCTCGGTAATTTCAAAGCACACTCCGACTCCTAGATTGCTCATCAGTCGCTAGCTAAGAACAAGCTTACTGAACATTGGCCATGTGCTAAGCCAGGCCCTACGCAAAGGGATTTTAAGGAGAGGTATTTGAGATGAAGAAGCTCACCACCTAATTGCTGAGTGAATGCACAGTTCAAGAATAGTTTAGAATACTGTAACACTGCCTAGAAAAGCAAGCCAGCCAGAAAGAGAGAGTCTGAGGGAACCTGTTCTAGAAAAAACTAATCACCCACAGGCACTGCCACGGAACGAGACAAACCCTGAAAACTTTGGTGGCAAGCCCAACTGGGGATACTTGCTCTGAGTCAGAGCTCAGGGAAGATAGTGAAGAAAAGTGCTGGTATCATTTAAGAAACAATATCTTCATTACGACCGTCTTTGTATAAAGCACAACTGCCCAGTAAATAAAATTGACTCTTACAGAACAGCAGCTTTCACTTTTCACTCACCAGATAAAGCCTCGCGGGAGACTGACTCACATGTCATAAGCCTAACCCAAGACAGCAGGTGCCAGGAAGAGAGCTTGCTGTTTGTTAGAGGCCGCACGGGCCCTCAGGGTGGGATGTGAGCCCGGGCAGGAGCTTCTCTTACAATAATACAGTGACCACATCATTTTTATTTTGATATTTTTGAGAGGTTTTTGTTATACAGTGTGTGTGCTCACCAGGAAAGACAGAGACAGAGAGACAGAGAGCAAAAAATCAGATGGCCACACCACAATCCCTTCCCCTCCAGTCTCCGCTGGGGGAGATTTTGGGCACGCACACATGTGCCAGGCGTGAGTTTCAAGCTGCCAGGTCCAGGACTCAAACTGTGGTCAGCCATGTGGGAGTCCAGCATCATAACCATTATGCCATCTGCTGGTCCCAACCACATGATTTTTATCTAAGCCGAGATGCCAACATGCCTGATGTAAGTAGGGTAAATTGGGATGCGTGGCCGCCCTACTTACAGAAGAATATCCTCTCTACCAAACTGACCTTTCTGTAATGCTTGAGGTTCTACCCTTAAAATACATGTTTCTTCTGTTTTTGTTTGTCTCAGTTTTGTTTGTTTGTTTGTGGGGGGATTTGTTTCTTTGTTTGTTTTGGGTTTTTTGTTTTTATTTTTTAGATTTTTGCAACAGGCCATGTGTGCTCACTAGAGAGACAGAGAGAAAGCAAGAAATCACCTCCCAGGGACGTGGCCACACATCAATCCCTCCCCTCCGTTCTCCTCTTGGGGTCTGGGCATCCATGCACACACTTGGCATGAGTTTCAAGCTGCCGGGTCTTAGACTTGAACAGGAGTTGACCACGTAGGAGTCCAGCACCTTAACGACTATGCCACCTGCTGGCCACAAAATATGTTTTTATTTATTTATTTTTAAATATTTTAATTTTTTTTATGTAATCACTGTACATCTCCACTACAAAATGAATCTTCTCAACATGAATATACTGTATATTAGCCCAGTCAAAGACATTACCATACACATTACCGTCAACAGATAATTTTCTATTTTGTATCCATGTTTTGCTTTTTTCATTTTTTAATTTATTTCTCCCATAAAAGAGAGAGACGGCACCCATGGGGTCTCTACACCACAACCCATCCCTAGCCTTTGGCCAGCCCAGGATCATGGGCCCACACATGCCCCAGGGAGGTCTCTGAACTTGAATCAGGAACCTTCCCCCGTGGGAGTACCTCGAGAGTATCATGGGTATTACTGTGCCGCTGTAGCCCCTCATTCAAAGCATTGCTCTCGTTCTAAGTCACTGTCTCCCTCCACCGTGATCGTCCTGCCCCGTCTCCCGAGTAGCTCTTAGAGGTGTATACCACCACACCAGGCCTTCCGGTTGGACCAGGAATTGAATCCAGTTCTACGTGGCGTCAGCCTGTGACGCTCGGGATCTCAGAGCTTGTGCCACCAAGGATGGGCTGAAGCATTGCGATCTCTTAAAACTCAGATTCCCCTGTCAATACTCGGTCATTAGACACTGAGTGTCACTGTTACTCATCGACTGCAGAGTGGTGGTCACCTGGGAGAACACTTTGAAAGGCTCCTGCCTCCAGCCCTTGTACTCTCCCACCCTCCCTGGGACTGACAACATTCCCCCTCCCCCTCGTTTCTAACCACAAGTTTTTCTTCATTTTCCAAGTTCTCACATACAGATGAAGATGCAAGTTTTTCTTCAGTCTTTTCTTACACTGTAAATTTCTCACTCTTCTGCATTTGAACACGTTTTAGTCCCTAATACTGCGTGGATCATGGTTAAAATCATATCATAGTTATCAACGTCTGTATCTGCCTCCCATCTGTACGGCCTCCTGCAGTGCCTGGCACCTAAGATGCCCGGTGCATGGTCATTCCTTTTCTCCATCTTTTCCTTCCCTTGAAGGAAGGTAGCTCATTTTACAGACCCAGCACCTGGTAGCTGTGTGGCCATATCAGGTTAACTTCTCTAAGCCTCAATTTTTCATTTGTAAAATGGACACAATATTTGCCTAATAAGGTCCTTATAGAAATAAATGAAATAATGCATCCAAAGTGCTTAGTTTACTGCCTAGCACCCAACAAGAACACTGAACATTTTAGTCCTCTGTGTTGATACACAGAAATACCTGACACTGCCTATGTTATAAACAATAGAGGTTCAGGGGCCAGGAGGTGGTGCGCTGGTTAAAGGTGCTGGACTCCCACATGGGCAACTGTGGTTCAAGTCCTGGACCTAGGGCTTGCTTTCTCACTTTCTGTCTCTCTCTCTCTCTCTCTCTCTCTCTCTCTCTCTAGCTCTGGTCAAATTAAAATAAATAAATAAAGTTAAATAAAATAATTATTTTTAAAAAGAAAAAAAGAATAGAGGTTTAGTCAGCTCATGGTTTTGAAGGCCCAAAATCAAGAAACCACATCTGGGGAGAGCATTCTTGCTGATGGGGAGTCCTGAGGTGTTAGCATCGCATGGCAAAAAGGCCAGAGTGTGTGGCTGTGTCCATGCCCCCGCCCTGTGTCCATGTCTTATTCCCTCTCCTTATAAACCCACCAGCATCCGATCCTGGGGGCCCACTTGAAAGCGCTACCTCTTACTCCCATAGTCAGATCAAGTGTCCACCCTCTTAATACTGTCACAACCAAATTTCAACACATGAATTTTGGGGGAACACATTCAAACTCTAGCACCATGTACAGTTATTATTAATAATATTAGCAATGCCCCCCATTATTTCCTGACTCTGTGGTACTTACAAGGCATTTTACATGTCGTGTCCTGGAGTTTACTCTAGAATATGCATTCCCAAGAGTACTCCATTCCTTTCACTGTCATTGCGTTCCTAAGGTCTCCGATAGCGCCTACAATACCGTGAGTGCTCTGTTAACATTTATTGAATGACGCTCTGATATATTATCTTTTCCACATTCTCTAAAGTAGGTATTCTCACTATTCTCATTGTATAGAACCTTGGAAAAAACACAGTATCAAATCATCAACTCCTGATGGTCTGGCAAATTTGAACAACTTTATTTCTTCATTAGTACATTGAGCATAATAATAATAATACTGGCGTTACATGGCTATTAGAATATAAAAAATAAAAAGAGCTTTCTAAAAATTTGTTGATTTTCTACAAATGCCATTAATCACTGTTCAATCTTAATCTCATTCTGTGAATGTGTACTGTGACTGGGGGGCACTGCCAGCCTCAGTGGTCTGAGCTGTTGGAGGGCAGCATGGGGCAGCACAGGCAGTCCTGGGAGGCCATTGAGGATGCAAACCACCAGTGGAAAGGGAAGTGGAGGAGCTCAGGAAATGACCACGCTTTTTCCTGACCCTAACATCTCTCCCCTTCCTGGGTCCTCCACAGTGCCTAGGGAAGCCCTAAAGAAGATGGACAGAACTGCAAGTCTGAGAAAGAAAAACAAGATACCGTGGGCACGGTTCTCCCTGTGTTTCAAGGTCTTGCTCACTTCAGCCTATCAAGTGACTCCAGAGGCTTCATCTCTAGCCTGATAAAGTCCGTGGGATATCGCTCTTATTTCTTTTAGGATAATTCCAAGCTGTGGGAATTCCAAAAGAGTCAAGAGACCCACATGCTCTGACTTCTCCAGATCACTGCAGAGGAACAGGCATCTCTGATCTCACTAAGTCACAGGTAGAGATCCCTTCTCATGGGATAATCGAAACCTTGGGCTTGTGGTTGCAACCTTCACTATGATACCTGTGGCTGAGCCTGCTGCTTGGGGCACCTGAGGTCCTGGGAGGAGCCATGAGAGTTTGCTCCTTTGTCCCCTAAGGTTTCACCCCTCCTCCCCATGATGCTGAAAGGGATATTTCCAGCCCTTTCAGGAAGGCTGGGAAGAGGAAGGGAAGAAAGGAGGAGGAGAAGAAGGGGAGAGGGCAACAAAGAGAAGAGAAATAACTTGCTCAGTTGGCATTGCCGTGTTCTGCCTTCCAAGTCTCCGGGCCTGGGAGATCTTTAAAGCTACTTTTTACTTTTATAGCTTTTGCTTATACTTCTGAGTCTCCAAAACAATGGTAGTCTCTGTCTAGTAGCTTCCTTGGCCCAGAAAAATGGCCCAGTTCCTGCAGAGGCTTCCTCAGTAGCCATCTCTCACATGGGGTTCCGCCAGGACTCTAGCAACCCAGTTGGAAGTGGCTCGTTTCCGGCCCTCAGGAGCCCGTGTGCTTCTTCTTCATCTCAACAAACTCTGGGAATTCAGGCTGGGACCAGCACAGAGGCAAGTCTTGCTCACTGCTAGCCAGCCAGAATCGCAATCCCCTGAACTTCCCAACAGGGACCAGCTGGGCAAAGTCCCACAAGGTTTGACTGAGCTCCTCGCTGTTGTCTTTTAGAGAAAGGCAAGTTTTCTGGCCCCAGCCCTTTGATGGGAAAGGGACCTGAAGCCTGGCAGCAGCTCTTTCCAAAGAGAGCCATTGCAATGATTTCTCTAGCCTCCACTTGTTTCAGGCCTCTTGACTCTCAGCTGCATCGGCTGAAATTCCCCATTTAGCATGCGTCTTTCAGCAGCCAATGAAAACTTCCTGGAAGTGGGGGCACATAGAGTAAAGAAGACCTGGAGCCAGCAGATGGCATAGTGGTTATGTTGCTGGACTCCCACATGGTTTGAGTCTCAGACCCGGTGGCTTGAAAATCACGTCAGGTATGTGTGCATGTGTGCCCAAAATATCCCAGGAGACAAATGGAGGAGAAGAGATTGCAATGTGTCCATCCCCTCAGGGAGAGATCTCTCACTCTCACTCTCACTGTCTCTGTCTCTCTCTCTCTCTCCAGTGAGTGCATGAGTCCTAAGGCAAAAACCTCTTTAAAAAAAAATAAAACTTCCTTAAACTGTTTAAGTATATATGCATTGTCTTTGGCTTATACTTTCTGCCCTTGAAAAGCTTTACTGAGTTGTATGCAACAGATTAAGAGATTTACAGAATGCTGAAAGATGTTAGTGATTATCTTGTTCAATATGTTCATTTTATAGGGAGGGATCTGAAGTCCTGTAAGAATTATACTAAAATATATAACCTAAGGGATAAACCAATGAGATATTTACTAAGTTTTTATTGAAGAAGAATATGATCATGTTTTACTATTCCAGGTGGGCAGGATTGCTTTCCACCGAGTGCCACAAAACCCTGTACTGGACACTGCCTAGTGACACCTGCATGGTCCACCCACCCAGACCCCTGGACTCCTTCCTGGATTGCAAGGACCGCACAACTGAAAACCACATTTTACCACATTTCCAGGACTTGATACAGTAAGTAATTGGCTACAACTGGGCTTTGACAGGGAGTTGGCTATCTGGGCTTAGAAGGGAAGCAGAGCTAAATCTCTGTGACTGTTGATGGGCAAGTGTGTTCTAGCTGGTGTGTCTGAGTCAGCTGAGTTCCTTGTCCACGCCCTGGCTGCCTGTTTCTCGAGGGCAGCATCTGCGGTGACAGTAGCAGTTCTCATTTTCTGGATGGGAGCTCTGGAGTATATCCCGTCCTGCCCCTTCAGCCCTTCTGTCTTTGCAAGCATCTAACTCTGTGTATTATAGCCATTTCTTCTTGAAATATAATGGTCTCTGGGACCAGCAGTTGGCATAATGGTTATGTCTCTGGACTCTCATGTAGTCGACCACAGTTCAAGTCCCAGACTGGGCAGCTTAAACTCACGCTGGGCGCATGTGTGCGTGTATGCAAGATTCCGAGAGGAGAATGGAAGAGAAGGGATTGCGGCGTGGCCATCCACACTGGGGAGTGATTTCTTGCTTTCTGTCTCTCTCTCCCTGTCTCTGTCTTTCTGGCGAGCGCATGTGCCCCTATAGCAAAAACCTCTCCAAAAAAAATAAAGAAAGGATGAAAGAAATATAATGGTCTCTACTTATGGCAAGAAATCATAAATGATAAGTATGTAAATCAGGACATTAAATCTTAACGATAGAAGGACCTTTGAGATATCAAGCCTGTAGTCACTCAGCGGGCCCCCATGTCCTGGCGCTAGTCTAACCCTGTGATACTCTCATTTAGATGATGGAAATGACACCCTAGGTTTGCATTTCCTCAGTCCTAGTCACTGTCCAGCTTCCCCATGAATCTGACCTTGTCACTTTCTTGTTCAAACTTCTTGACTAGATCCCTCTGTCCTAGGAAATGGTATCCAAGCTGTGAGTGTGGCATTTCGATACCCTTGGTAACCCGTGGCCTGCGTGTAACTTGTCCTTGTCCTCTGTAATCCCCGTGACCTTGGGATCCTGGCAACACTGATCGTGTAGCTCACATTCACGCCCTCTCACGTTTCTGTGCATTCGCAGCTATTTTCCTCTGCCTGGCGTGTGCTCCTGCTCCCCATCTGTTCAGGAAAGACTTCTTTGTTGAAGACTCAGCTCTCTTCTCACCTCCTCTTGAAGCTGCCCTTGTTCTCCCCAATGGGCTTGGATGTGGCCTCCTGCGTGCTGACACCGCACGGACTCACACTCCTCTGTGACGCCTGTCATCACTCTCTATTAGACTGCAAGCTTCCGGTGGAAAGGTCTGTGTCTGCGCACCTCTGAGGCCCTGAGAAGCCATTACACGTTTCACACAGGGTGAGCTTTCAGTAAAGTGGAAAGAGTGAGAGGAGGAAGGCCGGGAAGGAGGGAAACAGCAGCACAGCCAGTTAGATAAGTGGGAGGGGGCCAGAGAGGGTGCAGTGGCTTCGCAGTTCCATGCTTTGAGTTCACTGCTCTCACCAACTCCTGTCAGAGACAGCATGGCTGTTCAAACCACACCTCCTAAGTTTCCATAAAATTGAGGCATTTTTCACCATTGGCACAACAAAACCTTTCATTATCTCCCAGGTGCAACACATTTGTTCATATATTCTATAGCTCTGGAGCAAAAATAAATAAAAGAGTTCTTGTTCCCTTAATCTCCCAGGGGTTTCACCTTACAGCTTAGTGACCGTATCAGCCAGTTTTATTTTTCGGAACCAGGTCTAGGGACCTCATCCCTGCCCTCTCCCACCCCGCCCTGTTCTATCCCTACCACACTCAGTCCTTCTCTCCCAGGTTTCACCAGGTTCTACACAATGAAAACTACGAGGAAAAAGGAATTTTTACTTTAAGAATAAAAACTCCTCCCCTTCCCCAATTTTTATATCAAAAGACCTCATTAAAAGCCATTCTCTCCTACATTTAGAACCACTGGTTCTGGGAAGAGGAAGGTGTATGATTAACAGGTATGGTCCCTTAGAGTCAAGTAGTCAATATTGGTGGAAGTGACTGGGTACAGAGGGTTTCAGGCAGAAGCCTTGACTTCTCGTTCTGATTCCTTTATGTGTTAGCACCGAAAACTTGAGGAAGAAATTTCCAATTTTGGCATGCCAAAACTTTGCTTACAATTGAGAGGTTTGGGTTAATGATCTTCAAGGTCTTTCCAGCTCTAGCATTCAATAACTGCTATTTTGACATATTAAATTATCAGGAGCTGATGTCAGATTTAATATTTACAAGAAAAGTGATCAAAGTAATAAACCATTAATGTGTACCTACACCGTCCTGTGTTAGGTGAGAATATTGACATATAAACATCAGCTGATAATTTCTACTAGAAAACTAAAAGACACTTTTCTGATGAAGTTATCTGTAAGCTCTCCTACAGGGACCATGAGTAAGAGCGTGGCCATCATCGGAGCTGGCGTCAGTGGCCTGGCCGCCATCAGGAGTTGTCTGGAGGAAGGGTTGGAGCCCACCTGCTTTGAGAGGAGCAATGACATCGGGGGACTGTGGAAGTTCTCGGTGAGTTGTACATCATGGGACAGGGAAGGAGACAGGTCTCACTGCAAATCAAATTCAACCAAACTAACTAATCTAACCCAAGACTTGGGAGCAGGTCACAAAACCCAGATCTAGAATGTCTTCTGTGACACTAATGTCCAATCTTACATCAATAGAACTTACCCTAGGAAACGCATCTCTGGCTGAGTGAGCACTGCCTCCTGTACTGACGAGTCTGGCTCCCCAGGCTGTCAGGGATGGGAGTACTAGAATTTAGCTAGCACACATACCACCTTCAGTGCAACATAAAGGGTACTGTCCGTCATAGTTCTTAAATCCCAAGAACATGGTAGTTGAAAAAAAAACAAACAAATAAACTTGGACTGAGGTCCTGAAGCTAGAATCCTGAATTCAAGTCTCCACTCCTAGGTTTTCTAAGCAGATAGATTTTGGACAAGTTGTTTTTTCTTTTTGGTCCTCAAGTGCTCATTTGACAAATGCAGAGATTAGAAACTAGGTTACCTTGAATGCTCTTTCCAATCCTATCAGGATATGATTCTGTAATTAAATGTCTATTGGGCAGACATAAATGATCAGTGATGATCATGTGTGTGTTTATTGAACAGTCTACCAGGCCCAAATCCAGAGAGAACAACGGGTTTTACCATTCAGGCTCATTGTTGTAAGAAATAATATAATCAGGAAATGTTCATTACAAACACATTTTTCAATTCCAAAAGTTAGGTTTGAAGTATTTAGCTTTCAGTCGTAAATTTCCCAGCCATCGTCAGTGGAGGTAGGTGTTGTATATTGGGCTTGAAGACATTCTAACCACATAGTCAACCTTTAAGCATTTTCTGTCCTGGTTAGTTATTGCCCTGCCTGCAATGATAGCTCCTCCAGCAAAATATATCAGGGCTAACTCAGAATGCATTTGTAAGTCAGTCTCTTTCTCTATCTCTCTTAAACTTTGGTTCTGTAACCCCAAATGTATTATCTGTAAAACTATCATGTTTTGTTTTCCATAAGGGAGTAATCAAGAGTTCATTTTCTTCAAGAATTTAACTTCTTTATTCACATTTGCTCAGAGAAATGTAAGAGTTTAGTCTAAATAATGCCATGGCCCTATGCCATCTCACTAGCAATGACTAAATGCCTCTTAGGTACCTATCCCAGCAGAGTTCTCTGTTCAGTACAGGGATGACAACATGTGACATAATGTCTCTATTAAACTGGTTCCCACTCTGTTTGATGAAGCAAGCCTTAATGTAACCACCATCCTTTGACAGCAAGAGGGAGAAAACTCTTTTGATAACAAAACATGCCCTGAGGTCATAAGGTCCAAAACCCTGAGTTGAGCAGACTTGAGGCTGAGTCCCAGTCTGGGCTGTGCTGTCGAGATTTCACTGCATTTGTTTACAGGTTGCTGCCCTCGCTCTCGCCGGAAAGTTTATGAAGCAAAATTTTTAAATGTACATATTCCAAATATAACTGACTCTAAAATTTCAAATAAGAGATTATAGGACTTTGTAACAACCAGATGTGGTATGATTCTGACTCAATGTCTGTAGGGCAGACATAAATGATGATCAGTGAGAGTCGTTGGCGATTGTCAACTCCAAGGGCAAATACCTTGAGTGCGCTTTCTGGTTTTTAGTAAAGGGTGGATCTCAGTAGATCCAGGGTAATTTCCTACAGGGACAGCACTTAGCTGAGCACTTAGCTGTCCTCAGACAAATACAGTAAAGTACTTGTCTAAAGTAAAGACCACAATGTGACACGACTCCAGAGTGTTGCTCCCACCGCAGTCCGTGAATGGCACCCATAGGCATATGCCGGCTCAGCAGGAAGGACAGGTTTCAAGGCAGGAGTGAGCAGCAACCATGACAGGCACAGAGAAGGAAGTGGCATGGTGCATCCAGGGAGGGGTCCACGTGCTAGCTGGGGTGGCCAGACGGGAACATTCATCTGAGGAAGCAGTAGTGAGAGATCGAGAAGATATGGAGCTGGACCCGGGCTGTGCATGGGAGGGGAGGTCTCTTTCCACAGGGCAAGTGTATAAGCACAATTCTGCTCGGAGGCCCGGTGGGGATGTGGACACCACGGATACTCATAACTAGTCCCCTGCATATACCTTCTAGCCCTTCCTTATTGTGTAGAAAAAGTTACTTGACACAATGCACAGAGAAGGATTCTGGAAATTATGTTACATAAGCTTTCATCTCACAAGCCTCCACTAAGCCAGAGGTTCTGGAGGGTAGAAACCTGATCATTCTGAACTTCTCACTACATGCTTTTTCTGAGAAATCAAAACCAAATGGGGCTGAAACACTAGCAGGCTGAACATGAATATGTTTTCAGTTTTATATACTCCTATGTAAGGCCTACATCCACACAAGGTTTTATTGCTATGTCAATACTATAAGAAATTGTTTGGGTCAGCCTGTGGCAAGGTGGTTAAGACAGTTGGACTCCCACATGGCCAACCGCAGTTTGAGTCCCAAACCCGGTAGCTTGTTTTCACACTTTCTCTCTCTCTCTCTCTCTCTCTCTCCCTCTCTGCTCAAATTTAATAAATAAATAAAGTTCAATAAAATAATTCTTAAGAAAGAAAAAGAAACATGCTGGGGACATGTGCATGCCCAAAATCCTGAAAAGAGGGAGAAGTGGAAGAAGAGGGATTATTACCTGACTGTCTTCCATGGGGGATACTTCCCTTAACCAGGGGAACACTCACACACATTCTGGCAAATTAAAAAAAGTAAAAAATAAAAATAAAAATTGCTAAACATGCAGGTTAGTATCATTTTGATTGCAAAGGGAGACTATCTGAACTTTTTTCCCACTCATTCATTTATTTATACTTTCAACAAAAACATATCAAGTATATTATGTGCAAGGTGCTGTTAGGTGAGGATAAGAGGTCAGTCAGTGTTTTAAGAGCAGAGGAAAAAATAAGTACAAGGACTTTAACATAAATGAATACGTGCTCAGGGCATAAAGACAATGGAAGTGCGGCAGTTGGTGAGAGGGAAGGTGAGGAAAGGCTGAATGAAGGAGGCAACTTTTGAGCAGGATCCAGAGGTGTATTTATACAGGCAGAGGTGAGACAGACTCGAGCTGGAATGTGGAAGAGGCCACGGCAGATTGCTAAAGTGCATGTACACCACCCGGACATTAGCTTCTGATCGGCCCGTAAGTTCCTTCTGTCTTAGTGGAAAGATGAGAGAGGAACACAGTGACAGCCCCGGGCAGACACGGGTCCTGTCCCCACGGCTGCTTGGGTCTCTGATTCCAGGCAACCTCTCTCAGTCAGAGACAGAGTCTGAACTCGATTTCCTCCTTACTGGTTCAACCCACCCACATATTGAAATAATGAAAAAGCAAGCTCTCTGGAGCAATCGTCTGTCGTTATATAATACTTTTCCTTTGTTTGGAGTACAGCCTTTTAGGGAAAATTCCAAGAAGCTGCAGGGTACATACTTTTCCCTCCGCATATTATGATTGGCTGGGACCAAGGGGTAGAAGGAGCAGAGACTCATCCAAGATGGAAATAGGCCAAGGCCTTATCATTTCTGCTTCCCAGAGCATCGTTTACATTTCTCAACCAGTCCCAGCCTTGGGCTCAGCCCTCGCCTTTCAACAGCACTTAAGAAACCTCCTTCCCCTCCTCCTTCTCACCACTATCAACAAACTACCCACAGGGCTCTGGGTGAGAACCTGAGAACCTGCCGGGCACAGGCTTTCACCCTTTTTCTGACCTCTGTGAAGGTTCTGAAGTAAAAAAAAAAAAAGGAAAAGCTAATAGCAGCTAAAATCCTCTAACTTATTTATGAGAATCCCAGCACCCTGAGTAGAGAAGATTCATTTTCAACTTGAGGAATAACACTCCAGCCTCAGACCTTGCCCCTCAGTGAGGCTAAGAAACAGCGCTCTCAATCCTGCGCTGCACCTTTTGTCTCCGCCTTCCAGAGGTCAGCAGGGTGGGAGAGAGCAGAGCGGTCTTGAACCCCACAGCAAGGCCATTCTGTCTCACCCTCCATTGTGCAAGAGTTGCTCAAGACCAGGGAGGTCAAGGCTGCCAGCTTTCATATGGACTTTGGAAGCAGCACTTTGTGCACTTTGCTGCTGCCCTGGCACCCAATAGAAAATGTTTATCTTCAATTTAGCCTTTGACTGCTCTGTAAAAAGCAGCTACTTTTCTTTTCTTTTTTTGGAGAGGTTTTTGCTATAGGGCACGTGCGCTCACCAGACAGACAGAGAGAGACAGAGAGACAGAAAGCAAGAAATCACCCCCCAGGGAGGCTGGCCACGCCACAATCCCTTCTCCTCCATTCTCCTCTCGGGATCTTGGGCACGCACGCACTCACGCCCGGTTTGAGTGTAAGCCGCCGGGTCCGGGACTCAAACCGCGGTCGACTACGTGGGAGTCCAGCGACATAGCCATTACGCTAATTGCTGGTCCCAAGCAGCCACTTTTCAATTACACAGTGGCTTTAAAAGAAAGTGCTGGGATTTAGCACATGTTCCCAGACATCTGTTTTCCTGTGTGGGGAGTGAATACCTTTAAATGTTGAGTTAAAGAACTCCTAGTGACCCAATTCATTTACAACAGAGCAGCAATTCTCAAAATGTATTTCCTACACCAGCAGCAACGCATTGCCTGGAACTTGCTAGAAAGGCAAATTTTCGTCCATACCACAGACACACTGGATCAGAAATCCTGCAGGTGAACCTATGTTTAAAGTAGCCCTTCAGGTGGTTCTGATGACAGCACAGTTGGGAAGCCACTTCAACACAGGATCTTGTTACCAGTGAGAAGCTCGCTGAACTCATATCACAACCCCATAGGCTAAAAGTCTTAGCCTACATCAAAACATTTTGCTGTGTGTTTACCATGAATATAAGATCAGAACCAGTGCTGGTACAGGAAAAAGAAAGAAAACTCTCAGCAACATTAAGACAGACATAAAATACTGGAGGTCACTGGAGCAAAGGGATTGATGTGGAGAGCGTGTCTGATCCAGAGCGTTTTCATGTTTTAACATCAGAAGGCTTTAGTCACCCAGAAATTGAATATGCACTAAAAGGAGCATCACCTTTGTCTGTCTTTTTTTTTTTTTTTTTTTTTTTTGAGAGGTTTTTGCTATAGGGTATGTGCACTCACCAGAAAGACAGAGAAAGACAGACAGAAAGCAAAAAAAATCACTTCCCAGGGCAATGGCCACGCGCAATCCCTTCTCTTCCATTCTCCTCTTGGGATCTGGGGCACGCACACGCACCCAGCATGAATTTGAGCCACCAGGTCCAGGACTCAAACCACGGTCGACTGCATGGGAGTCCAGTAACATAGCCATTCCACCAACTGCTAGTCCCACCTTTGTCTTCCTTTCTAAGCTTTGTTATTCTTCCTAGGACCATGCAGAAGAAGGCAGAGCCAGCATTTACCGATCTGTGTTCACCAACTCCTCCAAAGAGATGATGTGCTTCCCAGACTTCCCTTACCCTGACGACTACCCCAACTATATGCACCACAGCAAGCTCCAGGAGTACATAAAGATGTTTGCGCAAAAAAAGAATCTTTTAAGATACATACAATTTGAGGTACTGTTGATATGAATAGATGTACGGTTTAGAAGGGAGGTAAAGACACAGCACTCTCACCAGTCAAATGTTGGCTTAGATGATAAAGCATCCATGCATCGACATTTTCCTTCTAGGCTCAGTCTGCGCTAGTCTCTGAGAGCTTTAGAAAATTCTGGAGGCAGCTATTCAGTGCTAGTCCACTTTCCACTCTCATGCTCTGATGTTTTAGAAATTACCCAACGTTGTCTAGTCTGGATTTACTTCTGTGGGTTTGGTGACAATGAGTTCTTGTTCAAGATAACTCAGCCTTTGTTAGGAATTCTGCCATTACATTATAAACTAGCATCAAATCAAAGGAATAATATAATCATTGCTCCTATTCTTCAGACACTTAGTTTATTAGATTCCCCCTTAGAAATCCTTAAGAGTTATGGGACCAGCAGATGGCATGGTGGTTACGTCGCTGGACTCCCATATAGTCAACCACAGTGGCTTAAAACTCACACTGGGAGCATGTGTGTGCCCAAAATCCCAAGGGAGAATGGAGGAGAAGGGACTGTGGTGTGGCCATCCCCCTAGGGGGTGATTTCTCACTTTCTGTCTCTGTATCCCCAGGCAGCACACACACCCTATAGCAAAAATCTCTTTTAAACTAAGTAAATAAAGAGTTATGACATAGAGGCATTGTTCTGTAAGTGACAATAATGTATTAAATTTGTTTGAAGCTCTTACCCTCAGTCTATTACTGTTAAATACTGACCACCTGCATACAGTGGGGAAAATAACCGAATTATGAACTGTGATAATATTTACATAATTATTTTACCTGGAATCTTTCCAAATGTAAGTTAAAATATAATTTTCCACTTGCCATTTTATTCCTCTTATGTAATCATTCCTTCCGTCCCTTTCTGACACTCCCAATGTCATTCGCTGCCTCCATTTACCATCATCTTGTCAACAAGCATTAACAGACGCCAGGTGTGTGCCTGCATTGCACGTGTGTTAGAAAAGAAGCCTAGGGCTCAGCCCCCAAGGAACTTAGAATCCAACTGGAGATCAAAGTAAGAGCATAAAAGAGCAAAGAATGCAGGATTCAAGTAACAGCTTAATGCAAAAGACAGAAAAAAAATTTTTAAATGTTCATGATTTTTAAATAGGCTAATGCTGTGGAAATTATGAAGCAAGAGTCAACAATTTTGGGGAAGGTGCTTTCTAGAGGAAGTCGATGTGAGTTATATTGGGTAGGTATTGTAGATAAATGAGTGGCACGAGTGAAACTACAGAGATGGAAAAACACCCTTCCTGTTGGGAGAATAGTAAGCAAGCCCAGTCTTGGCTGGGGAGTCCGTATCTGCTGGGATTAGAATCTGCCATGGGAATCTGCTAGGGTTAGATGTGGCTGTACGTATCAGTAAACCAGTATGTGCTTTTATTTATTTAATTTTTAGTACAGTATAAAAATAATTTTTTAAAACTTTTTAGTATAGGACAAAAATAACTTTTTTATTGACTTTTTAGGAAAACATGTATAGTGCTTTTCTCAATTTTAGCTAACTTGTCATATAAAACTTATCATAATAAATTTTTTCATAAAATTTACTTTCAGTCTTTGTAACAATGTTTTTCCTTCGAACTCATCTCAAATCTTAACCCAATATGTCTTAGACCTAGTATTTGTCCCTTTTTTCCTAATGATATATATGTATTTGTTTTAGTCATGATACTTTAGCACAAATACTTAACCACACCAGTGTTTTTTACAAAAAATTTTCTTTGTGGCTATTTTCTACCTTGTGTTAAATTGACCTCTGAATAGCCTTTGGGGAACTTCCTCTCAAAAAAAAAAAAAGAAAGAAAGAAAGAAAGAAGAGATGGTTCTAAGAAACTCTGGTTAGACCCTCCCACCATTACTGTCAAACAGGACCACAGAACTGTTCCAGCCCATGCCCAGAGACGGGCCCAGGTCACATGGCATGTAGTCGAACCAGAGTCAGCATTTGTGTGACTATCCCTTTACCCAGCCCTTACTAAGACATCGGGCTTCTAGGTAAGATGGGCAGAAACACTTTTTGGCTTTGAATCACCCCCTTGGGGTTTTACACAATTAACTTTATTTATAGATAGATAGATAGATAGATAGATATAGATAGATAGAAATAACCTTAAATAACCTTTTATTTAGACTGTTCCCCCCCAAAAAAGTTATTATTTTAGAAAGGATATTGTTATGCTTTGCTAACGGATTTTTACCAAAACGACACTGTAATCTTTTCTAACTTTGTATGTATAATTACATATATTAACCTTAATTTTTTTTATCCTTTTGTGACCTTAATTTCCTTAAAGAATTATTTATTTTGTCATTATTATGTTGTTTTTTTTTTCTTTTTTTTTTTTTTGAAGATTTGATCAGAGAGAGAGAGATTGAGAGCAAGAAAGCAAGCTGCCAGGTCTGGACTGGAACCAGTCAGCCACGTGGCAGTCCATAGTCCTAACCACCATACCACCTGTCAGTCTCTGTAAACTTAATTTTTATAAGTAAGAAATCTAACTTGTCATACACCAATTATTTTTAACAATCAATTTTTTTAACAATTTTTCTAAAGGTAGAACAAAATAAATCTATAGACTCCCACCAAAATATTTTTTTGTCTCTACAAGAGTTAGAAGCCATGTGAAAAACTTTACAGTTTATATTAACCAAAATATTTTTTAAATGACAAGTATTTGACCAATATTAAACATAGCATAATTCCTTTAAGATCTAAAATTACCTGAAAATTTTATAACATCTTATTTACAATCATCAGATTTCTCTTTAAAAATTATATGCCTAGGCTATCTAAATACCAAAATATACCAGAAAGTCATTTATTTCCCTATTAACTTTTTATAACATTTTAAATATATATATCATATGAAGAATATATATTTACCATAAGTTGTTGATAACTCTAAAATCTATTTTTACTAAATCAATACCAAAACAATTGTGTTGTTTGGTAAAACTTAAGGCAAGTATGGAGATATTTCAATTTTATCCTTAAATTTGTAGCTGGCTTATTTACTTAAGTCATGTGAACTTGAAAGCATTTGTATTAAATGCTGTGGACGCTCTTTGTTTATATGCCACATTTAATAGAATTTCTTAAAGACTTTGCCACATAAACATAACATACATAAACATGTGTACAACATAAATCAACATATAAGAAAGTTATAAAAGTACCTTGTGTCAGGACAAATTCATGCTTCCTACCTGGCTCTTGGCAACAGGAAGGTTGTTATCTTCCTTCTGATATTCCAGATATGCACACAGAAATTCACTATTGGAATGGGACATGATGTCAGTATCCGGGAAGTGCACCAGATGTGGATGCTACTTCCTTCCAGGATTGCCTTGGACATGTGTGATGAGGTCATGAAATTCCTCACGTGAGGGACCAACAGGACGCATGGTGGTTAGGCCCGCTGGACTCCCACATGGCTGACCCCGGTTCATGTCCCGGACCCGGCAGCTTGCCTCCTCACTTTCCTTCTCTCACTCTGTTTCTCTCTGATCAATTTAAAACAAAACAACAACAAACAAAATTAAAATAATAACAATGAATAAAAATAAGCAAAATAACTCTTAAAAAAAATTCCTCATGTGAGAGATATACAACTGCAGGAAAAAAATGCAAGAAACCAAAGCAAAGAAACTAGATACTAATGACTGACCTTCCCCTGCTAAAAAAGTTTTAGTAACTTCCAGGTTAAATGTCAATACTTAACCTCATGCCCGAGGCAGTTGGCCTTCTCTGGTAGCTGTGTACCCATATGCCTTTCAGGTTTGGGGAGTGAAATTCCTCCCTATTAGAAATCTTTACCTTTGTATCTGTTCACACCCTGTAGCTGAAGTTTTCCTTCCCACAGCAGCAATACCTGTCAGAGGATTCACTCCCTGCAAGCTCCTTGGAGCAGGAAGTTTGTCAGTGAGCTGGCATTTCTCTCTATGATAGCCAGCCCTTCTGCAAGCTGCTCCTCTTCTCACATAAAGTTAACTTCTCAGAAGCTGAACTAGCCTAAATAAAAAGCCCAAACAAAACCCCTCAGACATAGATGAGGGGAAACAAAAGGGAAAAACCTCGCCTCAGATGTCCATTGGTAATCCATTCTCTAGGACCCGCTCCCCGCCTGGAAGCTCTGACGTCTCTTCCCGCTCCAAACTCTCCACTTTAGTACTTCTTCTGTGTCCGTGTCTCTATTTTCTCATGAGTATAAGACAAAAGAGTCAAATTCAGTGTAGCTCCTGTACTGGATGTTGAGCGCATGCACCCCCAACTTCCTGCATCAATTTTCCCGTATCATTAACTTATGACTATGAATAAGCAAAAAGGAAGAAAAAGAAAAAATAAAGAAAAATAGAAGGAAAAAAATAAAACAAAGTAGGCAAAGAGAAAATAAAGGAGAAGCTTCAGAAATTATCAGAAAGGTCGTAAGTTGGTCAAAAATGAAATCAAGCAGAGATCCCCTAAAAAGGGATGGACCTTCAGTTTCTCTTTTAAGAAAAAAAAAAAAAAGAACTTTCCAACTTAAAAGTGTTAAGACTAAAACTGAGGGGGAAAAATCTTCTCTAAGGAGCTTGAAATACAAACTTCATTTACATTGCAATAAACCACAGTAAACAGAAAAATGTAGGCTTTGGTTATGATAAATAAACAAAGACTGAGAGAAGACTGTACCTGTACAGCCAAGTATGAACACAAGTCTTAAAGAAATAACAAAAAGTTAAGATGTTTTACAAGATAGAAATCGCTGGCTGTGAGCAAAAGAGAAGAAAGGGAAAATAAAAAAAAAAGACCCCCAGGT
Organism: Tupaia tana; assembly: GCA_026018925.1. Classification (NCBI taxonomy): domain Eukaryota; kingdom Metazoa; phylum Chordata; class Mammalia; order Scandentia; family Tupaiidae; genus Tupaia; species Tupaia tana. The sequence continues at coordinate 55,518,515 of JAKSZU010000017.1, forward strand.
CAACTGCTGCCAGAAAACTGAGGATCTTTCCCTCTACAATAGAAATGTTATCTAAGATCTTGCAGATCCAGGAGGCCTACCCGATGAACACACCCTCTTAAATTGATAAGCCCATGATCAATTCAGTAGAGACTTCTGGGCTTAAACAAAATGCAAACATTAAATTTAAATGGAACCCTAGCAGACTGTTTCCTTTCAGCATGAGCTGTCCTGCTCTCTGCCCCTGCACACTGCAGCAAGGCTCGGCTTTCTTTCCTATATCATGTGCTTAAGGTTTGGCCCAGAGTATCCTGGAGAGGGAACCCGATTTAAGTTTGTTGAAAGTAACTATTATGTCAACCAATCTGCCAATGTGCCTTTCCCAAGTTTATTTATGATAAGAGAGGGGAAAGGGAAAGACAGAGATTGTCCGGACAAGGGGAGATTTTTGGCGCCTTCCTAATTTTAGAGGAAGCTTCTGTTATTTTTCTAAAGACAGTTTCAAATTTAGTTTTTGTTAACTTTTTGTAAGGAGTTAATTTTACTATTTTTTAAAAGTGAATTTTAATACCAATTAAAGTAGCAATCTCATTCTTTTTCTTGTTATAAAATCCAGATTTTCTAATTTTGCACGCAAAAAGACTAATTTAGGAATATCGAAGCTTCTGCCTGAGAAAATTCTAACCAAGATCACCTTTTGTAATTCCTTCCATTTATCTAAATACCTGCAGGGCAAGGTGCCATGGATGTCATATATAAAGCTGGCTGTGGTGCCCCAAAGGGGTCGTCCTCTGCTTATTTTAAACTGAAGATGTCTTATTTCCCAAAATTTATCTTTTTCTTTTTTTAATTCATTTTTAAAAGGAGAAAGGGCCTGTGGAAATCTGAGGGTTTTAATGCGATGGGCCAGCATGCTGCCTTTTTTGAGCATCTCTCCACTAAATGTCACTCTCCTGTGGAGAACACTTGTCTTAAGTGTCTCAGTTCCCTTCAAGAATTTAGCACCCTTGAAGGGGTCCCAAAACGTTTGAGTGGTCAGCTTTTATTTTGCGTTTATTGGGTGGGCCTGTTATTAATTACTGTGCTGGGATTCCCATGGGCGGCTACTGGCCCTAAGAGGAGGAAATCTACCCCACTCCAGACACTCCCCACCTGGCTCCCAGTCGCCTGAGGTGCCTACCAGCCCCAGGGAGGAGGAGCCAGTGCCCTGTATCTTCAGAGCTGAGAGGCTCAGTCTCTCATTTGCCTGTGAATAAGACAGTCCTTTTCTCTGTGCAAAACACAAAGTGGCCAACGGAAGCTGTTTTAAGAATGCAAAGGAGGAAGAACCTTCAGAACGCACCTTTTTTCTTTCTTTTTTTTTTAAAAAATAATTAATAAACTTTCATACATTTGGTTTTCCTAACTACCCACTCAGAAGGGAACCAAACACTACACCTTGCTCAGAAAGAGCAGACCACCACTCCTCACTCAGAAGGGAGCATACCACTGCCCCTCGCTCAGAGGTGAGCAAACCTGGGTTAACCAAAACAGACAAAAGACAGATGAACAAACAAAACCAGCTTAGAAATAAACCAGACCATCTATCAAATTTTGGAAGGTCTGGGGCCAGAGAGGCCACAAAGGGCCCACTGCTGGTCCTGTCAATGGATGGGAAAGTGTCGAGCTGCGTTGTGAAGTCCTTGGTTCTTTGGGTCCAGATCACTAAAATTAGAGATCTGTCCCTAGGCGCAAAATGAAGTAGGTAGAAAAGAAGATTTAATAGAAAAGAAAGGAAGTACACCCAAAAGGCTCTTGGGCAGGCAGATTGCTAGACGGCAACTACATTTGGTACTGATTAATCACTATTTTTATTACTAGAGGTGATCGTGGATATTTATTGGTGGGAGGTCTGTCATACTCCCGATGTCCTTCATTTGAATTCGAATCTGCCTGTTTTCTCCTGCGCTTGCGCACTTTTCTTACTGGTAGAGAGTGAGAAATTTGATGACCTAACTGCGCATGCCCAGTGTGAGCCAGGTTGTTTAATTAGACTGCCTAATTAGTTTATTGCCCTAGTGGGAATTAGGGCTTTGACCAAAATGCTTACTTGGGGATTAGGGTGTTGACCAAAATGCTTGCTTGGGTCTTTTTGATAAGAGAAACATTTACAAATTCTTCCTGTGTGCTTTCCTCAGGCACCAAGGAAGGAAGATGGCAAATTGCCTTGCCCTCCTGGCACCCAGGGCTAGGTAGAAGAAAGTATTTCATGGAGGGCCTGGTTGTAACTCCTGATAAACCAGGTTGATGTGGCTTGTGTCCTCTCACTTTTGTCTTAGGGATGCCTTCTTATGACTACCTACCTACCTACCACAGTACCAGGCTCCGGGTTCGAACAACCCCTTGTAAGGTCTCTGGTTCATCTCTGATCCCTTCATGGTTGCCATCATGTCAACAGAAAATAACCAACTCTGTAAAAATAATAGTTAATGCAGTTTGTTTCTAAGCAGAATAAGTGACCCAGACTGGAGAGGAGGCAGAGCATGCCTTTCTCTCCTGTGTGTTTTTTGTTTGTTTGTTTTTTTAAGATGATAATTTGCAATTGTGTCAAAGAAGTTCCAGACAGGAACTTCAGAACTGATGTGAAAGTCCCACAAGGACTCAGCTTCCCCCTTCTTAGCATGAGGCCAGCATCATCAAGGTCGCCTCAGGGTCCAAAGTAGTTGCTGGAGCTTGAGCTATCACATCTACCCTCTAGATCAGAAAAACTAGGAAGGGATTAAGGGCAACAGGATGCTCGTCTGAGTTCGCCCCCTTTCCCAAACTGTCCTGGACAGCACTCTCTGGTTGTGCCTCACAGACCACTCCATCTGCCCAGGACACACTCCCTTTATGGGGACCTTTGTCATTCCAGGAAACCTGCCCTTTGTTACTGAGAAAGAGGGAGGAATGGACACTGGGGAAGCAATTAGCAGTCTCTGTCCCAAAAGACGATGGAAACTATCAGAAAATAAGCTCAAAAGGGCGAATTAGAACAAAATTGTGTGGACTTTTAATGATAGATTGCAAATATGGAATAAATTCTAGAGGCTGTGAAGCTACACAACTAACTTTGAGAGACAGAATCATGTGGTTCTTTGGAAACACTCATCTGACCAAGAGGGTGGAAGATGGCTAGCAGGGAATTGGAGGCCGCAGACAGGCTGGCTATAGGCTTGTCTGTGTCGGGAGAGGTAAGGCAGTGCTAGTGGTCATGGGAAGAAGAGAAAGAGTGAGATTCTGAGAGAAATGACTATTTAGGTATAAGGTAAGTATAAAGACACAAGTACAACAAGTTGCAGGTTCGAAGCCTGGTAGCTGGAAGGCTCATGTCATCTTTCAAAGAAATCTAAATATTGAAAGCAAATTTTGGAGAACACTTAAGTGGGTTGATTATTGCTATGCTCCATTTGAGGAGGCAATAGGTGACCCTCAAAACGGAAATGTCCAGTCTAGGCTAGAGAGAAGGGAGACGAAGTCTGGATGTGCTTGCATTTTCATTCCATGGAAGTGGCTAATATCTCCCAGGGTGATACAGAGCAAAAGGGAGACCAGGGGCCAATCCTGAAGGCATCCCACATACACTGAGTAGAAGAAAGAGGGGTCAGAGAAGGAGGCCACGTCAGTGTGGGGTGTGGTAAGTAAATGACACAGTGTGTTACATGACGTCTCTCACAAAAATACTCCGTATAATTTGCTCTCAAATCCACTAACTTCAGGGGGAACGGGGCAGGCAGCGTGTTGGTTAAGGGCACCAGACACCAGCATGGCCAACTTCGGTTTGAGTCCCAGATCTGGTGTCTTGCTTTTTCACTTTTTCTCTCTCTCTCTGACCAAATTTAAAAATAAATAATAATAATAATAATAATAATAATAATAATAATTGGGACCAGCAGATGGCATAAGGATTACATCACTGGAGTCCCACATAGTCAACTGCAGTTCAACCTCATATCTGATGACTTGAAACTCATGCCCAGCGCATGCACATGCATGTCCAAAATCCCGAGAGGAGCATGGAGAAGGGATTGTAGCATGGCCGTCCCCTCTGGGGGTTGAGTTCTCACTTTCTGTTTCTCTCTCTCTCTGATAAGTACATGTACCCAATAACAAATATCTCTCAAAAAATAATAAAGTTAAATAAAATAAATATTTTTAGAAATCTACTAACTCGATGTCAAAAATCAAATATACTCCAGTGTGGAGTAAGTTTATGAGATTTAAGATTTACTGAGTATTCACTGTGACTCCTATTTCACTATTTCAATAGATTTTTGTACATTTCTCAATGACTGAGTGCTCACAACAGCTATTTCCTCTACAGAAACACTGTATAAAAGAAAACAAAGCATAGAATTATAATTTTTTCTTTTTTTTTTTAGACCCTGGTTTCCAGTATAAAGAAATGTCCCAGCTTCCTAGAAACTGGCCAATGGATCATTGTTACTGAAAAAGATGGAAAACAGGAATCTGCTGTTTTTGATGCTGTAATGGTTTGTTCAGGACATCATGTATACCCCAATCTGCCAACTGATTCCTTTCCTGGTAAGTTCAAAAACTATATACTAATTTGAGGGCTTATATATAAATATCAAGGATTAAAAGATCTTCCCATAGATTATACATAATGATTATTTTTAAATCCCAATGATTTCCAAAAATGTTCAAGTCTGATGATATACTAAACTACTAGTAAAGAGCCCTCTCAACTCTTATATTAAAAGAATCAAAGACCTGCAAGTCAAAGATCAGACAGATATAAGCTCGTATTTCGTAAACAATAACTAAAATGTAAGTCCTAACTGCATATGAGGGTCTCTGAGCAGTTACATTTTAAAAAGTAGAATCAAGCTACCAAATACTTTAAAGAAAGGCACATTTTCTTATGTTACTGACAGGAGTAACCTAAGTTTCTTATTGCATCTTCACCCATACTTCACAAGTAGACTTCAAACATCTCAGTGATGTGTGTGTAAGTGTGTAGCACACTTCATTACCATCCGAAAGTGGCAAACATCAAATAAATACACATGAAGCCTTGCTATCACTCTTCCTTTCTGCATCTTCACTGCAACAGGAATACAGCCTATACACCAAATATATCAGAGTGCCCACCTCTAGGAATGAATACCCAGACTCAACTCCATACTCCATTAGGTCCTCACCGCCCATCTTCTTTGTCTCACTTTCCTCATATTTTAAAGTAAGGATCACAGTACCTATCATTCAGGTCTGTTATCAAGATTAAATTGTGAAAACATGCAAATCATGGATCTAGCCCACAGTGAGTACTCAATAAATATTAACTTTTGCTATTACACAATGTAAGTTTTATGGTGCTAGAAGTAATTATTTGGGGCCTTACTGTCAAAAACACCCACTATGTAGATACATGAATTTCCACTAGGGAATTTTTTTTATTAAAATGCATAATATGATGGTTAAAAAAAAAAACAGATTGAAAAAGTGTGGCACATATACTCTATGGAATACTATTCAGCCATAAAAAACAAGACCCTGGCTTTTTTTTTTTTTTCATTTCTTTTATATATTCAATCACATATGTCTCTTAGCTTGTAAAGTGAATATTCCAATGTGAAGACATTTCTCACCAGTCCAGTTGGGAATACTATACACATTATATTTAACAGAAAATAATCCATTTCTTTGTTCCATAAATGTCTTGCCTCTGTATTTTTCTCCTTAATGACTTTCCTCAGACTCTCTACCTTCTCCTACCTTCTTCTCACATTGTATCTAGTATCTATAACTATTTTCTATATTTCTATATACTCTGGTCATTCAGTTTCAGCCATACAGTGTAGACAGTCAGTATATATTAAGTGGAGATATACAATGTCTTTCCTTCATAGCCTGGCTTGCTTCACTCAGCAGTAAATCTTCCATATTCATCCACTTTCTGTCAAAATCCAGGGTCTTGTTTTTTATGGCTGAGTAGTATTCCAGAGTATATGTGCCAGTTCTTTAATCCATTCCTCTGTTTGTGGACATTTGGGTTGGTTCCATGTCTTAGCAATTGTGAATAATGCCAGTAATAAACATCGATGTACAAGCACTTTTCTTACTAAGTTCTTCTGTCCTTTGGGTAGATACCAAGGAGTGGGATTGTTGGATTATATAGTAGTTCTATTTGTAGATCTTTGAGAACTCTCCATGTTGTTCTCCACAGCGGCTGGACCAATTTACATTCCCACCAGCAGGAGAGTTCCCCTTTCACCACACCCCAGCCAGGAGTTATCCTTTTTTAAAAAAATCTTGGGACCAGCAGTTAGCGTAATGGCTATGTTGCTGAACTCCTATGTAGTCGACCACGATTCGAGTCCTGGACCTGGTGGCTTAAACTCACGCCGGGCACGTGTGCGTGCATGCCCAAGATCCCAAGAGGAGAATGGAGGAGAAGGGATTGTGGTGTGGCCATCCCCCCTGGGGGGGTGATTTCTCACGTCTGTCTCTCTGTCTTTCCAGCACGCGCCCTATAGCAAAAACCTCTAAAAAAAGAAAAAAAAAACTTTGTCATTCTGACTGGGGTGAGGTGGGGTGGTATCTCATTGTGGTTTTGATCTACATCTCCCTTATAATGAGGGGTGTTAAGCATTTTTTAATATGCCTTTTGAGTATTCATATGTCTCCCTTAGAGAGTGGGGGTTTTTTGTTGTTTTTTTGTTTTGTTTTGTTTTGTTTTCAGCTCGTTCTCCCATCTTTTAATTGGGTTGATCATCTTTTTCTGGAAAGCCACTTGAGTTCCTTGTGTATCTGGTTATAAGCCCCTTACCTGAAGCAAAGTTTACAAAAATATTCCCCCATTCTGAGGGCTGTCAATTCACACTAATTACTGTGTCTCTTGCCATGAAGAAATTTCTTAATCTGATGTAATCCCACTTGTCTATTTTTGGGATTATTGGCTGTGTTTTGAGAGTCTTATTTAAGAAGTCTTTGCATACCCCAATATCTTCCATACTTTCCCCAGTGTTTTCCAGCAGTTGTGTTAAAGTTTGAGGTCTTAGGTTTAGATCTTTGATCCACTTTGAGTTGATTTTTGTCAATGATAAGAAGCAGAGGTTTAGATTCATCTTTCTGCAGGTGGATATCCAGTTTTTCCAGCAGCATTTGCTAAAGAGGTTTTCCTTTTCACACTGGATAGACTATTACCCTTTGTCAAAAATCAGTTGGCTGTACATTTGGTAGTTTATTTCTGGGATCTCTATTCTGCTTCATAGGTCCACCTGTCTGTTTCTGTACCAAACCATGCTGTTTTGATTATCACACCTTTATAGTATATTTTTGGGTCAGGGAGTGAGATGCCACCCACTTCAATTTTCTTGCATAGAATTGCTTTAGCAATACGAGGTCTTTTATGATTCCAGACAAATTGTATGATTGTCTTTTCTAGATCTGTAAAGAATGTCTCTGATACTTTGATTGGGACAGCATTAAATATGTAGATTAACTTGGATAGACTTGCTATTTTGATTATATTAATTCTTCTGATTCAGGAGCATGGGATGTCTTTCCACCTTTTTGTGTCATTTTCAATTTCTTTTTTTAGCTTCTTATAGTTTTTCTTGTGGATGTCTTTAACTTCTTTGGTTAGATTTATTCTAGGTATTTTATATTTTTTGTGGCTATGGTAAATGGAATTATTTTCTTCAGTTCTATCTCAGTCTGCCTCTTGTTTGTATATAGAAATGCTATATATTTGTGTATGTTGATTTTTTATCCTGCAAATTTACTGTATTCATTTATTACTTCTGGGAATTTTTTCATGGATATCATTGGGTCTTCTATGTATACGATCATGTCATCTGCAAATAGAAGTAATTTCACCACTTCTTTTCTTATTTGAATGCCTTTTATTTTATTCTCTTTTCTGATTGCATTGGCGAGGACTTCCAGTACTATATTGAAAAGGAGTGGAGAAAGTGGGCATCCTTGTCTTGTACCAGTTTTTAGTGGAAAAGCTTTCAGCTTTTCCCCGTTCAGAATGATGTTAGCTATGAGTTTTTCATAGATAACTTTTACTGTGTTAAGGAATGACCCTTCTATGCTGATTTTGCTGAGTCTTGATTATGAAGGTATGTTGCATCTTATCAAATGCTTTTCCTGCAACAATTGATATGATCATATGTTTTGTTTGTTTGTTTGTTTGGAGAGGTTTCGCTATAGGGCGCGTGTGCTCGCCAGACAGACAGAGAGAGACATAGAGACAGAAAGCGAGAAATCACCCCCCAGGGGGGATGGTCACACCGCAATCCCTTCTCCTCCATTCTCCTCTTGGGATCTTGGGCATGCACACACACGCACCGGCGTGAGTTTTAAGCCACTGGGTCCGGGATGCGAACCACAGTCGACTACGTGGGAGTCCAGTGACATAGCCATTACGCTAACTGCTGGTCCCAGGTTTTTATCTTTATTTATGTTAATATGGTGTATTAAATTTATAGTTTTGCGTACGTTGAACCATCCTTGAATCCCTGGAATAAAGTCTACCTGGTCATGATGTATAATCTTTTTTATATTTTGTTGGATACAATTTTCTAGTGTCTTGTTGAGAATTTTTGCATTTATATTCACCAGGAATATTGGTCTATAGTTTTCCTTCCTTGTCCTGTCCTTGTCTGTTTTAAGGATAAGGGTGAATGAAGCTTCATAGAATGAATTTGGGAGTTTCATCCTTTTGGATCTTTAGAAATAACTTGCAGAATGGGGGTTAGCTCTTCTTTAAAAGTTTTGTAGAATTCAAAGGTGAAACCATCAGGACCAGGGCTTCTCTTTGTTGGGAAGTTATTTATTACTGATTCAAACTCATGGCTTTTTATAGGCCTATTCAGACTTTCCACATGCTCCTGAGTCAATCTTGGTAGATTATATGTCTCCAGAAATTTGTCCATCTCATCCAGATTTTCTTGTTTGTTGGCATATAGTTGTTCATGGTATCCTCTAGTAAGGTTTTATATTTCTATTATGCCTGTTATATTGCCGGCTTCATTGAAAATTTGATTTACCTGGTACCTTTCTCTCTTCTTCTTAATTAGTCTGGCTAGTAGTGTATTGATTTTGTTTATCTTTCCAAAGAACCATCTTTTTTTTTTTCTTTTTTTTTTTTTTTTTTGAGAGGATTTTGCTATAGGGCGCGTGCACTCGCCAGACAGACAGAGACATAGAGACAGAAAGCGAGAAACCACCCCCCAGGGGGGATGGTTACGCCGCAATCCCTTCTCCTCCTTTCTCCTCTTGGGATCTTGGCGTGAGTTTTAAGCCACCGGGTCCGGGACGTGAACCACGGTCGACTACGTGGGAGTCCAGCGACATAGCCATTACGCTAACTGCTGGTTCCCTCAAAGAACCATCTTTTACTTTCATTTATTTTCTGTATAGTTCATTTATTTTTTATTTCATTTATTTCTGCTGTGATCTTTATTATTTCTTTTATCCTGGAGTTCTTTTTAATATTTTTTTGCTGTTGCTTTTGCAATTCTACAAGGCATAATGTTAGGTAGTCCATTTATTTGCCGTCTTTTCATCTTCTTATATGCACTGATTTCTGTGAACTTTCCTTTTATGATTGCTTTTGCAATATCCCAAAGATAATGGAAATTTGTGTCCTCATTGTCATTGGCTTCCATCAATTTTTCTATTTCAGTCTTTATTTCTTTAGCAGTTGTGAAGTCATTCAGGAGTAGGTTGTTTAGTTTTCATGTATTTATGTATTTTTGAGGATCTTTCTTAAAATTAATATCAAGTTTAATTCTACCATGGTTGATGAAGATGCTGGATATAGTTTTTTTATACCTTTGAATCTGTAGAGGCTTGCTTTGTGCCTTATCATGTGGTCAATTATCGAAAAGGTTCCATGTGGGGGTGAGAAAAAAAAGTGTTCTCGTGATTTTGTGGTAGAAGATTCTATAGGTGTCTGTTCAGTCCATTTGATTTATGGTTTAATTTTGATCCTTTATCATTTTGCTTAGTTTTTGTTTAGATGATCTGTCCAAAGGAGATAGAAGGGTGTTGAGGTCCACAACAATTACTGTGTTTCAGTCTATCTCTCCTTTGAGATCTAACATTATTTCTTTCACTTATTTGGGTGCTCCTGAGTTAGGTGCATAAATATTTGTAAGCGTTATAGCTTCTTTTTTTTTTTCTTTTTTGGAGAGGTTTTTGCTATAGGGCGCGTGCGCTCGCCAGACAGAGAGAGGCAGAGAGACAGAAAGCGAGAAATCACCCCCCACGGGGGGATGGCCATGCCACAATCCCTTCTCCTCCGTTCTCCTCTTGGGATCTTGGGCACGCACACACACGCGCCCAGCATGAGTTTTAAGCCACTGGGTCCGGGACGCGAACCGCAGGCAACTACATGGGAGTCCAGCGACATAGCCATTACACTAACTGCTTGTCCCTAAGCGTTATAGCTTCTTGATGGATTAGCCCTTTTAACTATATAGTGCCCTTCTTCGTTTCTTTGAACAGTTTTTTTTTTTTTTTTTTTTTTTTTTTTTTTATGCTTATTTTGTCAGAAATCAGTATTTTGACTCCAGCTCTTTTTTGGTCCCCATTTACATGGAATGTCTTTTTCCAGCCAGCTCTTCAACTTTTAGTCTATATATGTCTTTATCCATGAGATGTGTTTTTTGTAGGCAACAGATAGAGGAGTTTATGGTTTTGTTTTGTTGTTGTTGTTGTTGTTTTTAATCCATTCTACCAGTAAGTGTCTCTTGATTGGAGAATTTAACATTTACGTTCAATGTCATTACCATAATTCTAGACCTGTCACTACCTTTAAGTTGGCCATTGTCATGGTTGTCTTTTATTCCCTTATTTCTGTCTGTTCATTCTTTAATTTTCTTGGAACAGTACTCTCTTGAGAGATTCTTGAAGAGTTGGTCTGGTGTTGTCAAATTCTTTCAGGTTTTGTTTGGGAATATTTTAATCTTTTTTTTTCCATATGAAGGATAATCTTGCTGGATATAATAACTTGGTTGAAATTGTTTCTCTCTTAACACTTTCCAGATGTCTTCCCATTCTTTCCTTGCTTGTAGTTTCCATTGAAAAATCCAGTGTTAACCTGATGGTATGACCTTTGTAAGTCACCTGATGTTTCAAATCTCTTGCCAATTTTAGTATCTTGTCTTTGTCTGTGGTTTTGGCCAATCTGGCTATGATGCGCGGCAGAGAGTATCTTCTTTGGTTGATTCTATTTGGGATCTTTTGTATTTCTTGTGTCTGGATGTTTGAGTGCTTCTCTAGACTTGGAAAGTTTTCTTGTATGATTTCATAGAATAGATTTTCCATGCCCTTATTAGTTTCTTTACCTTCTGAGATAACAATTATTTGGATATTTGGATGTTTAATGGAATTTAGTATTTCTCATATATTATCCTTTTTTTGTTTTCTCTCTTTTTGGTGGTTTTTTTCTAGGTCAGCGGTTTTATCTTCTACATCAGAGATTTGATCTTCAGAAAGGTCTAATAGGCTTTAAATACTTTTGAAAAATTATTTGATTTCCTGTATTACAGACTTTATTTCTAATAGTTCCATCTGATTCTTTCTCATGGTGTCCATTTCTTTTTTCAAATCATGGAAGGACTTCCTCATCTCTTGGATTTTGTTGTCTCTCTTCTGTTCCAACTCATAGAGTTTTGTCACTATGAATGTTCAGAATTCTTTCTCTAACATTTCAGTAACTTCAGTTTTTTTCAAGAGATGGATGGGGGAACAAGAGATGGATGGGAGTTACTGTGTTTTACAACTCACGTTTGATGAGAGACATATTTCCTGTCTCTATGTCCTTTCTGTCTGTCTGGCGAAATAGCTTGAGGCTCTTCTGTGACTTCTAGCCATTAGGTGATATATTCACTTTTGGATACCTTTTTGGAGAATGTTTCTCCACTGGGAATGAGTTTGTTTTCCTTTTGCTGTGGGTTGATGTGTGCCAGTCTCTCTTCTGCTGTGTTAAGCAATGTGTCCCCACGGGCGGAGTCTTCTATTCAAGTATCTGAAGATGAGTTTCTCCTTTTTCATAGGTGGTTCAGTATAGAGCGAGGATCCCAGGGAAACTCCTAAAACTAGAATGTTTGTAAACTATAATTCTAGACTGGTCTAGTCCCTCTGGGCAGATGGAGGATGAGGAAAAGATAGCAATATAAGAGGGAAGAATAAAGAATATGAAAGAGAGAAAAGAAAAAGTCATGTAGTGCGAACAAGCTCAGCCTACAATTTTGGCAGGGCTCTGCAGATGGAAGTGGGCTCTGCTGGCGAGCTGGGAGCTACCCTATGAGGTGAGGAGAAGTAAAGAATTAGAAAAACAGAGAAGAGAGAAAAAACAGCCTACCTTTCTGGCAGGGAGGAGGGTGGCCTCTGAGGTTGGGAGAAGTGCTGGGCTGGGCCTGAAGCTGGAGCTGGAGCCAGTGAATGGCCCTGCCTCAGTTTCCCTGACTGGGCCAAGGGCTACAGATGGAAGTGAGCTCTGCTGGAGAGCTGGGAGCTGGCCCTTCTGGTGGTAGGAGAGGACTCTGAGGAGGGGAGAACTGGGCTGAAGCTGGAGCTGGAGCTGGGGCCAGTGAATGGCCCTGCCTCAGTTTCCCTGGCTGGGCAGGTGGTTGCAGATGGAAGTGGGCTTTGCTGGAGAGCTGGGTGCTGGCCTATGGGGTCAAGACTCTTTCTTTTGACAGAAAGATTTACTGTTGAGTGAAGCAAGCCAGGCAATGGAGAGACATTGTATGTCTTCACTTAATATGTACCGACTATCCTCAGTCTTGGCCCAAATGGAATGACTAGATGATATAGAAACATAGAACATGGTTATAGATACCAGATGCAGTGTGGGAAGAGGGTGGGAGAAGGAGGAGTGTCTAAGGAAAGACATTAAGGAGAAAAATAGAGAGGCAAGACTTATGGAACAAAGAAATGGGTTATTATCTGTTCATGATAACGTTTATAGTATCCCCAACTGGACTGGTGAGAAATGTATTCATGTTGGAACACTCACTTTACAAGCTAATGACATATGTGATTGAATGTATAAAAGAAATTAAAATTAAATTTTAAAAAGAAAAAAAGAAACATGGTGAAAAACTAATACTTCAGTTGTCCCATTCACCTAGTGGTTAGGGGAGTCTAATCCCACATGGTAAAGCATGGTTTGAATTCTAGCCCTAACAGCTTGAGAAACCTTGGTGCATGTGTGTGCCCCATATCCAGAAGAATGGAGAAATGTCGGAGAAGGGATTGCAGTGTGGCCGAGCCCACTGAGGGGAAGTGCTTTCTCTCTCTCTTGCTCTCTCCAGTAAATGTACACACCCTCTGGCAATTTTTTTTTTTTTAAAGGGAGTCTTGGGACCAGTAGTTAGCGTAATGGCTATGTCGCTGGACTCCCACGTAGTCAACCGCGGTTCGAGTCTCGGACCCAGTGGCTTAAACTTACGCCGGCCGCGTGTGCGTGTGTGCCCAAGATCCCGAGAGGAGAATGGAGGAGAAGGGATTGCGGCGTGGCCATCCCCCCAGGGGATGATTTCTCGCTTTCTATCTCTCTGTCTCTCTCTGTCTGACGAGCGCACGTGCCCTATAGCAAAAACTTCTAAAAAAAAAAAAAAGGGGGGGGGTCTTTGTAATTTCTGAAAGTTGACTCAAACCTCTCACCATGTTCTGCGTAGGCCTGGACAAATTTCAAGGCAGCCATTTCCACAGCCGGGATTACAAGGGCCCAGAAGCCTTCCAGGGAAAGAGAGTCCTCGTGATTGGCCTGGGGAATTCAGGATCTGACATTGCTGTGGAGCTCAGCCGTCTGGCGACACAGGTACCTGACCTGAAGGGGCTTGGCAGGGTTCTGATTCTACTCGGATTCTGAGCTGAATCTTATGGGACTAACACACCTGGAAGAAATGGGACACATATTTAAAGAAACTGGCGCTCCATCAGTAAAATTTTAAATGGATGTAATAAAACCTACAATGTTTAAAAAACTTAGTATTTTCTTTAGTTATCACAGTGATGATAAAATAGACAAGAAGCCAGGCTCCCATCAGGGCTGAGGCCCTGCCATGGTTTGGGATGCCCAGAGGTCCTGGAGCACACATGTCAGGGAACTCGGAAAGGAGACCAGGGACAGAAAACAGGATCAAGTCTTTGGTATCTCCTTAGCCTAATTTCAGCTACAGACTTAGCTACATTTTCCCTACCCAGCCAACCACCCTTCACGACTGGGCCTCACTAGGTTGGCTGGTTTCTACCAAACCTGCCATTTTGGCCTGTGCTTATGTGAAGGTTGAACCTGCTGAGTGGCATGTCTGGTTCCTTTAACAACGATGCAGCAGTGTGTGGGTGGTGAGGTAACCCTGCCTTACGGATTACTCACTAGCCCCCCTTAGAAGTGTTTCTTTCTGGACATTGGAGGAGACGCATGGAAGTGCCCGGAGAAGAGTGTCGTCTTTGCTCATTCTCTGCTGAGTGACATGAAGTCTGTCTCCTCTCCTAACAGGTGGCCATCAGCACCCGAGGTGGTTCCTGGGTCATGAGTCGGGTTTGGGACAATGGCTACCCTTGGGATATGTTGTATGTGACCCGCTTTGCGTCTTTTCTCCGGAACATCCTTCCTTCATTCGTCTCTGACTGGTTATATGTCAAGAAGATGAACACGTGGTTTAAGCATGAGAACTACGGTCTGATGCCTTTAAACGGGTACTACAAATATTACCTATTCTGTCATTCAAAGAACTGGTATCAATTAGTTCACATGAATTCTTTCACTTTAGAGCTTACTTTAGTTATCTCATTGAGGCTGGAGGGATTAGAGTAAGAATTGCACAGGTAACATAGTGTACACGGAGACCATGTAAGGTTGGAAATCTTATTGAAATTAGTCTAGTGGAGAAAAAGGTATTGAAGAAAACAAAACGGGGATGGAGCCTACAGACAGATCACCTGACAAGCAGGATTCATTCAGGGTACCTATGAACCACAGCATGGAACTTTGGGGGCTGAATTAACACTCATTGACTTCTTTATAGAGATAGATTCCAACAATTACTAATCACTATGTCAATACAAAGAAGAATGTTTAAGTGGATAAGAAGTAAAAGGAGGGACCAGCAGTTAGCATAATGGCTATGTTGCTGGACTCCCATGTAGTCACTGCAGTTTGCGTCCCTGGACCCGGTGGCTTAAACTCACGCTGGGTGCATGTGCGTGCATGCCCAAGATCCCAAGAGGAGAACAGAAGAGAAGGGATTACGGCATGGCCATCCCCCCTTGCGGGTGATTTCTCACTTTCTGTCTCTCTGTCTCTCTCTGTCTGGCGAGCACACGCACCCTACAGCAAAAACCTCTCCAAAAAAAAAAAAAAAAGTAAAAGGATTCACTAAGAAATTTCAATCTTTGGGTCCATGCCAGCCAAAAATTTCCACTGTTTAAGAGAAGAAATAGATTAAAGAAAAGGAGGAATTATAAATCACAATAATAGATAACAGATTTCGAAGCCAAATTCTCACTCCAAGTTACATATCTTACCCAGCCTTGCACATTGTTATGTCTTTGAAGAAAAAAAATGAATTTTTTTTTTAAGAGAGATTTTTTTCCTATAGGGCATGTGTGCTTGCTGGAGAAACAGAGAGACAGAAAGCAAGAAATCACCCCGTAGGGGGGATGGCCACACTGCAACCCCTTCTCCTCCATTCTCCTCTTGGAATGTTGGGCACACACGCACACGCACCCAGCATGAGTTTCAAGCCTCCACGTCCAGGACTCAAACTGTGGTCAGCCATATGGGTGGAGTCCAGAGACATAACCATTATGCCATCTGTTGGTCCCAAAAATGTTGATTTCAATCACTTAAAATTATGTTTAATATATAGAAGTTCCAAAGCCTGAGCTGGTTAAACTTCTTTGTCTTATAAGATTAATGTCAAATTATCCTTTAGACAATTAAAACATAGTTTCAGAAATCCATTTGTTCTAAGAACTAAGCTCCACTATGATGCTATGATGTTTCCAATTGCCCTAAATTGCATATAACACCTTCTCATTCCTCTCTTTGTTGCCTGGGAGGAGACTCAGCAGGGAGAAAAAACAAGTTATTCTGTGACCTACTTTTTATACCCTATGTATAAGGGTATTATAAAGGTATTTAAAAAAAAGAGTTTGCAAAATAAGAAGGAGCCAGCAAATGGTGTAATGGTTACGTTGCTGGGTTCCCATGTAGTCAGTATGGTTTGAGTACTGGACCCAACAGCTTAAACTCACTCTGGGGACATGTGCATGCATGCCAAAAACCCTGAGAGGAGGATGGAGGAGAAGGGACTGTGGCGTGGCCATCCCTCCTGGGGAGGGCGGGATTTCTCACTTCCTATCTCTCTGTTGAGTGCAAACACCCTAAAGCAAAAAGCTCTCTCTCGAAATAAAGAGTTTGCTAAGTTATAGAGGTATAAATGATGTTGGAAAATATAAAGAATAATTCTAAATTTCAGAGTTTCTTTGTTCCTGAGATATTTAGAGGAAATTCCAGAATTTCTTTTTTTTAAAGAATTATTTTTAATTGTATTTATTTATTTATTTATTTATTTATTTAAATTTGACCAGAGAGAGACACAGTGAGAGAGAGGAAAGTGAGAAAGCAAGCTGCCAGGTCCGGGACTCAAACTGTGATCGACCATGTGGGAGCCCAGTGCCCTTAACCACCATGCCACCTGCCGGCCCCAGGAAATTCCAGAATTTCTGAAGGAACCTACTCAAAATAAATTTGTCACCATGAAAAATATTATTCCTAGAATTTTGGCAACTTAAAGTGTAGTACTGAAGCTGTTGATACTTTTCTTCTGTGACTACAGCTGAGGAAAGAAAATCAAACAGGCAATAAAATATGCCACCACTACAAATCTGATTTTCTATGTAGAGTAAGACTTTTAAAGTTATAACAATAGTTGACCTCTAATACAAGAACTTGCATGTGCCAGGCACTGTTGTGGGGGCTTGATAGATCATCGTTCATTTAACTCTCACCACCACCCTGTGAGGAAGAATCAGTCGGGACCTTGTGCACAGACGGAAAGAAATACAGAGAAACAACAGCTAACAGGAGATGGAGGCTATGAACCTGGGCCTTTGGGTTGTGTTGAACAATAATTTGATTCTCTTCTATCTGGTGACTCTCCAAATAGTATAAGTACACATAAGAGAATCTTCAAGTTTCAAAGGCAAAATAGGTAGCTCAAGCAACATTTGGGGGATTTTTAAATTTTATTTTAGTTGACATATAATAATTGTACATATCTGTGGGGTTCAAGGTGATCTTTTAGCACAAGAATACAATTTTTATTGATCAAATCAGGATGTTATGCTAAGTGAAATAGGACAGGCACAGAACAAAAAAATACCACACACTCTCATGTCTATGTGGAAATTGAAGAAACAACCTCATAGAGTTGAAGAATGACTACTACAGGCTGGGAAGGACTGGGAGAGGAAGTAGAGTTCCATTGATTATTGGAAACAAAATTACAGGTAGTTAAGAGAAATAATTTCTAGTGTTAAAAGATACAGTAGGGTGAAGATAGTTAACAATTTTACTGCAGATCTGAGTAATCAAAAAAGAGACTGTAAGTGTTCTTCACAGAAGTTATTATGGGTCATTACAGACAGCAGAAAAGGAGCTGCAAGAAGAGCATTCAGTGGCCCTCAAGCTGATATTTAGCTGCTCAAAGTTGGTTTCAGTGCTCTGGGGTTACTGCAGGTGTTCCAGGAAGTGAGGTATTTCACACCAAGGGCATTGCCTCTCCTTTCTGCACAGTGCCCTTAGGAAAGAGCCCGTGTTCAACGACGAGCTCCCGGCTCGCATTCTGTGTGGCACTGTGTCCATCAAGCCTAATGTGAAGGAGTTCACAGAGACCGCGGCCATTTTTGAGGATGGGACCGTGTTCAAGGACATCGACTGTGTCATCTTTGCAACCGGCTATAGCTATGCCTACCCCTTCCTCGATGACTCCATCATCAAAAGCAGAAACAATGAGGTCACCTTGTTTAAAGGCATCTTCCCCCCACTGATGGAGAAGCCCACCCTGGCAGTGATTGGCCTTGTCCAGTCCCTCGGGGCCGCCATTCCCACAGCTGACCTTCAGGCCCGCTGGGCTGCTAAAGTGTTTGCAAGTAGGTGCCCTCTTCTGCTTCTTATTCACTTAGTGACGATTTCTTGAGCATCCACTGTGGGCTAAATACTGTTCTAGAGAAATAAAGAGGACAAGACAAACATGCTATGACCTCACAGAGCTTAAAATGGGGTATGGGAGATGCCAGAAAAGGCAAGTGCTGGGTGTTCTGGAGAGGGGAGTTGGGCATGAGATTCCATGTAGGAGCAGCACATGAAGAAAGGCAGAAGGCGGGGAACCAGCAGTTAGCGTAATGGCTATGTTGCTGGACTCCAACGTAGTCGACCGCGGTTCGCGTCTCGGACCCGGTGGCTTAAAACTCACGCCAGGCGTGTGTGCGTGCATGCCCAAGATCCTGAGAGGAGAATGGAGGAGAAGGGATTGCGGCGTGACCATCCCCCCTGGGGGGTGATTTCTCGCTTTCTGTCTCTATGTCTCTCTCTGTCTGTCTGGCGAGCGCACGCGCCCTATAGCGAAAAACCTCTCCAAAAAAAAAAAAAGAAAAGAAAGGCAGAAGGTGAAGTGTAACACGGAATGTATGAGGCACTAAACAGACACCAGAAACAGTACAGAAAAGGGTGAGTGATAGGGAGTGGAAGGGAGGGGATCACGGGGAAAAACAAACAGAACACTTAATAGAAACGAAAATTTTTTGTTGTAAAATTATCTGTTGATGATAATGTAGATGATAATGTCTTTGACTTGACTAATACGAACCAGATTTATGCTGGGAAAAGCCATACTGTACACTGTAAAGTGGAACAGTGATTAAACATAAATAAAAGATAAATTTATAATATCTTGTAAGAAAATATGAAGCAAAGGCAGAATAACAAGAAGTGGAGGGCGAGACCAGAGCAGGGAGCACCTTATAAACTACGTCACGGAGCTTCAACTCCTAAGGGAGCTGAGGACCTTGCAGGTGTTTAAGAGGAGGAAGCAGTGGGCGACTACGACGTCAGGTGCGCTGTGAGGTTGGAAGGATCTGGTGGGTGTTGGAGATGGGGCTTGAGATCTCGGGTACCAACGTGTGTCAGAATCACAGTGTCAGGCTCCCTCTCACCGCACTGACAGTCCTCTCCCTTCCCTCCCTCCACTGGAGACCCAGGCGTCTCCAGGGACTACAGGTATGCTGATGCAAAGAAATCAAGACCTTGAGCATTATCTGGGAAATATGTTGATTTGCTTTACTCCATTCATAATGGTCATTATGGAAAATACCCTTTAATTCAAAGGTTCAAAAATTGTGACCAATGTAAGTAGAACCTATCTAACACAATGTCCATAAAGATCACAACCAGAGGAAGTATGTATTTGTAATTTGTTTTCTAAAAATATTACAAATAAAAAAGCTTCTATGTCAAATGCACCATGAGGTATCGCTATGCAAATGAACCCTGTCATGACACCTTTTGTTAAGGGTCACTCCTGAAACTGGTTCTATTGTCTTTTTCTCCAGAGCCTGGGACTTTATAAGACAACTAGGTACAGCTCATACACCCAGGAAATTTCCTAGAGTCAAAGGGTATCTTTTCTCATCTAACACACATTTTGGGTGTACCTACTAGATGTCAAGCTCCGCCGTGGCCCTCGGACACATTGAACAAAACAGGTCAAGATCCTGTTTCTTTTCTTCCTAGGGGGCACCTAGCACGTGTCTAACTGTTGGGACTACCAGGCTGAGCTAAGAGGACAGCAGTAATGAAAAGTGGTCACGCCATGCCGACGCCACCAAAACTTTCTTCCCATCAGGGAAGGCAAATGAGCTTCAGTCAGCAGTCAGGAGAAGTCTCCACTGCTACAGCAAAGTGTGCAAAAAACGGAAACTTCACTGCTGCCCCTTAAAATGTCCTTCCTGGCCAGGCTCACAACTAGACTCCATGCCTCCTTCCATTGTCTTTCTTTAAGATGCCATGTACCCAGGGTGAACAGTTTTACCAGATTAAAAAAAAAATAGTACAAAGTACATGTGACAGAGCGAGCAGGCGAGTGAGAGAGACGCACCCTTGAAAGAGTCACCTCGGCCTCGATCCCTTTTCTCAGTCCTCCAGCTGCTCAGGATCTCAAGTGCCCATGGCGTGTGTTCAGGCCGAACTGGGGACCTGACTGCAGTCAGCCAGGTGCTCCCAGCCTTGCCGGACTCTGTTACTGCTGCACCATGATGGCTGAGCTACCAGATTATTTTTCTTTTCTCTTTTCTTTTCTTCTCTTAATAGGGTGCATGTGCTCACCCGAGAGACAGAGAGAGACAGAAAGCAAGAAATCAGCCCCCCCCCCCCCCCCAGAGGGAATGGCCACACTGCAATCTGTTCTCCATTCTCCTCTCAGGATTTTGGGCATGCACACACACGCTCTCAGCATGAGTTTCAAGCCGCCGGGTCCAGGACTTGAACTGCAGTTGACTACATGGGAGTCCAGAAATGTAACCATGATGCCATCTGCTGGTCCCATCAGATTATTTTTTGAGAGAAGTTTTAATGAGAGGATGCAGATGCAGACAGTATACATAAAGGAACCGTTAAGCTATTATGTGTATTCCCAAGCTGTTTGGGGATCAGGCCCTTCACGATGTTACGAACACGTGAGATTGGGTGATGGGAGGCTTTGGAATCTCTCCGATCGTGGTGCGAGCTATTATGGCAACTCCCAGAGAAGGTCCAGAAACTTCTTAGGTTCTTGTTTCTTTCAACTGCTATTCCACTAAAGACCAAACACAGATCTTCCTGACACAAAAGTTTTGAGAGATATAGTTCATAAACATTGAATGACTTCCTCCACGTATTATTACATATTTCTGATCTCTCTGTCTTTTAAAATATTTATTTCTCTTCTAGATTTATGTACCCTGCCAACTACAAATGAAATGATGGATGACATTGATGAGAAAATGGGAAAGAAACTCAAATGGTAAGGGATTGTATCTGCTGATGAGGCAAGTCCTAAAATTCACCTGTTTATGTAGAAAACATTAGCATATTCTACAATGTACAAAGTTTACATTTCTGAACACTTACCATGATCAAGGAGTACCAGACGAATAAAATCACTGGACGTCTCCTGTAAAGTCTAGAGCAAGAGTTCTCTAACAGGAACAGTTTTGCCCTCCAGGGGACATTGGCAAAGTCTGGAGCCATTTTTGGTCATGGCGGGTGGAGAGGACACACTACTGGCATCTTAGGGGGGAGACGGGGGTGCTGAGCAGTGGCTGTGCAGTGCAGAGCACACACCCACTGTTGTACCTGACTCACAACGTCTGTGGTACTGAGGCCAAGAAACAAACCCACAGCTCACAGGAGAAACTGCCGTCAGCCACGTGTCAGCAGGTTAGCTAGCTGGAAACTGAGCAGTAACATCTAGTCACTGCAATAAGAAATTCAAATGAGGGACCGTCAGTTAGCGTAATGGCTATGTCGCTGGACTCCCACGTAGTCGACTGCAGTTCGAGTCCTGGACCCGGTGGCTTAAACTCACGCCGGGCGCGTGTGCATGCGTGCCCAAGATCCCGAGAGGAGAA
Source organism: Tupaia tana (assembly GCA_026018925.1). Classification (NCBI taxonomy): domain Eukaryota; kingdom Metazoa; phylum Chordata; class Mammalia; order Scandentia; family Tupaiidae; genus Tupaia; species Tupaia tana. The sequence continues at coordinate 55,540,175 of JAKSZU010000017.1, forward strand.
TGGAGGAGAAGGGATTGCGGCGTGGCCATCCCCCCTGGGGGTTGATTTCTCGCTTTCTATCTCTCTGTCTCTCTCTGTCTGTCTGGCGAGCGCACGCGCCCTACAGCAAAAACCTCTCAAAAAAAAAAAAAAAAAGAAATTCAAATGAAAGCTTAAACTGAGTCCATGTGCCCTAGTATTTAAAAGATTCATCCAAATATGTGCTTTCAAGTACAACATAAATGGAATTTTTAGAAAATCATTTCAAAACAAATAAGCATAATGGTTCTGTCACTGGACTCATACATAGTCAACCGTAGTTAGAATCCCTGACTCAGTGGCTTAAAACTCACTCTGGGCACATGTGTGTGCATACCCAAAATCCCAAGAGGAGAATGTAGGACAAGAGATTGTAGCATGGCCATCTCCCCTAGAAGGTGATTTCTTACTTCCTGTCTGTCTCTCTCTCTAGCGAGCATGAGCACCCTATAGCAAAAATCTCTCTCTCAAAAAAAAAAAAAAAAAAAAAAGAAAGTCATTTCAGTAGATAGACAGCACGGATTGAAATACACTTGTCTGTGTTGATCACTTCTATTGAAGTACATCGTTTTCAGGTTATATATCAAAATCCCTTGAAAGAATAATTAGGTAATAGGTCACAACTGGATGAACAAATAAGTGTGTAGGGGATTTACTTCCCCTTTCAAGCCTTTGACAGGACATTTACTGAATGCTCCATGGTGGTGATGGTCTCATGGCCTAGAGAAGAGAAGTTTATGGCAAAATGGAATTAAAGGTTGAGTTTATTTTGATGAAAAAAATTAGAGCCTATGCATTGCTATTTCTTTCTTGTTTTTTTTTTTTTTTTTTTTTTTTTAGGTTTGTTTGTTTGTTTTTCCCCCATAAGGCGTATGCGCTTGGCAGAGAGAGTCAGAGAGGGAGAGAGAGATCAGCACCCCCCACCAGGAGGGACAGCCACGCTGTAATCCCTCCTGCACTCTCCTCTCAGGATTTTGGGCATGTTTACAGAAAAGGTTCATGATGAAAAACTACGCATCAGGGCTAGCAGGTGGTGTAGTGGCTAAGGTGCTGGACTCCCACATGGCTGACTGTTCAAGCCCCAAGTCCACATTCCAGCTGAAAGTATGAAATAACTTATGTTAGTAAATTGCAGCAACATTAAATCATACATAAATCCAATTATTTTTAGAGGTTTTTGCCATAGGGCATGTGCGCTCACCAGAAAGAGAGACAGAGAGACAGAAAGTGAAAAATAGCCCCCCCACCCCGAGGCCCGAGGCCATGGCCATGCCGCAATCCCTTCTTTTCCATTCTCCTCTCAGGATCTTGAGCATACATGCACAGGTTCCCTGTGTGAGTTTAAGCCATCAGGTCCAGGACTCGAACCACCGTTGACTACATGGGAGTCCAGCGACACGGCCATTATGCTAAGTGCTGGTCCCACATAAATCCAATTTTTAAACAGCACCTAACATGGGGCAGGTGCTAAGCAATGACCGTGACTGTTACGTAGCAGACCAGTTAATCAGCCACTGTGATCCAGAGTCAGTGCACTACAGACCACGTGCTAAAGGCGAAAACCCGAAATCACGTCAGTCACAGATAGAGATTGGGAAGCAGAAAGAAACCCCAATCATTAGCCAAGGAACAAACAATAAATTCAATTTTGTAGAAAATGGGGGTGGGTTATAACTGGAAGTGATGATGGCAATGGTATTCTTCTGAGATGAAGATAAGACAATCATGCTTCTATTTCAGTTGTGATGTGAGACCCATTGCAACATATTCTTCTTTCCTCAGGTTTGGCCAGAGCCAGACTTTGCAGACAGATTACATCACATACATGGATGAGCTGGGCTCCTTCATTGGGGCCAAACCCAGCGTGCCATGGCTCCTCCTCACTGACCCCCGGCTGGCCGTGGAGGTGTACTTCGGCCCTTGCAGCCCATACCAGTTTCGACTGATGGGACCAGGGAAGTGGGATGGAGCCAGAAATGCCATCTTGACCCAGTGGGACCGGACAGTGAAGCCCACCAGGACCAGGGCTGTTGGTGAAGCTCAGCGCCCTTACCCCCTTTACAATGTGCTTAAAATGCTTTCATTCTCTGTGTTACTGCTGGCTGCATTGCTTACATTTTTTTTTAATGAGAAAGTCTTTTGGATCTAGTGTACAACCTAGATGTTAATTGCATGACACCACATGCCCAGTCCCCCACACATACACAATGCTTGAGCTCTTCTTTCCCTTCAGATGGTATTAAAATGAGTCCTGCCTGGCCCATTTGAATCAAAGTAAAAATAAAATGAAAAACCTCAGCCTCCCTCTTTCTGATGAGAATCTATTCTTTAAAATGCTCTCTCATTCTGAGTTGGTTAAGTCTGGGTATGCTCCAGATAGGAAAGAAGACAGGAGGTTGAATAAGCTGGAGTATGATTTTCAGGCTGGGAAGAGTTTAATAACCTTTGTAATGTGTGTTAAACCTTGTCAAGTACAGTATGTCAACCGATGTGTTTTCTACAACATTAACTGAAGATAATGAATCAATACAAAAAGATTGCTTAGACACGAACTGCCAAAGCTCTCTTCCGAAGAAACACATAACCTGAACAGACTTATATCTATTAAGGAACTTGAATTTGTAGTTTAAAAACTTTCCCAAAACCAGCAGATGGCTTGGTGGTTAAAGGCGTTGGACTCCTACATGGCTGACTACAGTTCAAGTCCTGGACCTGGTGGCTTGCTTTCTCATTTTCCCCCTCTCGTTCTCTCTGTCTTTCTCTGATATAACTGGAAAACAACAATAATAAAGTTAAATAAGATAATTTAAAAAAAAAAAAAACACTTTCGCACAAAGAACTTCACGCTAAGAGGGCTTCATTGGTGAATTTTGCCAAACAATTAAGAAAACAATAATAGTAATTATATGCAAGCTATTCCAAAAAATTAAAGAGAACAGAAGACTCCCCAATTCATTGTATGAGGTTGTTCTTTTACTGACAAAAAGGCAAGACAAAACTAGTATAAAAAATAAAATTTAGGGGACCAACAGTTAGCGTAATGGCTATGTCGCTGGACTCCCACGTAGTCGACCGCGGTTCGAGTCCCGGACCCGGTGGCTTAAAACTCACGCCGGGCATGTGTGCATGTGTGCCCAAGATCCCGAGAGGAGGATGGAGGAGAAGGGATTGTGGCATGGCCATCCCCCCTGGGGGGTGATTTCTCGCTTTCTGTCTCTATGTCTCTCTCTGTCTGTCTGGTGAGCGTACACACCCTATAGCAAAAAAACCTCTCCAAAAAAAATAATTAAAAAAGATAATAAAATTTAGATCATTAACCTTTATGAACAAGCAAAAATTCTTAATGAATATTAACATAATTCAACAGTATCTAAATTAGAAAACATATTATCCATGTAGGATTTATTCCAGGAATGCAATGTTGGTTTAATAATTAATGTAAGTCACAGGACCATCAGTTACTGTAATGGCTATGTCGCTGGACTCCCATGTAGTCGACTGTGGTTCGGGTCCCGGACCCAGTGGCTTAAACTCACGCTGGGAGCGTGTGCGTGCGTGCCCAAGATCCCTAGAGGAGAAAGGAGGAGAAGGAATTGTGGCGTGACCATCCCCCTGGGGGGTGATTTCTCGCTTTCTGTCTCTCCGTCTCTCTCTGTTGTTCTGGTGAGCGCATGTGCCCTATAGCAAAGACCTCTAAAAAAATAAATAAAAAAAATTAATGTAAGTCACCATATTTATGAACTAAAAATGAAAAAGCATATGATAATCTCAAAGATGCAGAAAAAGCATTGACAAAAGCCAACATTTGTTCCTGACGACAACTCAGCAAACTAGGGATGGAAGGAAACTCCCTCAGTGGATTAAAAGTGTCTATAAGGGAACCAGTAGTTAGCGTAATGGCTACGTCGCTGGACTCCCACGTAGTCGACCGCGGTTCGCATCCCGGACCCAGTGGCTTAGAACTCACACCGGGTGCGTGTGCATGCGTGCCCAAGATCCCGAGAGGAGAATGGAGAAGGGATTGCGGTGTGACCATCCCCCCTGGGGGGTGATTTCTCGCTTTCTGCCTCTATGTCTCTCTCTGTCTGTCTGGCGAGCGCACGTGCCCTGTAGCAAAAACCTCTCAAAAAAAAAAAAATGTCTATAAGAAACCTACATCTGTGAAGCTGGGATTGACATACTTCCTTCCCCATTCCTGGTCATTTGATCCATGGCTGGACTACTAGAAATCAGGGTGTTTTGCCTTTGGAGTGGCACCATGAGGGTACAGGGAATGTCTATCCAATGCCAAATTTTCCCCATTAAAAGCCATAATAAAAATTATGAAGTTAAAAAAGAAAAATCAGTATTCTGAATTTTAGAAGTATTTAATTTTTAAGAAAGTTTAGAAAGTTTAAGAAAGTTTAGTATATAAACACTTACAAAACAACAGGTTTTACAAAATATACAAAATCCTATGTATGAGTAAACACCTACTCAGGACATTTGTCAAACTTAGTTTGGAAATCTGTTTCTCACGTACCCTTTCATGTCAGGAAGGACATTCACTGTCTGACTCCCTCTTTTCCTAAAAGTCTGGTGTTAGCCTACTTTGAAAAAGGAAGATACTAGAATATGTCAGCTGGTTCTCCTAAGCCTCAGTTTCTATTAAGCTTCCACATCATGTTACCGTGTACTAGAGAAGCAATCTCTCAGAAAAAAAAAAAAGAATAATCAGCTGTAGGGCTTGCAAAATAAAGGGAGAAATTCTTTCCCAAACACTTTTTCTGTTTAAATATTTAAATTAAATGTAAATGTGCAAGACCAAGCCCAGGCACTGTCCGAAAACCAAAAGTGAAGGCAAACTACACATTACTCAATGCCGATGACAGCTCTGTCTTCGGGGGTCCTCTCTGGCTGCCCCAGCACAAGCACTGGCCATTGTTGGCGAGGGCACATCTTCCTCTTTCACCACTGTTTTTCTGACTGAAGTTGATGTCTGCCTGGTCTTTGAATGTCAACGCTGCCTAATTAGATCACTGCTCAGTCAGTCTCCCCTTGCCCCATCATAAACTACTTTTATTCTTAGACAACAAGATTGTCTATGTAGAAATTATCATGAAATCTAATGAAAGTTACTAGAGCAAATGATCACATTTCTATATACTGCTAATAAGCAATAAGAGATGTTTTTAAATATTCCTATCATGAGAGGGTATGCTTGTACACGCACATGGTCACGAGACAGACACCCTCAGCAAGGTCCCACCGCACTGTGATCAGTTTCCTCAAGCCCTCTAGCTATTCAGGACCTCAGGCACGAGTGTGTGCCCTCCAGGAACATCAGGCCAACTTAAGATCCAGACCCATGGTCGGCTATGTGACTTCTAGCACTGCACGAATACATGATTATCTGCACTACTGTGGCTAGTTCAAACATTGACATTTGTTTGCTCTTAAAGACATAACGAATATTAAGTTAAAAATAAATAAATAAAGCCACAAGGAAATGATAGCTGAGACTCTCATGCATATATTGCAAATGTACATCATACCCTGAACTACACTAGCCTAGGCTCATCAACCGCCCTTATTTAAAAGAATAAACTACACTTAGAGAGCAGGTATTTAAAATGCATAGTTGCAGGGGAGAGAAATAAAGGCACAAGGAGAGAAGAGAAGCCCGCTGGCAATTAGGTGGTATAGAAAAAAATAGATAAAGGAAGAAAATTTAAGGACCTATAAACCAAAAAAGTTGGGAGATTCACAACATTTCCTCCATCATTACAAAACAGAAAATTGTTAAATATCAGAACATTTCTTTTTTTTCTTTTTTTTTTTTTTTTTGAAGAGGTTTTTGCTATAGGGCGCGTGCACTCACCAGAAAGACAGAGAGAGACAGAGAGATAGAAAGCGAGAAATCACTCCCCAGGGGGGATGGTCACACCGCAATCCCTTCTCCTCCATTCTCCTCTCGGGATCTTGGGCACACACGCACACGTGCCTGGCGTGAGTTTTAAGCCACTGGGTCTGGGACGTGAACCGCGGTCAACTACGTGGGAGTTCAGCGACATAGCCATTACACTAACTGCTGGTCCCAAATATCAGAACATTTCTATTCTTTCAGAACAGGGCACCATTAAATGAGAAATCAAGTAAAATATCCCAATACCATAAAAATAAAGAAGATAAAGTTATTATATCTAGATACATATTAACAGACAGGTGGATGGAAAAGGGCAGGAAGGAAGGGAGGGAGGGAGAGATTGAGGAAGTGAAGGTGGAAGAGGGAGAAAGGTTTCCCGAGACCCCAGAACTGGGAGTTCTGTTTCTATGTAGTTTAATGGGGGTGGGGACTGCACAGTGACTTCTATGTGCTTAAGTCTATGGCACCTGAAATAATGATAAATACCCTTTTCCAGCATATAGTATAAGATAGAAAAGGAAAAGGAAACTCGGAAATTTTAGGGTAGCTAGTAAACAGTGTGTGTCATCTTTCTCACATGCCTGAAATTCATTACTTTCATGCTCACACTTGATTAGCAGTTCAAGCGGATATAAAAGTATAACCTGGAAATCACGTTACCTTAGTTTTTTGAATACCCTTGTATCCTGGCTTCAGTATTACTGTTAAAAGTTCATTGTCATTTCTTTTCTTTTCTTTTTTTTTTTTTTTTTTTTTTTTGAGAGGTTTTTGCTATAATGTACATGCGCTCACCAGAAAGCTAGAGACAGAAAGCGAGAAATCACCCCCCAAGGGGGATAGCCAAACCACAATCCCTTCTCCTCCATTTTCCTCTCGGGATCTTGGGCACGCACACACACACACCCAGCGTGAGTTTAAGCCACCAGGTCCGGGACTTGAACCACGGTTGACTACATGGGAGTCCAGAGACATAGCCATTATGCAAACTGCTGGTCTGTCCAAAAGTTCATTGTCATTTCTATTCTCAGTTCTTTATACACAACTTGTAATCTTCCCTTGGTGTCCAAGGTATTGATCCTAGAACCACCCCACACACCCTCAGAACCCAAATCTTCAGATGCTCATGTCCTTACATATAACACAGTGTAGCTCTTGCATGTAGGTGATGCTCCTCCTCCTGTATATTTTAAATCACTTCTAGATGACTTATGATATCTAATAGAACATAAACGTATGTGAATAATTGTTATACTGTATTGTCTTCTTCATTCGTGTCATTTTTATTGCATTAGCTTTTCCCCCCAACATTTAGATCCATGGCTGATTAGATCCACAATGCAGAGCCCACAGCTGCAGAGGCTGATTGTATTCTCTTTTCTGGAAGGTCACAGAACCTTCTTTGATCTCTGGAGTTCTGAAATTTCATGGTGAAGTAGTTTGGTTTGGGGTTTTTCGCGTATTTACACGTCTGGAACTTTGCCAGTTCAATTTCTACAAAGATCAGACTGTTTCCAAACTCAAACCAAGTGTGCCAGCTGTTGTGTCACTAACCAAACCACAGGCACTGGTTGTGCTGAAGGAAAGTACAGCTTTACTGTCATGTACAAAGCAGTTCACATTGAAAAAGCTCAGTCTCCATGAGGAGTTCCCTTTAAAGACAAAATTAAAAGTAAGGGTCTTAGTACACAATTAGCTTAATGATTGGTTTAAGAGGGCATGACTATCTCATGGGCTTATTTTCCCTTTTATCCTTCTTTCTTTTTTTTTTTTGTTTTTAACAAAGATTTTTGCTAAAGGGTATGTGTGCTCACTGGTGTGACATAGAGAGACAAAGAGACAGCAAGAAATTATCTCCCAGGGAGATGGCCACACCACAATCCTTTCTCCTCCAGTCTCCTCTCGGGATTTTGACCATGCACACACATGCGCTCAGCATGAGTTTTAAGCTGCTGGATCAGGGATTCAGACTGTGGTCGACTATGTAGGAGCCCAGTGATGTAATCATTATGCCATCTGCTGGACCCAAATCCTTCTCCTTTTTTTTGTAGTTTACTATAATGGTACCTGTACTCACCAGAGAGAAAGAGAGAGAGAGAGAGAGAGACACAGGGAGAGAAAGTGAGAAATCACTCCCCGAGGCGGGATGCTCATGCTGTAATCCCTTTTCCATCCTCCTCTGGTAATATTGGGCACACATGTACATGCACTTGATGTGATTTTCAGGCCACTAGGTCCAGGACTCCAACCACACAGTTGGTCACATGGGACCCAGTTGCCTTAACCTTAACCTGCTGGCCCTCATAGACTTTCTTTTTTGTTTTTTTTGTTTGTTTGGTTTTTTTTTTTGGGTTTTTTTTTTTGAGAGGTTTTCGTTATAGGGCGCATGAGCTAGCCAAAGAGACAGAGAGAGACATAGAGACAGTAAGCGAGAAATCACCCCCCAGGGGGGACGGTCACGCCGCAATCCCTTCTCCTCCATTCTCCTCTCGGGATCCTGGGCACGCACGCACACGCTCCCGGTGTGAGTTTTAAGCCACCGGGTCCAGGACGCGAACCGTGGTCAACAACATGGGAATCCAGTGACACAGCCATTACGCCAACTGCTGGTTCCCTCCCTCATAGAGTTTCTTGATTCGTGGGACCTCTGATAATAAATTTCTATCCTGGAGAGGGGTAATCATCAGAATACTGGCACCATTCAGCCTGAGGTCTATGTGCTCACAGTTAGCAGTCTCCAGACTGCAAAACATCTTAAGAATTTACATTAAGGGGCTGGCAGGTGGCATGCTGGTTAAGAGCTCTGGACTCCACATTGAATCTGTGGTTCGAGTCCCAGACCTGGCTCACTTCCTCTCTCCCTCCTCTCTACCCACTCCATTTCCTCTGCCCCTCCCCCAGTCTGGTCAAATAAACAATAAATAAATAAAGTTAAATAAAATAATTCTTTAACATAAGAATTTAAATGAAAACCTTATCTGTTTTTCAAATGCGCATTTTGGGGAATCTTGTGGCTCTAACTCACAGCTAATGTTACTTACTTACCACAATTATTCCTTAATTTCTGCACCTGAGAAGGCAAAGAATGAGGGAAGTTACTAGTTTTTTTTTTTTTTGGAAAAAAATCATCTTGGACTGTTAGCACCAGGGAATAGAGAAAAAAAGAGATAAGAGAATAAATTTGAATCAAACTGACCTGGTAAGGAAAATGGGAGTCCATGCCTGGTATACAGCAGAAGCCCAGAAGGCACAGTGGGTGAGGGGGGCTGTGCGGGTGAAGTCTGCAGGAGAAGCAGGGAGCCGAATGAGGCTGGGTGGGCAGATGTCTCTACCGACACTGTCTACTGTCATCACGTTACCCTCTCATCTTCCTGTCGTTACGCTCCGTGTGGACCACAGAGACCAAGGTGCCCTTCCTTACACTCGTGAGTCTCTCCTGGAGGAATAGAAAGTCAACTGGACCGGGAATGGGCTCGTCCTCAGGCAGCACACGAGGAGGCCAGGTGAGACTGCTCTGGGTTTAGCCCCTGAGCAAAGTCAAGCACAGAGTGGGCCTGAGGGGGACTCCGAGGTTCAGTCGGGCATGTCGGTTCTAGTATCAACTGTAAGTTTCTGTCTGCGTTGTATTATCCCCAAGCTTCCATTAATAGTATTGACTATTAATCAAGGAAATGGTACCTTAAATCCACAATGAAATATCATTTTACATCTTTACTATCACTAAAAGATAAATTGGGCTCAGCCTCTGTTGTGCTTGAAGCCACATGACTGATGGTGGTTCAGGCCCTGGCCCAGTCTCCCATCAGCCCGCAACATGCTGGGCATGTGCATGGCCAAGATCGCACCTCACTGGAGACAGAGGAAGGAGATCACGCCGCTGCAACCATAGCCTGTCAGGGAGTCTCTGTCTCCCTCTCCCCCCCCCCCACTCCCTCATGCACATGTGCACTCTCTATTGTGAATTAAGGAAAAAGAGAAAGAAAGAAGAAAGAAAGATTGAAAATACCAAGGAGGATAAGGAGCAAGAATTCTCCTTCACTGTTGAGGGCAGCATAAATTAGTACAGAAATTTTGGAGAACAATTTATCACTTTCTAGTAAAATTGGAAATAAGCAAAAAAAAATGAGAATATCATATCCTGGAACCTAAACATTCCACAGTTGGCATGTTCTCACAGAAATTATTGAGCAGACACACAAGCAAACAAGGACAGAATGTTCATGGCAGTAGAGTTTGTACTAGAAAAAAAAATTAACAATGGGTAAAGGGCTCAATGAATTCCAATCTATTTATATAAAGGAGTTTCCACACGATGAAAATAAACAAAGTTGTTTAAATTAGAAAACAGGAATCTCACAAAGAAAACGCTGAACAAAAACAGCAAGTTTAGCACGAAGATATACATTGTGGTACCTTCTTATACTTTACTAATGCTTTGACTCATACATAGGTAGCAAAAGTATAAAGAAAGAGGTAAGAGAGGTATAAATTCAAGAGATGGCTTACCCTTGGCAGATATAGAAAGGGGTAAAGTCAGGGAGAGGTGCGAAGAGGGCCGAGTATTAGGGTCTGAGGAGTACATCTATGTCTCTGGAATGTTCTGTAATATTTTACAAATGTTACAAGTAAAGCTACGTCTCCATTTTCAAAGTACAGTAGGAATTAGGGAGAAGCTTCTTTGAGGTGAGGGTATACATGCAGTTGAGCAATGAACAGCTATGAGCTATGCCAGCAGAAAATGATCTCACAAAGGTTTTCAGCAAGACTGCTAGCAAGATGAAGAGACCAGAGCAGAACAAACTGATTAAGTTTTTCTGGACTATTTAAGGGCAGAAACTTACAAAACCATTAGAAATAGCCAAAAATAACAAGGTTTAGAGCTATGACAGTCTAGCTGGTATTAGACCAACCTTTCCATAGTTAAAGTCTTTTATCTTAAATAATTGCTTGAAGTATCAGCGATCTAGCAAGGCCACAAGAACCAGGCCTGCAAAGGGGAAAACTCTCTGAGGGAAAGCCAGGCTTTCTGCTTCATTTCTGTCTAAGGCATGTGCTGTTTCCAAACTAGCACCTGAGAGGCTGGACTTACGGAGATTCCGAGAAGCTGTGAAGGCGAAATTGAAGTTGGCAGGACCGTGAGGCTGACAAATGCCCAGGCCTTTGACTGGGGCCCATGACCAGCTTTTAATCAGCCAAACTCAGCTGAACTGCTTCCAGAGCCCCTGAGAGATAATCCACGTACTTTGTCATAAAATTGATGAAAACCAAATATCAGGAGGATATTTTAAGACAAGTCACAGCGAGGCAAAAAGGATTTATAATCTTCAAAAGGACAACATGATAAATGTCAGAATGGAATGAACTGTCTTCAAGGTGCGTGAGAAAAAAAAAAAAAAAAACACCAACGCAGAATTCTATACCTTTTGAAAACATCTTTCAAAAATGAAGATAAATAACTCAGACTCTAAAAAGAAAGAGAGAGAAAGAAAAGAAGGAAGAAAAGAACCTGAAATAGTCACTTGCAGGCCACACTATAGGAAATGATCTAGAAGGAAGCAAAAAATACGAAGGAGTGCAGAGGTAAATATGTGAATCAGTTTAACTGAATATTGACTGCATGCAGCAATAACCAAGATGCTTGGTAAGGTGTTAGACACATGAAGAGTGGGGACCAGCATGGCATAATGGTTACATCCCTGGACTCCCACGTGGTTAACAGCAGTTCAACTCTCAGACACAGTGGCTTAAAACTCACACGGGGTGTGTACGCATATGTGCCCAAAATATTGAGAGGAGGATGGAGGAGAAGGGATTGTGGTGTGTCCATCTCCCCTGGGGGAGTGATTTCTCACTTTCTGTTTCTCTGTCTCTGTCTCTCTGGTGAGCACACCTGCCTTATAGCAAAAATCTCAGAAAAAAAGAATTACATATACATGACAATAGTGCTATAAAAAGTATAAAAGTAAAAATAAGCATAAAGTGTTACGTACTTTTCATCACGTTGGTAGTGGTAAAAATACAAATATTATAGCTTATACTTTAAGGAGGCACTGATATATGTTGTAATCCATAGGGAAACTCTTAAAAGAATAAAATTTCTGTGAACGAGCTAATGAAGGAGAATGAAAAAAAAATCTTATTAATCCACAAGCAGACAAAAGAAGAAATAGTACACATGTGGCAAATAGACTATAAATGACAAAATGGCAGATTTACAAATTAAATTGTAGATTTATATATTTAATGCAAATAGGTTAAATAGTTCAACTAAAGACAAAAAATGGTCAGACTGCATTTTTCAAACAAAATAGCTTTGGGACTATTTGCAAATGGCTAAATTTGAGGAAATGACAAAAAAATTGGTGGGCATGAAGTCTAGGAAGAATGCTAGGATGTGGTAGATTATGGAAATAAATGTAACATTCTAAGGACTTTGAATTTTATTCTGTTCATTGGAACTAATCCGGAAAGCAAATGCTGCTGTTTTTAGTCTCTTTGCTGGGAGTCAAAGGGTGAGGCTTAAAGGAAGGACAGACCTAGCTATTCCACAGACGCTAATTTCATTAAGTACTTCATACTGTCCCACAACACGGTCCACTTCCCGTACCTGCTACCTCTGAGTCTGCTTGATGCGATGATTAAGAGCACATTTCATGGAATTAGGTGGCCTGGATTGGCAAGCTTCTTTTTTTTTTTGAGAGGTTTTTTGCTATAGGGCGCATGTGCTTACCAGAAAGACAAAGAGAGACAGAGAGACAGAAAGAAAGAAAGAAATTGCCCCCCAGGGGGACAGCCACACCGCAATCCCTTCTCCTTCTTTCTCCTCTTGGGATCTTGGGCACACACGCACATGTGCCCAATGTGAGTTTAAGCCACCAAGTCTGGGACTCGAATCACGGTTGACTACATGGGAGTCCAGCGACGTAGCCATTATGCTAACTGTTGGTCCCTCACAGGCTTCTTTGTTGCATAATTTTCAGCATTTTATTTCATTCTGTGTATCACCTTTCTACTCAAAAGATGCATCTAACAAGATTTATACTCTCTTAGGATTGTGGTAGGAATCAAGCAAATTAATCTAGGTAAAACTTAAGACAATTCCTGGCTAAAAAAATAAATAAGGACTACAAAATAGCAGGGGTTATGGAGCCTTTCACAGCCTCTGCTGGTAAAAGTACCTTCTATTTATGTGTTAGTAACCTCCCATCTTTTCTGAGTCATAGCTTCTACCCTGGTTTGTCAAGATGATCTCATGCAAATTGTCTTTCAGAAACACCATCAAAATTGAATCTTCAGAAAGGCAAAGCTTCTCAGATACAGTACCAAAAACACAAACAAAAGAAGAAGAAAAACAGATCAATTGTATTTTATCAAAATGAAAACTTCAGTGCTTCAACAGACACCATTAACAAAGTTAAAAGACAATCCCCAGAATGGGAAAAAAATATTTGCAAATCATGCATCTGATATGGGACTTGTATCTGGAATATAGGAAGAACTCTCACAACTCAGTAATTGGAAAACAAAATGTGCAAAAGATCTTATAGACATTCCTCCAAAGAAGGTATGCAAAAGGCCAACCAGTGCCTTAAAAGATGATTAACATCATTAGCCATTAGGAAATGAAAACATACCACTTCACATCCACTAAAATGGTATAACCAAAAAGCGTTTAAGGAGTTGTGCAGAATCTGAAACCCTCATTCATTGCTGGTGCCAATGTAAAATGTTACAGCTGCTTTAGTAACAGTTTGGCAGTTTCTCAAAACACTAACCCTAGAGTTACCATATGACCCTGGAGTTTCACCCTAGCTACATATCCAAAAGAAATAAAAATGTATGTCCACACAAAAACCTGCACGTGAATGTACACAGCAGCATTATTCATGATAGCCCCAAAATGAAGCGATATAAAATGTTTATCAATGAATGAATGAATAAAAGTGGCAATCATACAATGAATAATAACTCAACAACCAACAGAAGTAAGAAGGCTGGGCCAATGGTGCAATGGTTAGGTGCTGTGCAAAAGAAGCCCAATCCCATGTGTCTGACCAGAGCGCAAATCCAGCCCTGTCCGCTTCATACTGTGCTTGCATGCATGTGCCCAGGATCTTGACAGGATGCAAAACTGGGATAAAAAGGATTTATGGCCTAAACAGGCATTTCCTTTCTCTCTTCCCCTCATTCCATGCATGTGCTTTCTATGATGAATAAAAATTTTTTTCACTGCCCAGGTGGATGGCCACGCCACAGTCCCTTCTCCTCCATTCTCCTCTCGGGATCTTGGGCATGCACACACATGCACCCAGCGTGAGTTTAAGCCATCGGGTCCAGGACTCAAACCACAGTCGACTACATGGGAGTCCACGACATAGTTATTACACCAAATGCTGGTCCCCAGTGTGAGTTTAAAGCCTGGCCGGGTCCAGGACTTGAGCTGCAGTCAGCCATGTGGAAGTCCAACACCTTAACCACTATGCCATCTGCTGGCCCCATAATTGTTATTATTTTTAAATTTGCTATAGGGCCCATGCGTTCACCAGAAGAAGACAGAGAGAGGGGACATGAGAAAACAAGCCACCAGGTCCAAACTACAGTCGACCATGGGGAAGTTCAGTGCCTTTACCTCCATGCCACCTGTTGGCCAATTAATAAAATTTTAAAAAATAAATATGCTTTAAAAAATCAGAATAAAGTACTGATACAGGCTATACTATAGATGGACTTTGGAAACATTATGCCCAATGAAAGGAGCCATTCATTCAAAAAAATGAATATTTCATGATTCCGTTTATATGAACTGTCCAGAATGCGCAGATGTGTGGCAATAGAAAGTAAATTAGGAGTTATCCAAGACTGCAAGGGGAGATTGAAAGGAAGGAGGAGTGACTGTTATGTGATAAAAAAGTTCTTCTGGGGGATAATGAAAATATTCTAAAATTGATTATGGAGCTAGATGCAGAACTCTGCAAATATACTAAAAACTATTAAGCTTACACTTAATAGATTAATTATATAGTATATGACTCTCAGTGGAACCATTTTTTAAAAATTTGACTTACAAACATTTCACTTTCTCAGTGCTACACGGCAGAGCCCCTTTTGTAAGCTCTCTGGCCACTGCTGTGAGAGTCTGGAAGAGTAGTAAATGCACCTGCTCCGTTTTCTCTCTCTCTTTTTTTTCTTTTTTTGAGAGGTTTTTGCTATAGGGCACGTGTGCTTGCCAGACGGACAGAGAGAGACAGAGAGACAGAAAGCGAGAAATCGCCCCCCAGAGGGGATGGCCATGCCGCAATCCCTTCTCCTCCATTCTCTTTCTCAGGATCTTGGGCACGCACACACATGCGCCCGGCGTGAGTTTAAGCCACCGGGTCTGGGACGCGAACCGCAGTCGACTACGTGGGAGTCCAGCGACATAGCCATTACGCTAACTGCTGGTCCCCTCAGTTTTCTCTTGATCCGAAATCTCCAAAGGGATTATTTTAAAAGAGAACTGCCTCAGAAAATATAGGACGCATGGAAGTGGTGGGACTGCATACATCACACAGGAAATACAGATGAGGTCATCTGAGCAGAAAACTGGAGTCATGACCGAGGGATAAGAGGAAGACTAGTTTGGCTTATCCTTTAAGGTCGAGAGAACTTGTCACCCGGCACTTTGCTCATCAGAGGGTATGTCACTGTTTTAAGTAGTTTTCTACTGAAATATGTGATAGAAAGTTAAAAATGCAGGAGGGAGAGACCAGAGCTGATATGTGCATAGTTCTCACAGAGGAACCTATAGCCCAGTCTCTTCCAGGAATGTTTTGGGGGACTCCAAGACCCCATGCATGCGAATGGTGGCCAGGGCCAACGGCTCCATTCCCCTGCGGTAACCATGTCATTTCTAGTCTGCTCTCAAGTCTCCTCGGTATCTTTGTTCCTATATTAGAACTTTAACTGATAGGATATCAGATCTTAATCCCAGACTCTTGCAGTTAACAACATCATTCCACCACCACATCTGCCAGAATCCCTCTAGTATCTACTACCTAGTAGTTGTCTAACTTCTGCTCCAATACATGCAGTGATAGGAAACTCCGTGCCTTATAAAATGTCTCATTCTGTATTTATTCAGCATTGTTGGCCTGAAAGTTCTTCCTTACATGGAGGCAAACTCAGTTTTTCTATACATTCATGTTCATAGTCTTACATACACTTTTATTTCTATCCAAAATTGACCTATATGATCTTTTCCAGACTTCTTATTTTTTCCTTAGAGAGATTTTTGCTATAGGGCACACGTGCTCTTCAGAGGACAGAGAGACAGAAAGTAAGAAATCACCCTATAGAGAGTATGACCATGCTGCAATCCCTTCTTCTCCATTCTCCTCTCAGGATTTTGGGCACATGCTCACATACACCCAGCATAAGCTGGTGACTTAACCAGGTCTGGGACTTGAACCTTGGTCAACTTGGTCAACTGGAAGTCCAGTGATGTAACTATTGTGCCATCTGCTGGTCTCTCTTTTCCAGCCTTCTTGAAGCAATCATTATGGAATTCTCAACAGATATTCTCTATGGTAAACTTCAAATGTTTGCTCATAACAAGGTTGTAAGAAACTCATCATTGCCATCCTGGTTACTGCATTTGTGTTTGCTTGTTTGTTTTCAGTTTAGTATTTTTTTTCTTCCATATGAGAGAGACAGGCACCCCCAGCAAAGCCCCCATGCTGCAATACATCCCAAGTCTCAGCTGGTCTGGTTCATAAGCATGCATGCCCAGTGTGCTCAGGGCGGGCCCAGGGTACGAACCAGGGCCTTCCTCAAGTGACCTAGTCACATTTCACTGGCCCACTGCCTGGTCCCTGCTATCCTGGCTATTCTTACACTCTCCAGTAGCAAATCCAAGCTTACTTTCACATTTCTAAAATAAGGATGGGCATTAATGCCTTTGGTTCTGAACTAGTAAAATGAATTAATGCATGTGAAAACATTTTTACAATTTAAAACACCTTGTAAACATAACATATTAAAATGCATGTGCTTTCTGGATGGCAACTTGGCCAAATATGTTGAAACTTGTAATTCAAGATGTGGTCTACACAGATCATCATGGAGATTTCCAAGGCATTTGCAGCTAAGATTTAATAAATCTACTCCTGTTTTATACTTTTAAAAAATGTGGTCTAAAGACACAGCTGGCATCAGTTGGAAACTGATTAGAAATAAAAATCTCAGGCCTGTGCCATATCTATAAAAGGCCCAGGGAACTTTAACAAGAGCCCCAAGGGTTTGAGACACACATGTAGTTTGAGGGGCACTATAGACTTGAGCATGTACAGACACTTTTACAACAGTTTCTACTTCAAGTATTTATCCTGAGATGATTAGATATGTGTGGGAGAGACGTGTGTAAGTTATTACATTTCCATAATAGTAAAAAAAGGTCTAATAGAAAACTGGCCAGTGCCGTATGAGCCCTTGTGGATATAGCCCTTCACCCACAAGCTTGTTGGTACCTGGCAAGTCTAGGTCCCACTGGCCAGCCAGGACTGCTCTGCAGGCAGCGTCTCAGTTGCTGGGAGATGTGTTGCGTGTGTGCAGTCTGCATGTGGCTGGTCTGTGCGGCCATGGACGTGTGTGATGTGTGCAGCCATGGATACGACCGCGGGGTGTGGTCATGGACATAGGCACGTGTTTCGTTTGGCACAAAAGGGCATTAGTATCCCCACAGACGTTGTCTCTGGGAGGGTGCCAGGCCCTCTGCTTCTGCCATTGCCCAAGGAAGGGTTTAGTAGATTAAAAATGTTCTGGTATACCCTGATGTCCTGTTTTCTCTGTGTGGTAGTCAGGACAGTAATTACTAGCATGGCTTCCATAAATATATAACTAACTAGAGAGGGGATAGAGAAGATGAAATTGGTGAACTGTCCACTATTAGCAAAATTTGTGACCCAACTGTCAACAAAACAGCTTAATTATTTTTTAGAGAGATATTTTTGCTATAAGGCGTGTGTACTCACTGGAGACACAGAGATGGAAAGCAAGAAATCAGTCCCCCAGGGGGGATGGCCATGCCATAATCCCTTCTCCTCTCAAGATTTTGGGCATGCACGCATATGCACCCGGTGTGAGCTTTAAGCTGCTGGGTCCGGGACTCAAACTATAACTACATGGGCGTCCGGCAATGTAACCACTATGCTATCTGCTGGTTCCAATTTTCTTTTTTTCAAACTTAGAGAAGTGTTCAGCTCACTCGTCCCTCAGTCACTAATCCTCACTTTTGTTGTTAACTTGTCATAGAATTGCTCTGTTTATTAGGTAGAAAAAGGCTTTCTCATGACCAGTTCAGTTTGGGAAATTTCAGCAAGAATTCCACCATTGCAAAATACCCTCAGTTCTACACTTCAGAGCTCCCTTCCCTGCTTTATCTATGTCTATGGGTCTTGTCCCCTTTGCTGTGTGGCTCCCTCCGCTAGAAAGCGAGCTCTACACAGGCAGGGCATTTGTGTCTCCCATCCTTTGCTGTAGCTGCAGCATTTAGAAGCTGGCTGGACTCTAGAAAGTGTTCGATAAGTATTTGCTGAATGCATGTATGTAACACGTCTCAGGGTCCTCAGGTTTCCTGGGGTGGGTTTCCTGGGCTGGAGATAGAGCCCTTCACCTTCATTTAGACTGAATCCCAGGGACTCAGGACTTTGCAGCCTCCTGGTTCATTCCTCTCATAAAAGGTAACACTAAGGAACTGAGATAGTGAGCAAAGACGTTATTCAGCTCTGTGTTGAGCCCGAAGAGGGCAGTGAGCAGGAAGATCTTAGAAGTCCCACTAGGTTCATCCAAGCCAGCACACACACAAGCAGAATAACCAAGATAAGATATGCATCTGGGTCCCAGCCTAGGTGGCACAGTCTGTAGCACACTGGACTGCAGTGTTGAAAGGCCAGTTGGCCTACTGTGGGTTCAGATCCCAGGCCCGGCTGACCTGGAACACACAAGTTATACATGTGCTCAAGATCCTGACAAGCAGAAAGCTGGAAGTGAGGGGTCGGGGGGTGGGTGCAATTAGCCAGACTCTGTAAAGGGCACTTCTCTCTCTCTTCTCTCTCTCTCTCTCGTATACGTATGCATACGCTCTGGTGGGTAAATAAATATCATTAATAAAATAAATAAACTTGAAAATGTTTTAAAATGTTATGGACCTGGGCAAGGTGAGCAACCTAGAAACAGGAAACCTCGGTGTGCTATGACCCAGAAGTTACCAAGTCTAAGAGAACCAGGCCAGAACAAGACTGTACGTCCCAGGCTGTGTACAGGTCTGTCTCCGACTGGGTGTAAGTCTACACATGCTGTCACTGTAAAGGCGTTCCATCACTATTCTTGGACTCCGAACTGGAGCCTCTTACTGAACTCAGACTTCTGAGGAAGTCCTAGGAGCCTCAGCCGGCAGGATGCCCAAGGGGGAGGGAGGAGTTCCACCCATTTCTCACAGCCACTAACAACTTTCAAAAACAGTCTGCCTCCCAGCACAACCAACAGAGAAAACGACTCCGGCAAAGGCACAGGTAAGGAGGCGAGCTGGGAAAGAAGCTGAAAACGAGGCCCTGAACTCTGTAGACTAGGACTGCAGAGACAGCTCACATCCTTAGTATTGTCATGGACAGGCTTTGCTAAATGAGCTGCTATTAGATACTAAACCAAGACCTTGTAAACAAGGTTGCAACAAAGTCCATAAGACAACTCAGTTCTCTCAAGGGGAAGGAGAGATTGGAATTTGACTAGGGAGGCACTATTCAAATTAGAACGCTTATTAAATTACCACAGCTGCAGTGTTGAGAGCCAGTAACCTGACCACACCGTCAGATTCCTCCCTTTTGTCCCAGTGAAGCAGTGCTGACTGATCTATGACAATGACAAAGAAGGTGGCAGTGATCGGGGCTGGAGTCAGCGGCCTGATCTCTCTGAAGTGCTGTGTGGACGAAGGGTTGGAACCCATCTGCTTCGAGAGAACTGAAGATCTCGGAGGGCTGTGGAGATTCAAAGTGAGTGCGATTTTCTGGTTTCTGGAACAGGTCATGCTGCTGTTTAAGGGTGAATCATAGCTATAAGTGGCTCTTACTGAGGAATTTCTCAAGGAACTTCAGTTAGATTTCCTTTTTATTTCACGTGCAGTAGGCTGGTTTCTCCCCAGGTCAATACCACCGGAGCCAGGCACAAGGAGGACCTCTCCTTCTGGATCTAGCAGTTGTCCTCCAGCCCACATGTTTGTGTTCTCTGCTATACTAAATAGAGAATAGACAATATTAGAGAGCATTCTACAAAACGGAAGTCACAGGGATTCTTCTGAAACAATCGCAGAGCCAAGTCTACTTCGGACAGTGTGCCCTGATACTACTGACTTAATTCTTCTCTGACAAATAAACCCTATATATTTTCTGAGCTTTACCTAACAACCTAGGACAACTGCTGTGAAACTCTTCATTAATATATTCTATTCATTAATTTTGTTACTCAAACCCAAATATGGGTAATGCTAGCTATGCTTTAGAATTTGTACACAAATAAGAAAAATACACAGTCTGATGTAAAGATTTATATGTTTTTTCTCCTCTACTGAATAGGAACTAGCATGTTACCTTACAGTTGAGATCTCGGGCAAACTATTTACATCCCCATGTCCCAACTTACTCAGTTACATATGGAGATAATAACAAACCGTAAGTATCCCATAGTGCTGTTTTGAAGATTAAAGAAGATAGTTCCCCTAGAAGATTCAGCACTGTTCTGAGTCCCAGTTCTGTAAAGCAGCTAGTAAGAGCAGCTATACATTAGGGATCCAAGCCAAGCCTACACGCTCCTCTGTCGCTGAGCCCTCTGATAACTTGTTTACTCAACAAGGCTAAGCAAAAGTTTTGGTTCAGAACTCAAAGGTTACAGGTCAAGCATGTCTAAGTGATGTATGAGAACATTCTAGAGGGGAGCAGAAGGTTTGAAAGAAAGTCTGAGAAGCAGAGACCATCCAAAGGGCTGTCACTTTGCCCGTTCGACTGGATCTCACGCCAAAGGATTTTTTTTTTTTAACATTAAAGTTCTAAGATGCCTGTGGCCATAAGAAACATTTAGAAGGTTTCTTAAAAATACTGATTCCTGGGCACCAGCACAAACTATAGAACAAAATTTTCTAAAATTTTTTAATAAGAATCTCAAATGAGGGACCAGCAGTTAGCGTAATGGCTATGTCGCTGGACTCCCATGTAGTCGACCGCGGTTCGCATCCCGGACCCGGTGGCTTATAACTCACGCCGGGCGCGTGTGCGTGCATGCCCAAGATCCCGAGAGGAGAGTGGAGGAGAAGGGACTGAGGCGTGGCCATCCCCTCTGGGGGGTGATTTCTCGCTTTCTATCTCTCTGTCTCTGTCTGTCTGGTGAGCGCATGCGCACTATAGCAAAAAAACCTCTCCAAAAAAAAAAAAAAAAAAAGAATCTCAAATGAATCCTATGACAAAACAAGTTTGGCAAACATTGCACACATACCAAATAAAAATCTGTTCATTTGAGGACCAGCAGTTGGTGTAATGGCTATGTCGCTGGACTCCCATGCAGTTGACCACAGTTAGAGTCCTGGACCCAGTGGCTTAAACTCACACAGGGTACGTGTGCGTGTGTGCCCAAGATCCTGAGAGGAGAATGGAGGAGAAGGGATTGTAGTGTGGCCAGGCCCCCTGGGGGGAAGGTGATTTTTTGCTTTCTGTCTCTCTGTCTCTCTCTTTCTGGCAAGTGCATGCGCCCTATCACAAAAACCTCTCAAAAAAAAAAAAGAAACAAAGAAAGAAAGAAAATCTATTCATTTGGCTATCCAAGCACACTCAGAGCTGATGATGGAGAAAGAATCATTTTAGTGGTTGTATTTTTTAGAGATTTTGGGGTGCATACAGTCACCAGAGACACAGAGAGACAAAAAAGCAAGAAATCACCCCCACCCCTCGGGGGGATGGCCATACCAAAATCCTTTCTTCTCTATTCTCCTCTTGGGATTTTGGGCACACATGCACACACACCTGGTGAGAGTTTTATGCGGCCGGGTCTGGGACTTGAACTGTGGTCGATTACATGGGAGTCCAGAGACTTAACCGTTACACCATCTTCTGGTCCAAGAAGATAATCTTTATATGAGACTGGTAGCAATGTAAAGAGGAAAACTGGAAAAATAGCTTGAATTATATTCATTTCTTACTAACTGGTCACTAGAATCACAACTTTTCCTGAAAGGGTGATAGAATTTGGTGATTGGTCTGTTTCAGCCAAAGATTTATTTCTTCTTGCCACTCTGGATTCATAAGCAGATTGCAGCTGGAATTTTCTTAACTCCTGGTAGACAAAAGTGTAGAAATTTGGGGGGTCAGCAGATGGAGTCATAAATAATAAATTTGTTATTGTTTTGTTTTAGTGCCTATTTAGGGATGTACTGTCTAAAAGCCAATATCCCTTATTTGATTATCAATAATTTGTTAGACAAGGTGACAACTAGTTTGAAGGTCTGTCAACATTATGATTCAATGAACTTCAGGAAGCTACTCCTACCCCCAAATGTTTCTCCTGCTACGCACTCCCAGTGTCTCCAATTACAGACTTAGAGATAATACCTTCCTGTGAGTTAGAAAAGTTAGATTAAAATTTGAATTAATGAAGCCTTATTGGATATTAAAGGGTTAAGTCCAGACTCTGGAACCTGTAACAGTATCACATTACAATCCTCTTTTAAAAAGGTATCCAATAAAGAAGTGTAAACCATTTTCTCCACTCAAAGAAAATAAAGGATCTCCCTGCAGAGTGAAACAATCAGCAAAATTTCTCAGGTTGCTGCTGGGCCCTGAAAGGGTCATGAGAGGTCTGGGGCACAGGAGCTGGATTGAGAGAGGAGGGACTGAGAAGAGGTGCCTCTTCACAGCTTAACAACGAGAGCTATTCTTTAATTTCTATATTTTCATATAATTCTTCTAACATTGCTTAACACATTTAGGGGTGATAAATTATAATAGATAAATATAAGAAGTCTTGCCCCATGACCCCTCCCTGGACGGTGAGGAATTCTTCCAAAAGTTCTCCTGCGCCCCCTAGCGGCCTCTTTGTAACATGGGCACAGTGGGTAATTACACATTTTTAACATCTTCCCAGCCATGGTACGCACTGGACGTGCATCATCTCATATTTCTTTACAACTCTCCTAGGAAGTAGGTTTTTGATTGCCTTTATTTAAAAATGAACAGGAAGTTGAGGTTTGGGACAAAAAATTCCAGACGAACACAGGTGGTGAGAGAACGAAGTTGGAGGTTGGTGGGGTGTTTGAGCCCCAATGAGGTGCTGAGATAGGAAACAGGATCTTCAGCCACTAACTGCCCTGCCTTTTTGTTCCTGATACCCTGTATTTAGGGGAAGTTACCAATACACGTTACCTTTTTGCTTTTGGTTTCTCATGTGTGTGTTTGAGTCTTCTCTTTCCCAACTCTACTTGTGTATGTTCATTTTATTTAACCTTCATATATTAGTCTCTAGGCTTTTCTCTATCTTGGTCTCCTTCCTCTATGTTCAATCTGCAATATCACTTTCTCTCTTGGGACCAGCAGTTAGCATAATGGCTATGTCGTTGGACTCCCATGTAGTCGACTGCGGTTCGAGTCCTAGGCCTGGTGGCTTAAACCCACACTGGGTGTGTGTGCATGCATACCCAAGATCCCAAGAGAAGAATGGAGGAGAAGGGATTGTGGTGTAGCCATCCCCCTGGAGGGTGATTTCTTGCTTTCTGTCTCTCTGTCTCACTGTGTCTCTCCGGCAAGAACACTCACCCTACAGCACAAATCTTGCTCTCAAAAAAATTAAAAAAAAAAAAGTTGATCATGGGAAGATAAAACGTGAAGCAGGTACCTGGGATGTCACTAAAAGGGACTTCCTGTGTGGGGCCAGCTCCACCCTGTCCTACACAAGCTCTTCATCTATTTTCTGTTCCTCGCCGCCTCTCTTCTATTTCGGTGGGCATGTGCTTATTAACAGCATGCCCTGCCCCTTTCACTCAGAGAATAACAACATACAGGGCATGTTTAGAACAAAGAGCCCGTTCCCTCGTTTAACTTTCAGAGGTTCTCTTAGATAAATTTCTCCAGACCCTATCCCACATAATTTGGTATAACAGATCTTTGTGTCCTGTTGTCTATTTAATGGATCCAGATTATTTTTTATTTATTTATTTGTAGACTTTTGCTATAGGGCAAATGCTCTCACCAGAGAGGGGAAAAGTGAGAAATCACCATACTGCAGTCTCCTTTCCTCTGTTCTCCATGGATTTTGAGCACTCATGCACAAGTGCCTGGCGTGATTTTCAAGCTGCAGGGTCTGGGTTTCAAACCATGGTCGGAAATGTGGGAGTCCAGTGCCTTAATCACCATGCCACCTGCTGACCTCTAATGGAACCAAATTTGACCTGTTAGATATTTGTGACTCTCTAGACAATCAAAAATAAAATACCATGGTCACTTGGTCTCTTTGCCAATACAACAGTCTAAGATATAGAAAGAGACTTCAAAAAGTTTGTGGAAAAAGTAAAGTTTGAGTTTATTTTGCTGCAAAATTATTTGAAATCTATGCATAATTCTTTTATAATATGCATTTTCTGTGTACTTTCTGGAGATCTTTCACACTTTCTTTGATTTTCTCCTTCAATAACCTTCCTTACTGAAGGAGAGGGAAGGAGAAACAGCTCCGAAGAAAAAGGGAGGGGACCCAGAGATGGGCTGCCGAGGAACAACTGAGGCGAGGGTTTTCATTTTGGTCAGGAAGGGCTTGTCCAGACTGGTCCTAGGCGAGGCTTGTGGATGTGTTCCCCTTGTGGGGTGGGGACACACGCTGGATGGGGACAGTCATTGTCCCAATGTTGGAGTGGGTGGGAGGGAGGAGGTTTTTGTCTAGAGGCTTTGGGCATAAAAACCACTGTCTCATCCTCTCCCTGGAAGGTGGTGGGGCCCGGGAAAAGCCTTTGTTTAGGTCTAGGTCCTGCTGCCAGGTCAGTCACTGAGCCGCTGCTGCAAGGGGCCTCTCTGAGCAGGCAGCAGAGCTGCTGTGTCTCTATCTTAAAACTCGGCCTTTGTGATCCCATTTGGGGCCTATACCCTGACTATATTTTCAAGGTCCCTGTCTCCTACCCCATTCCCCCCTCTGCAGAGGAAGCCCTGACTGCTGTCAGAGGCACAGCGCTTGGAGACCGTCTGACTTCTTCCGGCTGAAGTTGGGTGATGGTGTGTGTGTGTGTGGTGTGTTTGTGTGGTGTGTGTGTGTGTGTGGTGTGTGTGTGTGGTGTGTGTGTGTGTGTGTGTGTGTGTGTGGTGTGTGTGTGTGTGGTGTGTGTGGTGTGTGTGGTGTGTGTGTGTGGTGTGTGTGGTGTGTGTGTGGTGTGTGTGTGTGTGTGTGTGTGTGTATGTGGTGTTTGTGTGGTGTGTGTGTGGTGTGTGTGTGTGGTGTGTGTGTGTGTGGTGTGTGTGGTGTGTGTGGTGTGTGTGTGTGGTGTGTGTGGTGTGTGTGTGTGTGTGTGTGTGTGTGTGGTGTGTGTGTGTGTGGTGTGTGTGTGTGTGTGTGTGTGTGTGTGTGTGGTGTGTGTGTGTGTGTGTGTGTGGTGTGTGTGTGTGGTGTGTGTGTGGTGTGTGTGTTTGTGTGGTGTGTGTGTGTGTGTGTGTGTGTGTGTGGTTTGGTGTGTGTGTGTGTGTGTGTGTGTGTGTGTGTGTGTGGTGTGTGTGTGTGTGTGTGTGGTGTGTGTGTTATGTGTGTGGTGTGTGTGGTGTGTATGTGTGTGTGTGTGGTGTGTGTGTTATGTGTGTGGTGTGTGTGTGTGGTGTGTGTGTGTGTGTGGTGTGTGTGTGTGTGTGGGTGTGTGTGTGGTGTGTGTGGTGTGTGTGTGTGGTGTGTGTGTGGTGTATGTGTGGTGTGTGTGTGTGTGGTGTTTGTGTGGTGTGTGTGTGTGGGGTGTGTGTGTGTGTGTGTGTGTGTGTGTGTGTATGTGTGTGTGTGTGTGTGTGGTGTGGTGTGTGTGTGTGTTTGTGTGTGTGTGTGGTGTGGGGGGGGGTGGCAGCAGTTAAGGCTCCTCTACCACAGGTCCTTCTAGAGGCCGGTGCCGGAGGTCATGATGAGTGTTCACTGGAGACGTCCCAACCACTTACAAATTTGTAGCTTGATGGATTCTAAATGAAAAGAGCAGTTCATTACAATAATGATGAAATAGACAAAGAAGTTTAGCGATTTCTATTGCATCAACACTTAAAGATTAAAATGTGGCTGATGGCGTCATACCAGTATGATTAACTTTAGAACATTCATCCACAAAACCTTAGTTTTATCAGTCTGTTACTCTTTTTTTTTTTTTTTTTCTTTTTTTGGAGAGGTTTTTGCTATAGGGCGCATGCGCTCGCCAGACAGACAGAGAGAGACAGAGAGATAGAAAGCGAGAAATCACCCCCCAGGGGGGATGGCCACACCGCAATCCTTTCTCCTCCATTCTCCTCTTGGGATCTTGGGCATGCACGCACACGAGCCCGGCGTGAGTTTAAGCCGCCGGGTCCAGGACTCGAACCGCGGTCGACTACGTGGGAGTCCAGCGACATAGCCATTACGCTAACTGCTGGTCCCACAGTCTGTTCCTCTTAGACTCTTCCACTGTATCTCAACACTTCCGCGACCTGCTTTCAACTTTAGTTCTTGTCCTTTTTCCCCCTTTACCTTAGCCATGTTTCATTAAGACAAAAAGCTTCACTATACAAAATTCCTTCTATACTAAAACTCTTTCTTTTCACCTTTTTATGTCACTTTCTTCTCTTTACAGTTATTTTCCCTTGTTTCTTCTTATGCGTGTACTTGTAGAAACAAACTTAACCTCTGATTTAGACAGAAGTTATCTGAAAAACTTTAATTCTTATTTGCCTGTTTAAGGGTTACCTGAGGCACGTCCACTGAGATTGCCAGATGTCTGAGGGGAGCCGTTAGGATCTCAGGCCCCATCGATCCTCAATCTCAGAGACCAGCATGGACTCCGAAGTCCTGAGCTCCCCTCAGTGCTCACGGCATCCCTGTCTCTAGTGACCAGCTCCACATTAGGGACAAGGCCCTGGTGGGGGACATGAGGATGCCAGTCGTGAGCATCGTCCAGTGCCCAGGCTTCCTTATTGGAAACAGAGTCTCTACTGAGGCAGAGGCTCTGATCTGGGCTTTTTCCAGATCCTGCCCTCAGGGGAAGTCCCAAGTCTTCAGATTTATCACGAGTGACTCTTGGGTGTTCTTTACGTGAAAGTTAAACCAAAGGTTAAGTGAACTGCCAATTTGTTGTAACACTTTCCTGAGTTATCTGATCGTTTTATCTGCTGATCTTCCTAGATCTGTCATGATCTGTGAGAAGGGAAACTAAGCTCTAATAGATCGTATAAGGAGCAGCTGAGTACTGCCAGAGGGTGAATTAAAGTGTCTGCCTTATTGATTATGTAAAAGCTCTAGCTGGAGAATGAGATTGTAATTTAAATGTTCATTTTTATGGCTCAAACTCCTGATCATCTAACTTAATTAGAGTAAGGCCTAGATCTGCCCCCAGCCTCTGAGAATGTAGCCAAGGAGAGAGTCCAAAGGGGAAGAAATTTAACTGAAGAGAAAATACCAGTGCTGGAAGGAGGGGAGGGAGAGGCAGCCAGGAGCTTCGGCCTTAACTCGTCCCACCTGTGCCTTAAGACTCCTGCCCTGCCACGTTCCTGGACAAGAGCTGCCCTAGCTTTCTTCCCTGAGACAGAGGCCCATTCAAAGTCAGTTCCAGAGTCCTTATTACAGGGCTGTCTGTGGAATGGCTGGCCAGCCTGAATTGATCTTTTGCTGCTTGGTAAGCAAGGGTGCCAAGGGGAAAACTGGAGCACTTTAGCCTGGAGGGTAGGTGGGTTGTAATGGGAGTTTTCTAAGAGAATTTCCAATGGGAGTGCCTTTGCAAAGAGGTTTTTACCCACTACCCATGCTCTTCTTCCCCACCCTGGGGAATCTGCTATCTCTGGGAGGA
This sequence comes from Tupaia tana, assembly GCA_026018925.1. NCBI lineage: Eukaryota > Metazoa > Chordata > Mammalia > Scandentia > Tupaiidae > Tupaia > Tupaia tana. The sequence continues at coordinate 55,568,146 of JAKSZU010000017.1, forward strand.
GCCATTAAGCCTGTAAATTTATACCTATAGAATTACATATATCTATATTGACCAAAATTTTCCATTTTTAGCAACCTTAATTTTTAACATATATCAGTGTTGGAGAAAATAGATCCAAAGAAACCCAGGGCCACTCAGAGAGTAGAACTGAGGCTTATTATTCTGCTGGTGGTCTCAGAAGAGCCCACTCCAAAGTCTCGGCCCAGGCTGGCACTTGTTATAGGGGTTATATGGTCTGGGTCAGGGATGTTGCAGACAAGGAACCTGGAAAAGTAGCAAAACAACCACAAAACAGTTGCAATCCAGCTTGTAACAGTTCCAAGCAGACAATTTACAAAGGTAGAACAGAAACACTTCCCTTTTGTAAGCAGCTTTTAACAAATTGGATCCATACCATCAGTAGCTTATGAACGTGTAGAAACATCAACAACAAAAGCCTGTTTAACAGATTTCCCAATACAGAACTGAACAATCTGATTAGACCAACCCAATATTGTACATGCATTCCTATCAAATCTGGAAGACCCACGATAGGCACAGTCAAAACATGTTAACTTAATAACGAGCGCTCTAAGGGGGACTCGGGAAGAACCAGGCAGCCGGGCTCTCCATGACTCCATGTTACCAAGGGGTAACAATGTTACCCCTTTATTTCAGGTGCGTAGCATGGCTTACTAAACAGCACAGGTAATGTGACTTAAATCAATCTCATGGAATCCATTCACATTACGGATCTTAACAATTTACACTCGACCTTAATTGGCCAGGAAGTGCGACATGATTGAATGGTGCTGGTATTGCTTGACTTAGCGTGCAATGCTAGCAAACATTTCCTGGCTTTTGGTTAATCCTGGTTCTGTTTAATGGTTGGTTTAGCAGTTCAGAAAGCCAATCAGTTTCTCCATAGAAAATGGAAATTTTTACCCAATTAGATGATTGGATTATCAGAAACCTTTACTTATAAGTACATCCTCTTCGAGAACTTCCTTAAAGACATAACATGTTAGGATTATAGCCATTTGCAAAAAACTTTCAGAAAGGCATCAAACAAAGCAATTATCAATGAATAAGACTTCAACTAACCATAGTTAAAGATCTGATAAGAATTTACAACTGACAAAGAAATTGGGCTATATCTGTGACACATCAGTTTAACAAAACCTACCACAACACTGATAAATATCACACCATAGATTACTGGGAATTTCAAATTATTTTGAAACACAGTACATACACACACACACACACACACACACACACATATTGTGTTATACACATATATACGTGTGTGTATATATGTATATATGGACATATATACATATCACATGTCTTTACAGATAACTCAAATATAATGCAAAAAATATTAAAATTACTTAATTTGAAAATGCTTCCCATTATAATTTCACATATGAAAATAAGCCTGATGGTTTCAGATCTCTCTTTTGGATGTTTCAAAGAATTTCATTTAGAATTTGATTTTGGTAAACCTTGTCAAAGATAGTGAAAAGCTTGAATACTTGACTTAACCAGCAGCAGAAAATGAAAGTTAAATGCTTACCCAAGCACCTTAGGGATGAAAAACGGTTCTCTTAGTACCTGTTGGCACCAAACCTAAACCAGCAAGCTACATTATACAAATCATGCACACTAGACTGAGAGCTCTGGGTGAGTTGGAGCCTCCCCTGAATCTGGAACTTAACATCATCCCGAGATGAATCTAGTTCTCTTAGCCATGTTTGTATGTGAACATCTGTTAAAAACAAAAACAAAAAAACAACTGTGAGAGACATCAGTAAGGTGAGTTTAGGCATAAACAAGTGATGCGTCTTAAGATGGAATAGATAAACTCTGTAGACCCAAGTAGCGCCTCACTGAAATGTGAAGTACAGGACAGGAAGGGAGCCAGCTAAGTGGGAGAGTCGGCTTACATCAAAAGCAGAGAGAAGTCTAGGAAAGCGCTAAGTCTAGTCTTAGGGGGCTGGGCAGCGTAACATAAGCAGCAGGAAAAGGGTTCCAAGTAACGTCCTAACTGCCTGTCTGAAAGTGATCAAGCCACTGAAAAAGTGCACCCAGCATTTTGCTCCTAGTACAAATTTGTCCGAAGAGAGAGGGGAGAAGCCTCAGTATGATCAGGCAGGGTCTGTAGGACAAACAGTAGGAGAAATTAACTTGTCTATAAGTATCTTTATGAAGACCAAGAGGACTATGTTGTTCCCTGACATGGGAAAAGAATTCACAAACAAACCCTTCAGGGTCATCGCGATGTCAGTGGACAGAGACTTATTTGAATAGAGAGGTGGGGACTGCTTAGGTAAGGTCCAGGCTGGGGTAAAGGGTGCTGGGGTGCCCTCTGGGCTGGGGGAGAATGGGCAGAGCTCTATCAGGGCAGCTCTGAGTAGCAGTGTGGAGAGGAAAGTGGCAGCACAGGCTGAGAAGTGGAGGTGTGGGTGGAGAACGGGAGGGTGCGGGTTAATAGTGGAGGCACAGGCTGAGAAGTGGAGGTGTGGGTGGAGAACGGGAGGGTGCGGGTTAATAGTGGAGGCACAGGCTGAGAAGTGGAGGTGTGGGTGGAGAACAGGAGGGTGCGGGTTAAAAGTGGAGGCACAGGCTGAGCAGGGGGTCTTTCTGTGAATAAGGACAGTAGAGAGGAAGGATCCATGTGACATTTAGTACATAGAACTGAGTTTGTCATGGAGAGCCCAGGAGGCTTGAAAATAAGGGACTCACATCAGCAGCTTCAGTTCTTTTTTTTTCTTTTTTTTTAAATTTCATTTTGTTTTATACATTCAATCACATTATTTAGCTTATGAAGTGAATATTTCAATATGTGAGCATTTCCCCCTAGTCCAGTTAATTAAACTATAAAATATCTTCAACAGATAAACCACATTTCTTTGTCCCATTAATGCTTTGCCTCCCTATTTTTCTTCTAAATGTCCTTCCTCAGGCCCTACTCTCCCATACACACTATATCTGGTATTTACACCCATTTACTGTGTTTGTATATCCTTTAGTCAATCCATTTCAGTCATAGAGTGCAAACACTTGGTATATATTAAGTGGGGACATACAATGTCTCTCCTTCATAGCCTGGCTTACTTCACTCAGCAGTAAATCTTCCATATTCTCCCACTTTCTGTCAAAAGCCAGGGTTCTGTTGATTTTTATGGCTCAATAGTATTCCATAGAGTATATGTGCCACCGTTTTTCAATCCATTCATCTGTTGGGGGACATTTGGGTTGGTTCCATGTCTTAGCAATTGTGAATAGTGCCACAATAAACATTGATGTGCAAGCACTTTTCCAATGAAGAATTCTTCTGTCCTTGGGACCAGCAGTTAGCATAATGGCTGTGTCACTGGACTCCCATGTAGTCGACTGCGGTTCGAGTCCCAGACCCAGTGGCTTAAACTCACGCTAGGCGTGTGTGCGTGCGTGCCCAAGATCCCAAGAGGAGAATGGAGGAGAAGGGATTGTAGTGTGGCCATACCCCCTGAAGGGTGATTTCTCGCTTTCTGTCTCTCTGTCTCTCTCTGTCTGTCTGGCGAGCGCACGTGCTCTATAGCAAAAACCTCTTCAAAAAAAAAAATTCTTCTGTCCTTTGGATAGATACCAAGGAGTGGGATTGCTGGATCATATGGTAGTTCTATCTGTAGATTTTTGAGGAATCTCCAAATTGTTCTCCACAGTGGCTGGACTAATTTAGATTCCCACCAGCAGTGTAAGAGAGTTCCCCTTTCACCATGCCCCTGCCAACACTTATCATTTTGGTTTTTTCAATCTTAGACATTCTGACTAGGGTTAGGTGGTATCTTATTGTTGTTTTGAACTGCATTTCCCTTACAATGAGGGATGTTGAGCATTTTTTCATATGTCTTTTGGCTATTTGTATGTCATCTTTGGAGAGTGTTTTTTTCAACTCATTCTCCCATGTTTTAATAGGGTTATTCATCTTATTTCCAAACAGCTGCTTGAGTTCCTTGTGTATTCTAGTTTGAAGCTTCAGTTCTTAACATTCAAAGTCCCCTTAAAACTGACCTCACAGAGGAACCAAGTACAGTTAAAGCCAATTTATTGGGTCTTGGTAAAATGAACAGTTTGTCTATAGTTTAACAGTCTTAGTGTAATGGATCAAAAACTCTGACTGGTTTAGTAATTTACCTCTGGTGGCTGATAATGATTGCAGAAAAAGGAACACATTTATGGAGCACATATTTTGAGCAGAGCATTGTGTAAGCATGTTAACCTGATCTCATTAAAGCCTCATATTAGTTGTTTGATGCTGAAATTAATAAGCCTACTTTATAGGAGAATGAGGAAACTGATCAATGTAGTTGATCCATGGCCACAAAGCCTGAAAGGTGATACAACTGGATATCCACTCACTTGTTCTGACCCCAGAGTCCTCGTCTTTAACTGCTCGTATAACTCAAAAAATTATCTAGTCTTGAGAAAAATAAGTATTTCTTTGCTTCATGAAATATGTCCCACTTTGAGAACTCTGTTGGATTAAAAACTCAGCTATTCAGTCTTGCCAAGGACATTGCCAAGACACTACCACCCAGAAATATTAGGTTATCGGGAAAGTCATGGATATATTTTTCTGTGCAAAAATACATCATAACTATCTCAGCAACCCAAAAGTTAACACATCAGTTTGACATTAATATTATGCAATTTAAAGGATTGGTTGAAAGTAAGGCCCAGTGGGTAGCACAGCAGTGCTCAATGCTCTGTGGTACTGGACGCACACGGGCAGGTCCCAGGTCTGCGTCCTGAGGCCTCCCTGTGTGTGCCAGGCTTGCATACACCGCGTATGATCTAGGCTGGCTGAGGCTGGGGATGTATTGCAGCATGTTTCTCTCATAATTAAATAACTTTAAAAAAAGGAGAAGAAAAGTGCCAAGTCAGTCATTCAGAGTTCAAATCCTTATATCCTTGTGATGAGAAAGAAACCCCCTCATATTCTAGTGCAAATTCTCTTTAGATTCTATACATTTAACCTAATACTACACTAAACTCTAACCACCTAGAAAACTGGTATACCCTAATCTGACTAGCTTTTACTAAATCAATTGAAAGCATACCTGAGTTTTCAATATCAGTCTCATTTCTGGACCAGGGTAGTTAAACACATTGCTCATGGAAAAAAATCCTATGGTAGGCAAGGGGTAACAAAGGAATAAGGAGCGACTGAGAAAAGGAGAGGAGGAGGGACTGAGGGAGGAAGACAGTTACAAACAAGCCTACATTTAACAAGGATTCTAGGTAGTGCCCTTACATGACATGATCTGAGAGCAAACATTTAACTTCGAGGGACCAGCAGATGGTGTAATGGTTACATCGTTGGACTCCCACCGTCAACTGCGGTTTGAGTCCCAGACCTGGAGGCTTAAAACATGCCGGGTGCATGTGCACATATGCCCAAAATCCTGAGAGGAGAATGGAGAAGGGATTGTGGTGTGGCCTCCCCCTGGGGGTGATTTCTCGCTTTCTGTCTCTCTCTGTGTCTCTGGCGAGTGCATGCACCCTGTAGCAAAAATCTCTCTAAACAAAATTTAACTTTCATGACCATATTAGTGCTGACAATCCCTGAGATTAGGACACAGTGAATTTCAATATATACAGACAGCTTTTCTGATAAAAGAGATGAAACCTCATATGTTCACCTTTTTTAAACTGCGAAATCAGGTAGAAGATCTACAAGAAATGTCGGAAAGTTCCTGTGTGATGTGCCGGTTCCTTTGGGGTGAGAGCAGCTGCCGCGGGTGTCCTGTACTGCCGTGGACAGTGAGCTGTGACTGCCAGCTCTGCAGACGCTCAGAGCTGCTTCATGATAATACAGGTGGCTATCAGCACCTCCTGCACCCCCACTTTATAGGTGCAGGGACTGCAGCTCAGGGGCACCAACGGCCCAGGCTACACTGTCTGAAAGAGGATTCACACTCGTGTCTAGTGCCAAAGATCAAGATCCCTCTGCTGGTCCAGCCTGCCTTTTTCAGGGTGGCCCAGAATCGAAGGAGCCCTGATCTGAATATGTGGCAGGAAAGTACTGATTTTCTGTGAATAATGATGAGAAAGGGACATGCACAACTGACTTGCTGTGGTGGCTGGGTTAGCGGCGAATATTCATTTTCTTTCCTTAACCACTCTGTGGTGGAAGATGCTATTGTGCTGATTATGTAAGACCGTTTGCTTGAGAGACTCAACCACGAGGTTTCTACTTGGGGGGTTTCTCCTTGGCTTCACACAGGAAAGAATGTTTAAGAGTAAGCTTTTAAGAGAGAGTAAGACAAGTTTACTAAGGTAAGTGTACGGCATGGGCTCTTCCATAGGTCGTGCCATCCTGTGAGAAGAGGTGAGGCAGCAGTTCCCTTCCTCCCTCTGAGATAAAAGGAGTATTTTACCTGAAAGGAATGTACGAGGGCTACCCCACAGCAGGGCAGTCCCGAACTGTGGTGGGTGTCTGGCTTCTGTGGCTTGGCTTAATGCCAGGTTGAGCAAGAGGTAGTTTGCTCATGACTCTTCCCGGAAAGCGGTTTTCCTGCAGTAACTGCCCCGTCCACTTTCTGGCGTCCCTCCCATTTTCTGGTGATTACTTTGGTTATTAACTGTCATGGTGCAGGTGGGAGTGTCGTCTAGCACGCTAATACCATACACTGAGGCTACAGCGAGTCTGAAGGTTAGACAGCTGTTTTTCCAGGTGCCATCTTGGTTCCAGCTGGTTCAGACCGTCTCTCAGCCACTTCTTGTCTGTCAGGTTTATGCGTTTGGGATGTCCCACACCTCAGTACCGTCCTGTCTCAATCACGCTACATTCATGAGAGGGGATCCTGTCGTGCAGGGGTGGGTGGAGCAAGAAGAGCAGAAAACCAAGGGGCTTTTTAGAATAGGATCATCATTAATGATGTTATTTGGTCCTTCAGGAAAATGTGGAAGATGGCCGAGCCAGTATCTATCAGTCTGTCATCACCAACACCAGCAAAGAGATGTCTTGCTTCAGTGACTTTCCCATGCCTGAAGATTTTCCAAACTTCCTGCACAATTCCAAACTTCTGGAATATTTCAGGATTTTTTCCAGAAAGTTTGATCTTCTAAAATATATTCAGTTCCAGGTATTATACATTGTGGGGAGAGGTCTGTCTACATTCATTCAGTTCATATTTAAATAGAAAAGTTAGTCCGATGATGTAAGACATTGTGAATTAAGTTTGATACTCCAATTCCTTGTTGAAAGATATAACCATGATATAAAATCTACAAAGTGATGTTATTACCCCTGATTTATACTTGTACACATTAACTGAAGAGGAAGATTGGCACTTTAAAGAGGGCCAGAACATTTTTTAAATGAATTATTTTATTTAACTTTATTTATTTATTTTAATTTGACCAAAGAAGGAGAGCAAGGGAGAGGGAGAGAGAGAAAGTGAGAAAACAAGCCTCCTGGTCCAGAACTCGAACCATAGTTGGCCATGTGGGAGTCCAGCGCCATTAACCACCAAGCCACCTGCTGGCCCCAGGCCAGATCATTTTTCAAACTTCTAGAAATTACCTTTTCCTGTGCTTCCTTGGGAACAAATGATCAACCACAAAACCTCTAAACGTTCTCATTGACTATATTGAGTTTGTATCTATATCCTACACTGAGAACGAGTAATCATACTTAGAAAATAAAATTTAAATTACATTTCTGGATAAATATCTGTTCATGAGGCTTTAAAAAAATCTCATTTTCTCAATAATTCTAGTGTTTTGTATACAGGCTTGTATTATATTCATTTATAATAGTTGATTTTAGTGGACATTTTATTTGTAAATACTATTAAAATGTTGAGTTTCACCAAATGTAGTTCCTTCCCCACCCCATTTTTTTTTTTTTTGAGAGGTTTTCGCTATAGGGCGCGTGCGCTCGCCAGACAGAGAGAGAGAGACATAGAGACAGAAAGCGAGAAATCACCCCCCAGAGGGGATGGTCACGCCGCAATCCCTTCTCCTCCATTCTCCTCTCAGGATCTTGGGCACGCACGCACACGCGCCCGGCGTTGAGTTTTAAGCACCAGGTTCGGGACGCGAACCGCGGTCGACTACGTGGGAGTCCAGCGACATAGCCATTACGCTAACTGCTGGTTCCCTCCCACCCCATTTTCTTACAGATCCACTCTAGACTGGACTAACAGATTCTCTCTGCTTTGGAGGTCTTCATTTGCTTACCTACCCTACCAAATTGTTTCAAATGTATTGCCTTTTTTTTTTTTTTTTTTTTTTTTTTGAGAGTAAGAGAGAGAGAGAGGTTTTGTGTGCTCACCAGAGAGACAGAGAGACAGAAAGTGAGAAATCACGCCTCCCACCACCACCAGGGGGCTGGCCATGATGCAATCTGTCCTCTTCCATTCTCCTATTAGGATTTTGGACTTGCATGCACACTCGCCCAGCATGAGTTTCAAGCCGCTGAGTCTGGGTCTAAAGTCACGGTCCGCCATGTGGGAGTCCAGCCACATAACCATGATGCCATCTGGTGGTTCTGGTACTGTCCTCTTACCAATTATTTGTTTCAAGTTATCTCTCAGTTATTGTGCTATTGCTGCTGCTGTTTTCTGGAGGGACTGGGAAGACCCACTTCTATTTACTGGCCTGTGAGTTGGTCTAAGTCACAGACAGACGTTAGGCTCAGGGCAAGAGCAGGCCGACGGAGAAGGGCCCTGCGGCTCATGCTCATCAGTGTCACCAACATTGGTGCTTTTCACTCTTTCATGCACACGAGTCAGGAAGGTTTATCGGATGTGGATTCTGACTCAGCAGGTGTAGAGTGAGGTCTGAGCGTCTGCCTTTCTCGTAAGCTCCTGGGGCTGAAGGTGCTGGTCCTCAAAGCACAGTCTGAACAGAAGGGTCTCTAGTAGTTTAGTTACACACTGCTCTGACCTTCAGATCTGAAACCTGCTACTAGCTGAAGATTGCCCAGATGCTGTGAAGCCCTTTCACGAGCTTTCTACTAATGTTTCATATAATTTTTAAATAAGGACAGTTTCAAAAATTACCAAATTGGCATTATTTTGCATTTTTAAAATTTATTGTTATTATTATTATTTATACATTCAATTGCTATATGTCATTTAGATTGTAAAGAGACTACCCAGCATGACGTACACCTCAGTCCAGGCCAGTTGAGAATACAATCCACAACTTCCTCAATAAATAATAAATCCTATCTGTGTCCCACAAATGTCTTTCCTTTCTATTTTTTCCCCAAATTCCTTTCCTATGCTCTTTCCCTCCCACACACTCCTTCCACTCTCTCTCCAGTGTCCATAACAATTTCAATGCTTTTATGTCCTCCAGTCTTTCAGTCCCTACCATAGAGTGCAGTCAGTCGGTATATGTTAAATGAAGACATTCAATTCTCTCTTTCATAGCCTGACTTGCTTCATTCAGCAAATGCATTTTTAAAAATATCTGAAAATTTGAAAAGTGTATATAGGAGCTCAGATATCTACAAACAAGAAGAAAAGCAAATCTTTCTTCTAGAACTGTGGCAAGCTTTGCTTTACTTTGACACCAATTCTTAAATACTGCAGACATAAAATATTTATGTACATTTTTTAAAAATGATAGATTTCTGAGCTATTCTTTTAAGAAAATGAGCTACATTTTAAAAATTCTACAAATTTATAAATTATTCCATTCAAATGAGATCATAATCTATATGAGTTGTCTTCAAAATGTGTGTTTTGAAAAACATGTCTTATAGAAGAAACTGCCTGGATTTCAGACTTTCAGGCACCCAAAATAAACTCCCACTTTCATGTCACCATTCTGTGGACCTCCTGAGGTCCTCTCATATTGCTGGCATGGTGTCTTTTGCTTTAAAACATGGCAGACATTAGCCACAGCCCTTCAGTGGAGTGCCAGCCAGTGTGCAAGCCCCACAGATGCCTCACGTGAAATGCCTGGCCTCACGCAGAGTCTGCACTGAGGGGAAGCGTCAAGTTTATTGATAATCAACGCTGGTTCTGTGGCCACTCGAGTGCCTGACGTGTTTGCCTCCTCTGCCAGACGTTGCATCCTCTCTTCCTGTTCAAGGCCCAGTGCTGAGCTGGCCCCGTGCACCCCAGCACACTCTTTGCTGCTGCCGAAGAGGGAGACAGGTGCAGTGAGCAGTCTGCTCCAGGGGCCTGGGACGGACTCCGTGCAGCCTAGTGCAGAGGTCCTTACACTCTACCGGCCGTGAGCAAGGACCAGGCTATGCCAGAGTGATTCTCAGCGATGCCTTCTCTGTGTTCGTTCAAGACAACCGTCCTAACGGTGAAAAGACGCCCAGATTTCCCATCGTCTGGTCAGTGGGAGGTTGTTACTGAGAGCAACGGCCGAGAGCGGAGTGCCGTCTTTGACGCAGTGATGGTTTGCAGCGGCCACCACATCCTGCCTCACATCCCACTGGAGTCTTTTCCAGGTGAGGCTCATGGAGATTCCTGGAGTTTGCAGTGAGTGTCCAGGTCTTTCATGCACTTCGGATGCACGGGCACGCTGCGTGCTAAACCCAGGCAAAATACTGACCTCGGGACGGGCTGGGACGATGAACGACTCCAGGCAGTCTTTGTTTCTGCTGACCTCTTTGGTTCTCATTAAATAGAGCTCATCCTCCTCTTCCTCGAGGCCACTGGGTCTTCCTCAGCATCTCAGAGAGAACCTCGCAGGTTCTCTGCGAGGAGGCTCTTTTAGCCACATGTATTTTGTCGGCCTTTTCTGTCTGGTCAAACACGCGTGACTGCTCCTTACTCAGAGCCTTTTCCGCAGATCCTGGGAGACTTCCTGGAAATGTACACTGCTCCAGGTGCAGGGAGAGGAAGGTCAGTGGGTGCTGGGCCCTGCAGCCATCTATCTTTCTGCTGGCCCCCTGCTCCAGGGCAGGGGTAGGAAGGCGGTGGGCGCTGGCCCTGCAGCCACCTGTCTTTCTGCTGGCCTCCCCTGGAGGGTGGAGAGCACGCTGCCTTCCCAAGGTCCCTGAGAACCCTCCGCACAGGGGTCACATCCAGCCTCTCCTGAGAAGCACTTGTGGAGCACACAAGACCTGTCCTGTGCCCACCCTCAAGGGTGCACATTCCCGGAGAAGGGGCTCAGGGCAGCCTAGGCAGCCAGGCTCGAGTCCAGGTCCTAAGAGGGCCACCCGGAGGTCCGTTCCAGTTGCCCTCCCTTCTCCCCCAGTTTCTGTGCCTCAGTAGCCCCAGCAAGAGGACAAGAATGTGCACTTCCAGCACATTCCCAAGTGACGCTGGTGTCACTGACCAAGGGACCACATTCTGAGAGCCAACCTCAGATTCTTTCAAGCTACTCCACCATCAAAGGCAAACACTTTAATAAAGCCACGAGCTCCCAGGACGTGTGGAACTAGGGAAGGACGCAGAGCTGAATTAACTCCAGCAAGTTGCCGACTTAGCACAATGTGCAACTTGTATGTGTTTGGGTTTTACTTTTAGTTCTGTTTTTTTTTTGCAAAGTCAGAATGATATACGTTAGTCTGATGATCACACAATTACAATAACAGCAATTTATAATGTGTTTAGGAAATATTTTAAAAAATATTTAAAATATCTACTATGTCAAAGTTTTAATATATCAGGGAATTCCAGTTTGTGAAAAATGGAATTAAAATATATATATTTTTAGTGCAAAAGTTTTTGAAATTTATGCAGGTTTTTTTTTAATTTTTTCATCAAAGCCATTCGTTTGTCTGGGACCAGCAGTTAGCTAATGGCTATGTCGCTGGACTCCCACATAGTCAACCGTGGTTTGAGTCCCGGACCCGGTGGCTTAAAACTCACGCAGGGCGCGTGTGCGTGCGTGCCCAAGATCCCGAGAGGAGAATGGAGGAGAAGGGATTGAGGCGTGGCCATCCCCCCTGGGGGGTGATTTCTCGCTTTCTGTCTCTCTGTCTCTGTCTGTCTGGCAAGTGCACACGCCCTATAGCAAAAAAACAAAACAAAACAAAACAAAACAAAAAACCTCTCCAAAAAAACAAAGCCATTCGTTTGTCTCTGACAAGCCACAGCTCTGAGATCACCTCCCTGGCCCTGTATCTGACAGCTCTTGTCTGCTTTATACTATGGGTTTGCCAATTGGCCTCACTGGTGACTCCTGTACATCAGGAAGGGCTAAAATGAATGATCGACTCTCAAGGAAAAGGTGCAACTAGCCTGACATCACTTCGTAACTCAGCAGCTCACAGCCTCCCTCTTCTCCCTGCAGGTATCGAGAGGTTTAAAGGCCAGTATTTCCACAGCCGCCAATATAAGCACCCCGACGGATTTGAAAGGAATCGCATCCTGGTGATCGGAATAGGAAACTCGGCCTCGGACATCGCCGTGGAGCTGAGTAGGAAGGCTGCTCAGGTGTGGCGCTGTCCGCCCACGCAGGGCGAGGGGACAAGGACGAGGGGTTAGAGAAGCAGCGTAGTCAGGCTCCGTCCCTGCTGGCTGGGCGGTGGGGAACTCGGCCATTCGCGTGCCTTCGTGGAAATCAGGAAGCCAGGTTGACTTCCACTCTGCCACTGGCCAGCCATGTGCCCTGCAGTGAGTTGTTTCTCTTCCTTGATAGGATAAGAGACCTTGTTTCTACCCAGGGCACTTAATCAGAAGTTGACCTGTTGAAATTTGTGGGGAGAAGCCTTTTACAAATTTAGTGCATATTTGAATTGCATTTGAAATGTAAATATTCCTCAGTTACCCAAGCGTTATAAACAGAAAGACAAATGGGTAACAAGACTCCCAACCAAGACCACAGGCATGAGGACCCCTGAGGCCCTCTGACCACTGTCCTCTTTGCACCCACTCAGGAAAGACAGCAGCTGAGCTGCCACAATGTCGAACGTTACCAGGAGTAGGCAATGTGGCAGAGGTTGTTGGGAACGGCAGGACATGGATCCCTTCTGGGAGGACAGTCTCAGGCATTGGTGGGAGCTTTGCTCAGGATCTGCCGAAGCACTCCATCTGCACAGGCCTGAGCCAGGAGGCATCAGTCCTACCTCCCTCCTCAGCCTGGAGCCTATGCCCACTACCAGCCCATGTCACACTCGCAGGCCTCGAGATGCCCCCTAGCAAACATGATGATCCACCCCATTGCCCACAGGTGACCGGGCCACCTGGACCCACGAGAGATGCCTCCCAGTGCCATGCCTCTCACCAATGCCAGGAGGGACTTAGTCAACTGAGAAACCATCCTCTTTTTTGGAAAAAAAAAAATACTTTTCAGTTTTCAAAGTGTTCAGACCCCAGTGTGAAGAACAAGGGAGAAGGCGGTGACTTGGGGCAGGGCAGGAGAGTGAGAGCTACAGCGCTGGGCCCTCCTGCTGGGACTGCAGAGCCTGCAGCAGGAGGGGGTTCTTGTAAAGCCTGAGGAAGAGACTGGGGTAGGGCGAGATGAGTGGACCACACCCGGTGAAGATCCGTCCTAGACCACAACACGGCATGCAGTGACCTGGACCCGAGACAGACATGCCAGAGAGCACGTCTGGGCTGCGAAGCCAGGTCTTTGTCGGGGCGGTCTTCCCTGCCGTGGGGGCAGGCTCAGTATTTAGAAGCTACCTTCTCTCTATCTGTGTGCCTTACAGTGTCGTAAATGGCCTTTTGCACAGTGTCTCTTCAATATTTATTAGATTAATAATGTGGACCTGTAATTATGGCAAACCTCTTTTAAAGAGTAAAATTTAAAGAGTATTCTTGGGCCAGCCCGTGGAGTGAGGGGTAAGGCAGCCAGATCCCACACAGCCAACCATGTGGTTTGAGTCCCAGACCCAGAGCTTGAGAATCCCCCAAATCCCCAGAGGAGGGGCAAGCAGAAGAAAGAGATTATAGTGTGACCATTCCATGTCAGGGGAGGGGAGGTGCTCTCTCTGTCTCTGTCTCTCTGTCTCTCTCCAGCCAGTGCACATGCCCTCGAGCAAATTAAAAAACAAAACAGAGGGATCAGCAGTTAGCGTAATAGCTACGTTGCTAGACTCCCATGTAGTCAACCGCGGTTCGCATCCTGGACCCGGTGGCTTAAAACTCACGCCGGGCATGTGTGCATGTGTGCCCAAGATCCCAAGAGGAGAATGGAGGTGAAGGGATTATGGCTTGGCTATCCCCCTGGGGGGTGATTTCTCACTTTCTGTCTCTCTGTCTCTCTCTGTCTGTCTGGCGAGCACACGCGCCCTATAGCAAAAACCTCTCCAAAAAAAAAGAAAAGAAAAAAAATCAGAGTAACAGTTCTCAACCTTTCTGAGAGAAGACTGAGCAGAGAGTTTACAGGAGTTATGTACAATATGTAAGGGGCAGAATTAGGCGTCCTGCACAGCTTAATGTTTCAGCCTGAAATCACTAACATCCCAAGTGCACCGTGCTCTGTTAAAGGACGCTCACGCGTGTAAGGGTAGGGCTCCTCTACCTCAGTCCCAGACTCCACGACGACGCTGGGTTACACACACTCCACCACGATCCGAGGCTGGCCCTCAGTCTGAAGTGTGCGTTTCAGGAGACTCAGCCTGAGCCCGAGTCCTCACACATGGCACCAGTCACAGCTAGTGGAGCCGGCCAGGTTGGGCTCGCCTACTTTGTGGGGGTGCGGGGTCACCAGAGAGAGAGAATGAAACAGGCAGTGACACGTGAAACATGATAGATGTTAAGGAAGACAGAATAGCAAGTAAAGGAAAAGACTCCAGTGAAAATATTTAAATAGTATCTAATACCTGATCAGTCTCGCCACATCAGCATGAGGACCACAGCAGGGAGAAATCAGGACATCAGAGTATTGGCACACACAAGCCGACAGTGCCGTTGTGCTTCATGGCAGAGCAGGGCAGCGAGACCTCTACCAGCTAAGCAAGGCCCTTCTCCACAAAAGGTGTGTCCAAACTGGCTCACTCCAGCAGAGCCCTTTTTCCAGCCTAGACATACAAAGTGTTGACAACAGTGCTTATCACTTTCCAGGCAATATTTTCAGTACTTTACGTATGTCATCTTGTTTAATCTACACCATAATGTTATGAGGTAGGTACTGTTATTACCCCATTTTATAGACAGAAAAACTGAGGCATGGAGAGTTTGAAATGGCTCACCCAATGCAACACAGCAAGTCAGAGATAGAGCTGGGATTCAAACTCTGGATCTGGAGTCCATGATCTTAACCTCTTAAGTGAGCTGGTTCCTTGCAAGTAAAACTGATTTGTTTACCAAGGCCAGCCTTATACAACAGATCTCTTGGGATGGTCTGTAAAGAGTTGAGAAGTGGCTCAAATATGCATGGGAGAGAGACAGGGCTGGCAGGAGTCACAGTGGTGAAGGCGCGGAACGCCCATGTGACTGACCATGCTCTGAATCCTAGACCTGCAGCTTGCTTTCTCACTCTCCTTCTTTCTCTCTCTCTCATCAAATTGAATAATAATAATAATAAATAAAATGAAATAATTCTCTCTGTCTCTCTCTATATATATGCATATATATATACACACACACACACACATATATATATACGTGCATATATATATATATATATATACACACATATATATGTGTAAATGTATATGTATGAAAACACACACATATTTGAAAAGAGATTTAAATGTACACTTTGGGAACAAGAGAAAGCTGAGTAACAAAGGCCAAGAATTCGTCTGAAAGGGGACTGCAACATATGCTTGACAAGGAAGAGAACGGCAGGGTAATTCAGAGCTCACAACCTCTAGACTACAGAACAACATTCTTTTAGATCAGAAAGGAAGGGCCTTGCCCTTTGTATTCTCCTCCCATGGGTGTACAGAGATATCCAGACCTATACATTTTTACTAGAGATCTCTGTTGTCATTAGGCTCCAGTCAGACATTGCCCAGGACCATAACTGTTCACCTGCACTGAAAAGACAGGATGGGTGGACGGAGAGAGGGGAGGGAAGAAGAAGCTCTTTAAGGAGCAGCAAATCACACTATGAACATGGTGGAGACTTGTGGAGTATGTGACTAGTGCTAGCTCAAAGATGTTCCTTCTGCCTCCATGGAGTTCTCAAGATGTTGCAGTCTTCCCCTGTCAGGCTGTCATTGCAAAAAGCAGTAACCACCTCGAGGTGGTTCTCTCAAGGTCAATCAAAAGTTCTTTAAAACAACCTCAGAAAGTCAGGGGCCCACACGTGACTCCCGACCTGCACAGCAGACTCCTCCTGCCCTCCTTAACTGGCATCCCCTTTGCTTACCAGGTCTTCATCAGCACCAGGCAAGGCTCTTGGGTTATGAGCCGCATCTCCGAAGATGGCTATCCCTGGGACATGGTGTCTCACACTCGGTTTAGATCCACACTCCGAAATGTCCTGCCTCGGACAGCTCTAAAATGGATGATGGAACGGCAGATGAATCGGTGGTTCAAACATGAAAATTATGGTCTTGAACCTCAAAACAAGTAGAGTAGTTTTGCTTTTTTATGGTGTACTCACTGGTCTGCACAGGTGTCTAGAAGTGTCTCTCTTTACAAATATCCTAATTGCTAGCATGGTAGTTCAGATGAGAACCTGACAGTGAGTGTAGCATAGTGTCCTGCAATTTGTATCCCAAACTTTATCGGCATACCTTAAAACATGTACTTAAGAAGACAAAGTAGAATGTAACAGCTACTCCAGAAAGCAGAAGTAGGATTAGTGGGCAGAACTCTCCACACCCAGGGTGTCCACCACTGGAGAAGGCTGCTTTGAGGGACCATGGCCTTCCTTTTGGAGGTGCATGGCAGGAAGCTTGGACTCTCCATCTGATAAGTGAGGCTTTCCTAAGGCTGTGCATCATGAGTGCGCTTCCCAGGGGCAGCTCTTGGGAACATATTTATTTCCCTTTGCCAAAAGACAAATCTCTGTTGATCTCAAAGTTGTACTTCATTGATATGGTAAACTTAAGTAAACATTGTAGATGTTTATTTTTCTTTAGTTGATAAGGGCCTCCTTCCCTTAAAAACAGAGCTCTGAGTGTCTTCCAACAAATACCATGTCACTGCTGTATTCTGAGAGCTTATATGTGTATCATGTACTGTTTTATTTTAAAAACAAAAAATAGCAAATAGTTCTCAAATCTACAAAAAAAAAATATGAACTTCAAAAATATAAGCAGATATGGGACCAGCAGGCGGCATGGTGGTTAAGGTGCTGGACTCCCACATGCCGACCATGTTTGTATTCCCCAATTCAGTAACTTGAAAATCATGCTGGGAGTGTGTGTATGAGTGCCCCAAATTTTGAGAGAAGAATGGAGAAGAAAGAGGCGATTTTTACTTTCTCTTTCTCTGCCTCTCTCCAGCAAGTGTACACCTGAGAAATGAAATAAAATAGCAAAATAATTAAAGCTAGATAACATTAAAAAATGGTGAACACATGACTGGGATAATAACCACCAGGACACCGAGAGGTTGATCCTACCCACTGGCATTTCCTCTAAGTTCTTGAGAATGCCCTATGTTTTGAACTTTCATTCCCATCACCTACATGTTGACGTGTTTTTCCTTGCTTATTGAGGAGAGAAAGCCAGATGCTAGGACTTAGGACAGGCCAAATAGTCAAGTGAGAGTTTTTCGAATATTTGAGAAATTCTTTTACTTTCAGAACCACTAGTGAGAAATGTCACTGAGTCCAAGAGCCTCAGTAAATAAGTCTTCTGAATGTTTTCTCTATATGCCTCAGATACCTCATGAAAGAATCTGTGTTAAATGATGATCTCCCAAGTCGTCTACTCTATGGAGCCATCAAGGTAAAACCAAGAGTGAAAGAGCTCACAGAAACTTCTGCCATCTTTGAGGATGACACAGAGGAGAACATCGATGTCATTGTCTTTGCGACGGGATACACTTTCTCTTTTCCCTTCCTTGAAGATTCACTGGTTCAAGTGGAGGACAACATGGTCTCACTATATAAATACATCTTCCCCCCTCACCTTGAGAAGTCCACCCTTGCATGCATTGGTCTAATCCAGCCCCTGGGCTCCATTTTCCCAACTGTAGAACTTCAAGCTCGCTGGGTGACAAGAGTTTTCAAAGGTGAGTGGGCAGGTGGGTGGTTGAGGGCTTCAGACCTGGTGGAATGTGCTCAAGAGGTCAGGCAAGGAAGTTGCAACAGGAACAACCACCTCAGCTGTTCTCATAAGACTAACATCCTAAAAAGTGAGCAGAAAATTTTAAAAATAACCAATACAGGGATATAGTCATAGAAAATATCTACAGTTATCTTTTTTTTGAGAGAGAGACATTTTTCCTATAGAGCACGTGTGTTCACCAGAGAGACAGAGAGAGACAGAAAGCAAGAAATCAGTCCCCAGAAGGGATGGCTATGCAGCAATCCTTTCTCCTCCATTCTCTTCTTGGGATTTCAGGCAAGCATACACATGTGCCCAGCATGAGTTTTAAGCCACTGGGCCCGGAGCTTAAACTGCAGTCAACTATGTAGGAGTCCAGCAATGTAACCATTATGCCATCTTCTGGTCCCTACAGTTATTTCTTTAAGATCGTAAGCAGTTCAGAGAATTTCAATTGGCATGAAGTTTAGTACTTGTGAGTCATGAGAATCAATTTAAGACACAAAACATCCATGTCTTTTTGTTTTACATATATAGTGTTTACAAACTCCTCAGAATATGTGCAAATCAAAAGACTGAGGGCTTAACCCATCCTTGACTCCAAGTCATTCTCAACACCGGGCATCTTAACTTCGGAAAGTCCTAGGAGGCTGTCACAGTACTGAAGTGTTCCCACATGGGCCCTGTCCTCCTCACAAGCTATTATCTCCTGCCTCTGGAGTTCGATTCTGGTCAGCAGTAACTCATCAAATGCCTAGCCTGAGCAGAGAATTTAAACAGATCATTTCAGCAGACGTGGAAAATACGTGGGTGGTAGAAGGCATGGAGTGCTTTGAGAGGAAGAGAGGAAAGGGCACCCGGCAGGTGGGGATGGGGACAGCACGTGGTCAAGGGGAACACAGTTTCTCAAGCACCTGAGTCCAGGCCCAAGGCATGATGCGCGTGGGAATTACAGGCACTAGACGTTCCTTGAGCACGATGTGTGAGGGAGTAACCCAAGAGAAGAATGGGACAGAGTAGGAACTTTGAAAAAATGCTCAAAATTGTGGATTAAAAAATGAATATCATGGTCCAGCCAGTGACATGGAGGTGAAGGTGGCTGGATCCACATTATCTACTGCATGGTTTGAATCCCAGACCCAGTGGCTTGAAAAACATGCAGGGCACGTGTGCATGCATGCCCAAAATCCAAGAGGAGACTGGACGGAAAGGACTGTGGCATGGCCATCTCCCCAGGTGGTGATTTCTCATTTTTTCTCTCTCTCTCAGTCTTTAACTAGTGCACACTTCCTATAGCAAAATGAAACAAACAGAGGCCAGCAGAAGGCATGGTGGTTAAGTCAATGGACTCCTACATGGCCAGCCATGGTTCAAGTCCCAGATCTGGCAGCTTAAAAATCACACTGGACACGTGTGCATGCATAGCCAAAACCCTTAGAGGAGAATGGAGGAGACAGGATTGCAGCATGGCCCATCCCCCCTTAGGGGTGATTTCTTACTTTCCCACTCTCTCTCTCTCTCTGTCCCTCTCTGGTGAGCATACGTTCCCTAGGACAAAAACCTAAAAAACAGAAAACAATAAAAAAATGAAGATCAGTTCTTCCCTTCTGGGTACCCATAGAAATCACCTGATGGGCCTCCAGAGACCCTGACTAAATTTGACCTGAGGACCTGGATTCTGCATTTTAGAAAGCTTTTTGGCCAGAGGCACCAAGGGTTCTAAGCAAGGAGCAGGCACCACCAGATTTGTTGACACTTCAGGCTGATGATCTCAGCAGAGGTGTGGAGCATGGGTTTGAAAGAGGGAAAAGAAGAGAGGCTCCGAGACCCACGGGAAGGCTGTGCAGTAGTCTGGGCTAACGTGAGACGCAGCCTAGGCCAGGGCAGAGAGAGACTGGAAAAGAAGGCATGACAGTGGGAAACGGCTCAAGATAAAATGAGCTCAATACGGGAAAACAAGAGAGAGAGAGGGACCAAGGACGACCCGCAGCTCTCGGGCATCGGAGTGCTGTGGAGAGACAGGCAGGGAGGAATGCAAGCCTGGGCAGTAGGGCTGCCGTGATGCGCTCAGGGCTTGAATCGGAGGTGTCTGACGGCCAGCCATATGCATGGGGACTTGACCACTTTTCACCATGTCTGAAGCTCAGGGGACCCTGGGTATCGGAGCAGGACCCGTAAACATTCCATAGCAGCTCTTACCCCTCTGCTTTACCTATTCCCAGAGCCCTAGTGTCATTTGGGTCATTCCCGGCCCTCACAGGTTTACTTCAGCAATCTCTCCTCTGGTCTCCTAGCTTTATGCTTGCCTCCTTGGAGTCCACTTTTCCAAATGCCACAGCCAGACACATCTTTCCAAAATCCAAATCTGCTCCCATCTGGTGCAGGAGGCCCTGCCATAGCGTTCTGTCACCTTCAGGATAGAGCCCCACCCCACCACATGGCCCAGCTTGCAGGCTCTTCAGAGAGGCTCACCTCTGGCCCCTTCGCTAAGCCCCTCCACCTTCTAGTCCAGGTGCAGACCTTGCTCCATGGGCACTCACAGAATGCTGGCATGGCAGCCCCTGGAGCTCAGCAGCATGGCAGTGCTGACGGGTGTGACAGGGCTAAATGGCAAGAATTTAAAGAATCAATACTATAGGGCCAGTAGTTGGCATGGTGGTTAAGGCACTGAACTCCCACATGGCCAACTGCGGTTCAAGTGCTGGACTTGGCAACTTGACAATTATGTGTGTATGTCTGCCCAAAATCTGAAAGGAGACTGGAGGAGAAGAGACTGCAGCATGGCTACCCTCCTGGGGATATGGGATGGTTTGTCACTTTCTCTCTCTCTGTCTCTTTCCAGTAAGTGCAGTGCCCTATGAAAAAAATAAAGTATGAAATAAAATGATACTGAATTAATCCTACCACCTAAATCAGTCTTTTATTTTCTAGGTTTGTGTACTTTGCCCTCAGAGAAGACTATGATGGCAGACATTATCAAGAGGAGTGAAAAAAGAATCGACCTGTAAGAATGCTTTTTAAATAATTCTTTACATGGGGCAGTGATTCTCAAAATGCAGTGATTATCTGCCTACAGGATTCATCTACGAATCACCTATCACTACGTTTGATAAAAATGCTACAGCCCAGATGAACTGAATCAGAAGCTCCATGGATGAGTCTAGAAATTTGCATTTTTTATGTTCTTTCTAGACAATTACTTTTAAAAATTTCAGAAGAGTGCATATGCTCAAAGGAAAGAGAAAGAGACAGACAAACTGATAAGAAAAGTGAGAAAGCAACCCCCACGGGGCATGGTCACAGCACAATCCCTTCTCCATCTCTCCCTCCTGTTGGGGTTTTAGGCGCACGCACCCAGTGTCTTTTCAGGCCACCAGGTCTGGGACTTGACCATGCAGTTGACCATTCGGGATCCAGTTTCCCCAGCCACCTTGCCACCGGCTGGCCCCTAGGTGGTCCTTATACACACTAGTTTAAGAACCAGCTGCTCCGAGATAAACATTGTACCCAATCAGAACTTTTTCCTTTGGATTTTTCATTACAGTTTTATACTCTCCCCCATGTCAGAGTCCCTGCCATCTCAGACCACCCACACTGTGGTCAGAGAGGGAATGGGATAGGGACAGCAGTGGGGGCAGTAGCCTGAATATCTCTGGAAATTAGCCTGGAGATCGCCATCAAAATAAATTGATTGGCCAGTCCCATGGCTAGTGGCTGAGAGAGCCGGATTCTGTGTAGCCAAGTGCATGGTGCACATCCTTAGAAAGCACACTGGGCACACACACGCATGCCCCAAGTCCTGCTGGATGGAGAAAAAGAAGAGAAGGGACTGCAGTATGTTCACACGCCACTGGGGCGCTTATTCCTCTGTCTCTTTGTTTCTGTTATTCTCTGATAACTCCACTTGTCTGCTGACAAATTATTAGGTTGTCAGAAAAGTCATAATGCATCTTTGCATAGAAAAAGTATGTCATGTCTTTTCTGGCAATCCAATAAAATAAATAAACAAACAAATGAATTTGGAAGGCGTTGTGAAGGGTCAAGGATTTGTACTTTGGGAGTAGGTGAAATAAGGTTCAAGAGGGATCAAGTACCTTAGGAGGTCGACTTGGGGCCTTACATCAGGTAGAAGGGTTACCTCCTGTTCAATTCTAATCCATCTGGTATTTACTGAGCACCTGCTTACTGTATGCCAGCCACATTTCCAGGTACTCTGGTATGTTCATAAGCAAATACTAAGCATCTTTTCTTGGCAAAATGCTGCACGAAGCTTTCAAATGTGTTACCTCATGAACATCAGTAGCACCCTTGACAGCCTGGAGACTCACGTTGCTTAAAAATACCAAATAACAGTCATGGCTGTGGGTCTTGACACACTCCAGGGGTTCCCTTAATTCAGAGCTGTTTATCTCCCAGCCTGCTTTCAGTCTGAAATATAGGTCTTCTGGGATCATCTCCACTTTGTGTGAGGAGTTCATTAAAACCGCGTTCATCCCTTCTTTCATCAGTTAATGAAAGCCTAGTATGCTTATATAATTTAGAACATTTTGTGACTGTACCTTACTTTTTACAGGTTTGGAGAAAGCCAGAGCCAGATACTACAGACCAATTACATCGACTACTTGGACGAGCTCGCCTCAGAGATAGGTGCGAAGCCAGATTTCGCTTCTCTCTTGCTGAGAGATCCTACACTGGCTGTGAAACTCTATTTCGGACCCTGCAATTCCTACCAGTATCGCCTGACTGGGCCAGGGAGATGGGACGGGGCCAGAGATGCCATCTTCACCCAGAAACAGCGGATACTGAAACCCTTAAAGACTCGAGCTCTGAGGACCTCCACTCATTGCCCAGTCTCCTCCCTCTTGAAAATCCTAGGGCTTCTCGCTGTCATTGTGGCCTTCGTTTTCCCACTTCAGTGGTCCTAACCTAGCAGCACCAATCTTATGCTGTTACTATCTTGCTATCAGGACCTCTTAAAGAAAAAAAACAAATGCTAACCGAGACACAATTAGTCTATAGTCCAAGTATGAGAGAGAGGGGGCAGTTTTAGGTCTATGTATAAAACCAACATTGTGTCATGAAAGTGCCCCTCCCTCAGGTTTGCCAGATTCAAAAAAAGTACAATAAAATAACACTGGCCCAGGTGGGCCTAGCTCTGGTACAGGGAAGCAGTGTAGAAAAAGAACAGATTTGAGCTGGCCCTGAGGCATGGAAGGTGACTACTGTGCAGAGGATGCTGGCTCCCACGTGGCCCACCAGAGTTTGTATCCTGGTTCTGATGCCTAGAAATACAAATAAAACACATGTAGATGCCCAGGGTCTTAATGGGATAGAGAACTGGGTAACAGGATTGTGGCGTGACCAAGACCCTGTGAGGGAGTGCTTTCTCTCTCATGGTCTCTGTCTCATATGCACGAGCATGCATGTCCACGTATGTGCACCCTCTGGCCAAAAGAAAAAAATTATACAGTCATACAGGATGAAAAGCAAGTCCCATGGTTTCAATGACCAGACCATTTAAATTGTGGGCAAATATTTAAAACTCCTGAGCAATGTTCTTGGTGGCCGTTCTACCCAGACTCTGTTCGGTAACAAAATGCTCAGACGTCAGCATGCTCCACTTGCTTGGCGAATCACTCAGTAATACCAGAGGGAGAAATGACAGAGAGGACAGATTTAGAAAACAGGGTGACACTTGGACCAACTGTTAGGGCCTCATACTGAAAGCTAAGCAAATGGTCACACTGCCTACTTTCTGACAGAAGCACTGCTTGAAAAATTAAAATAAGCATGTGATACTATGTAGCTAATATATATGCTTATAAATGGAGCACTTGGCACTGGCTGGACATTGGGCTGCGTGCACACTTTGTGTTAGATTTTATTTCATTCCACAACAACTGCATGACAGGAGTGTAGCCATTATATCCACTCTACAAGTAATGGGATGGATTCAGAGCACATGGGTGACCAGACCGGATCTCATGGCTGGTCTTGGAGCTGGGATTGAAACCCAACTGTTTTGGACTCTAGAACTGAAGATCACAACCTTGCTCCATAATATACATATCTACAAAAACCTCCATTATTGATAAAACACTTATTAATAGTTTGATTCAGTTCTAATCACATAGATGGTTCTTTTGAAGGAATTTTATGTAGAAAACAAGCTGATTGCAAATAAGATCTGATTAATTTTATTTGTAACTTTTTGTTTGAATTTCAGCTAGATCTAAAAAGCAGTTGCAGGCCTTTTTAATGAAACATAAATATGCAATAACATTTAGGATAATCATTAAAACCTTGGAAAAATAAGAATTGAGGAAGAAAAGTATGTCTTCTAAGTGAAAAGCATATCATGACTGAGCCTAACCTTACAGATAACCACTGCAAAAAGCTACACAATGTGTAATCTTCATCATCTGAGAGAAGGAAACATTCCGTTTGTAGGAGAGACAAACATACTCAGAATCGAAAACAGCCATTCAATGTCGGCAGTCACTGAGCAAACACAGCAGATAAACATCTGGCCCGGAACACTCCCTGCAGCAGCCCTTCCCAGGAACTGTTTTGGGAGCTAAGCTGACCCATGAGCCCAGAAGGCACTTTGAAGACAGGGTAAAGGGCAGAGGTTTGAAGATTTCAGCAAATTTCTACCCACACTCCCCCAAAGCCTCCATGAACTGGTGCCTGAATTTTTCCTGCAAGGGCCTAGAACAACGTGATGACCGTTTGTGACAGTGGGAATGTTTCCTGTAATACTGTAACATTCGCGGATGTGGTGCCACCATTTACAGAAAGACTTTTTTTTTCATTGCTCTTATGAGCAAAATCGTTTGAAAAAATTGCAGGTGTGTATACTTAGTTCTTGATTAAAAATTGATTATTTGCCAGTTAATAAAGATTATGTAACACTATTATATTAATAAAAGATTTGGCAAGCATTTACGGCACGCCTCACCATGCTGCCTGTGGGCAGATCCAGACCACCAGCTGTTCTCTAAATCAAGTTTTTGTGCTGCACACATTTGTTTACTGCTGCGGCTGCTTTCTAGCTGCAATGGCAGAACCGAGGAGTCACAACAGAAACCCCGCAGCCACAGAACTGAGAGTACTTACCCTGCCCCTTCACAAGGCTGACCCCTGCTGTACAAGGTACAGGCACTGTGCTGATTGTTTTGGTAGCTCATCTCATTTCGTGGCCACCCACTGAAGTAGCTGCAGCTGTTACCCTACTTCTGCAGTGGACAAGACTGAAAAATGTTTGTCAGGTGGATGATAATCAGTGGGAAAAAAATAGCTCCTTTAGGACATTACTGTTAAAGTTATATCCTTGAAAATTTTAGAAGTCTCTTGAAATCTTTTCAGTTTTTTTTGTTTTAAAACATGAACAGCTCATTTCTGGGACCCCTGCCTCCAGGTGGGCTCAGGGCTCAGAAGGTCACCTTTAATCTGTCATCTGCCTTGGCCCACCCTGAGGCAAACCTGCTCCTGACAAGCCAACGCACAGACTGTGCATAGACCACCCACAGCAGACTAACCCAGAGAGCTGAGCACAGCTATGCACACTCTCACGAGGATAAACGTCGTGATAATTCAGACCTGCCGAACCACCATTCCTCCTGGGGTCCACAGTTTTGATAAGCTCCCAAGAAGATTGCTGGATAGATTTTATTTAAGTACCATCAGTTTTAGGGTCTCTCAGGAGGAGAAAAAAAAAATCTGCATTTAGAGAGTAGCCCATGGTGTTTTCTATTCCTCGGGCACATTTCTTACACTGGGCCTCAGCACTTTATGCTGCACTTCCCAACGTTCGACCTCCTGTCAAAAATGTTAATCATCTGGTTAATGCCCTCCTCCCTAATCTCTCCTTTGTTGATTGATGCCTTTATAACCATTTTTTTAAAACTATGCTTTTTTAGAAAACGTCTGTTTTTTCTTGTCAATGACCAAATAGGTCACATTTGTTCTATAGAGAAAAATAAAGATATTTTAAAAATAAAATACTAAGACCATCATATGTAATTAAACATTAAGTACTTATTTCAAATAATGAGGATTTTAAAAGCTTTGCCCCGAAGGAACCCGGCAGCCACCCTGTAGTAAGTACGGCCCGGGAAGCCTCCTCATCCCGGGGCTGTTGCTGTCTCCCGGAAATGGAACGTGTGGAGATTAAACAGGACACGCTCACTTGCCCACTCTGCCCTATTACCAGGCATGGACAAACAAAGTTTCGAAAAATGCTCCTCAGGTTAAATTCTACTTAATCTAGTTCAGATGCAAAATGAGACTTATGCAGAGGTGTATAAAGGAAAATGTCTGTGTGCTTGGAGGCAGGAGGAGAACAGGTCAAGGCTGCAAGTCGGACTCGCAGTGACGGAGAGACCTGGGTAGAGGCGTCCTCAACTGCACAGACGCCGCAGAGCCCTGGGATTCCCCAGGCGGGCAGCGGGGCCCCAGGACGCCCTGCCTTCGTGGGGAGCAGCTCCTGGGAGCAGCTGAGTCAGGCCTCAGCACAGCACAGAAGTATGCCCCAGGGATGGCCCTGAGTGAGTCCGTTTTTATGGGGCAACTCCATTTTGTTAAACCCTTCTTACTGAGAATTGGTGCCATTTCAAGGAGGCAAGCCGATCACGTAGAAGAAGGTCATAAGACCATCACCCCACTGGGGCTGACCAATGAGAAAAACAGAAGAAATACCAGAGACCTAAAGTAACTTTCTTACCCAACTTAACAGTCTGGCGACCAATCAGTAAAAGGCAACTATGCTTCTTGTAATCTACAGCCCATGTATAGTTGCCTGAGTGCATTCCTCAGCACCCGTCGACACCCCCCCCCCCCAAACAGCCATAGAAAAACCAGCCCAACTAACACCAGGGCTCTCGACTCCAATCTGCTATGTCGGTGATGAGTAAGAGTCCTGGCTCAAGCCCGAATAAAAGCGACCTTTATGTGCTTGCATCAGAATCAGCCCCTTGGTGGTCTTTTGAGAATTTCACGACCGACCGGGCATAACAGCCCGTGGTCAGCTGCTCTCACGGTTGCAGAGCCGTGAAATGCATGCTTGTGACTGTCACAAGTTCAGGACCTTGCTTTTGCATTTTTTCATCAAGAAAATACGGATAGTAGGAGATTTTGATCTTTAGTGTGATGCTGTTAATAAAGAAACTTTAGGCAAATTAAATGTAGCAGCATCCATGTGAGTGAAGAAACAATCCATGAATTGGGAAACACCTTGAGTCCCTGAAGGTTCGGGGAACTCCACCCAGCAATGCAATGCAGCCAGGCACTTAAAAAAAAAAAAAAAAAAAAAAAAAAAAAAAAAAAAAAAAATCAGTGACATGAAGAAACAGTCTGATTGGATACAGCTTGTGCCTCTGCCTTCTTTTTTATATGTTCGTGCAGTTTGCAGCCTGTGATTGGCTGAAACATAAGCTGCTGTAATTGGTGGAGACCCAAAGGTAGGTTGTAAACAAACATGAATTAGGTTACAATTTGCTGTATATGGTGGCAGCTTTAGGCCACAGGTAATTTAATTTAGCACTGCAATAATAGAAATTATATCATGTAAGCAAACGATCACTACAAGTCATTGGATCATTTTGGTATGGAAGGGATTAAACATAAGCTCTCAGATAAGAGAGCGGAGCCTCAGCACTGCCAGAGGTCACAGGGCGTCAGGTCGCCGCACACAGGCTGGTCCCCCTCCCGTCACCAGCCCGAGCCAACTAGTGCAAGTTCTGGTGGCTCTGCTGCGGGGATGGGAGGTGTATGTTCATCTGTATGTGTTACGCATTCAGCAAAAGCACTTTAATTATAATTCATCTAAAAGAATTTCATCTTCAGATATCCCTTTTACTATCAGTAGCTAACCAGTAGAAAGTAAACAATTCTAAAAGAGCAGTAATTTCTCTTGATGCTGAGATATTTCAAGTTGTAGCAACCTAGATAAAACACAAAAATCCACTAGATGTTATAAACAATTCAACTTTATTTAAGAATACAGTCAGCTGTGATGCCGCCAGGACTGTGATATATGTTATGCATGGAGGGAGAGATGCCAAAAAAATTTATATTTTCGTTTTTACTTATATCTGATGCCAAGATGGCTTGTAAGTAATCTAGACTTGACTTACAGGAGGTATGTGTATGTGTGTATATATATATAGGTTTATATATATATGTATATATATACACACACATATGCTCACTCACACACATACACACACACATATACACACTATATGTAGCTACTGTTCTATTCTATATAAGGACTTGCCCATTCACCGACTTTGATACATGCTAGGAGTCCATCCTGTGGATACCAAGGGATGACTGCATGTAACACTGACAGCCTATTGGATGCATCAGGAAACTGAAGGTCAGAGTAAGTGACCCCCAAATGATGGACCCTGTTGGGGCCCAGCTGCACCATACTGCCAGGACCATCGGACTGAAGGACGCGTACTAGATGATGAAACCATAGAAAGACTAGGAATTAGCTCTGCATGTTTGTGTCTTAGAGCCAAGATGGAATGCCACGCTGACCAGTTTTGTTCCCTCTCTGCACACCAAAAACAGAAACGACCCCCAGCTCTACTCTAAAAGCTGATGAAAAAAATCCAATATGATTTTAATAAGTTCTGTGTAATAGCAGCAGAATATTAATTTAGAGCATCTGAATAAGAATGGAAATTACATTTATTTGGAGAAAATATCCTCACAAGTGCCTGCAGAGAAAGAAGAGACCAAAGGGGACCCGGGTTTGGGCAGAATTGGGTTCATCAAGACGAGTGAGAGAAATGTTCAAGTTATTTAAAAGGGGAAGGGAAGAAATTAAACAAAAGAGGAAAAGTAGAGCCAGTGGGATAGATGGCAGGAAACCACTCAGGGTGCCATAGGACCTCCCAGTGGTCCTTGAATGTTCAGTGAAGTTACTGAACACAAAGAAATTCCGTGGGGCGGACTGTTTTATAGAATAAAGAAGATAAGCTTTCACTTGGACTGGTATGAAACGAAACAGTCACAGCCCATCGAAGGCCAGCGCAGACCTAGAAGATCATGAAAAAGAAATCAAAGGTCAAGGAGAGAGATTGCAAGTGGATGTGTGTGCCCAGGGGCGGGGAAATCCCAGCTGCTCACCAAGTTTCGTGTATTCCAAGTAAGTTCTCAGACTGCCTACGCCTTAAAAAGTCTCTTAAAGGTCAGTGTGTCACAGAAGAGATCGACTTGGAATCCTTACTTTCACTGGAAGACTTGTAACCTCGGGAAGAACTGGGGTATGCCGTGCAGCAAGAACATAGGCCTGCAGCTCATTCACTCAGTGAGCATTAATTAGTCACCTACTATACGTCAGTCACTGTGCTGCATACAGGATACCAAGATGGATGAGAAAAAGCAAATGCGACCTTCTGGGGCTTAGTTAAATGAGTTCTACAGCATTTACAAAGCACTTCTTTAAATATTATCTCTTATACTCCCCACCACAACCTTGCACGTTAGGCAAAGGAGGCTTATCACATTCTACTTAAAATTAGAATGTTAAAAAAACCTGATTTGTTGTCAGAGTCCTTTTTACTTCCCACCACTATACTGCACTGTTCTAAACTGATGCCACGTAAGCACTTCCCACTAATTACAAACTCCTCAGCAGACACAGGATAGAACCCTAAGGGATACGACAGCTTTTATAATAACTTAAGGCGGAAGGCTTTCCAAAAAGTTCTCCTCAAGGTATAAAGACCTTTAAGGTGATCCTAAAAGACAGTGGCTGGTGTTCATTCCACTCCCAAGGTGGTACAGGCTGAGTCTGAACACCCTCTGCAGAGCCAGGACACACATGTCCAAGATGACTGACTGGCCTGGAGTTGACTGGGAGCTGCCTACACCTCCTCTCTCATGCTTCCATCCTAAAGATGCTCTCACAAAAGGAGAAACACTGCCTCAGTATGGAAGGGACTTATGGAACCACTGCCTTTTAGGAACACAAGCACTTAAAACAATAAATAGGACAGGGACCAGCAGTTAGCGTAATGGCTATGTTGCTGGACTCCCATGTAGTCAACCGCGGTTTGAGTCTCGGACCCAGTGGCTTAAACTTACGCCGGGCGTGTGTGCATGCGTGCCCAGGATCCCTAGAGGAGAATGGAGGAGAAAAGATTGCAGCGTGGCCAGCCCCCATGGGGGGTGATTTCTTGCCTTCTATGTCTCTGTCTCTCTCTGTCTTTCTGGTGAGCGCCTATGAGGCAAAAACCTCTCCAAATAAATTAACAGTACAGAGACAGGCACCCACAGAGAAGACCTCAGTAGGAAGGGAACCTCTTAATGCTTTGCGTGTGGGAGGTTGGGGGAGTAAGAGGAAAAGAGTAGTATTTATTTCACATTGTCTCTGCAGGGAGAAAGAAAAAATTGCACTGTTCTGTTTATACCAGAGACTGAATTCTAGGCTATCTTTTAGCTCTAATTTTGCATGGCTTTCAATATAAACCAGAGCAAGGATAAAAGAAAGGAGAGCAAGATTTAAGAAGATGACAGAAATACAATGAAGGAGTCAAGAAACACCCGTGCAATGTAGCATTCTGTAGGAGCCAGGTGCGATGCATTAACCACCGATCCCCAAACTTCAATACTTTGAAATAAAAGCTGTTTCTCCCTCAGGTGTGTGCCTACTGAATACCTTCACTCAGGTATTCAGGCTAGTGGAACAGCCTCTTGAAAGTTATTGATTACCAGGCTGAAGGGGATAAAAGTTCTATGAGACCTTGTACTGGCAGTTTAATACTCTGGTTCAAAAAGGAGAGGTTACTTTGGCTCCGAGTTCTTTGACCTGAACTAGTTATATGCTCCCAGTCAACCTCTGGGGGACCAAAAGGGAACAACTCCGGAAGACAGAAGTCCGTGATCCTAAAGAACACAACTGTCTTCCAATCCGGTTTCTTGGGCCCAAGTCCTCTTGGTTAAGGACACTAGATAGCTTTCCCCATTCTATTGCCTCAAGTACAAATAATTAACAATAAACCCTAAAAACAACAGAAAGCAGAGGTCCCACTGAAGGCCAGTCTTCTTGTTTTTAATTAATACAAGTTTCTTGCTAATTGTGGAAAATGAGATGGTGTGACAAAGTGACTGTGTTGATGCTCGGCCAACACATGAAAGGCCTGGGCTCCCTGATGTTAGCAGCATCCTTGGGACGGCCACAGCCCTCCTCGGTGTGCACAGAGCACACGTCAACGTAGGTGGCTGACTGCTAGACTTTCAGACACCAGAGATGGCCCTGACTCTCACTGTGGCCCTGACCCAATCTCAAACATATTTTGATTTTTAAAAACACACTTGAGGGGACCAGCAGTTAACGTAATGGTTATGTCGCTGAACTCCCATGTAGTCAACCGTGGACCCAGTGGCTTAAACTCATGCCAGGCACATGTGTGTGCATGCCAAGATCCCAAGAGGAGAATGGAGGAGAAGGGATTGTGATGTGGCCATCCCCCATGGGGGGTGATTTCTCGCTTTCTGTCTCTCTGTTTTTCTCTTTCTGGCGAGCGCACATGCCCTATAGTAAAAACCTCCCCCCGCCCCCCAAAAAAATACACTTGAGAAACAGTACTCTTGAAGGTTTACTTTCTGTGGGTAGAAATTAAGTTTGAATCATCCAGATATTATCTTTATCACTTTCAGGAAGGCGGGTGAACTCAGCAGAGCTGGCCCTGCCCTCCCTGGCAGATACGTAGTAACTGGACGTAGGGTAAGGGGTGCACTCAACGAGCGACACAGGCAGTACTACACATGGCCCTGCAGACACAGGTCAAAGGGCATGGTTATACCACAGCGAAAACTGAGGGGAAAAATATTCTTCCAGAAGTCTCTCTCTGCTTCAGGCCACCACCCACTCTCTGTGCATGTAGGGGCCATTTCAACACCTTACATCAATATCGAGGCACTTTATCTGAGGCCAGCCCCATTCCCTGTGACAAAGGGGCTGGATCCACATGGCTGACTGTGTGGTGCGAGTCCTGACCTCAGTGAGCTGAGAAACGCGCTAGGCGTGTGTGCTTGCTCAGGACCTCGCTAGGATGGAGAGATGGAGGCAGGACTGTGGTGTGACCACATCCCACTGGAGGGCACCTTCCGTCTTTCCCTCTCTGTCTCTCTTTAGCTTGTGCCACACCCTCTGGAAGTTTTTTAAAAAATAAATAAAATGATAAAGTTACCTCATCTGGTCTGGCGATGACACCATCGTCATCGTAGTCATCATCACGGTCCCTGCTGTGACTACCTGAGGCAGAGAGCAGGATGCCAGTTTTCTTTCCTTTTCTTCCCACACCCCCAGAGAGGTTTTTGCTCTAGGGCAAGTGCACTTGCCAGAAAGACAGAGAAACAGAGAGACAGTGAGAAATCACCCCTGAGGGAGGATGGCCACACTCCATTCTCCTCTTGGGGGTTTGGGCATGACCACACACGCGCCTGGCATGAATTTAAGCCACCAGGTCTGCGACTTGAACTGCAACTGACCACGTGCGAATCCAGTGACATAACTATTATGACATGTGCTGGTCCCAAGGATGCCCGTTTTCAGCTGGGGAAACTGAAGCTGAGAAAAGTCACATGTTTCCCAGACTACTCTGACAATAGCTGGTGAACACAACCCTTGAACCCAGGACTTGTGATTCCAAAGGCCAGGCTCCTCCCACAGATGCTTGGGCAATTGCTAGCCCTTAAAAAACTTTACAAATCAAATTTAATAACGTATAATTTTTTTAAAAAAATAACAATGTTCTCTAAATATAAAATGGATCAAAACCCTTATAATGAACTGGTGGTGTGGCAGCTGTTGACATGATTACCTTTTTATTTTTAATTTGTGCTGGCATGTCATCTTTCTTTTTCCCTGTTGTTAAATGTTTCATGCTCCAGTCTATGAATCTTACCAGGATTTTGTAATGTTCACGCTAAGCCAGATCTTTTTTTTGCCAGTTCCACTCTTAGAAAAATTCACAAGATCATAAAGATTCAGGGTTCTGTGGGAACGAGCAGTTAGCGTAATGGCTATGTCGCTGGACTCCCATGTAGTCGACCGCGGTTCGCGTCCCAGACCCGGTGGCTTAGAACTCACGCCGGGCGCGTGTGCGTGCGTGCCCAGGATCCCGAGAGGAGAATGGAGGAGAAGGGATTGCAACGTGGCCACCCCCCCTGGGGGGTGATTTCTTGCTTTCTATCTGTCTCTCTCTGTCTGGTGAGTGCATGCGCCCTATAGCGAAAACCTATCAAAAAAAAAAAAAAAAAGATACAGGGTTCTGAAAATTGCTTATAGATAACTGGTTTGATGCTGTCACTTTTACAGGCGCTTTGACCTGAATCTTGTCCTTGTTACCCCCAAGGTTGTCTTTGGGGACCCACTGTGGCCTTGTCACCCTTTGAAGGGTGAAATTAATGAATAATGAGGATGCTGCTGTAACTCCTGGACTTAGTTCATAGTTCACGGTTTGTGAGCAGAAGAGTCTAAAGTTCTAATCAGCAGGCAGAGCTGCCCTGAGGACTGTATGCTAGATTTAATCACTGGGTTAAAATATAAACAGCAGCTACCCTTAGGTTCCAGTTTCTGCATGACATTCCTTATCTCCTAGACCAGGTTCATCTGGAGCACCAGTGACTCCCAAGCCACCCCTGGCTCCTGCTAACCCCTCTGACTTCCACTGGCTCCAGAGTCCTCAGTGAGGCGGGCCATCTGCACCAAGAGTTACAAGCGCAGCAAGTAAGTAACAAGGTGTGATTACTGAAACCTGTGGATAAGGAAGGGGGGGCCCAGCTTTCTCCCATTTAGTTATTGAGCTTCTGGGCAGAATCACCAGCCCGAGCTCACTTGGCCCAGGCCCAGGTGACCTTAGAGGAGGACAAAGCCACCTCTCTGCCCCATTTATGGGCATACAAGTGCTTGAGTACTTGCAAGGAGGCAGAGGAGTCAGACAGCACTGAGTCTTCTGTGTACACTGCTACACACACTGCCTGGTAGTTCGTTATGAAGTTGAATCAAAGGGGAGAGGTTGGATTTTCAATCCAAAGGTACGTCAGTCGTATACCTTAGTTCTCGCATCAACAGCTTCTAACGTGGTCTGAGACAACGGTTTGGGGCTTGTCTACCAAATACTGGCATTTGGGGGTACGAGGCCAGCCCCTGTGGACTGCACTAACTTGTGCTCATCTGTCATCTTGGTTTTTTCTTGTTTTTATGCTCCGTTCTACGCATGCTATTGAAATTTCATAATGTTCATGCTATTGCCAGGTCTTTTTTGTTGCTAATCCCACTCCCGTAAAAATTCACAGGATCCTGGGACCAGCAGTTAGCGTAATGGCTATGTCGCTGGACTCCCACGTAGTCAACCGCAGTTCACGTCCCAGACTCGGTGGCTTAAAACTCACGCCGGGAACGTGTGCGTGTGTGCCCAAGATCCCGAGAGGAGAATGGAGGAGAAGGGATTACAATGTGGCCATCGTCCCTGGGGGGTGATTTCTCGCTTTCTGTCTCTCTCTCTCTCTCTGGCGAGCGCACGCGCCCTATAGCAAAAACCTCTAAAAAAAAAAAAAGAAAAATTCACAGGATCCTAAAGATCCAGGGTTTGAAAACCACGTGTAGATATCCAGTTCGATGCCATAACTTTTATAGGCAGAGACTGAGTCTTGTCCTTGGTTGTCCCCAAGGCTCTGTCCTTGGGAACGCACTGTGGCCTTGTTAGGGGCAGGGTGGGCTAAGAGCCTATAAAGTTTGCTATCTGGTGTAAGTGGTTAGGGACACGCTTGAGGAAGTGAAGAACTGCAGCCAGAGGACAGAGATCCTAGAACAGGACCCTGCTCCAACCAAAGTCTCTTAGTAGCTTGTGCTCCTTGTTCCCAGGGCTGAGGTGGGCACCCCTTTGCTCACCCTCCTTACCTTCCAGCAGAATCTGCTGTCTCCGATTGCTCCGGAGAGGCCACAGCCCCTTGAAAACGTGTCGTCCTGCAATCTGTGGAAGCAGCGTTCTGAGAAGGGTCACGTGTGTGAGATGGGGAAGGGAGCAGAGAAGGAAGGGACTGCAGAAGGGCTGGATACGAGTCCGACAGACCAGTGAAGCAGGCTTCCTGGCAAATGCATAGTGAGCCACACTGGAAAGTTAAACATGGCCGAGTGGTACAGGGTGGGGCTCAGACGCAGTCATCCGTTCCTTTCTGACACCAAGGATAAGGTCTCCCGGTCAAGGGAAAATACCCAGATCCCACATGGCCGACTGTGGGTCACCTCCTGCCCTGGCAGATGGAAAAGCACACTGGGTGCGTGTGCATGTGGCCTCAAAATCCCAGAGGGGTGGAGAAACGGAGGAAAGGAACTGCGGCATGAGCCGGTCCCACTGGAGGTTCTCGCTCTCTCTCACACACACCCTCTGGCAAAGGAAAAAAGAAAAACTTAGTAAGATTTTTGCCTGGAAACTCCCAAGCCTCCCAGGGCTCGTGGGGCCTTTTGTGTAAGTGCTGTGACTTCTTCACGGTGGGCCCAGTCCATGGTTCCTCTTTGTAAGTAATTGGATCCAAACAAGGGTGTATGTTCTAGTAACTCTGTAGTTGTTTGAACAAATAAGTAAATTGAAAGAAAAATAATATTTTTATTTCATCCTTATCACAGTTATCCAATAGGGGAATTCATGTTTCCATTAGAAACTGCACTTCTCAAACTGGGGTCAGATTGGTCATGCGCTCGCTCTCCCTTTCCTGTTCTGCCAGGGTTCTCCTGCAGAACTGCTCACAAAGATCCAAGGTCACTAAACGGAACCTGGCCTGTTGCTTATTGAAACTAAGGCCATCTTGACCTAGTTAATACTTGGTGCAGTGTTCAACAGACCAAATCTCTGTGCTCTCCTCAAACACTTTAAATAACTCTGCAGTTGGGAAAGACAGCCCTGGCCTCATGCTCTGACCTTCTGGATTATCCCAAAAACCTGAACTGAACTCACAGTGTGACTTAGTTGATTACACATTTGCATTTTAATTATTTAGAGGATATAATATAAAACCCATGGGAAAGAACAGTCATTTCTAACCTCATGAGTAAAAATAGGTGACGTTTGTTGCAACTGAAAGTAATCTCTCAACTCATTTAGCAATTTCTTGTTGCGTAAGTTTCTTTTTATTTATTTATTTATTTTTATTTTGGGGGGAGGTTTTCGCTATAGGGCATGTACGCTTGCCGGAAAGACAGAGACAGAGAGACAGAAAGCGAGAAATCACCCCCCAGGAGGGATGGCCACATCACAACCCCTTTTCCTCCATTCTCCTCTCGGGATCTTGGGCACGCATGCACATACACCTGGCGTGAGTTTAAGCCACTGGGTCCGGGACTCGAACCGCAGTCAACTATATGGTAGTCCAGTGACATAGCCATTATGATAACTGCTGATCCCGCTTATGCTTCTTTTATTCATTCACTTTTATCTGCCTTCCCAATTTAGTCATATTTTAAAAATTTTTATTACTTATTTCTTTCATACTTGGTTGACTTTAGAGGCTCTCTTCATTAAAATTATAATAATAATACATGTTTTAAAAATCTTCCAACAAATGACCAAATTTTTATCGAATATCCACATAAGAAGAAATACCATTTTAAATTATGTTTACATTTGCATATTGCACTCTCATAACTAGTAGCATCAGTGTAATTTTTATTCTAATATAATTTCCTATTGTGTTATTCATCACCGTGAAAGTAGAATAGTCACTGATTGGAAATTATTTTTAGCTAAAAAGGAAATAAATAAAGAGGAAAAACCTTTTTCTTACAAAGTACATTTAAAATTTTTAAATCAGGGCCAGTAGGTGGCATGGTGGTTGGGATGCTAGACTCCCACATGGCCAGCTATGGTTCAAGTCCTGGACCTGGTGGCTTGCTTTCTCACTTTCTCTCTGGCTCTCTGATAACTATCTATGTCAAGTTAAAAAAATAATAATAATAAATGAAATAAGTAATTCTTTAAAATTGTTTTAAATCATTTAGGTTCCATATAATCAATACTTGAACAGAGGTTACAGGCATTACTTGTTCCCCGAGAGTAAGGGTGGTATTCACGCTGCCTGCCTGTTGCTCATACATGCCCGTGTGTGCTTTACCAAACACGGAGAACAACTCAGGCAACACACTAGGAGGATTTGAATCAGAAAATTAAACACAGAAACAGAAAACTTTCCAGGGTCATTTCAAAGCAGCAGTCCCCAACATTCCTGGTACCAGGAATCGGCTTCAGGGAAGACAATCCCTCCATGGACAGGGTGGCTGGGGACTCGGTCTTGGGATGACGCGAGCACACCACATCCACCATGCACCCCATTTCCACCATATTGCAATATACAATGAAACAAAAATGGGGTTCACGCTCCATGAGAACTAATACTGCTGCTGCTCCGACAGGAGGTGAGCTCAGGAGGCGATGCCCGTGGTGAAAACACAGACGCAGCCTCGCTGGGTGGCTTGTTGCACAGCACAGTGGACCAGCACCAGTCCATGGCCTGGGCTTTGGAGACCCTGCTTTCAAATTTATCTTGCACCCTCTTTGTTTCTTTTCCTCTCTAACCTTTTATCTTTTCATCATTCTATTTCCTTACTCATTTCCTTCATTTTCTATAAGACACTTATATATACAATTCTAGTTTTTCCCAATGGCTCTAATTACAAATATTCTGTAATTTTCTCCATAAACCAACCCCAGTTGGTCAAGCCATATAGCCACAAAATATAAAATTAAAAAAGAATCTCCTGAAGATATTAAAAATCACATAGCAACATCTGCTGGGGCGGGGCACAGTATGTCCCAACTGTTTTTATTTTATTTTATTTTTTTAGTTTGCTGTAAGGCACGTGTGCTTACCAGGGAGAGACAGAAAGGGAGAAAGAAAGTGAGAAAGCACCCTACCGGGGGTGATGACCACACCAAAACCCCTTCTCCTCTATTCTCCTTCCAGGATTTTGGGCACACACGCACTTGCACTTGCTGTGTTTTTTAAGCTGCCGAGTCTAGGACTCGAACTGTGCTATCAGTCATGTGGGATCCAGCTGTCTTAAACAGCATGCCACCTGCCTGACCCTGTTTTTACATTTCTACATATTAGTTGTTTTATTTTTACAACAAACTTCTGAGAACAGTTGTACTTCCAACTTCATATTAAGGAAGAGAAAAGGGAGACACAGAAGCACTTGCCTCAAGTATACGCTTGGAGCCAGCACCACACCTGAAACCTGGCCTCTGCCTCCTGACGCCCTAGGGTGCGTCATGGAGCCTCGCGGAGATCTGCTCAGGGAAGGCTGCCCGCTGCCACTGCCCCAAGTCGTCATGGTGGCTTGGGGACAGGACTTCTACTTTTTGTACATTTGATAAGAGGTCACTTTGGAGCCAGCAAGTGCTGTGGAAGTTGAGGAGGCTGAATCCCATATGGCCAACTGCACAGTTTGAGTCCCGGACCCACTTGCTTGGAAAACATATCAGGTGCATGTGCCTATGTGCTCAAAATCCTGAAAGGAGAAATGAGAAATGGAGGAGAAGGGATTGTAGTAAGCCCTATAAGTGACAGGCCACGCCCTATAAGAGAAGATTTATCACTTTCTTCCTCTCTCCCTGTCTCTCTCCAGCAAGTGCACAC
The DNA here is from genome assembly GCA_026018925.1 of Tupaia tana. Classification (NCBI taxonomy): domain Eukaryota; kingdom Metazoa; phylum Chordata; class Mammalia; order Scandentia; family Tupaiidae; genus Tupaia; species Tupaia tana. The sequence continues at coordinate 55,606,868 of JAKSZU010000017.1, forward strand.
ACAATCTAGAAAGTTAAAAAAAAAAAAAAAAAAAGGAAAAAGAAAAAGAAAAAAATGGCCACTTTGAAGAAGAACCTCTGACCCAGGATATTAGTTCTCAGCAAACACTTGCTCAATTGTTTTTTTTAATTGAAAAGGATATCAGGTTATGAAAGAGTTCATTTTGCTCATCAGGAAATCAAAACATTGCCAAGTCTTCACAGGGCCACATGCTGCTGTGCATAGCGGCAAAAGCACCTGCGTATATGCAATTCCTTCTCCTTTTCCCTGGAGGCATTTTCCCCATAATACTGGGTATTCTTTGTGAACACCTGTGAGGTCCCACAAGCATTACTAGCATCATATTCTATCTTGCAAATGAAGAAACTGTAGCCCAAATAGGGGAAGCACCGACTTGTGACAGAGCAGGGTCTGACACAGGTGTGCTGGCCGCACCCACACACAGTGGCCTCTGTCCATCAGGCCCTGTCCCAACCTCCCCCTCAGGGAATCTGCTAGCTCTCCTGGTACCTCATTTCCTGCTACAGAAAATGGCTCGCTCTGCTGTACTTTATATGGTGCCTGAGAAAAGGCTCCTTTTCGTTTCACTCAAAATTCTCTATGGAGCGTCTCTTATAACCTGCTCCTAGGGCTGCCCGGACAGGCGACTCGGCAGGGAACCAACAGCTAAAGTGTCTGTGGCCGAGCTGCGTCTCCCACGTTTCCAAACCCAAAAACTAAAACGTGCCTGTCCAACTCTGAGGAGCCAGTCCGTCTGCCGCAGAGACGATGACATGTTTTGGACAATCATGTCTCTGCAGGCGCCTCTGCACTCCCAGACTTACACACCTGAGGAGATAAAGTAGGCACAAAACCAAATTCTGTTAAAAGCGAAGTTAGAAATAACGGGATGTGAGAAACACATGTCAGGGGGCCGGCAGGTGGCATGGTGGTTAAGGATGTTGGACTCCCACATGGCTGACATTGGCTCGAGCCCTGGACCTGGCAGTTTGCTTTCTCACTTTCCCTCTCTTTCTCTTGCTTGCTTGTTCTGTCCTTCTCTGGGCAAATTAAAATAAATGAATAAATAAATACATAAGTGAAATACAATTTTTAAAAAAGAAACACATGTCGGAGATATTAGACACGATGTCTGACGTCATACGCCTGAGTGCTGATGTGTGCAGAGGCGAGCAGGGCTCACTGATGTGAACGGCTGCAGAGGAAAGCTGTTTTACAGTTACATCAGCTTAATAACTCACTAGCAATTAACTAGGCCCTTGGTATGTTCCAGAAACTGTCCTAAGCCACTTTACGTGGGTTAACTCACTTGATTCCAATCAAATACTGCAAGGAAGTTACAGTACCTTTATTTTCTCCACTGTTATGATGCACAGGGCTCAAAAGATCTGTCCAGGATCATGCAGCAGTGACTGACAGAGCTGGTTAGCAAGGCAGCCCGATTAGGGTCTGGTTCTGAACTAAAGCTCTCAGGGCACTTATGAGTCCAGCTCCCACGTGGGGCCTGGGGCCAGAACCTCCAGCTGTGCCAGTGGCAAGGACCGGACCCTGTGCCTGAGGAAGCAGTGTCAGGGTGAGAGGAGAGGGATGGTTTTCCAAAACTCTCCCCGTTAGCCACCTCCCACCGCCTCTGGTGACCAGAGGGGCCTGGCAGGTCCCTGGGCAGGTGACTCACAGGTAGCTACCCAGCACCCGCCGTGCCCAGGATGGCTGCCTCCTGGTCCCACCTGCAGCCTCTGCGCGCCCCTGCGGATGTCACCACCCCAGGCGGGGCCTTGTAAATGTGATGTAAGACTGTCTGAGGAAGTGACCCCTTCCCTAGTGTGTTCCTCTCCATTCTGGGGCAGAGCCAGGAGACTGGAGGCTCCGCAGGCCGGCGTGGAGCCCGCCCAGGCGGGTCCGATTTCAGTCGTTCTGCCAGAAATGCAGCCTCCACCCACCGCACTGCGGGGGACATTTAGCGCCCTCTGTGACCCCGCTCATTGTCCCACTCCAGGGGCCGCCTGGGACGAGCCCTGCAAACCCCTTCAACTTCCAGATGCTTTTCCTGACTTGCTAGCGCGGCCAAGGCAGGGTGGGAACTGGGTGAATAAAGAGCTTGCTTGGTCCCCGCAGGAGGAATGGCCCAGCGCGTGGCCGTCGTGGGAGCCGGGGTCAGCGGCCTGGCCGCGGTCAAGTGCTGCCTGGAGGAGGGGCTGGAGCCCACCTGCTTCGAGAGGAGCGACGACCTCGGGGGGCTGTGGCGGTTCACCGTAAGTGGGGTGCGGCGGCTCCGTGGTGTGAGGAGCGCCTGGCCTTCCCTTCCCGGAGGGCTGGTGCGGAGGCGAGCTGAACCGGCAGGAGGGCTGGGAATGGCAGGGCTGAGGCCGGCGCGGGCTGGCCGGAGCGGGAGCCCCCGGCTCCTCGAGAACTTTATCCAGAGCCAAGAGAAGAGCTACCAAAGGTGCCAGCGCAGCGCGAAGGAGAAAGGAGTGCCAGCGACACCTGGGCGAGCCCGGGGAGGGGAGAAGGGAAGGCCAGAGCCCAGGCTGCAGGGCTGCGGGGAGTGGGAAAGCGCGAGGGCGCCGCGGACCCGCCGCTGTCACCTGCGGCCTCCCGAGCCCTCGCCGTCCGCGCTGCTCTCCAGCCTCTGCACAGGCGCGTCCACAGCCCGGCCGCTGCTCGGCGTCCCAGGCCACGCGGACCCGATCCGCACAGTGAGAGCCTGAGTCCGCTCTTCCCTGAACACACGGAGGCGGTGTTCTCAGGTGTCCCACTGGAGCAGGGACCGAGGGATGAGGAGCAGGACAGGGACCTTGGAAACCCACCTCGCTGGGTCAGCGCCCTGCCTGGGGCCACAGAAACCCTGAACTAGGCAGAGAACAGGGCCTGTGAGTCCCTGGCTCGCCATCAACTCTCGGAAAACTCCAACCGCCCTCCTTCAGGGCAAAGGCATTTCCCATGAGCTGTGAATGAGCTGAGGAGAGAATGGTCAGGACTGTGAGGAGGTGCCAGGTGCTGGTCAGGGGTGGTGAGGAGGAGCCAGGTGCGGGTCAGGGGTGGTGAGGAGGTGCCAGGGGTTGGTCAGGGGTGGTGAGGAGGTGCCAGGTGCGGGTCAGGGGTGGTGAGGAGGAGCCAGGTGCGGGTCAGGGGTGGTGAGGAGGTGCCAGGGGTTGGTCAGGGGTGGTGAGGAGGTGCCAGGTGCGGGTCAGGGGTGGTGAGGAGGAGCCAGGTGCGGGTCAGGGGTGGTGAGGAGGAGCCAGGTGCGGGTCAGGGGTGGTGAGGAGGAGCCAGGGGTTGGTCAGGGGTGGTGAGGAGGTGCCAGGTGCGGGTCAGGGGTGGTGAGGAGGTGCCAGGTGTGGGTCAGGGGTGGTGAGGAGGAGCCAGGGGTTGGTCAGGGGTGGTGAGGAGGAGCCAGGTGCGGGTCAGGGGTGGTGAGGAGGAGCCAGGGGTTGGTCAGGGGTGGTGAGGAGGTGCCAGGTGCGGGTCGGGTGGTGAGGAGGAGCCAGGGGTTGGTCAGGAGGGGTGAGGAGGTGCCAGGTGCGGGTCAGGGGTGGTGAGGAGGAGCCAGGTGCGGGTCAGGAGTGGTGAGGAGGAGCCAGGGGTTGGTCAGGAGGGGTGAGGAGGTGCCAGGTGCGGGTCAGGGGTGGTGAGGAGGAGCCAGGGGTTGGTCAGGGGTGGTGAGGAGGAGCCAGGTGCGGGTCAGGGGTGGTGAGGAGGAGCCAGGGGTTGGTCAGGGGTGGTGAGGAGGTGCCAGGTGCGGGTCAGGGGTGGTGAGGAGGAGCCAGGTGCGGGTCAGGAGTGGTGAGGAGGAGCCAGGGGTTGGTCAGGGGTGGTGAGGAGGAGCCAGGGGTTGGTCAGGGGTGGTGAGGAGGTGCCAGGGGTTGGTCAGGAGTGGTGAGGAGGTGCCAGGTGCGGGTCAGGGGTGGTGAGGAGGAGCCAGGTGCGGGTCAGGGGTGGTGAGGAGGTGCCAGGTGCGGGTCAGGGGTGGTGAGGAGGTGCCAGGTGCGGGTCAGGGGTGGTGAGGAGGAGCCAGGTGCGGGTCAGGGGTGGTGAGGAGGAGCCAGGTGCGGGTCAGGGGTGGTGAGGAGGTGCCAGGGGTTGGTCAGGAGTGGTGAGGAGGTGCCAGGTGCGGGTCAGGGGTGGTGAGGAGGTGCCAGGTGTGGGTCAGGGGTGGTGAGGAGGAGCCAGGTGCGGGTCAGGAGTGGTGAGGAGGAGCCAGGTGCGGGTCAGGGGTGGTGAGGAGGAGCTAGATATCATTTGACCTGGCCTCAGCGGGCCCCCAGGGGTAAAGAGAAGACAGCATCCTCCAGCACAGAAAGGTGGGACTTAGAGCTAGAGGAAAGCAGTCCTTTTCTAGCTCCTGAGAGGACAAGGTTCCCAGTGTAGTTACAGTTCTTCAGCGCAGGCCATCTTGGCTCACGTAAAGAACCACAGTCTTGAGGCCAGCAGGTGGTGTAGTGGTGGCTAAGGTGCTGGACCCCCACATGGTCAACCACGGTCCTGAGGCTCATTGGGTGAAGGTGCTACGCTGGATTAGTCATGTCTGCATGTACGTGGGAGACAGGTGTTGGCTCTGTCATCCTGCGGCGATGTCCACAGTTGAATACCAGGAAGGATGGCTCTTGGAGTCTTTTGGAGAGTCCCCATGCACTATGATCACAACCAGTGACTGGGCACATTTTAAGGTTGTGGTTCATTTTTGTTTTGTTAGCTTTTATTTATTTTCTTTAAAAGTTTTTGTCCCAGATCTGGAGGCTTGAACCCCATGCCAGGTGCCTGGGTATGCATACCCAGAGTCCCAGGAGGAGAGTGGAGGAGAAGGGATTGCAGCATAGTCATACCCCCGAGCGATTTCTCACTTTCCCACTGTCTGTCTCTCTCCAGTGAGTGCAAGCACGCTTTGGCAAAAACCTTAACAATAAATAAATACATAAATAAATAAAACAAAAATATCTGCAGTCTTAAAATGTGCTCTGTGTCCAGATCATGGATGTGATCGTCAGTGCGTGGGGACTCTGCAAAAAGACTCCAAGAGAGCATCTGTCCTGACATTCAAACTGTGACCATCCCCACAGGATGGCAGAGCCCTGCATCTGAGCCAACACCAGAGTCTCCCACATGTGCAGACGTTACTAATCCAGCAGAAGACCTGCCCCAGCAAGTCTCAGAACCTTTTTTTTTTTTTTTTCTTTTTTTGGAGAGGTTTTTGCTATAGGGCGCGTGCGCTCGCCAGACAGAGAGAGACAGAGAGATAGAAAGCAGGAAATCACCCCCCCAGGGGGGATGGCTACGCTGCAATCCCTTCTCCTCCATTCTCCTCTTGGGATCTTGGGCATGCACGCACACGCGCCCGGCGTGAGTTTAAGCCACCGGGTCCAGGACTCGAACCGCGGTCGACTACGTGGGAGTCCAGCGACATAGCCATTACGCTAACTGTTGGTCCCTCTCAGAACCTTTTTTACAGAGCATTCCATGGATGTGAGTCGCTCAGAGCTGGGAACTGGCTCGAAAGACGCAGCTGTCCTATTAAGTAGTGAGAGTTATTTGGCTTAAGTGATCTCAGTCAAAGCAAAGTCTGAGCCGAAAGGGGGCCTGTGGGAAGCCAGGGAAGACTTGTGTGCAGGATGGAAAGACTTGCGGGTGTCTGAGGGTAAAGGCAAGTTTCCAGTTGGCAAGAAGTGATCAAATAGAGTCTAAGTGCAAATGGGGACCAGACCCTGGCAGAAGACTGGGAAGAAGACTGCAGGACAAATGGAGGTTATCCCTGGAAAGGCGGGGAGCTGCGAGCCACCTTCCCCAGAGACAGACAGGATGGGAATGTGGACACAAGAGAAATGCAGAGGTGGAGAGGAGATGCAGGAGCACCCAGGCTGGGCCCCAGTGCTCAGGGAAACATGGCAGCTGTGGAGGGTGCAGAGGGGCAGAGGGAGTGAGGTGGGACAAAGAACAGAAAGAACAGAGAATGTCATGAAAAGACACGGTGGGAAACGTGATGGGACATCAGACAGATAAGGGAGAGGATTGCAAGCAATAGCCAGACAAATGGCACCAATTAGCAATCATTCCACCTGTTAGGTCATTTGTAAAATTTCCAAAACATAGAAAGAATTTAAAAACCAGGGACAAGCTGAATTATGATGGGGCTGGGAAGACCCAACCCCACTTTTCTTTAGCAGCCCCCTCTCTCACTTTCTCAATTTTTTATCACCACGCATGGCTGCTAGCATCCCCCCTTGACCCAGCATCTCTGTGAGACCTGGAGATTCCCCTAAAGCCTGATTGAAAACCCCTACAGAAAAGGGGCCTGAAGGCCTTCCAGTTCAAACCTGCTCTAGGTCTCCTGAGTCTCTCTGGAGACTCCCCTCCTCCCTTCCTAACTCATGCTGCAGAGGGTCCGTGGCAGAGCCCTCGCACTCCGAGCAGGCAGCCCACTGCACACTGCAGAGCTATGGAGCCGCAGCGGTGAGCTGAGCCAAGGGGGTCGTTATTACCCACTAAGGGCAGCGGGAACCCCAGTGCAAAAACAAAGAAGCCAACAGCAGAAATCCTATATAGCACATGTGGAGACAGTTTCTGTTTTCAAGCAGGCAAAGGCCCAAAGATTACAGAGATTATAAACTGGTGCTCTGACTAGACACAAGCATGTGCCGGTCTGCAGGAGAGAGGAGGCAGGCCAAGGTGCAATGGGAAAGAAAGCATGTCCTGCCCAGGGGACCGTCAGGAGGAGAGCGAGCCACTGGAAAAGAGCTACTGCCGACTGCCGACTCCGATGTGGGCAGCACGCGGCTGTGGACACCCGTGCCCCTCCCACCCCCCACAGGCACGCGGCTGTGGACACCCATGCCCCTCCCACCCCCCCACAGGCACGCGGCTGTGGACACCCGTGCCCCTCCCACCGCCCACAGGCACGCGGCTGTGGACACCCGTGCCCCTCCCACCCCCCACAGGCACGCGGCTGTGGACACCCGTGCCCCTCCCACCCCCCACAGGCACGCGGCTGTGGACACCCGTGCCCCTCCCACCCCCCACAGGCACGCGGCTGTGGACACCCGTGTCCCTCCCACCGCCCACAGGCTCTCGGGAGGCAGACAGCTCTCAGAAAATCACACTACATAGGCTGGTTGCCCAATTACAAAGTAATACTTGAAGAAACAAAAATTAATCACTAAAAATTAATCTTACTTTAGATTTTTTTTTTTTTAGAGAGATTTGCTGTAGGGTGTGTGCCCTCACCAGAAAGAGAGACAGAAAACGAGAAATCACCCTCCGGGGGACATAGCCATGCCACAGTCCCTTCTCCTCCGTTCTCCTCTTGGGATCTTGGGCACACACACACACACACACACACATACCTGGCGTGAGTTTCCTGCTGCTGGGTCTGGGATTCAAACCGCGGTTGACCATGTGGGAATCTAGTGATGTAACCATTATGCCGCTTACTGGTCATTTAGAGAATTGTTTTTAAAGCTTGTTTATTTCTCCACAAGTGAAAGTAACAAAGTGAGAGACAGAGAGACATCACCCCCAAAAGGGCCCTGACACTGCAATCCAACCTCAGCCAGCCCCAGACCACAGGGAGTGTGCCCAGCGTACTTGGGAAGGTCTCTGGATGCAAACCCAGAACCTTCTATGTGGACTGGCATCTACATGTCAGGACTCCCACTCAAGTCTTAACAGGATCTGGAAGCACTGGTCTGGAGAATTGTGCTTCTCAAACTGTAGACATCAGCCAACATTCTTTTTTCTTCTTTCCCTGTAGTGTACATGCATTCACTGGAAAGAGTCAGAGAGAGAAAGAAGGAAACTGAGAAATCACCCCCCAGGGAGGAAGGCCACATCACAATCCCTTCTTCTCTAGTCTCCTCTTGGGATTTTGGGCATGCACTAACATGTGCCCAGCATATTTTCAGCTGCCAGGACACATTTTTCTTTGAAAATACAGAGATAAGCAATTAATATAGCCAATCACCTCTATACTTGTACATTTTTGTGAAACTAACAAAACAATTTGTGTGAAATAGCATTTCTCTATATTACATATCTATAGGTATACTTTAAATAGACATTGTTGGGACCAGCAGTTGGTGTAATGGCTATGTCACTGGACTCCCATGTAGTCGACCACAGTTCGAGTCCCAGACCAGGTGGCTTAAACTCACGCTGGGCGTGTGTGCATGTGTGCCCAAGATCCCGAGAGGAGAATGGAGGAGAAGAAATTGCAGTGTGGCCATCCCCCTGGATGGTGATTTCTTGCTTCCTGTCTCTCTGTCTCTCTCTGTCTTTCTGGTGGGCACATGCACCCTATAGCAAAAACCTCTCCAAAAAAAAATATATATATATATATGTTGTTTATAATAAAATATGAAGTTTTCATATGATAAATTTGCTTCTTCTTTGTCAATTTACCTGATCTGTATTGACTGTATGACAATGATCTTACACTCTTTGCAGAGGATGGATGATTTCTAGAGGAATGCTGATTGGAAGGGAACAGACCTTAATGCAATCTTAGCAAGTTTGGGGTAGTTTTGCTTTTGCTTTTGTTTTGTTTTTGTTTTTGTTTTTAATTACTATTCAAAATAAAATAGGTAGTGCTGTATTAAAAATTTTATTTTCAATATTTTATCAGTAACTAATTCAAATTATTTATCCTGTAAGATTATAGTTAAATAGAAATAGCTTTCAATGAAAAAGATGCCAGATTTTATGTGTTTTTGGGTAACAGTTTCTAACCACCCTTTAACATCACACATCATAACATAGTCCTGCAGCATGAGACCAGTGCAGGGCTCAGACTCCAGGCAACACAGAGCCCAAGTGGGACAAACCAAGGCTGATCCATGTCCTGTGCTCTGAGAATGAGTCCACTTGCTTGGATATTGGACAGTGTTAAATTGTTGCTGTGCAAGTTTCCCCATGCATCATGCATTCCTCAGTTCTTGCATCTGTCTTGTCACAGGCTGTCACGGCTCACACAAGTGCTGCTCTGCAGGCTACATTTGCTTAGCACAGCTTTAGACGTTTCAGCAGGAAAAGTGATCAGCATTTAGATAGTCGCCATTCTCAGAAGCCTTTTAGCCTCCAGTTTTCCAGCTATATTCTAGATAAGTGAGGCTGTCAGATGTGGGGCCACAGATAAGTAGGTGACAGTCATTGAGATAAGTAACATTAATTTATTTATTTACCTTTTTTTTTTTAGAGAGAGATTTTTGCAACAGGGCATGTGCGTTTGCCAGAAAGACAGAGAGACAGAGAGGCCGAAAGTGAGAAATCACCCCTTCCACCCCAGGGTGGATGGCCATGCCACAACCCCTTCTCTTCCATTCTCCTCTTGGAATTTGGAGAACATATGTACACATGCCCAGTATGAGGGTTTTTGTTTTTTTGTTTTGCTTTGTTTTGTTTTTCTATAGGGCGAGTGCACTCACCAGAAAGACAGAGACAGAAAGCGACAAATCACCGCCCGGGGGATGGTCACACCACAATCCCTTCTCCTCCATTCTCCTCTCGACATCTTGGGCACACATGCACACGCACCCAGCGTTAGTTTAAGCCACCAGGTCCAGGATTCAAACTGTGATCGACGACATGGGAGTCCAGAGACATAGTCATTACACCAACTGCTGGTTCCCAGTATGAGGTTTTTAAGCTGCCAGGTCCAGGATTCAAAACTCGGTCAACTACGTGGGAGTCCAGTGATGTAACCATTATGCCATCTGCTGGTCCCAGAGATAAGTAACATTAATTTAAACCATACATATAAGTTTTTTCTACAGGATGTGTGTGCTTGCCAGAGAGGCACACAGAAGGAAAGGGAAAGAGAAATCACCCCCAACGAAGGATGTTTGTGCCACAATCCCTTCTCCTTTAGTGTCTTCTTGGGATTGTGGGCATGCATGCTCACAAGCCACCCCATGTGGTTTTCAAGTCCCATCTGGGACTCAAAACTCTGCAGCCAGATATGTGGGATCCAGCACCATGCACCTGCTGACCCAGAAATGTTTATTATTTTATCTCTGTGATTGCTGCATTTTATGCAGCTTTAGATTCGTACTCTTTGAAGTATTTCTTCTCTATAGACGAGGCTGATGTTTCTGTTTTCACTTGTTCTTATAAATAAAATAATTTTTATTTCAGGAAAAAGAAACTGTATATATCTGAGATAGTAAATAATATTAAAATGTTAAGACTTTTCCATTGAAGTCAGGACACTCATTCTCTATAACAGCTAACACGACCTATGATTTGACCTGTGAGTAGAAATCGAAGGTGGGAAATTGGCTACTGTTATGTCAGGCACACAGATATCTAATTTGGAAACTTTTGACCGACTCTCCTCTCCTGAACCCTGAACCCAATTGGTCTTGAAATACTATGCATTCTACCATATTGACACCTCACGAATTCCACCTCTCTGAGTTCCATCTGCATCACCTCTGCTCAGGGGAATGTTAACAGCCAAGTGGGCTCATGTTTAGTCTCTTAACCAGTCTTCTTCCCTTAACTCATTTTTCATGGAACCAGAATTATCTTTCCAAAGTTTAAGATGAATCACTTCCATTTCAAGAATACTCCATGAAACCAAAGTACTTAACAGTTGTACATCAACCAAATACCACCTGACTACTCTATTTCCATATTCTCCTGCAGTTTGTAGTGATATTGGGTGAATCTAAGCAGGTGAGTTCATTCCAGGTTTATTTGCTAACATGCAATGAATGACACAGTAATTCTGATCATGAAACATACTCTAGGGTCTAACGTTTCTCATCTCCCAAAAGCAAACTAACAAATCCTACTACAAAGCTAGAAGGCAGCATATATCTTCTGAGCTGTTAAGCATAATGAGTGTCTGAAATTTCTGAAATGTTTATACTCATCCTGTGTGTATGTGTGTGTGCTGGCATGTATGCACACTCATGTGTATGCACTGTTCGTACAGGAATATGTTGAAGAAGGAAGAGCCAGTCTCTACAAGTCTGTGGTTTCCAACAGTTGCAAGGAGATGTCTTGTTACGCAGACTTTCCATTCCCAGAAGATTATCCAAACTATGTGCCAAATTCTCAATTCCTGGAATATCTCCAAATGTATGCAAATCGGTTCAACCTCCTGAAATACATCCAATTCAAGGTAAGACAGGAAACATTGTTTTGTTTGCAATATTTATGCCCAGATATCCTAATGGACCTAGAAAATATCAAACCGCATTTCAATGCAGCCAAATGCCTGCTCTTATAGACACTGAGGATGACTACCAACCCCCTGGGGAAGCACTTCTTGACTCTCCCTTCATAGGAATGGTTGTGTGCAGCAGTCCATACACAAGAGAACCAGGCTATCTAAAGGAAATCCTTTCCAGATGTCCTTGGGAATCGAAAAATCTTTGAATATTATTCTTCTCTGCCTTCCCATCATGGAGAATAGAGACATGAGGAAAGCAAAAGGGCAGGGACAAATGAATATATCCTCTTCCCCTCCTTCTTTCCTCCTTCCCTAAGAAAGACATGAAAATCTGTGTATGTTTCTTCTCCTACTAACCTCCACTATCAGAGCCAGGGATGGTGAGGAATTCATAGGAAATTACACAGCAGAACCACACAAATGAGACCAAAAATAATCTGACTAAAATAAGCCCAAGTGAGATCCACATGCATGCCTGTAAAGGTCTCTTCATCCCACCTCCATATTGTACAAGAGACATGGTAAAAATAAAGTGCTCTCGTGGATCCAGCAGATGGTGTGGTAGTTAAAGTGCTAGATTCCCACATGACCGATTGCAGTTCATGTCCTGGTGAAAATCACACCAGGTGGGTGTGCATGCATGCCCAAAGTCCTAAGAGGAGAATGGAGGAGAAGGTACTGCAGCATGGCCATCTCCCCTGTGGGGTGTGTGTGTGATTTCTCACTTTACCTCTCTCTGTCTCTGTCTGTCCCTTTCTCCCTGGCAAGCACATGCACCCTATAACAAAAACCTAAAAATAATTAAATAAATAAACAAATGAACAAACAAACAAATGAATAAATAAAGTGCTCTCACAATGAAAGTGGAAAACCCACAGAAATCATTTTAGAAATGTATCAGTGTTCCTGAATCAAGCATTTTCTGACTATTTACTGCCCAAGTCCATCTAAGTGCCCAACAGCCAATGAAAGAATTGGGAAAATGTGACACATGTACACTGTGGAATATACACAACCTAAAACAATAAAATTCTGTCATACAACACAACTGGATGAACATAGAAGATATCATGCTAAATGTAACAGCAGCCTATGAGCGCACACACCATCTGTTCCCACTTAGCACAAAATGAATGTCTGTACTCTGTAGAGGAAACTAAAGGACTCAGAAGCATAGGGAGAGAGAGTGATGGCAGATGCCAGGAATTGCATGAGAGCAGGGATTTCAAGAGAAGAGTTTTAATGTACACAAGAATGCACCTAGATTAGGGGAAGACGCTATGAGATGGTGAAACACAACACAGGGAAAAATATGGACACATCAAAACATACTTCCCCCAATATAGTAGAACTGTTAGCAAATGTGCACAACATAATGTAGTGTTCAATGTTGAAGAAGATGAATATGTGTATATTCCTGATTTGATTAGTATACACTGTATGCATGCTTGGGACAAAACCATATCATAACCCACAAAGTTGTACATCAAATATACATAAGCCAGAAGTTATAATAATTTTTTTTCCAAAAAACCTAGATGCTGGACCAGCCAGTGGAACAGTGGCTAAGACTCCTGGATCCCACATGACCAACTGTGTGCTTCAAGTCCAGGTGGTCTGAGAAACATGCCAGACACCTGTGCATGCATGCCCAAAAATCCCCAGAGGAGGGAGAAACGGAGGAGATAGGACTGTGGTGCAACCACCCCTCATAGGGGGTGCTTTCTCACTTTCTCTCTCTCTCTCTTTTCTCTCTTTCCCTCTCTTTTGATAGCACATGCACCCTCTGGCAAATTAAAAATAAATATATAAAAAGCTAGATATTAACCAAAATTTTAAGATAGTACATACAAACAGCTGTCTCTGAGAGGTGATTTATGCTTGATTTTTGTTTTTGTTTCTCGTTCCTTTCTATTTATTCCAAAATTTCAATGTTGAACATTTATAATTTTTATAATTAAAATTAAATTAATTTTGTGGTAACCTAGTAGTCAAGGGAGCCAAACCTCACATGGCCAATCCTGGTCCTGACAGCTTGAAAAACACACCAGATGTATGTGTACCACAGGTATGCCTAAAATCCAGACAGAACGCAGAAATGGAGAACTGTGGTGAGGATTGTGGCATGACCACCTCTCTCTGGGGTGCTTTCTCTCTCCTTTTTTTTTGTTTTGTTTTATGGGGTTTTTGTTTGCTTGCTTGTTCATTTTATTTTTGCCATAGGACTTGTGCACTTGCCAGAGAGAGAAAGAGAAAGACAGAGAGACGGAAAATGAGAACTCAGCCCCCAAGGGGGACGACCATTCTGCACTCCCTTCACCTCTATTTTCCTTGTGGGATCTTGGGCACACATGCGCATGAGCCCAGCATGATTTTCAAGCCACCAGGTCTGAGACTTGAACTGCAGAAGTCATATGGGAGTCCAACACCTTAACCACCAAACCACCTGCTGGGCCTTCTTTCTCTATTTTTATATCTCTATCTCTCTGTCTCTTTGGCAAGCACACATATCCTTTGGCAACTAAAAAATATTTTGAATGTTCTTAGCTAACTGAAAATTGATTTTTAGAAATGGCAGAGTTGCTAATTCTAGTCTAGAAGTCCAATAAGCAAGTTGCATATTAGTTACCAGTGAGCCCATGAAGAAGGATTTGAGAAGATCATCTTCTCTGAAAACTTAGAAAAAGAAAGAAAGGCAACAAAGACTCTTGGTTAGTGAATAATCTGTTGACTTATATTCAATTTATTAGACATGTATTTTCTGAATCAGAACCTAGTCCTCATGAACAGGTATGTACTCAATAAGAACAAAAAATGGACTATTTGAAATTTGGACTATGCTCCAAAGAAATTCCAGCCATATGGTTAAGACTTTTTAGTAGTTCTATGGATCTGGGAAAACTTCAGCAACACATTCTATAAGGCCTTTCATAATTTAAGTTACTTGGGACTCACGTAATGTCTTTAGTTGTCTATTATCCTTGTCTCTATTAAATGAATTGTTCTTAGTTCAATAGAAATAAGTTGCATAACAGAAATAATAATCAAGAATAAAGTTGCATGGATGATGAAAAGACATCAGAAATACAGGTTATGATCTTAAGAATTCGAGCAACTAACTTCAACTCTCTGTACTCAGCCACTTCTCTTAGATAGCCCTTCCCCGCAACACACACACCACACCTCCAAGCTTATAGTACTTCCACCCAAGAAATCTTGATTACTCTGCCAGCCTGATTATGGTCTTAGGGTTATACATTAATTGTTTAGTCTTGTGCTCTGGAACTTTTATAATGTCAACAGGCACATCAACCAGCAAGCCCCTAATGAAATCTTGGCACCCATTACTCATGTCTGTGATTCTTTTTCAGACCAAAGTCTGCAAGGTAGCAAAATGCCCAGATTTCGCTGTCTCTGGCCAGTGGGAGGTAGTCACCCTGTACGAAGGGAAGCAAGAATCGGCCATCTTTGATGCTGTCATGGTCTGCACTGGGTTTCTAACTAACCCTCATTTGCCACTGGATTCCTTTCCAGGTACAGATTTTTCTGCAACTGCCCTTAGGTTGCCACACAGGCACCATCTGCATGCTTGTTACGTAGTTAAAGTGGTGAGGTAACAGGAGATTTGGTCTACCCAATACATTCTGGACAATGTTTGGCTTTCACTGTTTTGAAACAACCTGTGAGTACAGAAGAGCAGAAGAATGACTTACTAAGCATATTTATGTGTCACAGAGGCTCAGTATCCCTTCATAAGTGACTGGGAACACTTAGAAGTCTCCTAAGATGTGGAAATGCTCAGACTGTTGTAGCCTCAGCTGCAGCTGCACCTTGCTTATGTTGAGTTTAGTGGCCAAAGAGGTCAGTCTGGGAATATTTTATATATATATATATATATATTTATTTATTTATAATATATAAATATAAATATAAATATATATTTTTATATATATACATATATATATATATATATAACTTTATTTTTTGTTTATTTCTTTGTTTTACATGTCATAGCAACATCAGAGGTTTATTGGTCAACACTCAACAGGAAAATAAGTCTTAGAAGATAAGACATCTTTAGGTTTCAATTTCCTTTAAAAACATGATTCTATGTTTTAGAGTTAATCTATGACAAACTTCAATTGAATTTCAACTCAAGGGAATAGACAATGCAATAGTGATTTATTTCATCTGTGGTAAGCATTTGAAAAGTTAAAACTTTAGAAAACTTTTCTCTAAATCATCTAAAATATGGCCTGGAATGATCCTAAGACTCATCCTATAGTAACCCACATAACTCCAGTGATCTTGTATCTGCCCTCAAAGATCTCTCAACTCAACTCAAATCGAATTAGGATAAAACAATCCTGAAAACTGTCATGGAATAAGATCATTTAATTGAGAAGAACCAGTTCAGTCTTCTTCCCAATGTAGGAAATTGTTCTCCAACATCCCTGAAAGGCTCAGTAGCCTCTGCTTGAACAGCCGGTAATACCCTCTCATCTCCCCACAAAACAACCCAGTCCTTTGTCTGTTCTTGCCCGCAAGGTAAAGTTCTGAGCAGCCAGCCATCTCAAGCTCTTAGGAAGCAGTGCCTGGAATAGGCCTCCTCCAAGAATTAAGAAAGCTCCATAGCAAAGGGAGTAAACTGCACTTATCCCACACTTACGGTATGTTGTACTGGGTGCTAGAACTATAGAGGCAAATGAGAAACATGTAGCCTGAAGTAAGGAATGAATAGTCTTTTGGGAGCCCAGGAGGGGAATCATAGTTTATACGAGCCCTGATGATACTAATCCTTTTCCTTCAGTAAACTCACATATCTCTGTGGTCCTGGATCTGCCCCCTGGATGTCACAAATCAGGCCAGATTAGGACAAGAGCACACCCTGAAAGTACCTGACTCAAGGTGCTTGAACAGGATGATCTTGGAACCCAGGGAGTATGGACTCTAGGCTATAAACTAACTGGTTATAATCTTGGGCCTCCCACCTACCTTTTCTAAGTGTCCATTTTTTTCACCTATAAGTTGAGGACTTGGACCACCTTGCCCAACTGCATGCATCACAATTCAAGCAGGAAAATCTCTGTAAGATTTGGCCGTCTTTCTAATGATTTTTTAATGTCCATCCTACCAGCCACTATCAATTTGAAATACCTGGCTACGTTGTTTTTAAGAAGCCTATGAACTCTGAAATTCTGTGGTTCTAGACTTTAATCCCACTGTTTCTCTCCCTCTTCATGGCAGACTTGCTCAATCTGTACATGCTCTTTAACATGGTTGTCCAGTTACAAAAATTTAGATTTACTGAAGATGTTCAAAAACATGTGTCACAGATTATGGAAGCAATTCCAAAAGAATTGCAGAAAGTCTTAGGAAAAATCATAGATGTCACAGAATAAATGTCTAATTCCCCAAGATGACTATTTCTATTCATCCAGGTATGCACATCCTGGTGTTGACTAACCCATCATTCACCTGATGTACACTTGTACTCTGCCTTTCTGAGCTTAGAGAGGAAAATATGAAACAGAAGATTTAGCTAGAGTCTCATTTCTGTCCATTTATAACCCTGATCCAGAGAGAATCTCAGACTCAGAGATAATTCCATGCTTTTCCTTTGTCTTTTCCAGCTGTCTCTTATTGGTAGTTCTCTGATCTACAGTGGGTTCCTATGCTGAGTTAATATTTGAACTTGGGGGCTGGCAGGTGGCATGATGGTTAAGGGTGCTGGACTTCCACATGGCCAACTGTGGTTCAAGTCCCGGACCAGGTGGCTTGCTTTCTCAACCCACCTCTCTTCTAATTCTGTCCCTATCTGGTAAAATTTTTAAAAATTAATAAATAAGTTAAATAAAATAATTATTTAAAAAAAATAGTTGAACTTGGCTATATCTATGCTAGATTCCTAATGCTCCAGATTGTGGTCAGGTTTTAAATAGGATTCTTGTTAGATTTATAATGATTCAAAGTGAGTTCAAACAGCTACCCAGCCTTGACAAGGCCCCTTTCCACAAGCATACTCATTCATCCCCTAAGAAAATCAATGTCTAATCACTTCCTCTAGAAAAAAGAAGATTCTATATTCCAAACATATCACTTCTGATTGTGTAAAATGGCCTCAAGAGTATTTTTTAAAACTCTTCATTTGTGTTTGATGTTTCAATGAGATTTGGTATCAACTGAGATGGCCCATATAGTTAACCCCGTAGATCCAATCCTGGTGTCACTAAAGTAACCCTTTTACTTCAAGTCAATCTGGCTGACTCAGCGAACTGCCTTATCACAGGCAGTCACCCAGGTGAGCCACCAGCAAGCACCCAGCCCTCAAGGGTCTTTGTGAGTAGGGACTATACTTTCTTTATCTTACCCTCACATCATCTGGATAGTGCTGGTACATAGCAAATGTCCAGAAATGCTTACCAGACAGTTTCCTTTGGCTTCTGTGTTCTAGATCCTTGATTGTGAAAAGCTGGACATAAATAAATTCTCAATAAGTAGAGTATTATTGTCTCATCAACTCCCATTAACCTTTAAATGCTAATGACTCTTTGCATTTTGCTTGATGTGTCTTTATGCCACTGTATTTCAACTTAGCAGTTAGTTATTTGCTAAGTAAAACTGGAGGCCTGTCTAGTGTAATTATCCCCAACTAAATAAATAATTACCATCTAATGTCTTATAAATGCACTCCCAATCTGGATTTCCTCAAAGTCGAATACACTAGTAAAAACAACCAAATTCTTCTGTCAAAGGGATATAATTAACTGAAAAATTTGTTTCCTTCATGGGTCCAGTAAATTCTCTACTTGACTTCTTTTTCTTCTACAGGTATAAATTCCTTTAAAGGCCAGTACTTTCATAGCCGACAGTATAAACATCCAGATATATTTAAGGACAAGAGAGTCCTTGTGGTTGGAATGGGAAATTCTGGCACAGACATTGCTGTTGAAGCCAGTCACGTGGCAAAGAAGGTACCGTTGTGGGTGTCACTTAGTAAAGAGCTTTATCTTGAGTTGCATGCCTGAAACAAAATGTGTTTGACAATGTGATAGATGTTAAAGGAATACAAATGCCTAATACAATGATATTTAAAGCATACTTAATTGAATGTTCATAAATTTTACCGAATTCCAGTTGTCATCTTTCCTTCAAAACCAGCTTCTCTAACTTCTTACTAATGTCATTTTATCAGCCACCCAATAAGAGCTATGGAACACGTCTCCTCTGTACTCTGTCCCAAAGGTCAGAAAACCATGGCAAGTTTTCCTTGCTCTCTTCTCTGCCCCCTCTTCTTCTAGTTAATTTCCCTTAACAGGTTTAACCCATCTCTCTCCAGTTATTGAAACACCTTCCTAATAATAGTCATAGAAATAGGTGACACTTGTTGTATCACTATGCCAAGCACTGCATTTTGTCCCACATCAACTAGTCATCAAAGTATGCCACAGAAGCAGATACTACGAGCAGCCCAGACCACAGATGAGGAAACTGAGACTTACAGAGGTTAAATAACCTGCCAAGCTGTCCTACTCGAATGTGATAGAGCCAGTCCTGAAACCCAAATCTCCCCAACTCAGTGCCCATGGTGCTCCTAACTCTGGTCCTGTATCCCTGCCTCCCCACTCACAGCCCATCCCCTACTCACAAACATCCATCCAAACCCCAACCACCCACAAACAAATCCTCAGAAAAATCCTACTCCATTATGACACTCTCATATAGAAAACCTTCTAACAGCTGTCCTGAAAACATTAACTACAGATGTATCAGCCCTGCACAGGGCATGCTCCATAGTCCAGCCTGAGTCTGCCATTTACATTCTAATCCCTGTTATTTTCTTACATGATCCTTAGCTGCCGCCAGGTCCTGTGTCTTTGTTTCTCCTTTGCTCACAGCACCCCCTTCTTTCTGTAGGCCCAATTCCTCTTTTTTTTATAATCTACATTTACATTCCAAGATATTTCACCCACACACAGAGTGATCAATCCCTATTTAGGAGTTATATTTATATAATGTTGTGATTTACTCTCCTCAGCATGTTTCAACTCTTAGTATTGCTAATTATCTTTTATAGCAAACTAATATGTGTATGTATATGTATGTGCGTCTGTGTGTATAGTGTGTGTTTATATATATATAGTATAGTCTGTGTATGTATGTGTGTGTGTGTGTGTGTGTGTGTGTATAGTGTGTATCTTCTTTGCAACCATGCTGTAAACTCACTGAGACCCACCTGGCCAATTGACTTCCACTGTGCTCTGTGCTGAGCATTGTGTCAGGCACAGCTTATACACGGGAGAGCACAACACCTATAAGAAGATCCCCACTGCTGTAGAGTATGCAGTCCTGGGCAAAATGGATGGTGAGCAAGTAAGTGTAAGAATAAGTCCAGTGACGGCGAGGGTGAAAATAATCGTGAAGAAAAGGGACCGGGAGCTCATGACTTTTTTTTTTTAGAGGTTTTTGCTATAGGGTGTTTGCGCTCACCAGAAAGACAGAGACAGAAAGCAAGAAATCACCCGGGGGGGGGGGGGGGGGGGCGGCATGGCCACGCTGCAATCCCTTCTCCTCCGTTCTCCTCAGCTTAAGCCACCGGGTCCGGGACTCGAACCGCGATCGGCTATGTGGGAGTTCAGCAACATAGTCATTACGCTAACTGCTGGTCCCCCTTCTAAGACTTTTGAAAAAGGACTTGATGATTGATAGATTGATTAATTGGTTTGAAGAGAGTTAGTAATTTGGTGGTGTTTTCCTGAAACAAGAGAAAGAAAGAGGAAAAAGGAGGTCCTGAAACAAAAATTAGGGCCCATCCACTGTGACCAACACACACAAGTAGCATATGATTAGTTCTATTTCTCTGCATTTGGATTTTTTTTTCAATCTGAAAACATGCTTTGGGATCTTCTTGTTTCTCTATAAGCAAAGAAAGCCCCTTGGCTTGGACTGTAACTCATACCTACCACAAGGCCATATCTGATGCTGCATCGTGACCAGAGAGGGAGGTTCAGAGTGCGGGTCGCACGTCAGACCCACTGACGTGCCTGCTCTTCTTGCCACCACATCCTCAGTGTTGGGCTGGGGACTTCAAAAAGTCCCAATTGTGAGAAAATGGAATTATTAAAATAAAATTTTATTTTGACACTCAAAAACTTGAAAACCACGCATAGCTTTTTCAGAGTGTACCTTCCTTTTCCCTGAACTTTCTGAGATCCCTTGCTTATAACAGAAGCCGTGACCCTGTAGCTGGGGCTCTCATGCCCAAGTTGGGTAGGGAAAAACAATCTTTTAAATATGTTGCTTTGCATCAGCAAAGTAACAGATCAGCTAACTCAATATTTTACATTTTGTTTTTTAAAGGTTTTTAATCCATAGGGTGCACGTGCTTGCCAGAGAGACAGAGAGAGGAAAAGTGAGAAATCATCCCCTGGGGAAGATGGTCATGCCATAATCCTTTCTCTTCCATTCTCCTCTTGGGATTTGGGGCATGCATACGCACATGCCTGGTGTGACTTTTCAAGCCACAGGGACTGAGACTTGAACTGTTGTTGGCCATGTGGGAGTCCAGTGACATAACCACTAGGCAATCTACTGGATTCCAAGCAGGCATGATTTTCAAGCCACCAGATCCATGACTTAAATCTCATTTAGCTATGTGGGAATTCAATGCCTTAACCTCCATGCCACCTGCTGGTCCCCAGCCATTTGCTTCTTAAAAAGTTGTATGGGGAACTTTCTTGTATAAGTACTAAAACAACTATTAGCTGAGGAAACTCAGTAGACTGGTAAACCCAAATGGCCACTTTGTTCAAAACAAAACAAAAAGCACCACAACTAATTGTCTTACAGAATTTTACTGTCAGTCAAACCAACGATTTTACTGAACCCTCATGGACACCTCCCAGGAGCTGCTGCGCTCTGCTTTATTGCTGACAGTGATTGTAGTACACAAAGTCCAGGTCCTGCCTCCCCTCGAATGGCCCACTGCGTAAACCATGTGTCTCTGTGATTGTTTCCAGGTGTTCCTCAGCACCACTGGAGGGGCCTGGGTCATCAGCCGTGTCTTTGACTCGGGGTACCCATGGGACATGGTGTTCATGACGAGATTTCAGAACATGTTCAGAAATTCTCTCCCAACTCCAGTTGTGTCGTGGTTGGTAGCAAGAAAGATGAATAGCTGGTTCAACCATGCAAATTACGGCTTAGTACCAGAAGACAGGTAAGTAAAGCATGTCTGCCCAGGGCTGCTAGGGAGAAGGAGGCTGGACATTTTCAGCGGGACCTACAGGAATGTGGTTGAATATGAGGAAAGCATCAAATAAATGTATTTAAGAATATAGATAACTGTTCTTAAGTGCTCAGTAAGTGAAATTATGTTTTCACCTTGTCAATTCTTTATGGTAACTATTATTATAATCTTCCTTTAAATGTGGAATAACTGAGGCTTAGAAAAATCCAGCCACTTGCCCAAGCTAATTTAGTAGCAAGTGAGTACTCTGTCCTTGGGAGGTTACTCATGCCTCATCAGCAGTAATCCTAGGACAAAGGTTTGCCCACAGTCCTGCTGGCAAAAGTGACACGCTTACCTATCGTATGGGGAAACTGAATCCTGTAGATCCCTTTCATCATCATCTTTTTGCCCTGATCAAGATGTCCTTGATTCCAGTCTGTCCTTTTAATTACAGCCTGTCTTATCCCATTAACAAAAACAAAAGTGTGGACAGGAAGCCACTCTCCCCACCTCCGCCCACCATTTAACCAGTGTTCTTTTCATTTTACTTTTGTGCATTCACTGTAAGCCAAATCTAGCTCAGTTTGCACAAAATTGATTCATGAAGTGTCTTGTGATTCTAGAGAAAAGGAAAAAATATGTATATATATATATAGAGAGAGAGAGAAATAGTTCTGGGGACCAGCAGATGGCATAATGATTATGTTGCTGGACTCCCACGTAGTCAACCGTGGTTCAAGTCCCAGATCCAGTGGCTTAAAACTCATACTGGGCGTGTGAGAGTGTGTGTTCCCAAAGTAGCAAGAGGAGAATGGATGAGAAGGGATTGCACTGTGGCCACCCCCTCCTGGAGGGTGATTTCTTGCTTTCTGTTTCTCTCTGTCTCTCCAGTGAGCGCACATGCCCTATAGCAAAATTCTCTCTCTAATAAAAAAGATGATTCTGTCTTTTTTTTTCCCCTCTTAAACACATGCATCCTTCCTAGGAGGAGCTGGGATGGGGAAGAGCTTCCTGTAGTTCAGCTTTCAGCTGTCTCTAGAATGCAGTGATAGCTTATAGGCTGAACATCAGCAAGAGAAACAAGGTAAAAGAATCCTGGGCCTTCTCCTCAGGTGTCCAAACTTCAGTAAATGACAGGCATATTTAGGACCCTTCTTGGGCATTCACAAATCTCCTCCCTCTTTTCCCAACTGGCAACTCCTGTCCAGCATCTCTTGCCCAGTCCATTCTGGGAGAGCCCCAGAAGGAAGAGAGGAAGGTAAGGAGGGAGGTCTGGCACCTTGTTCCCCGCAGATCTCTTCCCTGTCCATGTTCTTGTCTAGGACTCAGCTGAGAGAGCCCGTGCTAAACGACGAGCTCCCAGGCCGCATCATCACTGGGAAGGTGCTCATCAGGCCAAGCATTAAGGAGGTGAAGGAGAACTCGGTCCTGTTTAGCAACACCCCGGAGGAAGAGCCCATTGATATCATTGTCTTCGCCACTGGGTACACCTTTGCGTTCCCCTTCCTGGATGAGTCTGTAGTGAAAGTTGAAGATGGCCAGGCCTCACTGTACAAGTATATCTTCCCTGCACATCTGCAAAAGCCAACCCTGGCTGTTATCGGCCTCATCAAGCCCTTGGGCTCCATGATACCTACAGGAGAGACACAGTCTCGATGGGCTGTTCGAGTCCTGAAAGGTAAGCTCGTGAGAAACAGCAGGACACATGCTGCTGTGCTGTGTGATTTTGGATACTGGAAATTTCTAGTCCATTCCTCAGCTCCTATTTACAACAGCATAATAATTAAAAGCTGGACTGATTCGATTATTCACTGAATTACACTATCATAATGTCTGTACCATTATCCTCACAAATGATGAATCAGAACTCAAAAACCATAAGCCGTGTCCACATGTTACTTTGAGGGAATCGACTGATTCCGTTACAATTTAAAAGTGTAGTCAAATGAGTGGCAAAATTCAGCCAAACCAGTTGTAAGGTCCTGTCTTATCAAGGAGGGAGACGACAAGACGCTGACGTTCTCAGCCACTGGCCTTGATGCTGGGGCACACTGTCACCCAGCTCAGCTGCTGGCATCGCTGCTGGAGCAGGTGCATACCAGGTACTAGAAATACTCGTCAGCAGTGAGACCTCTCTGTTCCTAAGGAAACACTGAAATCAATCATGAAATCACATTTTTGGTTTGTTTATTTTATAGGTATGATTAAGTTACCACCACCAAGTGTCATGATAGAAGAAGTTAATGTGAGGAAAAAGAACAAGCCCAGTGGGTAAGCTCCTTTTCTATACCTCCTTCCAGAGTGAAAGCTGTAGCAGGGAGGCGAGAAGCACACTAGGGAAAGGGAGGCATACAAGACTCAGAAAAAGGAAACCCAAAAACTAAAAACTAATAACTAGGAGACCCTGTTTTGTTCTGTTTTGTTCTAAGTCTTTGCCATAGGGAACCTGTGCTTGCCAGAGAGAGAGAGAGAGAATGGGAGAAAGTGATAAATCACCCCTTGAGGGGATGGCCATGCCACAATCCCTTCTCCTTCATTCTTCTCCTGGGATGTTGGGCATGCACACACATACATGAAGAACCTGTTTAAGAAAAGAGGGAAAAGGAAATCAAGAAGGTGTGATCTCCCCCATTTATACAGTCAGCTCTATAAATGACAGTTACCTAGTGTTACGTGGAGCTCAGATTCTAGACTAAGTAGCAGTAGCCCTGGTCTGACAGGTGCAGCATCCCACACCCTCCCCATAATCAGCAGGGAGCAGTCGTGATTCCCGACTCTGCTGCTGCAATACCTGCTCACTCACTCACCAGCAAGGGCTTTCCAGCTCTGTGGTCTCTGCTCAGACTGCTGCTCTAGAACAGGGCCAGGCAAACTGCTTCCTTTAGGCCAAACCCACCAACTGGGTTTTGCTTTTATTTTTAAATGGTTGGGAGGAAGGAAAGAAAAAGAGGATTTTGTAATACATAAAAATTATATACAGTTCAAGTCAGTGGCCATCCATAAAGTCTTACTAGGATACAGCCATACTTGTTCATTTACATATGCAAGGTCTTCAAAAATTTCATGGAAAATGTGGATTTTGAAAACTGCATGGATTTTTAAATATTTTTTGCACTGGAATAAACTCATATTTTATGTCCATTTTTCAATGAGGCTTTCAGTTCCCTTGGATTGTCAATGGCTGTTTTTGAGTTAGGACAGCAGAGTTGAGTAGTTGAAATTGAAACTTAATACGGCCCTCACAGCCTATAACATTTACTATTCGGCCTTTTGGAGAATAAATTTGGTGACCTTTTCTTTTCACAAGGGTTTTTACTCATGCTCTGCTCTACGACTCCTTGGATAATGGAAAGGAGGCAACCTCTGAAAAAGGGAGTCTTGGGGCCAGCAGGTGGTATGGTAGTAAAGGGGCTGGAGCCCACATGGCCAACTGTGGTTTGAGTCCAGGACCTGGCAACTTGAAAATCAAGCCAGGCACATGTGCGTTTAATCCCAGGAGGAGAATGGAGGAGGGACTGTGGCATGGCTACCTCTGGGAGGGGGTGATTTCTCACTCTCCTTCTCACTGTCTCTCTCTGCCTCCCTCCCACCAGCACATGTACTCTTTGCCGAAAACCTAAATTGGAAAAGTAAAAAAAGAAAAAAGAAAAAAGGAGTCTTAGCCCACCATTCTTGCTCCCAGTCCAATCAAAACCTCATTTCCCCAGAACACCTATTATAATAAACAGGGGCTACAGCCAATGCACTCAGTTCCAAATCAGGTCTTATCCACAGACCACAGCGGGCCTCTGGCAGCAAAAGGAAAGGCTGCCCAGTCGTCTGCAACTCTGCTTTTCTGTTTTATCTGGTTTTGACTTTAAATTTTCACTTAAAAAAAAATGATTCTGAAGTAAGAAAAAAAACCAAAGCCATAAAACCTTAAAACCATTTCACTTAAGGAGCTTGCGGTCGCCTCCCTCATTTATATTTGTCCCCAAACTTCAAGTATCAATCGATCCTTGTCGAAGTGCCAAATTTGAAAACCATAGAAGCATTTTAGGTGTCTCTTCTTTACCCTGAACTTGGATTTAATATGGAACTGTGGTATAAGAAATAACTAATTAGAACTATTACACCATGAGAATCTTCTCATCACACAGGGCAGGCCACAATTTTAGGCCATAAAACCAGCAGTGCAGGGAATTCTACCCTATGACTTCTTAGGATGTCCCACAGTCTACAAATCTATTATAGTAATAATTGAGTTTTATAAAGATTTGGCATTTTAAAATATATTTTCTCTACAATCGCTAATCATTTCACATAGGAACTGAAGCAACACTGGAGTGAATGAGCATTCATAGTAATGTGTAAGTCACATGTGCAGAGTATCTTTTCAAGGGACTTACCTTGTCCTTGAAGAATGGAATGAGACCATTGGATAGCTATGGGCATTCAGAGGAGAACACAGAAACGGGCCCAAATTTTGCATCAGCATTTGTTTGCTTTGGGCATTTTTACTTGTCACAAATGACCTTTGCTTTGTCTTTTTGTCTTCCCCTTCCCCCCAATCTTCTGGTACAGGTTTGGCCTGTGCTACTGCAAGGCTCTGCAGTCAGATTACATCACATACATAGACGAGCTCCTGACCGACATCAACGCAAAGCCCAACCTGCTGTCTATGCTCCTAACAGACCCGCGCCTGGCTCTGACTGTCTTCTTCGGCCCGTGCACCCCTTACCAGTTCCGCCTTACTGGCCCGGGGAGGTGGGAGGGAGCCAGAAATGCCATCCTGACCCAGTGGGACCGAACATTCAAGGTTACCAGAACTCGGATTGTGCAAGAACCCCCTCCTCCTTTTGAAAGTTTACTTAAGCTCTTTAGCTTTCTGGCTTTGCTTGTGGCCATCTTCCTGGTTTTCCTGTAAGTGGGAGATTTTCTAAAAGGTGCACAGGGTAGATTTGCTGTATTCTGATTTCTCTACTACAGCAGCAATGTCTTCAGAGTCATAAGCACATCTGTCTGGAAAATGAAGCCATGGCAGTGTCCCCTGCTGGCCCAGGCTGCTGCCAGTATTCCTGGACCTCTCCCAGCTCCATCCACGTCTAGTGCTGGAGGATGGGCGCTAGGTTTCTGTGGATTCAAAGGTTTCTGGAAGGATCCAAGTTTATTTGGGAAAGAGGGTAGTCCTAGATGTAACTCTGAGAAGCCCACCTCATTCCCATATCTACTGTCTTTGTAGATCTCAATTAAATCTGTTTACTTCCTAAAAGATTGGGCTGTACTGAAATTGTGCTTTTATTGGCTGAATAAAATTTTTTTGTAAAACCTAGAAGTTGATTGTTTTAAGAGGTCTTTTGTTCTCTTTTTAAGAGTTGGTGAAAGAGAAAAGAGAATGAGGAATCTATGAATAAAGTCCATAAAAAGATAGGGGTTCAATGAGTTTGAGAGTTTCAAAGAAGGAATGTACCTGCTTGCAACTGCTCATTTCCCCCAGAATTCACACTATCAAACATGAGTGCTCCAGCCAAAGACCCTGCCAAAGCAGGTCTACCCCACAGAAAACTGCCTGTCTACCTGGCCTTGGAGCAGGCTTCTAGCAACCCCAGGCAAAGGCCTGCTCGGTCCTCCTCGGCAACATGGCTTTAATAAGCAACTGAGCTGCCTCCTCTCACGGGTTGATCAACCCAGTCAAACACAATTGCAATTCATTAGAGGGAATGTAGCCAAGGGTGTTTAATGGAGAGAAAGCGGGAAGATAGGGAAGGAAAGAAAGGAGCCAAAACGAGCTCTGTGTCAAAGGCAGTGTTTGACCAAACTAGACCCAGCCTGCCTCCCAGTTAATTTGAGGAAGACGTGACTCACACCCAGGAAATATTTTACCTAAACTTCACCTCACTGATGGCAAACCTCATCACACAGAGAGGTGTGTGGTTTGGATAGGGTGGGGATTCAAAATCTAGGGTCAGGAGTCAGCTTTGCAGAGAGGCACACACAGGTCACTGCCCACCTCCATCTGCTCTTCTGGCTCCTCTGACCTTTGCTTACCTGGCCTCCTTAGCATAGACACTCACAATGAGAAATTGCCACTGCATATCATCCAGATTATTCCTGGAATGTTTTGTTTCCATGGAAACAGAGTTGACATTTTATCATTTCTCCTGAAGCTGCTGAAGGGAGGATTAATATCCAAGGTTAGACAGGGCAGGGTGGACTCCGCAGACCACATGGCAGATGTTGAGGGCCCACAATGCACTTGAGCCTAACCTCATCTACTGCACTGGGAGATTGGACACATAGACAGATGGTGGCCAGACTACGTGACCCACAGCTCTGCAGCCAGCAGTTTGGAATAATCAGCAGTTGGCCCATGAGTGCCAGCTTCTCTAATTCTTGCCCCTGCTTCCAACTCAGAACCAACCAAAGAAAGGCTAAAAGCTCCCAACCATTCTCACGTGATGCCTCGCTTCTATTCAATAGTCAGCCTGCCTCCCCTGCCCCCGCGACCTCCAATAAACCTACTGAAGTCTTCCCTGTTGTTCACTATGAAAAGTAACTCCCCTGCCTGGTGTCAAATCTATGCCAAATATTAGTGATGGTGGCTGAATGTCTTGCTCTAGCAAGTTTTGTCTTCATTTATTTGAACAGTAGAAAACATGTATTATGGGGACCAGTAGATCGTATAATGGTTATGTTACTGGACTCTCACATAGTTTGAGTCCCGGCTCCAGCAGCTTAAAACTCACACTGGGCGCATGTGCAAGCATGCCCAAAATCATGAGAAGAAATGAGAAGAGATTGCAGTGAGGCCATCTCCTCTGAGGGGCAATTTCTCACCTTCTATCTCTCTGTCTCTCTGGTGAGCATACCCACCCTATAGCAAAAATCTCTTTCTCCAGGAAAAAAAGATAGAAAGAAAACATGAATTATGTTAAGGGGTGACACACCTAATGACTCTAGCAATAATTACAATGCCACTTATTTTATATACTTCAGTATTAATAAAGTGCCAAAGTAGTATCCCATTTAATCCTCACAATAGTAGTTTTGTGGTTTTGAAGGCAACTGTACTACACAACTTAACAAGCAGGAAAAATGCAGAAGAAGAGACATCAATTGATTTGTCCAAGGTGGGCTGAGTCAGGTATTTTGACCATGCATCCAGGGCTCTTTAACACATTAGCCTGTGGTTTCCAGCATTCATTTGGCTTCAAAATCTTAGCAGTGCTTCATGAAAGTCATAGAACAAGGATGTTACTCCACAACAGTATCTGTGCCTTACTCCCTTTCTCTCTCTGTGAGTGCCTTTCTTCCCATGATGTGTACTTTTCCCTCTATGGGATTTCTTACTTGTTCCTTCATGTACACCGAGAGGCTTCTGAATCCATGAGTCTGCATCTCCATGCATGTCTCCCCCTCTTTATCCTTCCTCTTCTTTCTTAACTATGGCTGTGCTAGATCTACTTTATGGCCTTGGTACAGAGTAGATTCAATAGAAAGGGCAATCTCTCATTCCTTGTCTATGAATTGTTACATACATCATACTGGGGAACAGGGTCAAGTTTTTATTTTTTATTTTTTATTCAGGAAGAAAGAAAAAAATGGTTAGTTCCCAGAAATAGAGCAAAAGAAGAAACATATACTGACTTTACTGAGCATTTTTTACATACCCTTTAAATCAAAAGGGCATCTCCAAGAGTAATTTTATAATTAAATTTTTTTTCTTATCATAGAGAGTATGTGTGTGCATGCATAACAGAGAGAGAGAGAGAGAGAAGCACCCTCGACAGGGACTCTTTACACTCTGGTCCTCTTTTTCCAGTTCTCCAGTTCATCAGGATCATGGGTACCTATATGTCTACCCAGGACAACCCAGGGATCTGCACCCACAGTCAGCTATGTGGCTTCCAGGATCGCAGTTCAGTACATTAATGATTATGCCACCAATGTTAGGCCTTTTTTAATGTATACAAATAGTAGCCTAGTGATCCAATCTTAAGTAAAGGTGTGTATGTCCTTTTATCAATGCTCCGATCTTTCAAGGTGCCACATGGAGGGTTCTCAGGAGCATGGGCTCTGCCATTTACCTGCTGTGATTTCAGCCAGTCACTGACTTCTCGAAGCCACAGTCTTTCTTTCTGTGACATGGAAAAGATAATGCATCCTACTTTGTAAGAGTGTTACATGGACTAAATGGTAGGACTGGTGAAAAGTGCCTAGCCCAGGACTACACAAGGTAAGTGTTCAATAAGTTACAGCTGTTTCCACTGTTACCCAGAAGGATGCAAGTTTCATTGCTGGCTTTCTCTTTCTAAGCTGTAGGGCTACCTCCTCAGTGAACATTTCCACTAGAACATGTCATGGGCTTCTCACATGCAATATGTCCAAGTCAACCTTATTCTGTCCTCTTCCTTACTTGTGGGGAAACAAATGTATCTCAGTGAGTAAGCAAACTGCTACGCACGCCCTTTGGAGTTATCTGACTAATTTTATGGGAGCTATTTTACAACTCAGTACAGATAGCTAATAGCAATGCAAAAAAAAATCATACCTATAGACCTGTAGGTTATGTCTAGGAGAGGTTCAGTTGTCTTCCCTTCCTCACTATGGAAAAGGCCAGTTTTGCCTCTGTTTACATATTCATTTCAATATTTCTAATCTATAAATATATCTGTTCTTTACATTTTCTTTTGAACTGATTGAAACATCTTACTGATTCCTTCTTTCATAAGTTAAATAAAATTTTTGATGTGTGTCTATTTTATATTTATATGAATTACGATTTTACCTCTTTTGAAAATTATCTTTTAATACCTCTCTTAGGACATGACAACACTAGTAATAGTTTCCACTGAAACACAAAAAAAGTCACCCAGGACCCTCAAACACGCACAACTCATAACTAACAGTCCACAAGTCCTATCAAGGATGCCTCTAGTGCAAAGCAAAGACCATGTGGGCCCACGTGTGAACGGACAGGCAGTGCAGCAGATGCTCAGAGCTGAACTTGCTGGCAAGTTATTTCATCTCTCTGGCTTGAGTTCCTTTATCTCTACAACATGGACACAATCTTTTGACATTGTTGTGAAGGGGAATAAATGAAGATAACATGTGGAAAGCATTCATTCTGGCCCCAAGAATGTAGTATGTGCTCATCTAAAGGTAACTAAAGTCTCACAGGCTCATGTGCCCCTTACCCTCTCCCCTTCCCATTTAGTTACTTGTCTAGATTACTGCCACCTGGCTTTTGTACACTTCCACCATCCCCAGCCTTATTTAGCCCCCTCTCCTTCTGTCTCCAGACTTCCCCCAAAATAATCTGTGAATAATGCCTGTGGTGGCTTAGTATATGATAAGAGGATATAACAAACGTCTTGTGTTCTCCCAGCTTCGCTTACTGCCTCCCAATTTAGGAAGTTTTGCATAGAGGCAATTGACAACTGAGAAAAGGAACAGCCTTTATGACTGTCCTGTCTTGGACAAAACAGAATACATTATTACATCTAAACAGTCTAGTTAGAGGTTATTTTTATTAAATCAAGAGCAAGGGGAAAAAAAGTCTGTATTTGATTCTTTCTTTGAGATAAAAAGTTGACTAGACATTTAACAGTGGACCTAAACATTTAAAGCCGAAAGAAAATATCATGAGATCAGTTTGTAGCAACAGGATATGATTACTGAGTAAATTTTCCTGCAGTGCAGAAGTTATACTATTGAACTGTATGATGGTTGTTTCTGACATATGTTTTTGTGGAAGTGCAAGCAGCCTTCATAAAAAGCGTGACTCTCACTAGAGTTATAGTCAGATTAGAAAACAGAAGAGGAGCATGAGCAGCACAAGGTTACGGAGAAGCTAAACAGCAAAGGAGAAATCAAGGCAACAAAAGGCTTTTCTGTAAAAGCCACACCATAAAATCAAGATGGAAAAGGAGTCAAAGGGAGGTGTTGTAGGCCATTATAGAAAAGTAGAGACCAACGAATGGAAATGCTCTTAAAAGCATTTGGGGGCGATTGGACACTAAGTAACAAAATTTTAAATGTACATATTCTGTGACAGATAGTTACACATCTCAAAATATATTCCTATAGAAAGTCATGTGATCAAAGATATTTGTACAAAGGCATTCATTGTTTTATTGTCCATAATAACAAAAAAACATGGAAATAAGTGTCTGGTAGTGTTGTAATGGTTAAATAATTTATGGAACATATGTACTGAAAGAAGCAAAGTTCGGGTCACACTGTCACACTGAGGAGATTATAGTGGCCCATGTGATCGGAGTCCAGCAGTAAGGAGCGCTTCAGGGCTGACATAACCTAATGACTTCAGCGCCATTTCAGAAGCCTTAATTCCCTTGGATCTTACCTTTCCCTGAACTGGCCTCCTCCTCAACATGGTATGAAGGTAACTGCCTAAATTCCAGACCCTGACCTGCAGAAAAAGAGAGAGAAGTGCTTCCAGACTTCCTTTAGAAAGACCTGGCAGATAGCTGTACCCAGAAGCTATACCCTTTCTCCTAGTTGCATGGCCACCAGGCTCCCAACTGCATTTCCCAGCCTTCCTTCCAGCTTGTGCAGTCATGTGACCAAGTTCTTGAAACTAGGATGTGAGTGGAAACAAAGTAAAACAAAGTAAAAATCTCTTCCTACTTAAGAAGGAAATTGCTTACTCTGGACTGCCTCGCTTTTTCCTTTCTACACACTGTATCATGGTCATGGCAACAACCCAGTTTCCACCCTGCAGACAAGGATGAAGTCTTGAGAGAACACAGAACAACAAGAGGGAAGGAATATGGTTCTCTGGAGGAGCTAGAAAGCAAAGCTGCCTTATCACCGAGACTGATCAAATAGTAACATGACAGAGAAATAAACTTTTGGACATTGTTGTGCAAATTGGACCTTTACCATATACCATACATAAAGATCAACTAAAATGAATTAAATATTTAAATATAAGACCCGAAATTATACAATTCCTGAAATGAAATACATAGTAAAAGCATTCTGACATTGGTCTTGCAATGATTTCTTGAATAGAACATCAAAAGCACAAGCAACAAGAGCAAAATTGACAAGTGGGACTACATCAGTTAAAAAGCTTCTACATGGGGCCAGCAGGTGGTGTGGTGGTTAAAGCACTGGACTCCCACATGGCCAACCACAGCTTGAATCCTGAACCTGGCAGGTGTGAGTGTATGTGTGCCCAAATCCTGAGAGGAGACTGGAGAAGAGACTGCTGCATGGCCATCCCCCGGTGGTGGTGGTGGGGGGTGATTTCTTACTTTCCCTCTCACTGTCTCTCTCTTCAGTAAAAGCATGCATCCTATGGCAAAAGCCCTAAAAAAAAAAAAAAAAAAAAAAAAAGCTTTTACACAAAGAAAAAAGAAACATTTAACAGACACAAAAGTGAAAAGTAATCTGTTGGTTCTGTTGGTGATAATGCATATGGTAATATGTTTGACTTGACTGATACACACTGTATTTATGCTGGGAAAAATAATTTTATATGTTGTAAAGATGTAAGGTGATTAAATGCAATTTAAAAATTATTTTTAAAAATTCTACATGGGCCAGCAGGTGGTATGCTAGTTAAGGCAACTGGATCCCACATGACTGATCACGTAGTTCAAGTGTGAACCCCAGTGGCTTGAAAACTATGCCAGACTCATATATGTACATGCTCAACATCATGAGAGCAGAATGGGGAAAAAGGATTGTGTCATGGCCATCTCCTCTCAGGGATGCTTCCTCACCACCACCACCCTCCACCCCTCTCTGGTGAAGACAAGCACCCTATAGCAAAAATTAATTAAATAAATAAAAGCTTCTGCACAGCAAAGAAAACAACAGAATGAAAAGGCAACCTGAGGAATGGGAGAAAGCATGTGCCAATCATTTATCATATAAGGGGTTAATAGCAAAAAACAAACAATCTGATTTGAAAATCAGTAAGGACTTACATAGACATTTCTCCACAGAAGACATACAAATGGTCATCAGGTGCTTAATATCACTAATCATTAGAGAAGTGCAATTGAAACCACAAGGAGATATTTCACACCCATTGGGATGGCTATTTACAAAAACAAGTGTTAATAAGAAGCTCGAGAAACTGGAGCCCTTGTATACTGTTGGTGGGAATGTAAAATGGTGCAGCCACTATATAAATAGTGTGGAGAATCTTCAAAAAGTAGAACTATTACCACATGATACAGCAATATCACTTCTAGGCATATATGCAAAAGAATTGAAATTAGTATGTGCATCTCAAAGAGCTACCTGCACTCTTACATTCACTGCAACATTATTCACAATAACTAAGATATGTAACAAGCTAAGTGTCCATCAGCAGTTTAATGAATAACAAAATATGGTATATATGTACCATGAAATATTACTCAGCCTTAAAAGAGAAGGAAATCCTGCTATATGGAATAATACAGATAAACTTAAGAACATCAATTAAGGGGCCAGCAGAAGGCATAGTGGATATGTTGCCAGACTCCCACGTGGCCGACCATGGTTTGAGACCTGGACCCATGACTAGAAACTCATGTCGGATGTGTATGTGCATGTCTGCCCAAGATCCCAGGAAAAGAATGGAGGAGGAGGATTGTGGTGTGGCCATCCCCCTGGGGGATGATATCTCACTTTCCTTCTCACTGTCTCCATCTCTCCCTCTGGGAAGTGTATGTACCCTAAGGCAAAAGCCTCCGGGAAAAAAAAAAGAGCAATTAAGTGAGATAACCCAGTCACAGAAGGACAAATAATTCCACTTCTATAAAGTACCTAAAAGAGTTAAATTTATAGAAGAGGAGAGCAGAATGGTGTTGACAGGGCTAGGAATAGAGGATAATGAGGAGTTATACAATGGGTATAAAGTTTGTTATGCAAGACGAATTAATTTTAGAGATCTGCTGTTCGGTATAGTGACTACCATACTATACTATGTCCTTAAAAATTGTCATGAGGGCAGAGCTCATGTTAAGTGTTGTTACAAGACATAAAACACAAATAAAAACAAAGGGGAAAAGGAAACCTTTAGAGGTGATGAATATGTCTATTATCTTCATTGTAAGAATGGTTTTATGGATATATTCACACATCCAAACTCATCAAATTACATACATTAAATATGTGTGGGTCATTTGTTTGCTTTTAATCAATTGTACCTCAATAAAACTATTGGAAGACAGAGTGGTATGCTGGTAAGTTGCACAACTGTCTCAGAGTAAGGAAGCCAATTTGTACTGTTTGTCAGTTTGCATGTTATAAACATTCTCCATGACCATGGTCTTATAATATTGCTAAACTTGGAGCTGGAAGACATGCACAGTCTCTCTGTACAAGCTAGTTCAGGCACACTCCAAGATGAACACCTTCGGGGACAACTGGAGAAATTTGAAAGTATGTCGAAAGATACCAAATTTTTCCAACTTAGAGGTGATAATGAAACTGTGTGGGAGGGTGCCCCCTCAGGAAGCACATGCTATTGAATTAGCCCAATGTCATCTGATGTTTGCAGATTTCTTCAGCTAGTTGGCATAAGGGACATGTGTTGACTGTGTGTGTGTGTGTGTGTGTGTGTGTGTGTGTGTGTGTGTACAGAGAGAGAGGGAGAAAGAATGTGTCAACAGGTTAATATTGGGTCCTGAGAAAAGTCATGATGCATTTTTGTATAGAAAACATAAAAATTATGTCTGTCTGGCGAGCGCACGCGCCCTATAGCGAAAATCTCTCAAAAAAGAAAAATTATGTCAAGATTTTTCTGACGACCCAATAGTTGGTACCCTCTACTATTATAAGAATATGGTAATTAGGCTGGACGGTGGCTCAGTTGTAAAATGTGCTCTGTGAGGCTGGTCCTTATGGGAAGGTTCCAGGTTCACGTGTGACAGGCATGTGAACGCCCATGATTCGGGGCTGGCTGGCTTGAAGACCCTGTCAGGGATAATGTCTCTATCTCTCCTGTCTCTCTTGCTCATGGAAGAAATAAACTTGAAAACCAAAGAATGTTGGGAAAAGTAATATCCTGGTTCATTATTGAAAACTATTCTTTGGGAACCAGTACTTAGCGTAATGGCTATGTCGCTGGACTCCCACGTAGTCGACTGTGGTTCATGTCCTGGACCCGGTGGCTTAAAATTCACGCCAGGCGTGTGTGCGTGTGTGCCCAAGATCCTGAGAGGAGAATGGAGGAGAAGGGATTGCAGCGTGGCCAAACCACCCCCCACCCCCCCCCCCCCCCCCCCCCCCCCCCCCCCCCCCCCCCCCCCCCCCCCCCCCCCCCCCCCCCCGGGGGTGATTTCTCCCTTTCTGTTTCTATGTCTCTGTCTGTCTGGCGAGTACACACACCCTATAGCGAAAACCTCTCCCCCCAAAAAACAAACAAACAAACAAAAAACTATTCTTTCAGTTCTTCTTTGGGCTTGATCATTTAAAAAGCTAAATATTAATGTATTTGCCAACAGAAGATCTCGTATAAACATCTAGATTCGCAGCCTGTGTTGAAAAGAGACCGAGGTCTTGCCATGCCATACTGGGCACCTGCACTCAAATGTAGCAGATAGCTGAATTGCTCAGAGAGGGTGGGCTTTCCAGTCAGATCTTCCAGTTTCTTTATGTTACCTTCCTAACTCCTGTAGGATTGTTCATTTGTGACTCTTGGTTTAAAAACTGCTCAATCATGTTGAAAAACGTCGCTAAATGCAGAAGTCCCTAAGATGCTCTTCTGTCAGCTTCCAAGAACACAGTGGAGGAGGAAATTACCCAGGGTGCCCGCTTAGTATCCTACCACTGCAGTTATCGCTGTCCTCTGCCTAAGTCAATACCGAAACACGAATTTTCGCTTTCTCCAACATTTTACCAGTTTCCTCTGCTGGCAGAAGCCAAAGGGTGCAACTGCTTACATTCCTTGTAAGTCCTGAATTTTAAAGTCACACATCTGGGTGTGGAGGATCCCAGACATGAAAGAACTCGGTGCAGTAGCAGCCACCTAAATCGGTTGAAGAGGGCACCATGAGTCCAGGTGTAGACGTCGGTGAACAAGCACAGCCAGCCTGGCTCACGAAGGTTGTGACTGGAGGTGACCGAGCGCCCTCTGGAGGCTACGCTGATAACAGCGCCGAGCTCTGCGGGAGCGGCGACAGTCACGGGTGTCAGACGAGGAGGGACAGGGCCGAGAAGGCGTGGGGCAGCGACGGGGCGGGGCGGGAGGGAAGGGACGGCAGCGGCGGGAAGGAGAGGGGCAGGGCGGGGCGGAGCCGGAGTGCTTTTTGATCCCGAGCGGAGCTCGACTGCGTCCAGACCTCGCAGACATCGGGACATCCCGGAAGGCCCTGGCTCCAGCTCCACAACTCTTTATTTGTGAGTAAGCTTTCGGTTGTCACCAGAAAGCACGGTGGCTTTTTTTTTACATGCAGAGGCCGATCAAAATCAGCACTGTTGATTTTTCTCTTAGAGCAAAGAATATGGGTTTCCAGGTTTCTTTCCTTTCTTCCCCTTCTTGCTTCTTCTACTTTCTTTTTTTGACAAGACTTCCTTTGACTCTGGCTGTGAGGAATATAATTAAATGAAAATATCTGGTCTGTGCCAATGAGGTAAGTGTCCTATATTTTCCTCTTTTTAATAGGGGAATGTTTCCAGAAACTGCTTTTGCACAGAATGGGTGTTCTGGGTGGGGGGTGCATTTCTTAAGAACAGAGAGGATCGATCCTCTTTTTCTGGAGCCTCTTGATTTGCGCAGGAAGTTGTAGAGAGAGCAGGGAAGGTGGCTGTGGGAGCAGCGGCCTGGCTTGGGCGAGGCCCAGGCTCACCTCTGACTTTACCTTGTGAAGGAGACAGAGCCGGAGTCAGGCATGCAGAGCGCTCCACAGGTGCCCTGAGAGCTGGGGTGAGAGGAAACGCGCGGACCCAGTTCCCAACGCAGTGCCCTGACAGTGCCTGTTTTTCAAATGACTGTAGGCCTTGTCTCAAAGCAACTCCCCGTTTACTGGCCAGTCAGGGCGGGTGGGCTGTTCTCGGGCCAAGGTGCAGTTCTGTAGATCGGGCTCCTTTCTGCCAAGACGCTAATTACAAGCAACCTTTGAGCCTCCTGTTAGCAGCGCACTTTACAGTGAGGAGGGGCTGGCACAGCCTTCTGTTCTCCCACCCTTCAGTCTGCACCGATCTGTCCTACCTTTGAATTCTTTCTTCTTTTCGGCACCAACTACTTGGTTTTCAGATATAATAGCAGTCTTTTCAAGACACAAGAGAACAAAGAGACAGCCTTTTTATTTTGGAGAGATTTTTGCTATAGGGCGCGTGTGCTTGCCGGAAAGACAGAGAGAGACAGAGAGACAGAAAGCGAGAAATCACCCCCCAGGGGGGATGGCCACACCGCAATCCCTTCTCCTCCATTCTCCTCTTGGGATCTTGGGCACGCACGCACACACGCCCGGTGTGAGTTTAAGCCACTGGGTCCGGGCCTCAAAGCCCGGTTGACTACATGGGAGCCCAGCGACATAGCCATTATGCTAACTACTGGTCCCAAGAGACAACCATTTTAACCCTCTGTTTTACAAATTTAGAAATGAAACCAAAAAACTCAAGACTTTTGTCCAAGGTTGCATAGCTGGTTAGAGACAGAAGCAGAACTAGAACTCTGGTCTCTCGATTTCCAGCTCACTCACTACTCCCTGTTCTGACTTGAATGTGTTTTAGTTTTTCTTTTCTTTTCTTTTTTTTTTTTTTTTTTTTTTGCTATAGGACACGTGTGTTTGCTGGAGAGAGACAGAGGGAGAGGGCAAGTGATAAATCACCTAGAAAGGATTGTCACACCATGATCCCTTCTCCATCTCCTCTTGGGACTTTGGGCACACATGCACATGTACCTGGTATGTTTGTCAAGCTACCAAGTTCAGGACTCCAACCGTGCAGCCAGCCATGTAGGATGAACTGCCTTAGCCACCACACTACCAATTGGCCTTAAATGTGTTTTACAACAGCGTCCCAACTCAGCATTCATGGTCTTTCAAATATGGACTAATTTCAAAAGGTGCAAATTCCTAACTTGTCTCCATTGCACACCCAGGCTCTAAGTCAGCCTGTAAACGAAGGTGTTTTGCCCAGGACCAGTTTTATCCACAGCCCCTCCATGTCGCTCACTGGTCTCCAGGCAGGACTGGTCAGGCCCAAGGCAGGCTGCTGCGGGACACAGCGTGGCACCCAGTGCCCATCAGCCTCCCACCACTCCGCAGCTTCTCCTCGAGGAGTCAGTGTCTGCTCTTGTCTCTAAGACTTCCTTATTACCATTTAGTCACTGGGTCTTCATCATCTTCAGGGCCACACGTCAGTGCTTGCACTTAGAGGTGCCCAGGACACATCTGTGGAATGAGCGAATGAAGTCTATTAATTCAGCATATTTTTCACGTTGCCAGTTCAATGAACAGCCATTTCTTTGGGGTCATTGCAAAGACAGAACTACCTACTCCAGACTTCCACTTACAGCCTGGGTAGTCAAGGGTGCCCACCGTGGAGGCCACTTCTGGTGAGAAACCATCGAGACCTCCTACTCCACCACCCCGGAGACCACAGGTATGTTTGCCCACCCATCTCCAAACTTGATCACTTGATCCATGTGAGCTGGCTTTCCTAAGGAGAGACGGAGGGAAGGGGGCAAGCAGGAAAGTCAAGAATAAAAACTAGGAAACATTTGGTGCTAGGCCCTTTCATGTGAGTAATAGCAGCTTGTTTATAACTCACACAGTCCTTCAGCATAGCTGTCCTTATTTTACAGATAATTTATATGCAGGTGTTACAGTAGATTGTTTGGGTCATGTGTCTAGTTAGAGGCAGAGACAAAGTTCAGACCCAACTCTGCTCCATCAAAGTCCACTCTCTTTGCAGCCCACCTGGCTCTCTCTACTAAACAGACTCCCAAATGAGCTGAGGGTCTAAGAGGAAGTGGTATAAAGTTTGCAAAAGAGAATGAAGCCAGGTATGGAGATCATGACCTTATGAAAGGCAGGAGAGCCAGTAAATGTGGAAGCAGGCAACACTAGGGAGTCCTTCTGGTCCTCACCAAGTCCATGAATGTTCTCCAGAACTGGGTGAGTCCACAGGGTTCAAAGGCTTTTTTTTTTTTTTTTTTTTGCTAGTCAATAAAACTACTTTGCTACTGTGCCTGTGACACTGGATAGGATTCAGAGCCAAGCGGCAAAGCATAAAGACAAACTCCCTCAAGCCCACCCCAGAGTGAGCAAAGGTGCTCATCCTGGCGTCAGGGCCCGCCATACCCCTTCGTGCGTGCCGTGCCCCTTCCCAGCTGTGTCACTGAGTTGTGCGGAACGATGGTCGGTTGCCCCCTGACGGCTCTGAGAGCTCCAAGAGTCCTTGCTGCCTTGTTTCCAAGAGCAGTAGCCTGAGACCACAGCCTGCACATAGGGGTTACACTTACACAGCCAGATCCCCTTCCAAAACACCCTCAAAAGGCAGAGTCAAGGAGTGACTTACATTTTATAGAATAATTAAATGTTTTGAAGTCTCGACTCTTGTTCGTGTGTTTTCTGGGCTGGCCGGGAGCAGCATCCTTGCAGCCAGTTCTACCTGACCCATTGAGAGCCCAGCATCGTGTCGACCTGACTGGCTAGAATTTGTCGATTAGCCCGGCCGACTAGGGCATAGCTATGTGGAGGTTCGGAGAAGCCAGGACCGCAAAGTGAGGAAAGCCCGTGGTGTGTAATTCCACTGTCTGCCCTGACCAGCATGAGCAGCCCCTTTCCCACCTAGGCTGCCCT
Organism: Tupaia tana; assembly: GCA_026018925.1. Taxonomy (NCBI): domain Eukaryota; kingdom Metazoa; phylum Chordata; class Mammalia; order Scandentia; family Tupaiidae; genus Tupaia; species Tupaia tana. The sequence goes on from JAKSZU010000017.1 coordinate 55,647,018, forward strand.
TGGAATCCAGTCTGTCCCACACGATAGTGCTCTTCTAGGACCTGTCTTAGCGCTGTGAGAGGCAGAGCCCTCCTCAGTTCTTGTCATATCCGTGTCACGTGGGAGGAGTGACTATCACCACATCGTTTGAGGCCTCTGTTTTGAATAAAAATTGCCATCTCTACTGACTGAAACTGCTAAATTTCAGAGGGCAAGGTCGTGGTGGGGGGCCTCTTTAACACAAGGTGATGTAGGTTTCCTGGGGGCCAAGGTCCTGGCTTCATTAGCTGCCAATAATTATAGCTAACATTCACTGAGCTCTTGGAGGTAGCAGGCACACTCTAAAACCCTACCAAACCCTTATCAGTCATTTAATATTCACTAAAAAATCTCTCTCTCTTTTTTAATAGAAGTTTTTGCCATAGGGTTTGTGTACTCAGCAGGGAGAGAGAGAGAGACACACACAGAGATAATGGGAAATCACCATCCAGGGGAGGTGGCCATGCCACAGTCCCTTCTCCTCCATTCTCCTCCTGGGATCTTGGGCACACTGGCACACACCCCAGACATGATTTTCAATCCACCAGGCCCAGGACCTGAACTGTGGTTGGCCATGTGGAAGTCCAGTGATATAACAACTATGCTATCTGCTGATCCGAAGAAAAATTCTTCTGAGAGTAGTTATTACTGTTATTATCCTCATCATCATTCCCATTTTTATTAAAAAACAAAAACAAAAACAAAACAAAAAAAACAACCCAAAAACAAAACAGAGAAGATAACAGGTTAGCCAAGGTCTCATGGCTAGTAACTGGTGAGCCAGGTTCTAAAATCAAAATGGTCTGATTTCAGTGCCTGCATTTTTTTTTTTTTTTTGAGAGGTTTTTGCTATAGGGAACATGTGCTCGCCAGACAGACAGAGACAGACAGAGAGATAGAAAGCGAGAAATCACCCCCCTGGGGCGATGGCCACGCCGCAGTACCTTCTCCTCCATTCTCCTCTTGGGATCTTGGGCATGCACACACACGTGCCCAGCGTGAATTTTAAGCCACCAGGTCCAGGACGCGAACTGTGGTTGACTACGTGGGAGTCCAGCGACATAGCCATTACCCTAACTGCTGGTCTCAGTACCTGCATTTTTAACCAAAATGTTAATCACTACAAATGTCTGACAAGGGCTCTCTTTCAATCTTGTCATATTAAAAATCTCTGCTTGACCTTCCATTATCAGAACACACCATGGCCAAGAGGGTGGCAGTGATCGGAGCTGGTGTGAGTGGCCTGTCCTCCATCAAATGCTGCTTGGACGAGGGTCTGGAGCCCACTTGCTTTGAGAGAAGTGACGACATCGGGGGACTATGGAAGTTTACTGTGAGTGATTCACTTCGTTTCATCTCCAGCAACCATGATGCCATTTGTTTGCGTAGACATGATGGTGTCAGCCTGCCTTGTGGTGATCCAGCCAGGGGCAGTGCATGGCACAGTGCTGACTACTGCAGACTGCAGGCTGATCAGTGATGAACCATGGAAATGGGCAGGGCAGGGTCAGGGACAGGTGAAACAGAGAAGAAGAATTACTTAAAGGGACCAGCAGGTTGTGTAATGATTATGTTGCTGCACCCTATGTATTTGACCTCAATTCCTGTCCCAGACCCAGTGGCTTAAAACACACGCCAGGAGCATGTGTGTGCTTGCCCAAGATCCCATGAAGAGACTAGAGGAGAAGGGATTGCAGTGTGACCATCCTTCCTGGGGGATTATTTCTTGATTTCTGTCTCTCTGTCTCTCTGGTGAGCACACACATCCTATAACAAAAATCTCTCTCTCAAAAGAAAAAAAAAGGACTTAGTAATGTAGACATCATAGGATTGGGAGTTTATGATTTCTGAACTATGGGCATTCTAAGATAATGTATCAGAATGTCACATCAGGCACGCTGAATGGCATTCATGAATACAGAGCAGGTGACATCCTAGGGAGGCAACAGAGAGTGGAGTGCCAACCCAGACTTTGTGTGGGTCTTTGAGAAGAGCACTGGCAGGAGGGAGGCAAGACCTGGGCCTTGGAAGGGAGCTTTCATGTGATCAGAACAGAAAGCACTCAGGCACTGGCCAGGCCTCCTTAGAAGTGACACATGCAGCTAAGGAAGCTGTGCTCAGGGCCAGGCCAGCTGTCAGGTGACCTGAGCATCAAAGTGGGGCTGGCAGTGGTTAGATACCACCTGCTTCTGGCCAGGATTGATCCTGGTCACTGGGACCAGGAGCTCTGTCCCAGTGCTGCGTGTAAGAAGGCATCAGAAGATGGAGCTAGGAGGCCAGATATTAGAAGGCGGGGAAGAGAAGACCATCATCCATTTGGTGGTACAAATGAGGGGCCTTTGTGGAGGGATGACATTTGCTGGATTTTTGGGTGGTGCAAAAACAGAATAAGTAGGCGTGACCACAACCCTAGGTTTACAGAGTATTAGGAAAAAAAGAAGCTCTTTTCTGTAACTGCAAGTCTCTTTAAGCCATCAAATCTCATTGTGGAAAGCAAGTATTGGGTCTGGTTTTGGTACCTTCTGCTATTTGACCCCACAGTTGGGTTGGTTTCTTGATGAATTTTAGAAAATATTGGGTTAAACAAAAGGAAAAAATGCAAATGAAATATAGTAACAATACCCACAGGTCAGCACTATTAAAATTTTATCCAGTTATATGTATATAGATAGATGCTGTTTTTTAAATTATATTATGAATTATAATATTCATAATATTATATGTTATATAATATATTCATTATAATATTAATTCACTCATTCTATAAGTACTTGAACAGTGAACAGCACGGGAGAGTCCCTGCTTCCAGTCCAGTGAGAAGCACAGACAGTAAACACATAACACAGCATGATCACTGCTATGTCTGAAATTCAGGGTGCCGCGGGGACAGGACGGCAACCTTGGCAGATCTATTGGGTCATGGAAGGTGTCTTGGAGAAAGACTTGAAGGAGAACTAGAGATTTGCTTTGGCACAAGACGTATATTGGGGCCCGTAAAGTAGACCTTTTTGTTTTGCTGCTGTCATGTTTTTTGGGTAATGAAGATCAAGGCAAGAAATGAGTTGAAGAGCACATGAGGAAATAGAAGCTACCAATATATAATGATTTCTCCAAGAGGCTTGAGAAAGGATGGAGAGAGGTACTGGAAGGTGATGTGGGTCGAGAGAAGGTTATGTTTAGGTTTTAAAATTAGAGTCTCATGTATTTTAAGTGCTGATGGGAAGGAGTCTTTAAACAGGGTGATTGCAAATAGACATGGGCAACCATGAGAAAAATCAGTGAGGGGCTCCCTGAATACAGGCAAAGAGGAAGACGTGCAGACATCAGTGGAGCGAATGGCCACAGTAAGAAAAGAAGGAAAAGATAACCAAAACAGATTGCATCGGTAAGGGTGGCATCGGTCTTAGAGAGCTTTATCAAACTGTTAGCCACCTTGTGGTTTGAGAAAGATACTGTGTTTAATTATTCCAATCCCATTGAGGATTTCTAATAATTCTAGTATGGGACTCAATGCTGAGTTACTTAGAACTCCAAAGCTACAAGTGGGACATAACTGCTGTGACCCCTTCCTTCCCAGTGGGACTGGCGTGAGCCACCATGATCTCTGTCTGTTCCTTCCTGCCCCTTTCACCTCATTAAGCCAACTCTGCCTTCACACAGGAATCTCCCAAAGATGGCATGACCAGGGTCTACAGGTCATTAGTGACAAATGTCTGCAAGGAAATGTCATGTTACAGTGACTTCCCTTTCCAAGAAGATTATCCCAACTTCATGAACCAAAAACAATTTTGGGACTATCTCCACAAATTTGCCCAGCACTTTGACCTCCTGAAATACATTCACTTTAAGGTAAGGTTCCTAGGTCTGGAAGAGCAATGAATGGGGCTGGCCTATTCAGAATCTAATGGTAATGGGTGATTTAGGTAAATTTTTTCTTGACTTTATATCAATATGAGTAAGGCAGATAATAAAAGCTCATCATTTCTTCTGTTTTAATCATTAAAATACAGAGTTTCCTGATTATTTCCCTAAATGCCAAACCCTCATCAGGATAAACTACTTTTTTCTTTTTTTCCTGAGAGAATTGGCAAAATAATTTTGTTCCTGAAACCCTTTGGGAAGAAATGATTAAAGTCTTAACCTCAAAAATTATAACGTAGCAAAACTCATTTTCCTAAATGTTTCCAATGCATTAGGTATTGTACCTCATCCTTCTCGCCAGGAATAAGAACAGTTTATTTCTTTCAATGAGAGGATTCAAACATCATAGGTCGCAGTCTACATTATCACCTTTGAGAGTTTGTATAAGCTACGTAACTTCTCTGGGGAGAAGATGAAATCAATATTTACATACCTCCTGCCCTGGCACTTGGCCTGTGAAATATAACAGACATGGCTACCATAGCGGTCCTCGCATGAGGTCTGAAAGTCTGGGTAGAAAGTGAGCATGTGTCTTTTGCTTTTAGACTACTGTATGCAGCGTGACGAAGCATCCAGAATTCTCTGAAACTGGCCAGTGGGAGGTCATCACAGAGACCGAGGGCAAGCAGGAAAGGGCTGTCTTTGATGCTGTCATGGTTTGCACAGGACATTTCCTGAGTCCCCGCTTCCCTTTAGAGTCCTTTCCTGGTGAGTTCTTTCTTCCTGAGACCATGCCTACTCTTCTGGCTTATTGGAGAAAGTTACTGACTTGTGCTTAGAAATACTTCCCTGGCACCAGCAGATGGTATAATGGTGACATCGCTGGACTCCCATGTAGTTGACCATGGTTCAAGTCCGGTGGCTTAAAACTCATGCCAGGCGCATGTGCAAGCCTGCCCAAAACCCCATTAGGAGAATGGAGGAGAAGGGCCTTCCCCCTGGGGGGGTGACTGTGAAGCAGTGCCATATGTGAAGGTTCCTGGTTCTAGTCTAGAGAGCTCCCTCAGTGCACCAGGAATGCAGGTCCCAAGATGCAGAGCCAGCCGAGGCTGTGGATGGGTCAAAGTGTCAAGACCGTTAGGGATGATGAGTTTTACCACTGTGCCATTGCCTGGCTCTTTAATAAACTTTTAAGAAAGGAAATGTGTTAAGGATAAAACTTTATAAAACTTGGCAAGAAAAGTAAAATATAAATCTATAAATACAATGACAGATTAACAAAATAAATTTATCCTGAAAAATGTGTTTTGGAATATAGAAGGAATTCAGTACATAATTTTTCAAAGAAGCAATATTGTAAAGGGAGGGTAGGCTGCAGGGTTGCTGCTGGTTTGCGAGCTAAGCACACAATCTGAGTGCAGGAGGATTTTGTTACATCTCCATGGGAAAATGTGTCATGAGTGCTCAGCTACTGATGTGTAGCACTTCACCTTTGAGAAGGGTTACTCTTCACCTCAAACTGCTTTCAGTTTCATATAGATTGTAACTTTTCTGCTTCTGATCACACAAGGCAGAGGCTTTCACAAATTGCCTTAACGTCTCTGTTAAGATGAACTTGTTTGAAAACGTTCACACCTCTCTTTACAAAACGTGCCAGGCTGGGAACCAGTGGCATGGTGGTTAAGGCACAAATTGATAGTGATCTGAGTCCCGGACCTGGCAGCTTGAAAATCACACAGGACATGTGTATGTGAGTGCCAAAAAAATCCAAGAGGAGAATGGAGATGGGATTGTGGTGTGGTTGTCCCCCTTGGGAGATAGTTTCTCACTTTCCCTCTCTTTGTCTCTCTCTCACTTTCTCTAGTGAGTAAGTACACCCTATGACAAAAACCTAAAAGAAACAACAACAACAAAAAAAAAAACAGAGCTGTATCTTCCTTATTTATGGGAAAAAGTCTATAAAAAGCAAAGTTCTGTAAGCTGTCACCACTCTTTGAAAGTCAAAATAGTGACACACGCCCCCTTTTAAAAATCTATATGTATTATTTTTCTTTTTTTCCTGAATTAGTAGTTTTAAATTTGTTGGGGGTGAGGGAGAGAGTAGGACAATACATTGATGTAATCGTTGACTCAAAACTACCTACACATTCTGGGACCAGCAGTTAGCATAATGGCTATGTCGCTGGACTCCCACGTAGTTGACCACGGTTCACGTCCCGGATCCGGTGGCTTAAAACTCACGCCGGGCGCGTGTGCATGTGTGCCCAAGATCCCCAGAGGAGAATGGAGGAGAAGGGATTGCGGCGTGGCCATCCCCCCTGGGGGGTGATTTCTTGCTTTCTGTCTCTCTGTCCTCTCTCTGGCGAGCGCACGTGCCCTATAGCAAAAACCTCAAAAAAAAAAAAAATACCTACACATTCTAAATATTTCTTAGATCCCATGCTCATGTATGTAATTATACTCTTATCATTTGCAAAGCATTAGGTTAAGTATAAAAGATATAAAATTGATGAACCAAAGTTGAGCCCTAAAGTAACTTCTTTCCAGCAAAATCTCTGTAAAAGGCTCAATGCCCCGGTCTGAAATGCCCTTGATGCAAATTCTGTCCCATTCTTGGCACCTTCTTAGTGTTCCTTCTCAATTCCTAATCATTTATACTTTTTTCTTTAAAAAAAAAAAAAAAAAGAGGCCCTCCTCCAGAACACATCCCTGGCTCAGTCTGGGCTAATGCTCACTGAAGCTCTCCTAAGACCCCCTGCTCTGTTGGGCAGGGCAGAGCTGCTGAGCACCAAACATCTCTGCTGCAAAACATGGCCTTGGGCTGGAGCCTCCCCTCCCCTCCCCGTGCCTCAATCTCAGTTTAGTAAAATGAATAATAGCATCTCTCACCCTAGGGTTGTTGTGAAGTTTAAATTAGTTAATGTGTATCAGAGTAAAAGCCAAATCAAGGTCAACCATTGTCTGTTTACTTTGACCAGAGGACAGATCCTTGAGGGGAGGGATTGTTTTCATCTTCACACCCCTTACAGCTTGGGGTAGAAAGTGTTGAAGGCCAGATTGTGAGGTACTGTTACTGGCCAACTTACTGGTTTCTTTTAATCCCCCTGCAAACCTGATCTGTGGACTTATCCTTTTCCTTCCCCTAACCAAGTCTCCAGCAGTCTCCACTGCTTTGCCACCCACTCTCAGATTATGAAAAGTGCTCTGATCACTTTAAACCACCCAAAATATCCCACATGTTCAGAATGAAAGTGTTCCATCACACTAGTCTGAATTGGCACTCCATGGAATGGTGACATTCCTCCCTCTCTGGAGACTGCCTTGGGCTGACAGCTGCAGGGAAGAGCTGGGTGCTTGGCCTCACCTTCCTCTGCCTGGTCCTCCCTCCAGACTCTTCACCCACCAGCTGCAGTTTCTGACTCTTCCAGAGTTGGGGCCAGGGAGGGGTAAGAAGAGGTAAAAGGGAACCAACTGCTGCAATGCTTGTTTCCTCTGGCCTCAGAGTGTTTAAGATTCTTTTGCAAGGGCTTTCCTCACTTCTGACAGAGACGCTTCATTCAGGGAGATGTCTTGGCTGTCAGACCCTCTCAGACCCACCTACAAATGTCCCGGTCGTATCCTTCCTCACTCTCTTAGCTCTCTTAGGGTCTTGCTTCCTGTCAGATGGCTACCTATTCGGGTGCAGAGTCCCATTAGACTGGCAGTAGGCTGGTCGTCTCCCCCAGGGCCTTCATATGATCTTCAGGAAATATTCTCTGTCACTGTTGAGTCTTGTTGGCAGTTTCTTAGTAAAATTAGCTTCAGAACACTTGAAGTGTCAAAGCAGGAAGCTTTGATACAACCAGCCTTCAGTTCTCAGTTTAGCTCTCCAACTGTCAGTGCTGCGTCTCATCCGCTGGTGGGTCCGAAGGGCACTGGCCCGATTCCCATTGTTACATCACCTCTCATAATTTTCACTGTAAACACCCTCACCTCCACTGTTAGCACCACTCTTCAGTTTATGAGAACCCATTGCTTCTTTCTTTTATATCTGTCAGGGAGATAGTTTCAAATATAAATGGAAAGGTTCCGAAATATTTAATATTTAGAAGTCCTTATGTCAGAAAAGTCATGATTGCACAGAAAAACATAGAAAAGATATGTAATGACTTTTCCAACAACCCAATAAATACCATGACATCTATTAAAAGAGTATTAGGAGTTTCAAAGATGAAACAGAAACAAGTGTAAATAATGAAAGAATAAAGTTTACCTGAGCATAGAGTGTAATAAAGCATTGAGCATATGATAAAGCATAAAGCATGAAGTGTAAGTAGCATAAATCTAAATCACAAGAAAAAGCATTTTATTTTCAGAAGACTTGCCACAGAATTTCTTTTGTGAAAGATTTTGGTAGAATTAAGCTTTGATTTATAAACATATGCACAAATCATATTCTGGTGAGTGTATACATTAAGTAAAATACCATGTGTCAACATTTACTGGGTATTTTCTTTTTCTTTTTTTTTTCTTTTAGTTTAAGATGCATATTCAATATCCAAAAGATTTCAAATAAGCATTTAGATATCAGGGTGCTCTGGGCCACACAGTGGTGCAGCAGTTAAATGCATCATCTGAGGCAGTCCCACATGGAAAGTTTCCCAGTTCAAGTCCAGAGACCTTTAGTACTCCAGGCACATGACTGCCCTTGTTGCAGGGCTGATTGCAGGCCTGGGGTGGGGCATGGCATTGGGATCCTGTGGCGGTACTTTTTTCTCTTACTCTTTTATCTCCGTCACTCATGGAATAAATAAATATACTTTAAAAACAGAGTGTTGTGATGATGGGGGGAAACCACAATTTGGTGATTGTGATTATGCTGTGTATTAACATATAAGTAGAAACAATACATTTTTTTTTTGAGAGAGAAATTATGCTATAGGGCATGTGCACTTGCCAGAAAGATAGAGAGAAAATGAGAAATCATCCCCCCAAGGGGGGATGGTCATGCCACAATCCCTTCTCCTCCATTTTCCTCTCAGGATTTGGGGCATGTATGCACATGCACACAGCATGAGTTTTAGCCACCCGGTCTGGAACTCCAATCTCTGTCGACTATGTGGGAGTCTAGTGACAACCATTACGCCATCTGCTGGTCCCCAGTCTACTTCTTTCCTGGGATGTTTAAGGTAGCGCATGAGGTGGTTTTTTTTGTTGATTTTCTCCACTATGACATCACAAAGTAATTGTTTTAAAAGAGAACACTCAAATGTAATGTAAGCTCTCCTGTAATACATTTTTGTGGGGTGGAGAGATATAGGACACATGCACACACCAGAGTCAGAGACAGAGAAAGGGAAAGTGAGAAATCACCCCTCACACCCCAGGAGAAACCCCACAACCCCCTCTCCTCTATTCTTCTCCTGGGATTTTGGTCATGCCTGCACATGGGTGTGGCATATTTTTCAAGTCACTGCTCTGAGACTTAAACTTGTGTAGTCAGCCATGTGGATCTAGCCACCTTAACCTTGACACCTGCTGGCCCTGCTTCTACATTTTTAATAGAACAGGTTATACCAAATCTGTCTAGGCTCACAGCATCCCAGCAGGGAGGTATCATTGCCTTTTCTACTACTGCAACAATCTGCAAGAGCAAAGGACTAACTTATTACTGGGACTTCTCCTTTTTTCCACAGACTCTATCCCTGCATGGTAGAGAATTATAGCTAAAGATATTTGAGATTTTCTGCTCCTTCTCTTCTCAGGAATCCACAAGTTTAAAGGCCAGATACTGCACAGTCAAGAGTATAAGACCCCAGATGGCTTTCAGGACAAACGTGTCTTAGTGATTGGTCTTGGGAACACTGGAGGAGACATTGCTGTGGAGTTGAGTCGAACAGCCGCTCAGGTACACCATCTCTAAATCAGCGTCCCACATGAACCATCTAAGGTGGCTAGAGAGAGGTAGTCAAGACTGTGAAACACACTGGCCGTTGTTAAATTATGCAGACACAGGATAAGTGGGGAAAAAAAATCCCTGGGAATCGTTAAAACCACTGTGATCATCTCTGAGGTATTTAAGAAGCCATACTTTACAAATAGACCATCTCCAAGTAGGGCTTAGGAAGACTGTGGATGCCAGACTAGGCATTTCCCAAAGTGCTCCTTCAGGGCCAGACCAAAGGGACAAATTGCTCCACGCAGGACAATTCCTTTTCTTTTACAGTCTCCCTCTGTAATTCTGTTAAACCACCTGTGGAACACTAAAAAAGAGAGGCAGATTTTTGAATGTCTCTTAAGTTCTCAAAGTCAGACTTGAACCATGTGTTAAGATTAAAGCAGCCCTATTTTGTCTAGGAAGTATACAGAATAATGTTAGAAAGTTTACATATAATTAACACGTTAAAAATCTATTACACTTCAGCTTAAATTTTAGGATCTGAAAAGACTAGATTTTTATATAATTCAGTTAAAATAGCTTTTCTAGGCCAGTTGGTGGCATGGTGGTTAAGGCAGCTGGACCCCACATGATTGACTATGCTGAGTCCTGAACCAGTGGCTTGAAAAAAACATGCCAGGCATATGTGTGTGTGTGTGTGTGTGTGTGTTTACCCATGTGTACCTGTTAAATATGATGATCACAAAAAGATTCCACACTTTGATTCAACGAGTTCTTCCTTCATGTTTCCAAATCCTGAAAGGTTAAACAGAGGAGAAGGGACTGTAGTGTGGCCATCCCAAATAGAGGAAGCATTCACACTTTCCCTCCCTCTGTCTTTCTCTGGTGAGAACACACACCTTCTTGCAAAATTAATAAAAATGACTGCTTTTTTAAATCTTTAAATTCTATTGGGTTGTCCAAAAAGTCATAATGTATTTTTTCCTGTGTTTTTCTATGCAAAAATGCATCATGACTTTTCTGACAACCCAGTGTATAATTTATATACAAAAATAGCCAGATCAATACCATTTATGTACAAATATTATAATTCATGTTTTGTAATTTTATAAACACAGTGAAAGTACTTAATACAGGTACGTGAATCAAGTAAGGGAATTTTCTAGAACAAGAAGAAACAGCTGATTGTATGTAGATTTCTGTACAAATTCACCAGTCTTCTGCTATTATGACTATTTGAGACACACTGAAGAAAAAGTACCCCATGTGATGGACATGTATTTATCCTTCTTGCCTTACTTTTTAGGTACTTCTCAGTACTAGAACGGGTGCCTGGATTATCAGCCGCTCCTCATATGGGGGCTACCCATTAAATATGATGATCACAAGAAGATTCTACACTTTGATTCAACGAGTTCTTCCTTCGTGTTTCCTAATGTGGATTCAAGAGAGACAGATGAATAGAAGATTAAATCATGAGAATTATGGATTAAGTATTACAAAAGGGTACTTAACTTTTTACTTAATGGAGAAATTATTACATCATTTTTATTTAGAACTCATGATGTTCAATAATTGTAACATTGCCTTTATTTATTCTGCTCTAAACTTACTTCCCTAAGACGGTGTCTATCAGTGGCTACAGCAGTTCAAGTAGGAGTATTCACTGTCTGGTGACAAAAGCAGTAATTCATGAGGCTAGAAGAAAATAAAAGGTCAATACTTACATTTCTAGCTTGCAAATCAGCTTAAATTGGCTTTGAAGAATCTTGAGACTGCTACCATCCGTTATAGAAACGCAGTCTTTGCACAACCAGTGAGCAGATGCTCAGCTCTGACTAACCTCTGTTAACTGTCTGTTCTGGTTGAGTGAATGGACAGATGTATGTCTAATAAGAATTTCTGAGGTGTTTTAATATATATCTTTGTAGAGTTGCACACTGGCAAGTAAAAGACCTTCAAAATGCATATTAGTTCATTAAGTGATTTTATTATATTCTTGAACCGCATATATTTCTTTGATATCTTTCAACTTATAAGGAAAATCAATGGCAAAGGATGATTTTATATGCAAATTTTATGAAGACTTTATGTCAGATGTGATTAGGTATAGAGATACTCACAATGAAAATATTCATCAGTACTTATAGATTTAAATTTTTTCATTTTATTCAGTTTCTTATATTTTTCATCTTTGCCTTATATTGTTCCCTGAATGTGTAGGTAATGTGAGACCCCAAATTAATCATCAAATGAATTGTCATACCCTTGTTCTGTCACTCTGAGAAAAGCATTACTTCAGAAATCAATTCCAAGCGATAGAGAACTTGAAATCCCAGGCTGTATAGAGTAGGCTTAGTCATTTTCTACCTCTCTGCTCCTGGGAGCCAAGAATGAACCATGTAACCACATTACAAATGAAGTACAACCACATTGCAGTGAAGTCAGGTGAAGAACTGAGTCAGACTAAAGTCAGTTTACTTTCTTTTTTTTTTTTTTTTGAAGAGGTTTTCACTATAGGGCGCGTGCGCTCGCCAGACAGAGAGAGACATAGAGACAGAAAGCGAGAAATCACCCCCCAGGGGGGATGGTCACGCCGCAATCCCTTCTCCTCCATTCTCCTCTAGGGATCTTAGGCACGCACGCACACGCGCCCGGCATGAGTTTTAAGCCACCGGGTCCGGGTCGTGAACCATGGTCGACTACGTGGGAGTCCAGCGACATAGCCATTACGCTAACTGCTGGTTCCCCAGTTTACTTTCTTGATTTGGCAGGTCATTTCCCTGAATTGACCAAATAATTAAATAATTTGCTCTAGTGTCTTGTAGACATTCCTACACTGAGTAATTTTCTCCTGTCGTCAAAGGAGGAAAACAAAATTTGTGGTGAACGATGAGCTGCCGACCTGTATCCTCTGTGGGACCGTCACTATGAAAACCGGCGTGAGGGAGTTCACAGAAACCACGGCTGTCTTTGAAGACGGGACAGTGGAAGAAAATATTGATGTTGTCATCTTCACTACAGGATATACCTATTCTTTTCCGTTTCTTGAAGAACCTCTCAAGAGCCTCTGTGTAAAGAAGATGTTCCTATACAAATTGGTCTTTCCCTTGAACCTGGAGAGAGCGACCTTAGCCATCATTGGCTTTTTGAGCACCAAAGGGTCCATCTTAGTAGGCACAGAGCTCCAAGCACGATGGGCTACGAGAGTATTCAAAGGTACCTTGACACCACATAAATACCTGTGGGATCAACTGAATCTTAAAATCTGTGCCCTGCCATTTAGCTACAATCAGGTGTAAGCTAAAGTCATGTACTTTTTAAAAAATTTAAGGAACAATTAATAATGTCGACAAGAGGACATCAAAAATTTCATGGATAATGCAATTAAAGTATGAATTTATTTTGTTGCAGAACATTTTGAAATCCATGCATAGTTTTCTCAGAATATGCCTTTCCATGAAGTTTGAAGATCCCTTGTATATATAATGTTCCAACTGGTGTGCTTATGCCACTTAGTGTGACAAAGCTGAAAAAGAGGTTTAGATTCTGTGGATGGACAACAGATCTAATGAAATTATCAGATTAGCTAAGATTATAGGAAACATCAGAATCCTTGTCTAGTCTAGAGTAGTCTTCATTCTGAAACCCTTCCATTTATTATTAGATGTAGAATTTTATATTGCTTCTTACAAAAAATATTAAGATAATGCACACTGTGGATAAGGTTGAGAGCTGAGGCAATGGTAACCTTTAAGAAATGCCCATAAAACATTTTAGACACTGAACGCTACTTGCTGGCTGGCAGTTACCACTGTAAGAGCATCCATGCTGGCGTCACCACGTCTAGTCCCACCTTTGAAATCCATGAGCTTTGTAAGGGTCTTGCCAAGGCTCAGCCCTTCGTCCACAAAAGGGGGATAATAAACTCTTATAGGGGTTTTATAAAATGAATAATGTCAACAAAGCAGTTAACATGGGATTTGACACATAATACACTGCTCCTTAAGTGACAGCAATAGCTCTCTTACTGTTGCTATGACTGTCACAGCTCTCTGAAGCAGGACACATTTTACATGAGTAAACATGTTGAAGAATTGCAGTTGTATTATTTTTTAAATATAAACAGCAATCACAACTGGGCCAGCCAGCTATTCTTTAGCAAAATTTGGCCCTTAATGGATAAAAATGATCACCAATGATTTTTAAATAGCATGCAACATAGTACTAAATAGCATGGCTTTTCTCACACTGCACACACGGAGTAGATGTCAACCATACTTGAAAATCATAGGTTCTCCTAACTTGGCAAGGATATTTTATTTGAATAAAAGAGGACAGAAGGAGGAGATTAGAAAAGCTTTTATTTACATTACAAAGAAATTTATAACCCTTTGTTAAAGTATGACAAATTTTTATTTCTTTAAGGCCAGAGAATGTTTTCCCAGCATCATCCAATTATGTTAAAACCACAGAAGTCTTACCTGATTTTTACTAGAATGATAAAACTGACCATAACAAATTCAGTCAGACCACACCACAGGAGTAACTGCACGCTTCACACAAGAGCTTCCAGTGGGGGGGTCCAGGACCCACCAACTAAAGCCTTAACAGCTTTCTACAGGGCAGAATGGCTTTATTAGAAAGGACAACTAGAGCTGAATTGGACCTGTCTCATCTGGATCGAAAACCCAGCTGCTGGGGGTTACTAAACAGGACAGGACTAGTCAAATGAGATGGTGGCAGTGTGGCTGGCTAGTCACAGGGGTGTGTGTGGGGGTACAGGAACCCAGATGACAGGGTGCGCTTTTGGACTCTGGGGCAGCTCCAGAGAATGGCCAAGCTCAGGCTTCCAATCAAGATCAGAGTCCAAGTGCTGAGGCTGCCAGGATGGGAGATGGAGAATATTCTGGTCCCACAACAGTCCAGCGGACAGGTCCTCTGTGGGCTCAATGCAGGCTGCCCTCCTTGTTCCAGAGTCTCCACATAACATGCAAGGAGATATGCTATCGCAAGATTGTAAAATGGAGTCCGTAAGTGCTTACATTGAACCAACTAAGAGCTTTAACACACACACACACAAAGGAATGGTGGGGTGTACATATACAATGTAATATAAATCCCACATACATGCACACACACACAAAGGGGCTCTTCAGAATGTACATGGCAAATGCATATTATGAAAAAGCTGCATGGATTTCAATTTTTGCACTAAGACTCATACATTAATTCCATTTCTCCATGAACCTTTGAAGTCCACATGTGTGTGTCTGTGTGGAATGTGAAAATAAGAGCAGAGGCAGAAGATGGGGCAGACAGCTGGTGCAGGCTGGCTCTGGTGTCTGGTGAGGGCTGAGGCCTGAGCTATGGAATGTCCATCTCGTAAGCCTGGCAGCAGAATTGGGGGGAACTGACCTATAGAAAGTTCTCTGCACTCCAAATCCATGCTAAGCTTTAACTGCCTCATACCCTGAGGTTGGAGCAGTGGGAGGCTCAAGGGAGGAGAAATGAAGGAAAGGCCATGTGTGACTCTAGAGTTGTTTTCTGATTCTTCTTGTAGGACTCTGCGAAATACCTCCATCTCAGAAGCTGATGGCTGAGGCGATTAAAAAGGAGCAGCTCATTAAAAGGTATAAAGAATAGTTTGCTACAGGGAAAGCTTGCCAATATAGGCTCCTGAAAGAAAAAAGAAAAGGCTTTTAGTGTAAAAGTCATTCCTAGGGAAACTAGCAGAATGGGGATAATGCTGGCAACAACCAGACCCTGGCATTAGACACAACCCAGGGCGCACCAGGTCTTCTCAGTGGGACACAGAGTCCACCCTACGGACAGCAGCCCTAACTTCACTTGCCCTCAGAATTCGTTGTGTCTTCATTCTCTTCTCGCCTCTCAGGTGGCTTTATGTATTTGCTGGTATCTTCTCTTCTTCAGTCCTGAAAACTCGTGAGCCCCGAAATTGGTCCTCAAACCTCATGTCTACACTTGCTTCTGGAGCCTTATCCAAGCCTATGGCTTTAGATATCATCACATACTTGTGGCTCTCAAACTTGGTCTCCAGCCCAGCTTTTGTCCTGGAAGTCTAGACTCCTAATACGACTCTATCTAGCTAGCTCTACAAAGATATTTAACAGGCGTCTCACATTCAAGATATATAAGAACGACTCTTGGGACCAGCAGTTAGCGTAATGGCTATGTCACTGGACTCCCATGTAGTCGACCGCGGTTTGAGTCCCGAAAACCTGGTGGCTTAAACTCACGCCGGGCGCGTGTGCGTGTGTGCCCAAGATCCCGAGAGGAGAATGGAGGAGAAGGGACTGTGGCGTGGCCATCCCCCCTGGGGGGTGATTTCTCACTTTCTGTCTCTCTGTCTCTCTCTTTCTATCTGGCAAGCACACACGCCCTATAGCAAAAACCTCTCCAAAAAAAAAGAAAAAAAAAAAAGATATATAAGAACGACTCTTGACCCCATTCACCCCACCTGCCCCGTCACCCCACTTGCCCTGCCAGTAGGCTGAAAAGACTCCCTGTCACAGCTACTGGCTGCTCATCTCAGCTGATAGTTGAAAACCTTAGAGAATCCCCTTTACTCCTTCCTTCACAGCCTATCAGCAAACATGTCAGCTGCTTTTCCCAATGAGTCCAGCGTTTAAGCCCTTCTTCCCTTATGCTGCTGCCCCAGACCAGGCCCCCACTCTCTTACCAGGACACTTGTCACTCCTCTCTTCTGTCTCCCTCCTTCCATTCTGTCTGTGCCTCAGTCTCATCGTGCCCCAGCAGTCCGGTGACTTGCCACATTGTCCTCTGTACACAAACCTCTCCTGCTTCCCTCTTCCTCCCAGGAGCCTCTCTGCGACTCCTACCCAGCAGGACACCTGCTGTCCGTGTGCCTGCAGCACCCACTGTTCTCCCATGCTGTGTCAAGCACTGTGGCCTACTCACTGCTCCTTAAGCATGCCGAGCACACCCCTCCACCCACAGAACCTTTGCACTTACATCTGGAATGTTCTCTGCCAGACACCTGCCTGACTGAGTCTGTTCAAATGTCACCTCTTAGAAGCTCCCCTGATGGCAGTCTCACCCTGCCTCTCTCCCTCACCCACTTTCCTGTTCGATAGCACAGTGGTTACTAGAGGTATTACCTACCTGTCTGGCTTTGCTTTTATAATCTGTTGCTTTCTGCTATTAGAATAAAAGCTCTTTAACTGCTAGGACCTTTCTTTGTTCACCTTGTTCATTGGATCTCCATCACTTAGAATGGTACCTGGAAAGTGGTAGATAATACTTGTTTATTTATTTACTGAATGAATGAACTACTGGAACATCAAGAAAATGTGCTAATTACAAAATAATTTTGCTAATTAAGAATAAAGCCTTCATGTGAACTGTGCTTATATTTACATGAAGTTCAGTCCTGCTCTACCAAGTATGGCCCTCTCAACTCAGTGTTTTAAAACTCAGGTGCCCACGTAATGTGATTTTTTTTCTTTCTTCTTCCTTTCTTTTTTTGTGTTTTGTGGTGTTTTGATAGAGAGTGCATCCACATGCACAAGAGAAAGAGCGAAGCACCTTCTCTTTGAGTCTTATCATGCTGTGATCACCTTTTCTCAACCTTCCTCAGGATCCTTGGAGGCTGAGTCCACACCCAGCGTGTTTTCAGGCTGACTGAGGAACCCAAACTTGTGGTCATTCATATGGCTTCCAGCCTTCCTCCTGTATTATCACAGAGGCTAAGTCTATGTGATACTTCCTGAACATGTGTTCATTCAACAACTATTGTATTTGTACTGATCAAATTTTATGTTCTTATCAAAACCCAAAATAATATTTCAAGTGCCTTTTTGTTTGTTTGTTTGTTTTTGTTTTTGTTTTAAGAGAGAGATTTTTGCTATACAGCACACACGCTCACCAGAGAGACAGAAAGTGAGAAATCACCCCCCATGGGGGGTAGCCATGCTGTAAAATCCCTTCTCCTCCATTTTCCTCTTGGGATTTTGGGCATCAACACATATGTGCCTGGTGTGAGTTTTAAGCCACCAGGTCTGGGACTCGAACTGTGGTCAGCTATGTGGGAGTCCAGTGACGTAACCATTATGCTATCTGCTGGTCCTTCTAATTGCCTACTTTTACCATCTTCCTTAGCAAAATCACCCTCACAGACACCCTCTGTAGGTAAAATCACTTATATTTTGTTTTTTTCTTTCTTGGGCCAGCTAATTGGCTTAGTATTAAGGGGGTAGATCCCACATGGCCAATTGTGCCCAAAATCCTAAGAGGAGAAGGGAGGAGAAATTATTTCATCGTGGTCATTCTCTCTGGGGGGTACTTTCTCATTTCTTTCTCTCGCTCCCTCTTTCCCTTTCTCTCTGTCTCTAGCAAGTGCACATTGCCCTATAGCAAATTATAGAAAAAGAAAAATATATATACTTATTAGATTTTTTTAAAAAAAATTAACAAATGTTGGGAGGAGTGAATCTTCTAACTTGAGGAATTTAAGTCGATTAACGAAAAGCCATCCATCTTTTCCTCCTCAGGGGTGTGATTAAAGACACCAGTGAAGACAAACTCGATTACATTCCCTACATGGACGACCTTGCTGCAAGCATTGGCACAAAGCCCAGCATACCATTTCTGTTCCTCACAGACCCCAGACTTGCTTGGGAAGTTTTCTTTGGACCATGCACCTCTTATCAGTACCGCCTAGTGGGCCCTGGAAAATGGGAAGGAGCCAGAAACGCCATCCTGACTCAGTGGGACAGGACACTGAAACCTCTAAAAACACGACTCCTTTCAGAACCCCCCAAATCTGCCCCCGCATTACATTCTTTAAAAGCTTGGGGTACACTGGTCCTATTTGCCTCCCTTCTACTTATATATAAATCTTCACTTTGTTTGAATTTGGTGCCAGGTAAACTAAGGACAGAATTTTCTCTTAGTTAGAATTTGGTAGGGGTGAATTTGATTAGTGATGAGATTTGTACAAAGTCATATTAATTCTATTTCTGGAATCTTGTGCTTCCTTCCTCTTCGTCCTAATTGCTGTTATCCAAGTGCAGCCACCTCTTACCCGAATCAGTATATCAGTATACTGTCTTCCCCTATGGGCTCAATACTGTCTTTTTTACCTCTCTTTCCTGTGCATATTTGACCCTGGTGTCTATGCAACTGTTCTAAAATAAAAATATGGTCATTGTGTCCATTAAGGTCATGTTAGGAATAAGATGTCTCTAAAATTAGGTAATTTGTGAGAAATGATTATTTGATTAATAAACGTGATGTGAACAGATTTGTCAGAGTGTAGGAAAACCATAGGGATAATGAAAAGCCCTCAAACCAGGAACAATTAGGTATCTTTGCTATTTATGGACTTAAAGAGGCAAAAGAAAAAAGCAATTACTAAAGAGAGAATGAGAGAACTATGTAGATGGGGCCACGTAACAACCGTGTGACCCTTGATTGAACAATAAAGCAGAGCAATACCCCAAAAGTAAAGATCTGGGGAGTAACCTGTGTAACCTAATTTTCCCCTTCCTCTGGTCCCCTGTCCTTTGTCAGTGCTCCCCTTGGAAGTCAAGTGCAAGGTCACTTGTGGAGGTTGAGCTGACAGGGCACAGAGTAGGGAAAAGAGGAAGTAGAATTTGTACAAAGAGGGGCAGATAAAAGGGATCTAGATCAGATATTTCTCTTCCTGTTTAAAATCCTATAGGGTTTTGTTTCATTTAGACAAATAGTCTAGATTCTTTTGCCTCAAGGGAAGCCTTCACTCAGACTGCCAGAACCTCCTAAAGGTTTATTTTAGACTTAAATATTGGTAGTAGTACTTAAAAAGAGAAATATTGAATAATTCACATGAAATATCTATTACAAGTATTTTCGAGCACAGATTCTATTTTAAAAAAGAAGACTATTTTCCCTACCCGAGCCTTATACATTAAACAAGATTTTGGCGAAATTCATATCTTTGGTCAATGACTACTAATATCTTTGCTATCTGTGTAGAGCATGTTCTGCTGAGAGTCTGTCAGCTAAGACAGTGACCAGCTAGCACCAGGATTATTGCTAAACCACATGGTCTTCACAAGAGGCCCTACACTAACTAGTGTGTCAGCCCTAGCACCAGCAGGCTAGGTGAAAGAAACTGTGGAATGACACTAGATTGTTCCAGGGAAAATCTTTTGAGTACATCTGCAGAACACGGAGGTCTGGGAGTTCCAAATCATAGATTAAAGATCAATGGTAGGAGGTATATAGAACCTCTAAGTAATGTCTTCATTTCAAAAATGATACATTATTCATTCTTTTATTTACAAGGGACTTCAAAAAGTTTGTGTAAATCAAAATTAAAATATGGGCTCATTTTGCTGCAAAAATTTTAAATCCATGCATAGTTTTTCTTTTTTTTTTTTTTTTTTTTTTCTTTTCTTTTTTTGGAGAGGTTTTTGCTATAGGGCGCGTGCGCTCGCCAGACAGACAGAGAGAGACAGAGAGATAGAAAGCAGGAAATCACCCCCCAGGGGGGATGGCCACGCCGCAATCCCTTCTCCTCCATTCTCCTCTCGGGATCTTGGGCACGCACGCACACGCGCCCGGCGTGAGTTTAAGCCGCCGGGTCCGGGACTCGAACCGCGGTCGACTACGTGGGAGTCCAGCGACATAGCCATTACGCTAACTGCTGGTCCCATGCATAGTTTTTCATAACATGCATTTTCATGGACTTTTTAAAGGTCTTTGATACTTCTTCCTTCAGTAAATATTTACTGAGATTTTGTATGTGCCCAACTCTGTGAGGAAGTAAACTAGGCATAATAATGAATAAAACATACAATTCTGTTTTCAAATGGTGTCAGTGTAAATGTATATACTAACTGTTGGCTAGTGTATTTGATAAGTTAACAAAATAGCAAGTGAAAAGGAAGGAAGCAGCAGTGAGAGAAAGATTATTAGGTGTGTTGATAAAACACTGATAAAAAACATGATTACAAGCTAGGAGGTGGGAGATAACAGGATGACTCATAATCTCATAACATGTTTAATATTATCAAAATCTTGTCTTCTATAATTTATCATATAATTCATGTATTTAAACATAAAATTGTCATCTAGATGAAATTATGTTATTAAGAAGTAGCATAGGGCAAATTTGGTTTCTTATGGTTATTCCAGGAAATTAAAAATAAATGAAAAAAATATCAGTAGAAAAGAAATAATAAAGATTTGAGCAGAAATAAATGGAATAAAAAATAAACAAACTATACAGAAAATAAATGAGAGCAAAAACAGGTTCTTTGAAAAGATAAACAAGATTGACACACCATTAGCTAGATTAATTAAGAAGAAAGATAGGAACTTGATAAATAAAATTTGCAATGAATCAAGCAACATTACAACAGATAGAATAGAAATACAAAACATCATTAGAGGATACTATGAGTTACTATGAGAAGAAAGAAAATAGAAGAAAACCTGGATGGGATGCACAAACTCCTAGAGACATATAATCTACCAAGATTGACTCAGGAGGATTTAGAAAGCCTAAATAGACCTGTAACAAGCAATGAGATTGAATTAGTAATAAATAACTTCCCAAAAAAGCAAAGTCCAGGTCCTGATGGCTTAACTGATGAATTTCACAAAACTTTTAAGGAAGAGGTAATCCACATTCTACTCACACTGTTTCTAGAGATTCAAAAGAAAGGAAGCCTTCTAAATTCATTCTGTGAAGCCTTCATTACTCTCATTCCCAAAACAGGTAAGGATGTGACAAAAAAGAAAAACTACAAACCTATATCTCTGATGAATATAGATGCAAAAATTCTCAACAAGATTCTTGAGCAAATAAAAAAGGTTATTCATCACAACCAGGTAGGCTTTATTCCAGGTACGCAAGAGTGGTTCAACATACACAAAACCACAAATGTAATACACCATATTAACAGAAAGAAAGATTAAAAACTATATGATCATTTCAATCAATACAGAAAAAGCATTTGACAAAATACAACATTTCTTTATGATTAAGACTCTCAGTAAAATTGGCAGAGAAGGATCATTTCTCAGCATAATAAAAGCCACCTATGAAAATATAGCTAACATACTGAGTGAGGAAAACCTTAAAGCTTTTCTACTAAAAACCTGTACAAGACAAGGCTGCTCACTTTCTCCACTCCTTTTCAATAAAGTATTGGAAGTCCTAGCCAATGCAATCAGACAAGAGAGTGAAATAAAATGTATTCCAATAAGGAAAGAAGAGCTGAAACTATCTCTGTTTGCAGATGACATGCTTGTATATATAGAAGACTCAATAGTATCCACAAAAAAACTTCTAGAAGTAATAAATGTATGCAGTAAAGTGGCAGGATACAAAATTAACTTACAAAAGTCTATAGCATTTCTATATACTAAAATATACAAACAACAAGCAGACAGAGACAGAACTGAAGAATGTAATCCCATTTACCATAGCCAGAAGAAGTGTAAGATACCTAGGAATAAAACTAACCAAGGAAGTCAAAGACCTCTAAAAGGAAAACTATGAAAACCTTTAAAAAGGAAATAAAAAATGACACAAAAAAGTGGAAGGACATCCCATGGTCCTGGACTGGCAGAATTAATATAATCAAAATGGCAATCATACCCAAATTAATCTACATACTTAATGAAATCCCTATAAAATTACAAGAGACATTCTTCACAGATCTAGAAAAGACAATCAGAATTTGTCTGGAATCATAAAAGACCATGATGTGTCAAAGCCATTCTGTGCAAGAAGAGTGGAGTGAGTGGTATCTCATTTCCTGACCCCCAAATACATTACAAAACTGCAACAATTAAAACAGCACGGTATTGGCACAAAAACAGACACAAGGACCAATGGAACAGAGTAGAGACCCCAGAAATAATCCCCAACATGTACAGCCAACTGATCTTTGACAGAGTACCAGTCAATCCAGTGGGAAAAGGAAAACCTCTTTAGCAAATGGTGCTGGAAAACCTGGGCATTCACCCGCAGAAAGATGAATCTGAACCCCTATCTGTCACCAATAACAAAAATCAACTCAAAGTAGATCAAAGATCTAAACCTAAGACTGCAAACTATAAAAATGCTGATGGAAAACATTGGGGAAACCCTGGGAGACATTGGGGTAGGCAAAGACTTCTTAAGCAATACCCCTAAAGCACAGGCAATAATCCTCAAATCGACAGGTGGGATTACATCAGATTCAGAAGTTTCTGCACAGCAAAACAGTAATTGGTGTGAATAGATGATCCTTGGAATGGGAGAGAATTTTTGTTAGCTGTACCTCAGATAAGAGACTGATAACCAGAATACACTGGCAACTCAAGTGACTTACCTGGGAGAAAATGATTAACCCAATTAAAAGATGGGAGAATTAAACTGAATAAAAACTCTCTAAGGAAGACATACGAACTGCCAAAAAGCATATGAAAAAACATTCCTCATCATAAGGGAGATGCAGATCAAAAACACAATGAGATACCACCTAACCCCCAGTCAGAATGGTGAAGATTAAAAAACAAAAAAATGGTAAGTTCTGGCAGAGATGTGGTGAAAGAGGAACTGTCTTACATTGTTGGTGGGAATGTAAATTAGTCCAGCCATGGTGGAGAACAATATGGGGGTTCCTCAAAGACCTTCAAATAGAACTACCTTATGATCCAGCAATTCCACTCCTTGGTATCTACCCAAAGGACAGGAGAATGCTCAGTCAGAAAAGTGCTTACAGATCTATATTTATTGTGACATTATTCATCATTGCTAAGATATGGAACCAATCCAAATGTCCACAAACAGATGAATGGATTGAAAAAATGTGGCACATATATCCCATGGAATACTATTCAGCTATAAAAAGCAACAAGGCCCTGTAATTTGATAGAAAGTGGATGAATATGGAAGATTTATTGCTGAGTGAAGCAAGTCAGGCTATGAAAAAGAGACATTATATGTCTCCACTTAACATATACCAACTGTCCACACTCTATGGTAGAGACTGAAAGACTGGAGGATATAAAAGCATTAAAAATTGTTAGGAACACTGGGAACAAAGTAGAAGGAGAGTATGGGATGGGAAGAGCATAGGAAAGGAAATTTTGGGAAAAAATAGATAAGACATTTGTGGGACACAGATATGGTTTATTATGATGACATATATAGCATTTTCAACTAGGCTGGACTGAGTTGTATATCATGCTGGGTAAAGTCTCTTTACAATCTAAATAATCATTAATGATTGAATGTATAATAATAATAATAAAAAGAATAAAAAAGAATGAAGTAGGTTTATCTATGTACATGACAATAAATACCATTATGACAATGGGAAAAAAAAGAAATAATCTCATTGAAGTTTATTTCTCTAATGATTAATAAGATTGAACATCTTTTCATGTGCTTATTTTCTCTATGTATACCCTATTCAGTGAAATTTTTTGTGTGTCTTTTCCTCTTTTTTACCTTTAGAGAGATTTTCACTATAGGGCATGTGCACTCACCAGAGAAAGACAGAGAGCAAGAAATCATCTCCCAGGGGATATGGCCATGCTGTAATTTCCCTTCTCCTCTCAAGATTTTGGGCACACATGCACACATACTCTACATGAGTTTCAAGCCACCAGGTCTGGGACTCAAACCATGATCGGCCATGTGGTAGTCCAGTGATGTAACCATCACACTATCTGCTGATCCCTTTTACCCATTTTATTTTTAGGGAGATTTTTGCTATAGGGTCTGTGTGCTCACTGGAGAGACAGAGAGGGACAGAAAGACAGAAAGCTAGAGATCACCCATTGAGGGGATGGCCACAATGCAATTTCTTCTCTCAGGATTTTGGGCACTTGTGCACATGTGCCTGGTGTGAGTTTTAAGCAACCAGATCTGGGACTCGAACTGCAGTCAACTACATGGGAGTCCAGCAACATAACCATTACATCATCTGCTTGCCCCCCTTTTGCCCATTTTTAAATTAGGATGTTTGGATTTTTTATGTTGAGTTTGGGGACGTTTTTATATAGTCTAATTACTAGTCCTTTGTTAAATATGTGCTTTGCAAATATTTTCTCCCATTCTATAAGTTGCCTTTTTATCCTCTTAATAAGGTCTTTTGCTGAGTAAAACTTCAAAGTTTTTGATGCCGTCCAATTTATCAATTTTTTTTTATGATTTATGCTTTTGTTGACAAGTCTAAAAATCTTTCTTAGCTCCAACCCTAGATTTTCTTCTATATTTCTTATCTAAAATTTTTTAGCTGCCTAAGAATCTGGGGTGATTTATGGCATGAAGACCCTGCTGAATCAGGGTGGTGAGGAAATGGGGAGTGAGTAAATAAATAAATAAATACACAAATAAATTTTTTAATAAAACAAATAAACCAACTGTAAAAGTATCTTGCTTTAGAGGCTAGTGGGTGGTGTGGTAGTTAAGGACTGGATCCTGTGTAGCCAACTGACTGAGTGGTTCAAGTCCCAGATCTGGCAGCTTAAAAAAAATGCCAGGTATGTATGTGTGCATGTCCAAAATCCCAAAAGGAGAATGGAGAAGGGATTATGGTGTAGCCATCCCGCCCTGAGGAGGTGAGTTGTCACTTTCACTCTCTGTTTCACTCTTTCTCCAGTGTGCACATACATCTTATAGAAAAAAAAAAGTTTCTTGCTCAATATTAAATGTGTTCAAACCTCAACATTGTAATTTGATACTTATGCAGTTTCCAAAAATTTATTTCCTCCAAAGGAAATCCTTCAAGTAAAGTAAAGGGAAAAATCATTAAAAAGGAAAAAAAGACTAAGTTTTAGATACTGAATTTTCTACTTTAATAATAATACATATAATAAGAGGACATAAAGTTCAAAATCATTTTTTTCTTGGTCCACCCTTATTTGTGCATGTTCTCACACATCAACCTCTCTGAATTGGGCTCGCTGTATCAAGCCGACCTTGACTCACCATGGAAATAGCATATACAATGCCTGTCATTCACTCTGCAGGAGAAAAACAGAACTATTCCCACATGTACACATGCATAGAGTTCAACTGAACTGACTTTACATGTATACCATGTAATCTGGTCTCCCTCAACTACCCTCCATTTCCAGGTGCCTATAATGTTAACAATAGTTAAAACATCAGATGGAAGGATATTGGCAGTAGCTAAAAAGAGACAAAAGCAGAAAAAAAAGGAGCAACTGGAGGGCAGACAAGAAGAGGCAGAAACCCCAGCTAGGGCAGGGGGCCTCTAGCTCAGGTGTAAATATTAACCACTCTAGAGTCTTTGAAAATAACCATTTGAAAGAGCAAACAGGTCAACACAACAGCACAGTATTGGGTCATTCAGCAAAAGGCCCCAAGCCTTCTACCAGGGGTCTGAGGATGGAATGCTGCATTACAGTCGAGATGTACAATAAAGGCATTGCATTTAAACTAAATCATCAGCTTCTGTGAGTAGATTTGATTTCTGAAAACAATTAAAAATAACTTAATCCAATTTGGGTGGATAAAGTATAAAGACAAAATGAAAATTTTATTTTCAATTAAAAATCAGGCCCAGCCTCAGTGGTGCAGGCAGCTGCATACTAAACTGCAGTGCTGGAATCCACATGGTGGCCACAGGCTTGGATTATGAGTGAACTTGAAGTACACTGGGGCTTGCACCCAGGATCTTAAAGAGCTAGAGGGCTGATGAAAGGGGATCACCTTGTCACCAGACTCCATCCAGGTGCCTCTCTCTCTCTCTCTCTCTCAATAAATAAATAAATAATAAAAATAAAAGTTAACATAAAGAGTGGAATTGAGTTGCATATGTGAGTCAAAAAAAAAAAATTCTAAAAATGACCAAAGAAAGGTCAGCTTGGTTAAACTAAGTAAACCATCCCTGAAGGAAGAAACATTTCTTTTAAAATATTTTCTAGGGCTTTGGATAAAAGTCAGTCTCACTGAAACTTCCAGTTAAACATAGCAAATGAGGCACATGTAATTATTTTGATTTTTCTCTTTGTAACCTTACTGAAACAATAGTAAGATAAAACAAAATAGATTGGGAGACAAAAGCAATTGAGCAATGTCATCATATTTTCCGTAGACAAACAGATAGGAAAGTAGTAATCTACCCAAAGGGAACCTGTCACCAAAATTATCACAGAAAGCAATACCATAGGAAGCCATAGAATCTTGGAAAAGCTCAGGTTTTGGAAGCACCAAATAGCAAAGGGGGTGGGAGAAAAAAACAGGTGGACTCGTTAAGAGTCCCTGTTCTGAATAATGAGCCTCATACTACTGTTCCCTGCCTGTACCCAGAGTCAGGCAAAAGAGTGGTGCTTTCTTTCCTTGGAAAATCTGAATGGCTCTAGACAAAAATTTCTAGATACTAACCAGCAAAACATAGTCTCCAGCTTGTATTCTTATGATAAATCCCACTGGTGGAAAAGCCCTGCACAAATCAACAGCTTTGTGCTGTTCTCTGAAATATGAATAGAAAGTCAAGGGTCAACAGACATTTAAGAAAATCACCTAATACAGAGGGCAGAGACCAAGACAAACACAGAGGAAAGACCCTGGAAGAAATAAAAACAATACATGAGTTACCATCAAAGGAATTAAAATCTATGTCCATCAATAGGCCCATTAATACTGTATTCATGAAAAAAGAACAAATACTATTGAAAAAGGAACAGTAAAACAAAGAGCTTGCAGAAATTTAAAAAAAGAAATGAAAATTTAGGCCACTTTTGATCTGTTTCCTTATGTTTCTCCTCCACCAACCCTCACCAAGGGATTTAGTACCCAGAGCTGCCCAGACTTTAATGTTTCAGTTCTATAGAAAAGTTTGAGAAGTCTCATCCAAAGCACAAGAATATTAGCAGAGAGCTCCCCAGCTGTTTTAAAATAAGGTAAGAGTATTTTAATGTCTATATCATTTTATTTATACATTTTTCCTTTTTTTGTTTATATTTACATCTTTACAGAATACAAAATGGTTTTTCCAAGTGTGAAGACAGTGCATGTTAGTCAAGTCATAGATGTTACCATGTATATTATCATCAACAGGTAACTTTTTGTTTCTGTTGAATTTTTCCCAATCCCATCCCCCCACTACATACCCCCTCCTATACTGTTTCTAGTATTTACAGTTGCCCTCCCTGCTAGTATACCTTCCAGACTGTCAGTTTCTGTCACAGAATGCAGACAGTTGGTACAATGAAGTGATAACATACAATGCTTGCCTTTGATAGTCTGGCTTACTTCACTTAACATTACATCTTCCATATTACATATTCATCCATTTGAGAGACTCCATGCTCTGAACAGTGAACTCAAGTCCCTCTTTTACTGGTGAAGTAAGAATCCACCATGCCTTCAGTGTAACTAAAACCATGCAACTTTTTGAGATGAGCTCTTGAGTTGTTTGGTTAAAAACAACTGGGTATTTGAGGCCTCCAGTTTTAATGAGGCCACCCAAGGGAATCAAGATTTCTGGCTCTAAAACAGCTTTTAAATGGTGACCAATTAAAATTGTGTACTGGGGAAATGCTCAATGTCCCTCATTGTAAGAGAAATGCAGATCAAAACAAGAATGAGATATCACCTAACCCCAGTCAGAATGTCCAAGATTAAAAAAACAAAAAATGATAAGTGCTGGCAGGTGTGTGGTGAAAAGGGAACTCTCTTACACTGCTGGTGGGAATGTAAATTGGTCCAACCACTGTGGAGAACAATTTGGAGATTCCTCAAAAATCTACCAATAGAACTACCATATGATCCAGCAATCCCACTCTTCGGTATCTACCCAAAGGACGGAAGAATACTTAATCAAAAAAGTGCTCGCACATCGATGTTTATTGCGGCACTCTTCACGATTGCTAAGTCATGGAAACAACCCAAATGCTCACGAACTGATGAATGGTTAGAAAAACTGTGGCACATATACTCAATGGAATACTATTCATCCATAAAAAACAACAAAACCCTGGGTTTTGAAAGGAAGTGGAAGACTTACTGCTGAGTGAAGCAAGCCATGCTATGAAGGAGAGGCATTGTCCGTCCCCACTTAATATATACCGAGTGTCTTGTCTGCATTCTAAACAACTATATATATATTTGAAACAAACAAAAAAACTGTGTACCGGGGAAATGGTGAAAAGGGTGGGAACTGTATTTGTTTAATTGCGCTGAAGATTGGATGTGTTTTCAGTGTCACCAGAAGGAATTCTGGAAAACCAGGCCTCATTGTTAAGGACATGGATGGTCTCTCCAAAGCTCACTAGGGCTGCACAGCCAGGCCTCTGAGAATATTGACACAAAGCACCTCTGAAGTCTAGAGATTTGCATCTATAAGCTTCCTTTATCAGGCCACAGGGACTTAACTTGTGGGACCAAAAGTGACTTTTAAATGTCTTTCATAGTGAAAAGATGATGGGAGAAGCAGGGACTGCAAAGATTGAGTTCCACTGAGACTCACGTATGTTGTGGTGAGGCCTTCTAGGAAAAGCCCAGGCACTCTAAGCCTCACTGATCAGAGCATGAAGGTTTTCCTGAGGTTTATGCACTTTGCCTGGATTGGTTTTTGAGATACTTAATACAAATCACTGTTAAGCCTAGGTACATGAGGCCTCCAGCTTCCTAGCTAGGCTTCTTCTAGGTGCTACTGCATATAAGCCCAAATGCACCTATTAAATGTTAACCTTTGGGAATTCTGTACTGGAAAAATGGCAGAAAGAGCATAAAGTACCTGCATTGAATTGCTACGAGGGCCTTGTAGGTTCACAGGGCCACCAAAACAAGGCCTTGAATTATTTTTTATTATTTTATTTTATATTTTTTAATATACATTGTCATATTATTTAGCTTACAAAGTGAACATTTCAATATGTGAACATTTCTCCCCAGTCCAGTTGATCAAAATATCTTTCACCAATAACACACCTCCCCATCCCATCAATGCTCTCCGTATCCCTCATCCAAATGTCCTTCCTTAGGTCCCTCTTCTCCACACACTCCACTTCTGGCACTAACCCCCAGCTCTTGTGTTTGTACAACCTTAGGTCAATCAGTTTCAGTCACAGAGTGCAGACACTCGGTATATATTAAGTGGGGACATACAATGTCTCTCCTTCACAGCCTGACTTGCTTCACTCAGCAGTAAATCTTCCATATTTTTCCACGTTCTGTCAAAAGCCAGTTTTTTGTTTGTTTGTTTGTTTGTTTTGTGGCTGAATAGTATTCCATAGAGTATATGTGCCACAGTTTTTCAACCCATTCATCCGTATGGGGGCATTTGGGTTGGTTCCATGTCTTAGCAATCGTGAATTGTGCCGTGATAAACATCAATGTGCAAGCACTTTTCCGATGAAGAATTCTTCGGTCCTTTGGGTAGATACTGAGTAGTGGGACTGCTGGGTCATATGGTAGTTCTATTTGTAGATTTTTGAGGAATCTCCAAATTGTTTTCCACGGTGACTGGACCAATTTACATTTCCACCAGCAGTGCAAAAAAAGAGTTCCCCTTTAACCACACCCCTGCCAACACTTACCATTTTTTGTTTTTTTAACCTTAGACATTCTGACTGGGGTTAGGTGATATCTCAATGTTGTTTTGATCTGCATTTCCCTTACGATGAGGGATGTTGAGCATTTTTTCATATGCCTTTTGGCTATTCATATGTCATCTTTAGAGGGAATTTTTTCAACTCCTTCTCTCATCTTTTAATAGGGTCGATAATCTTTTTTCCAAACAGCGGCTCGAGGTCCTTGTGTATTCTGGTTATCAGTCCCTTATCTAATGCATAATTAACAAAAATATTTTCCCATTCTGAGGGGTGTCAATTCACACTAATTACTGTGTCTTTTTCCATGTAGAAACTTCTTAGTTTTATGTAATCCCACTTGTCTATTTCAGGGATTATTGACTGTGCTTTGGGGGTCTTATTTAAGAAGTTTTCCCCTACACCAATGTCTCCCAGAGTTTCCCCAGTGTTTTCCAGGAGCAGTTTTATAGTTTGAGGTCCTAGATTTAGATCCTTGATCCACCTTGACTTGATTTTTGTCAATGGAGAGAGGTAGGGGTCCAGATTCATCTTTCTACAGGTGGAAATCCAGGTTTTCCAGCACTATTTGCTGAAGAGGTTTTCCTTTTCCCACTGGATTGACTGGTACCCCTTGCCAAAAATCAGTTGACTGTATGTTTGGGAATTTATTTCTGGGGACTCTATTCTGTTCCATTGGTCCTCCTGTCTGTATCTGTGCCAGTACCATGCTGTTTTGATTACCACGGCTTTGTAGTATATTTTGGGGTCAGGGAGTGAAATGCCACCCACTCCACTCGTCTTGTGTAGAATTGTTTTGACAATAAGGGTCTTTTATTATTCCAGACGAATTTTATGATTGTCTTTTCTATATCTGTGAAGAATGTGTCTGGTACTTTGATTGGCATTGTGTTAAATGTGTAGATTAATTTGGGTAGTATTGCCATTTTGATTATATTGATTCTTCCAATCCAGGAACATGGAACATCCTTCCACTTTTTTGTGTTATTTTCAATTTCTTTTATTAGCTTCTCATAGTTTTCCTTGTAGAGGTCTTTAACTTCTTTAGTTAGAGTTATTCCTAAGTATCTTATACTTTTGGTGACTAAGGTAAATGGAATATATTTTTTCAGTTCTCAGTCTGCCTATTATTCGTATATAGAAATGCTATTGCTTTCTGTATATTGATTTTTTTATCCTGCAATTTTACTGTAATCATGTATTAATTCCAGTAATTCTTCCATGGAGACCACTGGGTCTTCTGTGTATACAATCATGTCACCTGTGAATAGAGAGAGTTTTACTTCTTCTTTTCCTATTCAGATGCTTTTTATTTTTTCCTCTTTTCTAATTGTGTTGGCGAGGACTTCTAGTACTATATTAAAAAGGAGTGGAGAAAGTGGGCATCCTTGTCTTGTTCCCGTGTTTAGTGGGAAAGCTTTCAGCTTTTCTCCACTCAGGATGATGTTTGCTAAGGATTTTTCATAGATGGCTTTTATTGTGTTGAGAAATGGTTCTTCTAGGCTGATTTTGCTGAGAGTCTTGATCATGAAGGGATGTTGTATCTTATCAAATGCTTTTTCTGCATCAATTGATATGACCACATGGTTTTTATCTTTATTCCTGTTGATATGTTGTATTACATTTATGGTTTTGCGTATGTTGAACCAACCTTGCATACTTGGAATAAAGCCTACCTGATCATGGTGTATAATCTTTTTAATAAGTTCTTGGATACAATTTCCAAGTGTCTTGTTGAAAAATCTTTGCATCTATATTCATCAGATATTGGTCTATAGTTTTCCTTCCTTGTCCTGTCCTTACCTGTTTTAAGGATAAGGGTGATAGATGCTTCATAGAAAGAATTAGGGAGAGATTCACCCTTTTGGATCTTTAGAAATAACTTGAGAAGAATGGGGGTTAATTCTTCTTTGAAGGTTTTGTAGAATTCAGAGGTGAATCCATCAGGGCCAGGCTTTTCTTTGTTGGGAGGTTATTTATTACTGATTCAATCTCCTGGCTTGTTATGGGTCTATTCAGACTTTCTGTGTCCTTCTGGCTCATTCTTGGTAGATTATATTTGTCCAGGAATTTGTCTATCTCATCCAGATTGTCTTGTTTCTTAGCATATAGATGTTCAAAGTAACCTCTAATGATGTTTTGAATTTCTTCTATGTCTGTTGTTATATTACCAGCTTCATTGCAGATTTGATTCACCTGGTTCCTTTCTCTCTTAATAAGTCTCACTAGTGGTGTATCAATTTTATTTATCGTTTCAAAGAACCAGCTTTTACTTTCATTTATTTTCTGTATAGTTCGTTTATTTTCTATTTCATTTATTTCTGCTAGTATCTTTATTATTTCCTTTCTTCTGGAGATTTTGGATTTTTTTTCCTGTTGCTTTTCCAATTCTCTGAGGCATGATGTTAGGTGATCCATTAGCATTCTTTCCATCTTCTTCTTATGTGCACTAATTCCTATGAACTTCCCTCTTATAAATGTTTTAGCAGTGTCCCAAAGATTATGGAAACTCGTGTCCTCATTGTCATTGGCTTCCATGAATCTTTTGATTGCAGTCTTTATTTCTTTAGTAGTAGGGGAGTCATTCAGGAGTACGTTATTTAGTTTCCATGTATTTGGGTATTTTTGAGGATTTCTCTTGAAATTAAAATTAAGTTTAATTCCATCATGGTCGGAGAAGATGCTGGATATAGTTTCTATGCCTCTGAATCTGTAGAGGCTTGCTTTGTGCCCAATGATGTGGTCAATCTTTGAAAAGGTTCCATGTCAGGGTGAGAAAAAAGTATATCTCATGGTTTTTGGATGGAAAGTTCTATAGATGTCTGTTAAGTCCATTTGATTTATGGTATCGTTTAGATCCTTGATCTCTTTACCTATTTTTTGCCTAGATGATCTGTCCAGAGGGGATAGTGCAGTGTTGAGATCTCCAACAATTAGTGTGTTGCAGTCTATCTCCCCTTTCAGTTCTAACAGTCTTTCCTTCACATATTTGGGTGCTCCTGAGTTAGGTGCATAGATATTTTTAAGCGTTACATCTTCTTGATCTATAGAGCCTTTTACTATGATATAGTGCCCTTCTTTGTCTCTTCGAACAGTTTTTGTTTTAAAACCTATTTTGTCAGAAATCAGTATCGCAACTCCAGCTCTTTTTTGGTTCTCATTTGCATGCAAAACCTTTTTCCAACCCTTCACTTTGAGTCTATGTATGTCTTTTTCCATGAGGTGGGTTTCCTGTAGGCAACAGATAGAGTGTTTCTGTTTTTTTTTTTTAATTTATTTTATTTATTTATTTATTTATTTATTTATTTATTTATTTATTTTATCTATTCAGCCAGTCTGTGTCTCTTGATTGGAGAATTTAATCCATTAACGTTCAATGTTATTATCGATGTTACACGATCTGTACCGACGGTTAGGTTGGAGATTGTCTTAGTTGTCTTTTATTTCTTTGTTTCTGGCTGTTAATTCTTTAGTTTTCCTGGAACAGTACTTTCTTCAGGGTTTCTTGAAGAGCTGGTCTGGTGTTGGCAAATTCTTTCAGGTTTTGTTTGTCTGAGAAGATTTTAACCTTTTTTTCCCATATGAAGGATAACGTTGCTGGATATAATAGTCTTGGTTAAAATTGTTTCTCTCTTAAAACTTTCAATTCATGTTCCCATTCTTTTCTTGCTAGCATTGTTTCCATTGAGAGATCCGGTGTTAGCCTGATGGGAGGACCTTTGTAAGTCACTTCTCTTTTCTCTCTTGCCAGTTTTAGTATCATACCTTTAACTGTAGTCTTCGAGAGTCTGGCTACAATGTGCCTTGGGGAAGATCTTCTGGGGTCTATTTGGGGTCCTTTGTATTTCTTGGGTCTGAATGCTTGAGTGCCTTTCTAGACTTGGAAAATTTTCTTCCAGAATTTCATGGAATAGATTTTCCGAGCTGTTATTACTTTCTTCACCTTCTGGGATGCCAATTATTCTGATGTTTGGGCGTCTTATGGAATCCAGTATTTCTCATATATTATCCTCCTGTTTTTTAGTTATTTTCTCAATCTTCTTGGTGATTTTTTTCTAGGTCAGAGGTTTTATCTTCTACATCGGAGACTTGATCTTCTGCATGGTCTAATCGACTTTTAATACTTTCAAGAGTGTTTTTGATTTCCTGTATTTCAGACTTCATCTCTAATAGCTCCATCTGATTCTTTCTCAGTGTCCCTTTCTTCTTTCATATCGTGGAAGGACTTCTTAGTCTCCTGAAGTTCGTTGTCTCTTTTCTGTTCCAACTCATAGAATTTGTTCATCATTAAGGTTCTAAATTCTTTCTCTTGACATTTTGGTGACATCCTCAGATTTTAGGAGAGATGGAGGGGAGTTACTCTGTTCCTTTGATGGAGACACATTTTCTTATTTGTTCAGGCCTGAGGCTCTTCTCCTACCTCTAGCCATTAGAAGATTTATTCACTTTTAATTTTCTCTTAGGAGAAAGTTTCTTTGACTAGGAGTAAGGGTGTTTCCCTTTTGCTGTGAATTGATGTGTGCAAAAGTACCTCTTCTGTTGTTTTTAGTAATGTGGTCTCAAAAGGGGTACTCTATTCCAGTATCTAAAGAGTACTATCTACGTATTCACAGGTGGTTCAGTATAGAGAAGGATCCCAGGAACCTTCCAATACTAGAGAAGTTCAGACAGGGATTCTAGATCTGTCTAATCCATCTGGAAAGGTGGAGAATGAAGAAGAGAGGATAATGTAAGAGGAAAGAAAAGAGTACAGAGGAGATTAAAGAAAAAGAGTACAGAGATTAAAGATTTCACCAGTGGGCTATAAATGGAACAGGAGAGCTCCGTAGGGGAAGGACCTGTCTGGTCTGTGGGACAAGGGTGGTGGAGACCATGCAGCCCACAAAGGCAGAGTCAAAGAGCTGTCTCTCATGTCTAAGCAAGGCTTGGGTGAGAAAAGTTGCTGGCAAGGACCACAGCTGTGAGCTCAGGATTTCAAACTGTGTTTGCTGTATTTCTCTCCCATGGGCTTTATTGCCATTATGGTACCCTGGTACCCCATAAGGGAAAAATAACACCCCCAGCCTTACTGTAACTTTTACAGTAAAACCAACTAATAATCCTAAAACGAATGCGGACTCCTAAAAGCGGCAGTGAGCGGGATTGAGATTCACTCCACCTACCTGGAAAATAACAAAAAATGCTGAAGCTCCTCTCAGAGCAGTCAAGCTGCTCACAAGACCACATTCCTTTCCCATGTAGACATTAGACTCACCCTCTTAGCTGTGGATTACCCCAAAGATAATATAAATGTTCCACTTTAGTATATATTAACCATGTTTTTACTTAACCAAACGAGATTCCTATTTAGGCCTCCGGCCTGAGACTAAAGTTATCAAGTGGGACTAGGACTGAAGTTATCAAGCTTGCTAAAAACCCCCTCACCCAAAAGACTCTACCTGGTAATCAAGATCTAAGAAGACAAATGGACTCTCTCGCCCAAAGGATTGTGGCTGTTTATAACTGATCGAACAGAACAGACATTATGCTTTATGATTGTTTTGAATACCCTATTTTTCGCCCTGGGGACTATAACTGTTCTTACTTGGTCAAACAGAACAAATATCATGTTTTTGTTATTGTCATGTTTTGAATACCCTGTTTTTTACAATAAAATCTTTTTTTTTGTCTTTATTGACTTTATTTTAGTTTTTGTACACAAAGAAAAATCATGTTCATATCCATCATGAACAAAAACTTAAAAAGGCAGAACTAGAAGACATGTGTCCTTCACCAAAGCAAAGCTGTGCTAAAGGTTCCAAACATTTCAATTTTAAAATAAATATTTTCATTTTCCGATGTCTACTTTCATGTCTTCAGAGTGTCACAGGAAATTGAAGCCTATCATGAATTACAATTTTGTTTAGACTCCCAGCTCACTGTGTTTGGTAACTTGCCATACCATATCCAGCTTGGTTAGGAGGAGGTATTACAGGGGGAGGAGCTTGTCCTTGGGGAGGCTGAGCACCAAATCCACCCATCCAAGCAGCAGAAGGTGATTGATTTACTCCAAATCCTTGCTGATTCCATGGTTGCCCATATACTCCGTAAGGCGGTACTTGCCACCCATTTGCCATGTACTGTCCATACTGTTGTGGGTTTCCATACACTTGGCTCCACTGACCCCACTGACTATAGTCAACCTGTTGGAAGTTTTTAGTCATATCAGGAGATTCTTTACCCCAATAGCATTTAACCACATGTCCTTCAATCGTAGTACCATTCACCGAAACAATGGCATGGGCCGCACTTTCATGGGTTGAAAATCTAACAAATGAATAGCCCTTCTCTGGAAAAACTCTTATTTCCATAATTTGTCCAAATGGTGAGAATGTCTGTCTCATAAGCTGATCTGTTAACCCAGAGGCAATTCCTCCACAGTAGACAGTACAATTTTTTGGACTTGACTGGTTTACTACATCTTCAAATCTCAACTGCTTAGTGTTATTTTCTTGTGTACTTTTAGGTGCAGGGGGTTTACGTGTGGCCCAATTGGTTCTGATTTGGCGACCACCCAACCACTGACCTCCCATGTGCACAATTGCGTTTTCTGCATCCAATTTATTATAAAAAGATACAAAACCATAGCCTTTGGATTTTCCAGTTGCCATGTCTTTAACTACCCGGGCATCCGATATTTTACCAAAGGGGGCAAATGCTGATTTGATATCTTCTGTTGTAATTTCTGGACTCAAATCCCCAACAAACACATGGAAGTGATTGGAAGTATCTTTTTTCTGGCTACTTGGTGTTGTTGCCCAGTTTACTTTGACCTCCTTTCCCAAAACTTTTCTCCCATTCATAGCAGCTAATGCAGCAGCTGCATCTCTGTGTTCATAAAATTCCACAAAGCAATATGGGTCATGGCTTGTATGCTCTGTTATCATTTTACAGCTTTTACAAGGTCCAATTTGACTGAATAACTGAAGTATAAGGACTTCTGTCACATCTCTGGAGAGGTTACCTACATATAGAGTCCGGGGCTGCCCGTCGTCTTCCATCATGGTGGGTGCGACGGAGCGATCCCGGGACAAGGGGGAGGGCAGGGCTGGGGAGGGGAGGGGGGCGGGGAGGAAGGGGAGGGGGGCTTCGGGCACCGGCTGGGGGCAGAGGAAAAGGCACCGAACCCCGCTCTTGGGCTCTCTCCTCCCAGCCCGCTCTGGACACTGCGCTCCAACCAGGAGGAGCAGGAGGAGCAGTAAAATCTTTTACTTCCGCCTCACCCCCCAGCTTCTGTAAAACATCCCTCAATAAATACATATGTTTGATAGCCACTGACACTGCAGTCCTGAGCTTGCTCTGACTGTAGTCGGCTGAAAACATGCTGAAAGGCATCGAAGTCTCTGCCTAAATTTCTGCCCACACGTGTCGCCTTCCTGTGTACAAGCTTCAACCCACCCTGGCTAAAGCAGGTCTCCAGCACAAGGGGGAGGAGAGAATTAGGAAAAAAAGAAAAAATAAATAGCAAAGAAAAAAATGAAAAAAAATGAAGTCCTGCCTACCTTTAAAGAAAGTGGGGTTCTAGTTTTGGGAGCCAGGAAGTGGACTGGGGGCAGTGGTGCACAAGCTTCAATTTCCCTTGCTGGGAAGTGGGCTCTAGATGGAACCAGGCCTGGAATTTTAGGCCACTTGTTTATTAGTACTGTTTCAGCAGACCTCTGAGGGTTTTATTTGTTTTATATTACAAACTTAATTGTTTAAAATATATTTAGAGAATTTAATAACTTAAAATATCAATTCAAATACAACTTTCTTATTAGGTGGTCTATGACAGAGGTATATTTACATACAAATGATCTTTCAAAGCAAGCAATTAAGGAAAAGTTGTAAGTGAAATTATTAGACTACAAGAAAGAACACGTGACTGCAAGGGTTCTGGTGTTAAAATCACTGCTAATAAGCTTTGTGAAGTTAAGTAAATTATTTGATATTATGAATTTCTTCATTTATTCTTTTCTTTAATACGAGAACATTGACCTCATAGAGACCTGAATTTAAAATACTGTGCACTGTGGGTCCAGCCTCTGTGGTACACATAGTAGCAAACCAGACTGCAGAACTGAAAGCCACAAGCTGACTGTGGTTTGAACCCCTAGTGTACTCAGCCTGACATATACCACGCATGTGTGTCCTGAAGCCTGACTGAGAAAGGTGGGCTTCCCGTGTCATTCATGGGGGTTCTGGCAGGACTTGGTGTGACATGGGAGCCCGGGCTCTTCTTTGTGCCCTTAGCACGCCTGGAATTCTCTGCACACTGACCTCCACTCTGGGTGCTCATAGCGTTAATGCTTGCTTCCCGAACTCCACAAACAGGAAAGAGGGAGAGACTGAGTCCAAGGGTGGGAACGGAGAAGACACCAAGAGCAAAATGTCACCTTTTCAAACCCCAATCGTGGGACCTGTCACAGACTGAATAGATTCCGTACGTGGAAATCCTAATCCGCAGTGTAATGGTGTGAGGTGGTGGGGCCTTTGGGAGGTGGTTAAGTCATGAGGGTGTGTGCCACTGAGTAGGAATACTGGCCCTCTCATAGAGACTCAGAGCGCATTCGCCCCCTCTCTGCACCACGCCAGGAGCCACCCTGAAGCCTGAGGTCTCCAACTATACAGGGAGCAGGGCCAAAACCTGACCATGCCGGCACCCCAATCTCAGACTTCCAGCCTCCAGAAACGGGAGGAGGACGTTTCTGTCACTCACTGGTTTACACAGACTAAGTTGCTTGTTTTCCTGAACAAAGAAGTGATAGCATATCATTTGTGTTGTCATCTGCTGGCCACAAGTGAGTGTGGTGAACCTCTACGGAGGCCGCACCTCCCCCCCCCCCCCCCCCCACGGGATAGCTGAGCTACATTTTCAGATTATAAGCCTAACTGAGAAGACATTAGGAGGATTTTTGTCAGGGATAACATTATCCAAGCTATGTTTAAATTTAGACTCTTGCTTGTGGAGAGCAGAATATCAGATCCAGGGGGAAAGCCACTTTCCCAGATTACACTCTTGGGCCCCAGTCCCCTTGGCTGCTGTAGTCTAGGCTGCCTCCGGCCTCTCTGCAATTCCTTCATCGCTAAATTGGTGCATTGTCTACACATGACACCAAACTATGAACATCCTAAGTTTAGTCTCACTTTCACCAATGAGCTCCCCAAGGAGCAGTGGCTAGCAAGATGCCCACCGTGCATGTGGGGAGACTGGGGAGGCCCTGAAAGACATGATGGCTTATCTAGGGTCATGGAAATCACCAGAAAACATGGATCCGCATCTAGCTCTGCCTTCTCAAACTGGGGCCGTGTTCCCATGCAGGGGCCGAGAGGCACTACAGTGCAGTTATGGAGCTCATATGAAGGAGGGGGAGCAGGCAAAAGCCCAGAGCAGCCCTTGGGGAGGTATTATTGAAGGGACGGACCCAGGTCATGAAATCCTGATGGTGTGACCTCACTTCCTCAGCGACAGGCCCAACGGAACTTAGAACTCTGGTAACCGGGCACCCACTGGCTAGCCCTGGCCAGTTCAGTTGGTGGCAAACGCTCGAGAGGGCAAGATGTCTTCTTGCTGCTCTTCGGCGTGCCCACGCTCTCCCCCCAGGGGAACCAAGAGGAGGCGTCTTCTCGAGAGATTCAGGGACTGGATGAGACTGGCCTTCGGATGCCTCTGGCCATCCGGTCGGGGTCACTCCCGGGTAACGCAGGCCAACCCAGGGCAGGCCCATCTAGGCCAGCCCTCACTGAGGCTCATCTGGGCAGCCCTGCGGCCAGATCCCAGCCTCATGTGTGTATGTGGGGACGGTGAGAGAAGGGGCGTGGGGGGCCGGTCTGCAGCAGCACCAGGTCCGTAGATACTGGAACGGTACAAGGTCTGGCCCGCTGATACCTGACGTCATGGCTGGCAGGAGGGCAGAGTGACTGTTAAGACCAATTTCGTCTACCCACATGTTCTTCCCAAGACCTCGGGCTGTGATCTGGCTTACTCCCACAGAGGAGGCCTGTGCAGATGCTCCTACTGTACACCTGATCTGGGGGTAGAACTGTTCCTGGGCATGTCGCCTCTGGGGACCGCCACAAAGACTGCTGACCCCCGCTGGCCCGCTGCCGGGCACTGTCTTTGCAGAGTTCTGCAGAGGAGATGGAAGAAGTGTTCAACGTGTCCAACTACGCCTTCCCTGTAGGCAGTGGACAATTTCACCACGGCGACAACCACAACCACGGCTGGTCAGGGGTGAGAGCAGGCGCAAAAAGCGTCCACAGAAACAAACCTGAGTTGACCAGGGCTGATCCCGAGTCCAGACCTGAAGCTAAGGATGCCCTGGGGCTGTCCGAGGGCTTTCCCGCATGGGCCACACACGGTCCCTTCCCCAAAGGAATCTGGCCACTCACAGCTTGGTTCCCGGTAAAGTCCCTGATCACACACTCATAGGAATACCAGAGGAAACGCCTGCGTAATTCGCTCATGTCCCGCCAGCACGACATCTGCTCGCGTGCCCCTGCTCTTGGTGCTGCCGTACCTGCTCCCCTGAGGGACCGACCGGCAGCCAGCTCCCGTTCCCTCCCACACCTGCTCCGAGGCTGAGTGGCCAACAGTCTTACAGGAAGGCTTTTACACAAAACGGGAAGCCAGCAAGAGCCTATCTATAGGTTTACTTGGAATCTGTCATCCTAAATAACCCCGCAGAGCCTCACCGGGTCAGAGCTGTGCCCTCACGTGTCGGCATCACATCCTAAAGGACAGGCTCATCCCGCAGCAGCTCAGCGTGTAGGTGCTGCTGGAACGAGACGTGACTGTAGTTTGCTCCATTCCCACCCCGACCTCCTGCAGGCCCACCTGTTTGCACGGGCTGCCATCGCACAGGACCCCAGGCTGCATGGCTCTCAGCATATTGTTTTCCTCACGGTTCTCAAGGCTAGGAATCAGTGTCAAGGGCTGTTTCTCCACAGCTCACGATACACCTGAGGAAACATTGAAGACGTTGATTGTTCAGTCACTCCCTGTCCCTCGTGGAAATATCTACTCTCAAGTTTCCACTACTACACCAAGGACACTCAGATCCTCCACATGCACAAATCCCAGTGGGGGGTGGGGTGGGAGTGGAGGTGGGGGGGGGGGGGTTCCTGGTCTAAACACACCCAACTTTCCAAGGGTTCCTGCTGCTGTCACTGACCTGAGTCCCTCCTTTCCCTCAGAATGGAAAGAAGTCCATGTCTGGCCTGCGGGAGGCCTGCACTCTGTGGACCCTCCAGGCAGGCACAAGGCAGACTCTGATGGACTTGATGGCTCCCACCTTCCAGTTCTCCTCCATCTCTTACGCTGCCAAGTTCCTATCCTACACGTGGGACCTCACGACCGTCCCCCAGTTCCTGGACCGGGCCTTCAGTGGGTGAGCACGCGTCTGCTTCCGGCCACATTGTTGACTCTGCCAACTACCAGCTGTGCCTGGGATAGTTAACGCGTCCTCAGACCTGGCCCCTAGAATGGGCTTGTCAGAGGAGTGCCCTCCTAGGGATTTTGTATGCACTAAGTGGTACAAAATATGGTGGGCCATCCTCGTAGCACAGTGGTTAGACATGGGGTAGCGGAGCCAGATCCCATGGGGTCTACTGCAGTGGAAACAACTGCCCAGGCCTTCAGTAGAACACACTGGGTGTGCTCCTGTGTATATGTGCACGCCTGAGCCTTGGAGCTGATAGGATCAAGAAATGGAAACAAAAGTCCTGCGGTTTGACCACAACCCATTGACGGATGCTTTCCCTGTGTCTGTCTCTCTAGTGAGCACACTCACACCGTAGCAATTAAGAATTACAAAAAAGAAAAAAAAAAAAAAGAAAAAAGAAAAAAAAAGAAAAAGGGAAAAGCCCCCACGGACTGTTCTTCCCTCCACGTAACTGAAGGAGCTCCAGTCTCAGGTCTCACAAGCCTGTGCTCCTGTAGCTTCGAAAAGCAAATGGGAAGGAAACCTGTTCTTCCTCCTGTAAAGCACGTTTCAGATCCCTCTAGCTTGTCTTGGATTCGGTACAGACCCCGCAAGGGTCCACCCGAGTTAGGACTGAGGTCCAGGCTCACTCGGATGAATGGGGACGTTCCAGTGGAAATCCATTCGTCCCACACATCTGTCTTAAGCACCCACCTTGGGCTTCATTGTTCTTTACCCTGGGCACGACTCAGTGAATGACGGAGACCAAGATCCAAGGGACCCAATTCTAGTCGGGGAGTCTGACTCCCACAATAGACATCGAATCAGGCCCTGACCTCTGAGCGTCAGGTTTGCTGCCATCACGGCATCCTGCTTGTGCACG
The DNA here is from genome assembly GCA_026018925.1 of Tupaia tana. Taxonomy (NCBI): domain Eukaryota; kingdom Metazoa; phylum Chordata; class Mammalia; order Scandentia; family Tupaiidae; genus Tupaia; species Tupaia tana. Next base: position 55,689,652 of record JAKSZU010000017.1, read on the forward strand.
TGCACTTGCCATCTTCCACTCAGGGTGGCCAAACTCAGGACCCCGTCAAAGTGGGGCAATGTGATGCCAGAAGGAGAACCGCTTCTCTCTAAAGGCTGGGGACATTGCAGACTCTGCCTGGGGAGAGGCTGACAGTAGCCTGAATTTCATCCTCCTAGTGATTCCGATGACGGGGCCGAGAACTAGAGGCTTGCTCTGCCACAGGAAAGGAGTCAAGGGCAGCCGTGCAGGGGCGTGCAGGCCCCCTGGGAGGGGAGGGGAATGTGAGCCCAGAGCCAGCCTCTGACATTCCCATCTCCAGCACGGCAGCACTCCGGGTCCCGTATCACCTACATTGCACATGCCCTTCTGACCCAGCACCATGGGGGCCGTGACTGGAGTTCCGAGGAGCAGGCGGCTCACAGGCCTGCCAGTCCTGAGTGTGTAGGGCCCGCGGGGTGCTCCCTGGCCTTTGTGGCGATGTCAGCGTGAAGCTGAGGCTGACAAGTGCTGGCACCAGCTAGCTCCAATTTCCAAGTCTGTCACTGCCAGGACAATCATGAGGGTTGGGGTGTGGGGCTGGTCTGTCCTCTGCACAGGTGGAAGGCAGCCCAGGGGCCCAGAACCACGCGCTGCTAACTGGGAGGGCAGTGAGAATGGAGGGGCCAGCTTCTGACTCTGCTTTCCACTTGCTTAGCCCTAGCGCAATGGCTTCTTCCACCGTCAACTGGCCCAACATCTCGGTGGATTTTGATGGCCCCTCACACATCCCCCTTCAGTTTAAACTGAAGGTGGCTGATGTGCAGATCACCCTGTCCGAAGCAGGGCAGGAACACCACCTGCACATCACTCTGGCTCAGCTGCTATGCCCTGAGCCCGCCAATGAAGAAGCACATGGTAAGGTGAACTACGGCCTCGAGGAGGGTCTGAGGGTTGTGTTTGGCGGTGAAATCCCCTAAATTCTATGGGACCCTCTCTGTCTGCAAAGACCCTTTCTGTCTGTCTGGACAGCGACTGACGCTGGTAAACCTTCCTCCTAACTCAGCTCTTGCCCCATGCCCAGAACTTGAGCCAGCACCAGCACGGGCACCACTGGCAGCTGCAGGGCCCGTGCAGGAGCCCGAGTCACCTCAGGTCAAAACCGTCCTGTCTTTCTCGCCGAAGCTGCTGGCGCAACAGCTGACACTCATGGATGCGGTGAGCCACTGGGCCCTGCGGGGTGGGCCGTGCAGGCCACCGCTCTGGCTTCTCGGAGCAGCCTTTCCTTGCCCAGACCCTGACGAACTGGGTCCAATGCCACCTCCATGTCCCACCAGTCTTGTGGGAGTCAACCCTAAGCTCTACTTTGGGATGTCATCCCAAATTCATTTTGCAAACTTGGTTCTGTGGTTCGGTGGAAAGTGACACTAAGTGGCGTCCTAGGCCAAGCACTGGGGTGTCAAAAATATCGTTCATGTGGAACACCTAGGATTATGTCCTACTGGTTAGTTGTTTTTTTCCCCCCACACATTTTTGCCATAAGGCCCATGTTCTCAACAGAGAAACAGAAACAGAGAGAGAGAGAGAGAGAGAGAGAGAGAGAGAGAGAGAGAGAAAGAAAGTGAGAAATCTCCCCACGGCATGATGGGCATGACATGGTGCCCTCTCCTCCATCCCCCTCTTCAGATGTTGTGCACATATGCCCATGGGCCAGTGTGTTTTTCGAGCCACTGGGACCTGGACTCGAATCGGAGAGTAAGCACTGTGGGAATCCTGGCCCTTAACCACCAACTTCCAGCTCTTCTCTGTCCACTTGTGGATGACATAGTGAGACACCAACAGTCCAGCGACACAGAGTGACCATCAGAGCACCTAAGAGAGGGCAGATAGAGCATGGTGTGGCTGTCCTACGTGGGGTGAATGTTGCTTCCTCAGGTGAACTCAAGTCACCATGGCACCCACACGTCTTCCCGGGAGACCTCACCAGCCTCAACCCCTATTAAGCTTTCCCTGTTAACACGCACCTGCACAGACCCTCCAGCTCCAGGCTTCACAGAACATGTGCACCTGATGGGGAACAGTTCCGGAGGGCCAATGAATGCAGCTTGAAGTTACTACATTAGGATGTGCATATCTTAGCCCTCCTTCTAGTGTGGGAGTTGGTGAGGACGGCCTAGTTGACTAGGTCACTCTCATCCCCATCAGTGCTGAATCCCTGTCACGACGAGGTGGGCACCTTCAGGGATCAGAGGGTTTATACCCCAGGTACTCCCTCAAGTCTTGTGCCACATCCAAGCTCCCTGAGCTGCAGCTCAGACCACTGTCCCTTGCCTCTTCCTCTTGGCAACTGCAGACTCTGAGCTGTGCTGGGAAGTCCTCACGGGATTCTCTCCTTCCTCCCAGGAGCTTTACAAAAAGGTGTCCCTCTTGGACTTCCGGGGCTCTGTCTGGACCCAGAGACTCAAATGGGGGAAGGAGAACATGGCCCCCGCCATCCGTGCCAGCCTCGCACACTATGGGAGAGTGGTCACCGTCGTGGTAGGAACATGCCTGGGAGACCACCGCATGAAGGCCCCGGACAGGGCCAGGGTGCTGGAGCACTGGGTCATGGTGGCCAAGGTAAGCTGTGAGCCCAGGCAATTCCCTCTCTGGACACACGGACTCGTCTCTTCTTGCTCAGCTCTCAGGATGGCAGTGTGGGGTCAAAGGCCCTAGGCCCCTGCACACTCCCTAGGTCCTTCATTCAGGGCAAGCCTGACCTTGACCCCATGCCCCAAGTTGAATGGGTGCTTGCTTCCGGGATCCTCTTTGTGGTAAGCTGAAATCCTTCCTCTGGGAGTACTGCTCAGGAAATCCCAGGGATGCCCTCCTCTAGCTCCCTGGGCATGTGTCATGCAGGAGGGAGCTGTCCCCTGAGGGGCTGACGCTAAGGCAGATGAGGCTGATTCTTCCCCTCACAGGACATTCTCTTCCCTCCCTAGGAGTGCCATGCACTGAACAACTTCTCCTCGCTTCATGCCATCCTCCGTGCTCTGGAGAGCACCCCAATTCTTAGGCTCCAAAGGACGTGGGGAGAGGTTTCCAGGTGGGTAGGCTTCCTCTGCCAGAGGACCAAGAGCCCCTGGCTATTCCATAAGGCTGGGTCTTGCCCTCTTAATGACCCTGGGATTGGGGGTGGGGTAGTATGTAGGAGGCAGGAGTAGAGTTGTTGGGGTGTGGTCTCACAGCCCCCTTAGAGCCTCGGGAGTTCTGCTCAAGTCTAGGTTTCCCGCAGTGCCAGGCACAGAGTGTTGCCAAATGGGTCGAGGCCTCCAGGTGTTGGCTACACGACGATGGACTCCACCCACGTGCAACCAACGCTGTGAGAAAAGCCACGCAGTCGCAATGGGGATGGGCCCTGCTGACAACCTGAGAGCTGCCCTCTCCAGTCCCGTGTCACCTCCAGGGTCAGATAAGCCCAGTGGGAAACAATGTAGCAACTTAGGTCCCTGGGATTTTTAAGAAACATTAACTCAAACTGACAAGCCTGTCCTTATTCCCAAATTTCTCTGCTGTTTCATTTACTTGACAGCAAATCTTACCAAACATTCTGTGAGCTCCGTGCCAAGAAGCAGGCGCTCTACCAGGATCCAATCATCGAGGTAAGGGGAAGCTGGGAGATGCGGGGCTGGTGTTAGGGGCCAGGAACGCTGGCAGGTAGGAAGGGGGTGTGGGAGATGTGGGAGCATTTACTGGAATATTTTCTGCCGTGCTGTGTCCAGAAAACAGGAAGAGTCATGTATTTCCACTAGCAGGAGGGTGGGTGTCAGCGCAGGAGGCACTGGTGCAGGAGTGTGTGCACGGTGCACCGGTGGCTGCACCGGTCGGAGGGGCGGGCCCCCCGCCCCCACCAGGCCAGCAGGTCTCTGGGCCATGCATCCTGCCTAAGGGTAGCATCCTCTAGGCTGTGGACAGAAGGCTGGGCAGGGCACCGTTCCCCTCGTGAAGCAGCCCACCCGTCCTTGGAGCTGGGCTGCTGCACTTGCTGCCGTCTCGGTCACAGTACCTGGGGATGGCCACCAGCCTGTGCCACAGGCCAGCACTCGGGAAGGTCCCACAGACAGGTGGTCCACTACGCAGCACAGCTCTCAGAGTCGCACTGGGGACTTGGGGACAGATGCCTGTATTGGGGCTACTCCCTGCTCGACCTCCTTGCACACAGACCACTTAGGCCCAGGTCCTTGCACCTGGCCCCAGGCAGCTTATCAACAAGATCTGGAAGGCTTGGACATCAGCTCCTGGATCCTTCTGGAGCAGATCTCAGAGTCATTTCCATCTTGGGGCAGCAGAGACACACCACTGAGCACCCTCAGAACGCCACTTGTACGTCACAGGTGGCACCTCAAAAGGCCACATATGGGCGATTACAGTCTGCTGTGCAGGGAGCTCCTTGGCATATCAGAGACAGGGAGGACAGCGTTGGGCATGGCCTCCAGTCCGGTTGGACGGTCACAGAAAGACTTAAGTCTCTCAATCACACCTCCAGAAACATTATGTTCATCTGTCCATTCGGCTGGGCCTGGCCGCATCCCTGGTCACAGCAGAGACCAGACGCGAGGCCCTAGTCAGTTAAGGTGCTCTGGTTCCAGGTGTAGGCAGCTGGACAGGGCACCAGCTGTCGGGGAGAGGAGCCAGCCCAGCCTGTGGGGACCTGAGTCACCAGTGCCCCTTTCAGGCTCTGGTATCTACTCTGGAAAGGGAGCAGGATGACCCTGGTATATAGGCTTCAAGGACAGTGAGATTCATGGGATGGAAGAGTGAGCCTGTTTGCCTAGGACTGTCTCACAATGAGCGAGGCTGAGAGCACAGGTGAAGACGTGAACAGCAGGTCTCAGAGCTCCTGACAGAGGGCAGTCCCCTTCACTTCCCAGATGGGGAAACAGAAACCAGGAGAGCAGGTTATAGACTCAGAGGACACCCCTGTGAGTGTTGGATCTGGGCTAGAGCTTGAGCCCGAGCTCACGGCAAGTGCCATGAGCGCCGACCCAGAGAAGCCAGCAGGATGTGCAGGTTCTGAGGTCAGTGAGACTGGGCTCTCACAGGGTGAGGAGGCCATTAACCTACCCTTGCTCCTGATCCTGGCAGGTGGAGAGCCCCAACCCTTCCCCCCTGGGGATGGGCCCCCAGAGAGCCCAGATGAGGCAGCGGCAGAAGGTGGTGGTGAGTGTGCCTGGGGTGAGTGGGGTCTTCAGGAAGTCAGACAGTAGGGTCTCCTCCAGCTGGTGGCCTGCAAAGCAAGACAGAATGGGCTTTCCTGCCCCAGCTCTGCCCTGCTGTGGCCACACCAGAAATGCCTTCCCTAGAGAGACCCGAGTACCAGTCGGGTGTGGTGGGATAGGGCTGGGAAGCACCTGACAACCATGATATGCTGCAATTCCACCAAGGAGATCGCTCGGGTGACTGCCATCCTTGGAGATCAGCCCAGTGTATGTGTGTGTGTGTGGGGGGGGGGGGGGGGGCGGGAACCAGAAAAATCAGGGGAGGTAGTGGAGAATCTCCCAGGGGTCCCTGAATAGGTATTCAGAAGGTTGAGCTTGAGGAGGTTTTGTGGGACAGCCCTCGGGTGGGCCATGGAAGCAGGGGCTCATCACCACTACCTCCCAATGACACAGCCGGTCGTCCCCTACCTCGCCAAAATCCTCATAGAGATGGCACTTCTGGATGCTGCGACATGCGACTCTGTGGATGTGAGTGACTCTCAGGGGTGGTGTTGACCAGGGCCCTGATGCTGGGTATCAGATGGCCAAGAGCTCTTAGCCCTTAGCAAACCTCCCTCATGATGGCCACCTGGCTACCCCAAGAGCAACCCATCACAGGCATCTTACCTGGCACTGAGGGAGCCTAACGGTCAGCCCCATTCCAGGCTCCCTGAGGGCAGAGCGGCAGGACTGCCTGCTGCTGAACTGTGGGAGGCTGAGGCTATGCTGGGGAGGACTGCTCCCTGAGTGGGTTCCACCTCAAGGTCAGGCAGCTGTCAAGCACCAACCTCCACCGAAGGCCCCAGCCCACCATCAAACCCTCAGAGATGGTGAGGACTGAAGAACCCAGAACCTCAGCACCCAGGTCCCCTCATCTCCAGACCCTGACCCTGGTCCATACCTGGTTCTGTGCAAACCCTATGGCTCTGAGACCCATGGAGTGGGAGGGCTTACGGCTAGACCTGGACTGGGGTCATCTGCCTTGCAGGGAAATGTCAACCTCCAGAAGAAGGACAAGGTAAGCCGCCGTGGGCCTCACTGTGAGGAAGGATGGGCAGAGCAAGTCAGAGGGCCCTGGACAGGACAGTTCCTGGCTCCCCACCTTGCAGCTTAGATATTTTGAGAGAGTATGGTACACAGAGGAGAAGAAAGCCTGTCCCACGGTGGGGTACAAACAGGACAGGAGTCAAGGGTAACTTCCTGGAGGACAGGGTCTTTGAGTTCAACTCTGATGGCAAGTAGAGGCTAACAGTACTGGAGAGAAAGGGAAATCCTCAGAAGACAAACCCCAGAGCCAAGTCCCCCGCCCTCTCCTAGACCTCTCCAGAAGGCCCCTTCAGCTTTCTCTGAGCAGGCCCTGTTGGCATCCCGCCTTTCCTCTCCAGGAAGTTGAAAAGCTGAATGAAGTACAGCTGCTCCAGTTGGCCGCAAACCAATTTCACATTGAGCCCGAGGAGCAATTTGTGGTCTGGTTCCAGGCCATGCTGCAGCTCAGCATGGATGACAGGTGAGGACCGGGGAGTTCTCAGGGAAGGACGAGCCTTTCCCTGGGGCCAAGATCACAGAGCCTGTGGCCATAGCTCCCTGGTCACCATCAGGAGCTTTGGCTTGGTCACAGTTGGCCAGCAGGACGCTAGGAGGGAGGGCACAGGTGTGGCTCCGGGACGACTCACAGCTGCCACTCTCCCTTTCAGTTACACCCTGTCCTGCCGGCTGGAGCCCCCTCACTAGGTGCACAGCAGGGTCAAGAAGAACTGACCGCGGGGACACGGATGGCCGAGTGTGGGTCTGCTCTCCCATGTGACAGAGGCCAGTTTACCGGTCACTCGGATCTGTTATTTGTCTTTTGTTTAGTGTTTTCTTCAAATAAATGTTTCTGTGTATATTTGACAGTTATTGATTAATGGTATGGGATACACGAATAGACAGATGGCCTCAGGTACACAGTGGGATGATGGCTTCATGGAAGCACATGAACACATTCCTCTTCTCTCGTCATGTTTCCATGGCAAGGGCAGCTAAAATTTACTTCTTTAGCAACAGGCCCCTTCCCTTTGTATTAATCTAAGTTCTTCTAGAACTGAGGAAGAAAACGTTGGCTTCGCTGATCTCTGTGATTTGTTTACTCTTGAAGACACTTATTTCTATTTGATTATTTTTTAATCTATATTTGCAGTCTAGCAGAAATCCCTGTAACTGAGCATTCTGAAAAGAATATAGACATTTGCAAGACTCCCAATTCTAATGACTGGAAAGCCCCAAATCATCACAAAATGGTAAAAGACCAAATGTCTGACAGTGCAGAACCTCGGTTTTATCTGTGGCAGTTCCTCTCTATTCTGGTCTCATTCTGTTTGCTGATAAGCCCTCCAGAACTCCATCGGTGGAGCCCTGCTCTGATGACCTTACACAGCCAAAAGCCTCAGCCTGTGATACCGTGAAGTTTTCACTGAACAGATTACAATGCAATCAAATGCCTGCACAGGAATTCTGGGGTCTTCCAGCTACCACATCTTCAGACTTCAGGTTTATTGGTTCCTGCTCTTCTAGCTGCTCAAGTGTATTCTTTTATTTATTTATTTATTTTGGAGAGGTTTTTGCTATAGGGCACGTGCGCTCACCAGATAGACAGAGACAGACAGAGAGACAGAAAGCGAGAAATCACCCCCCCCCCCCGGGGGGGGAATGCCACGCCGCAATCCCTTCTCCTCCATTCTCCTCTCGGGATCTTGGGCATGCACACACACGCGCCTGGCGTGAGTTTTAAGCCACCGGGTCCGGGACGCGAACCGCGGTCGACTGCGTGGGAGTCCAGCGACATAGCCATTACGCTAACTGCTGGTCCCCTCGAGTGTATTCTCAGGGTGCCTGTCTATTGCTATATACTCCAAGAAACACTACTCAGCCATAAAAAATAATAATAATAATAATAAAAAACAAAAAAACCAAGGCTTTAGAAGTTGTTAGAAAAGGGATGAATATGGAAGATTTGTTACCGAGTGAAACAAGTCGGGCTATTCAAGGAATACGCTGTATGTCTCCAATTAACATCTACCAACTGCCCGCACTCTGAGGTAGAGACTGAAAGTCTGGAGGACATAAAAGCAGTAAAAATTGTAATGACGGGACCAGCAGTTGCGTAATGGCTATGTCACTGGACTGCCATGCAGTCGGTTGGAGTCCCGGAACCGGTGGCTTAAACTCACGCTGAGCATGTGTGCGTGCATGCCCAAGATCCGAAGAGGAGAATGAAGGAGAAGGGATTGCAGAGTGGCCATCCCCCCGGGGGTGATCTTGCTTTCTGTCTCTCTGTCTGTCTCTGTCTCTCTGGTGAGCGCACTCACCCTATAGGAAAAATCTCTCAGAAAAAGTGTAATGGACGCTAGAGACAAAGGAGAAAGAGAGTGTGGGAGGGGAAGAGCATAGGAAAGGAAATGTGGGGCAAAAATAGAGCGGTAAGAAACTTGCAGGACACAGACATGGTTTATATCTGTTGACGAGGATGTGCATAGTATTCTCAACTGGGCTGTACTGAGGTGGACATCATGCTGGGTAAAGCCTCTAAATGATGTATAGCAATTGAATGTATGAATAATAACAATAAAGAAAAATAATAAAAATGTTTAAAGGTATTTCTCTATTTACTACTCAATTTAATCTATTCATAAACAACTGCCACTCTGTAAATTATAATTGTTTTTTATACTGACATATTATTTTTCAGAATTAGCTTACATGGTAAGACTTTACATTGTCCTTGTAACGAATAAATTGTTTTCTTTTAAAGAAAACAGTACCAAAACTGATGAATCAATTAAAAGATAGCTTTTTAAAAATTAATAATAGCTCCATGACATAGAGCAAGGACTCGCCCTTTCTAAGGCTCAGGTTCCCCAGTACCTGGTGCTCATGAGGGTTCAACTGCATAAAGCAGAGCAGCTCTGTACAAGTTTTTATAATAACCATGGTTGTGATCCACTGATATATTATCCACATAAAAGTGTAGTCCAAGGGACCGGCAGATGGTGTAATGGTTATGTTGCTGGACTCCCACGTAGTTGACCACAGTGAGGAGACTGAGAGGGAATGTGAAACAGGTCACAACAAGGGGGTCATCTGCCCCAAGGGCCCAGCATGGCGGTCTATGAGCTCAGCCCAGATCCAGATGAGAGAAACAAAGAGAAAGGAATGTGACCTGCATTTCACACCAAACCCAAAAATTAACAAAAGCAACTGTAGACAGCAGAGATACATGGGTAAAAAACTAGAAATGGAACGTTATTGATGATAACATGCATGATTAAGCCACTATGCAGTTTATTCTAGATGGGAAACCACATTTAGTATGTTGTGACGATGCTCAGGGAATGAATGTAAATTAATTTATTAAAACAAAGTTTCAGGAGAAAAAAACAACACTAAAACTGTTCTTATCAAAATTAAAAAAAAAATGTGTATTTGATGACTGCAGTAAGCTATATAGCCCCAGCTAGGTACTAGTTTATAGTATGTTTATTCTACTCACTGAGGTTTATGCCTAAAGTCAGACTTGGGTTCATGTATATGTATATATCAGCTGTGCTTGCTATTGGAAATATTTAGACTAATTAAGTACATTAGCAAATCAATTAAATGAGGGGAAAGGCATAGAAAGCAGCCATGGATACCAGAGACAATGTGGGAGGAGGGTGGGACACTGTAGAGGGTGAGGGATAGGGAATCAAGGATGGCAAAAAAAAAAAAAAAAAAAAAAAAAAAAAAAAAAAAAAAAAAAAAGCAAAATATATAGGACATAAGAAATGGAAAATTATTTGTTGATAACAAATACGTTGATGTGCTTGATTGAGCCAATATACAGTGTATTCTGGATGGAAAATTCATTTTGTATGCTGTAATGATGTATAGTGAATTAATGTAACTAAATAAAGGACAACAACAACAACCACAAACAATTCTAGACAGACACATAAAACCTTAAGCTACGAAACCTCTGCAGAAGGGAAAATCAAGACCTGGATTTACATAGGACGGGGAAGCCACAGAAATCCCCCTGAGCCAGGTCATGACTCAAACAGAACAAGTCTGTCAGACAGCATGAGAGACAGACCACAGATCAGGGAAGCATCTACCTGGTTACTCCCTCCCACCCCAAAGAGTTAACGTGGCCTAGAGCATGGTGGGGACATATTTGCATCTGACCTTGAACATGACTGGTAATAAGGAGAGCCAGAGCAGGTGCCATGGGAAGGTGGAGCAGGGGAATGAGCATGTGGGCGGGACTCTCTGAGGAGTCCCATCTGGGCTGGGACCCAGGGGTGTAAAGTAAACAGGGAAGAACCCTCCAGAGAGAGGGAAGAGCCAGGAGGCCTGAAGCTAAGAGAGCAGGGTAGAGGCGATTTGATTCCCCTGGTGTAGAAAAGGAAGTCCTAGCCTGCCCTGGACACCTGGACCTCACTTCTGGCCGCAGGGTCTCTGCAGTCACTTGGATTCTACAGTTCTGGTGGCTCACTTCTGCCTCTGTGCCATGAGAGTGACTGCCAGGCTCAGGAGGCCCAGTATAATGACTTCATGGTCCACCTGAGGCAGCAAAACCACGAGAATACACTCATTTTATCTGCAACGAATATCAAGTCCAAATAGACCAACAAGATCCCAAAACATGGAAGGGGATGGCCTTGAACATGTACGTGGGTCACAGCCAGCCAGCCTCGGGGCCTAGGGACAGCTCAGGAGGCCAAAGATGAAATTTAACTTCAATCTCAGGAGTGTGTGGCCCTTGGGATCTCTGCTTTCAGCCAATACACAAGCTTCCAGAGAGAATTTTTAAGTTCATAGAAAGAGGTTTGAAAGAAATGTATTAGAATGTCAAGACAGAAACCAGCAGTTGGCATATGGCTATGGCGCTAGACTCCCATGTAGTCGAATGTGGTTCGAATACCGGACCCGGTGGCTGAAACCCACACAAGGCGCGTGTGCGTGTGTGCCCAAGATCACGAGAGGAGAATGGAGGAGAAGGGACTGCGGCGTGGCCATCCCCCCCCTGGGGGGGTGTTTTCTCACTTTCTATCTCTTTCTGTCGTACTGGTGAGCACACACAACCCCATAGAAAAAACATATTTAAAAAAAAAAAGTCAAGAGAATAAACTTGCCTCTCAAAAATGTAAGCATGTAGGCTCTATGTTAAATAAATAATTAGAACATGGACCAGCACATGTTATAATGGCTGACTGCAGTTCAAATCCCAAACCCAGTGACTAGAAACTCGTGTGTGTATGTGTGTGTGTGTGTGTGTCCAGATTCCTGAGAGAAGAATGGAGAAGGATTGTGGCATGGCCATCCTCCCTGGGGGTGGGTGATTTTTCAGTTACTTTTCTTCGTATCTCTGTCTCTCTGGGAAGTCACATGTCCTATAGCAAAAGTCCCTCTCAAAGAAAAAAAAAAAAAAAAAAAAAGGAAGAAACTGAACAACAAAACATAGAGAAAATCTCCCCTTATTCAAAACAAACCACTAACTTCTCTATGGCCCATTTGGTTTCTATCTACATACATATCTTGACCCACATCAAAATCGTGTGTTTCTATGAAGATTGGACCATTCTATGCAAATTACTTAATAACTGCAGATATACTCCCATAACTAAGTAAAATTCATTAACACGGATGCCTGCTTACTGACATTGACAATCGGTTAGCTATCTCCAGTTTCTCGCTGTTGCTAACAGCTCTCTGTGAACCTCCTTGCGGCTCTGTGCCTTTGCCCGGCACCTGGGTGTGGATTAGCTCACGAATGGAATTGACTGCAGCACTTTAGATTCAGAAGGTGATGTCAGGCCAAGATATACCCCCAGGTGTTCGGTCTCCAGCCTTAGAAACGCATACAACTCGGGCTGGGGCATTCCAGGTTTTGGTGGGATAAAGTAGGTAGCATTCAAAGACACAGGACAGCGGATGGGAAACGGAAGTTCATATCACAGGAAGGAAACTGTTTCCTACATGGCTACCACGTTTTCTAATAAGAGCATGTATTTCTTGGGTTATCAGAAAAACTGCAAAAGAAACCACAGAGGTGCTTTGTAACAAGCACCCATACTACAGGCAAAGGAAGAGTTTAGTTCCAGACCCCAGATCCCCTCTGTGGGATCAGGACCGTGGATCCTAGTAGAGGGAAGGTTTGCACAATTTACTGAGCCCCTGGGAAACTGGTCTCACCAAGTACCTCCCAGGTGTGAGGGGCTGCACATCCTTCTGACAAAGGCAGGGCTAGAGCATGCACTGACCGTTCTGTAAGAACACAGCTCCTACCACTGCACACTTGGCCAATGCTCCTCCTATCCAGAAATCCTGAGAGTGTGGAAATGGATGTAGAAGTCGTGTTTGGCTTATGGGTAGCATTTCAATTTCCTCTCTTGTCATGCCTGGGAATTCAAATCAGCTGGAGGTCACCAGGTGAGGAAATGGGTAGGGGCCAGAGACAGAAACTGGTGAACCTTCGGACTCTTCTTACTGCACCACAGCATCATGAGCGCTCATCTATGACACCTCGTTCTGCACTTTGAAACTGTCTCTGGGGCTACCATGTGGTGTGGTGGTTAACACGCTCAATACCCACATGTCCCCCCACGGTTCAAATCCTGAATCTGGAGCCTTGAAATTCACAGCAGGTGCATGTGTCCCCCCCCCCCCCCCCAAGAAACAGTAGTGGAAGCACACTTCTATAGTATCTAGTTATGACAGTAGCCTACAACAGATCTAAAACCACAAAAGGCGGGAATCTGCCACTTTTCATTTTAAGTGTGTTTGACCATTTAAAATATTACCGTATACATGCATTAGCCTGAAAAAAGTTTGTTCTTTTTTTTTCTTTTAGAAAAGTGGGAAAACTGTTAGTGTCCAAACTGAGGAGTTAAAAAAAGTGCTCCTACTATCCCTAAAAGAAGTTTTCATATTGGAACTAAAGTAGTTATCACATGGCAGAAATTTGTGAATATTTTACTGCAGTTAAAGAAAATACTGTATAAACCGCTGTATACTTTAGCAAATATGCCCCCAGGAAACCCAATGCAAGAAGGAAAAGGAGGTCCTGGTTGCCATTCTTCAATCAACTCCTCCTTTTCCTATGGGAGAAAATGAGTTAAAATACATCACAGTGTTAGTGACCTTACGACGACTCTGGCAGGATCTGAATTACAAGGAAACGTCACAGTGAAGACACTTGCTAGAAAGAGTGCATCTGACTGCTGTGGCCAGAAAGCAAACAGAGCCCCTCCTGAGTTCTGTGCACCTACGTCGCTCCTTTCTTTTCTCAGCACAAGCTGAAATTCTTTCATATGTAGTTTTTGGGTAATCTGACAATTGGAGAAAAATTTACTTTTGCGTCCAGAAGTTTTCCCTCACCATACACAACACATCAAAACTTGGTTTGGGGTGTGGGCAGACAGGACTCTTTCCAATCTGAATCTTCTTTATGCAGGCCAAGGGAAAATTTATCTTCAGTCTTTGGAAATAAGTTGTGCTTTTCCTGAGCAACTGAAGAGACCAGAGGGAAGACCTTCAAAGTCTGGCAGTTGCCAGAGCTTTCCCCGATCACCTACCTGTTGGACTGTTTACTCTAAGCAACGTGCATGGGACTGCAGAGTGGTCTTCCTCTGGGAACGACTCTATCCCTAGCTTTCCCCACACTTCGCCTACCCTGCTACTTCATTCCCCTCAGTTTCCTTACATCCCAGAATACATTTTACTATGTGTACTTGAGCCTCTACAAATCCTTCCCAGACGTAGCAACCACAGTCACAATACACTGAACAGTAAATTGGTGATTTAATTTCTTACCTTCAGTGTAAGATCAAATCGTTCTGGTAATTTGTAAGTTTTTTTTTTTTTTCTTTTTTTGGAGAGGTTTTTGCTATAGGGCGCGTGCGCTCGCCAGCCAGACAGAGAGAGACAGAGAGATAGAAAGCGAGAAATCACCCCCCAGGGGGGATGGCCACGCTGCAATCCCTTCTCCTCCACTCTCCTCTCGGGATCTTGGGCACGCACGCACACGCGCCCGGTGTGAGTTTAAGCCGCCGGGTCCGGGACTCGAACCGCGGTCGACTACGTGGGAGTCCAGCAACATAGCCATTACGCTAACTGCTGGTCCCGTAATTTGTAAGTTTTAGAGAAAAGAAGTCTGATGGTCCAGAGTATTAGGATTCCTTCCAAAATAAGATGGTAGGCGGATGCCTAAGAGTAAGTAGAAAGCAAAACAAAACAAAAAAATCAAAAGCTTTCAATACCTGCACATAAAATTTAAGCACACCTGCATACACTGCCTCCCATGACCTTTAACGACTAAGGCCTCTTGCAGTTTACTCTCAAAGCTCCCTTCGTTTCTATTCATTAGATTTCTTTTTTTAAGAAAATTATGCATTATATTTATTTATTTATTATTAAATTTGGCCAGAGAGATACACAGAGAGAGAGGGAGTGAGAAAGCAAGTCGTCAGGTCCAGGGGTTGAACCGGTCGGCCTTGTGAGAGGTCCAGCACCTTAACCACCAGGCCACCTGCCAGCCCCTTCCTTTTCCTATTTCTAACAGTTGTCAATATCTCCTTCAAGCAAAAAAACCCTCAGCTTTTAAAACCTCCTTCGGGGGGGTGGGGGGCAGCAGGTGGCATGGTGCGTAAGGCACTACTGAACTCACACATGACCGACCACGGTTTGAGTCCCCTACTGGGAGGCTCGCCTTTTCACTTTCCTTCTCTGTCTCTCTCGGGTAAGTGCACATGCCTTATAGCAAATTAAAATAACATTAGGAATAAAATAATTCTTTATTGAAAATAAGAAAATCTTTGGGGCTGGCAGGTGACGTGGTGGGTAAGGGCGCTGAACTCCCATATGGCCGACCTGATTCGAGTCCTTGACCTGGGGGCTTGCTTTCTCGCTTCCTACCCATCCTCTCACTCTGTCCCTCTTTGGTCAAATTTTAAAAAAATAATAACTAATAAAGTTAAATAATTCTTTAAAAAAAAAAGAAAAAAAAACTTCCTTAGGAATAATTATATTAAAATATAAAATCTGACACAGAATCCCAATATTTAAAACAATATCAACTAAAGGGGACGGCAGGTAGCATGAGGGTTAAGGCCACATGGTTGACTGCTGTTTGAGTCCCAGACCTGGTGGCTGACTTGCTCTCTCTTCCTTTCTCTATCCCTATCTGGTCAAATTAAGACATAAATAAGTAGTACAAATAAAGTTAAATAAAAATAATTCTTTAAAAGACAAAACAAAACAAAAACAATATCGACTATCAATCCTTCAGGTAATTTAAATTTTTACTGATGGGAAACGACTAATGAAACACTTCACTACTTAACTAGTCTACCGCCTCCATCTACCCGTGGATGAGTTAACATTTTTATGGACATCAGCTGCCACAATTCTTTATTTTTTATTTTAAAGAATTATTTAATTTTATTTAATTTATTATTATCATTATGTTTTAACTGAACCAGAGAAAGAGAGAGAGAGAGCTAGCTGCCAGCTCTGAGACTCGAACTGTCACCTGCCAGCCCCAGTTGCCACAATTCATTATTTTATTATTTTGTTGAGAGACTTCTGATATAGGGCGTGTGCACTTGCCATTCAGACAGAGAGAGGCAGAGAGACAGAAAGCACAAAATCACCCCAGACAGTCTGGCACTGCCATAAGGACAGACAGAGAGAAAAATGGAATTGAATAGAGTCCAGAAATAAAGCCATACACCTACGGTCAAATGTTTCGGTTTTTTTTTTTTTTTTTTTTTTTGGGGCAGCTGGCGGGGTGGGGGGGCGAGGTTAACCAATTTATGACAAGGGGGCCAAGACCAACAACAGTCCCTCTAACAAATGATGCAGGGACAATTTACATAACCATGCACAAAGAAGGAAGCGGAACCCCTATGCCTCAACTTACGCATAAAATTAACTCAAAATGAACCATAGATCTAATGTAAGAGTGAAAAATCACAAACTCTTAGAAGTAAACAAAAGAGTAAAATCATTATAACCTAGGATTTAGCAAGATTGTTAGATATGACACAAACGTACATGCAAGTAGAGTGGACTTTATCAAAATTAAGTTTTGTGAATCTAAGGATACGATCAAAGAAGTGAAACGAAACCTCACATGATGGGAGGAAATATCTGTAAATCATATATCTGATAAGATTCCAGTATCTTAAATATAAAGAACATTCATAACTGAACACCGAAGGACAAACCAATTAATTACAAATGGGCAAAGCACTTGAATAAACATTTCTCCAGGATATACAAATGGCCATAAGCACATGGAAAGATCGACATCCTTAGTCACATGGGAGATGCAAATCAAAACCACTGAAATATCACTTTCACACTCACTAGGACGGCATAAACAAATGAAAAAACCCTGAGAAAATATAACAAATGTTGCTGACGATGTGCAGAAACTGATGGAAATGTAAAATGGTGGAAAACAGTACTGCAGCTCCTTAGTAAATTAAACCTAGAGTTACCCCATAACTGAGCCATTCATGGTTGGGTATATACATAAAGTAATTAAAACAGGGATTCAAATAAATATTTGAACACAAACATTCAAAGCAGCACTATTCATAACAGCAAAAAGGTGAAAAACAACACACCAAACAAGCCACTGCTGAGGGAACAGATAAACAACATGTGGTATATCCACAGAATGGAATACTACTTAGCATTAAAGGATGAAGTACTGATACATGGTACGATGTTGATGAGCTTGAAAAACATTATACTGAGTAAGGCCAGGTGTAAAAGGTCACATATTATATGATACCATTTACAGGGAAGATCCAGAATTGGTAAGTCCACAGAGAGACTGGCAGTTGCCAGGAGCTAGGGAGAGAGAAAACGGGAAGCGGGGAAGGGGAGGGCTGCTTTCTGGCAAAGGGGTCTACTTTGGAGTGAAGGTTTAGGAACTAGTGGAGGTGTTGGCTGTGCAATATGCTGAATGTACCAAATCCCACTGACATACACCTCACAACAACTGATGCTGTGGAATGTGAATCTCACCTCAATGAAGTAAATCCTAGTGGTTATGCTCTCTAAAAATGGCATTGTTTCAGAACCAGCAGATAGTGTAATGGTTATGTCACTGGACTCCCACACAGTCAACCATGGTTCAAGTCCTGGACTCAAGTGGCTTAAATCTCACTCTGGGTGCATGTGGATGCATGAGAGGAAAATGGAGAAGGGATTGTAGCATAGCCGTCTCCCTGGGGGGTGAGTTCTCATTTTCTGTCCGTCTGTCTCTCTGGTGAGCACACATGCCCTACAGCAAAAATCTTTCAAAACTCCCCCCCATCCCCAAAATAAAAAAGGCATTGTTTCTACAATGAGAAGCTGAGTTTTACTAAATATGCATTATAAGCTTCCATTTACATGAAAATTCTACAATAGGTAAAACTACTCTATGGAAAGAAAAAACAAACTGTCTTAGGCTGTCTGGGACCAGGACTAGGTGCTGACCACAAAGAGGCACAGGAGAAAAATGTTGTGTGTCTTGACGCTGGTGGTGATAATGGGGTTTTACGTCTGTCGAAACTCATCGCACTGTACACCTGAGGTAGATATTTTTGTTATGTGTCATTTTCACCTCAATAAAGTTGGTTTTTACAAGTTAAGTCATGATTACTCTTTTAACACCAGCAATGGCATCTGATGTTAATTTACTTCCCTGTTATAATCTGATGTTAATTTACTTCCCTGTCAAAATGTGCTTACCCTGCCTCAAGAGCAAAGCACTTCGTTGGGACCAGCAGTTAGCGTAATGGCTATGTCGCTGGACTCCCACGTAGTCGACCGCGGTTCGAGTCCCGGACCCGGCGGCTTAAACTCACGCTGGGCGCATGTGCGTGCGTGCCCAAGATCCCGAGAGGAGAATGGAGGAGAAGGGATTGCGGCGTGACCATCCCCCCCTGGGGGGTGATTTCTCGCTTTCTATCTCTCTGTCTCTCTCTGTCTGTCTGGCGAGCACACGCGCCCTATAGCAAAAACCTCTCCAATAAAAGAAAAAAAAAAAAAAAGAGCAAAGCACTTCGGACATTATCAACGGGAAGTAGTCACAAGCAAAGGTGATCTGCCCCAAAGCCCGACAGCTACAGTGACTGAGCACGGCTGCTGCTTACCAGTTCTGGGAGAGGACAAATAGTTCCGGTGTTCATATACAATCCTTCTACTACAATGAAACGCCACGTTACACAAGCCTTGCGAGGATTCTTTAAAAGAAGAAAGAACAGACATCTTAATGTTAACAACTCCAAATACAGAATCTGTTACATACTCACTAGCACTTTACCTAATGAGATTTATTCATGATAACGATAGTCGGAATGCCACAGGTTTGAATTCCCAGGTCAGCCTGAAAATGTGCTGGGAGCCTGCGCACCCACGATCCCGACTACCTGGAGGGCGGGGAGGAAGGAGTTCCTGGCATGGGGAGCCCCTGCTGAGGGTGCTTCTCCCGGTTGCTCCTCCTCTTTTGCATGCACACACATTCTCTACCATGTTTAAAACAAACACACTAAAATAGTCTGAATGAACTGAAATGCTTTCTTCTCTCAGACACGTTTTTTTTCCATTCATAGCATCAACTAGGGGAGCTCACACACTCACAAACTATTTAGGGACTCTAAACACAGGCAACACTCTCAAACCCTGAATGGCTGGGGGCCTGGGAAGGCTTTCGGGAAAGATGGTGATGAAGCTGAGACCCCTGGGTGACACGGTTATAAGCCGCTGGTTGAAACTGCAAGGCTAGGATTGTGCGTTTTGATGTCTGTAAAGTTAACCTCAAAGAGCAATCACTACGATGACCATAACCACTCTCCTTCATCACTGTGGAGCAGGGGAGGTGCAGAAGGCAGGACAGCAGCAGGATGCTGACAGCCGTGTTTGGGAGGCTCACGGGGACTCACTACACTGCTGTGCTTCCTGTGCACGCCGGCATGCTCCAGTAACAAGGCAGGACGGACAGACCTGCTCTCCCTCATCTATGAAAAGACAGAAAGAGCCCCTTTCCTTCCTTATTCCTCACTAGCCCATTCAAGGGTCAGGGAAAACTCAACTACAACCTTGTTCAGTGAGGTTCCAAGGTGATGGGGAGGGACCTTTTCAAACAGCACACACCTACACCCACACCCCATTCACAGCAAGTCACTAATGAACTCTTGAATGCAGAAAACTATAAAAGCTTGTGCTATGCTGGACTGAAAGAGGACAGAAACACACAGAAAGGGAGTCCGCCACTCATTTCCTACCCGAAGGTTTCTTGCCTCTAAGCTTTTACTCCAGTGAAGAACCAGGAACTCAAATATCAGAACAATGCTTTAAAGGGTATTCAAACATGCTTTAAAGCTTACTCCTTACATAAGCAAGAGAGACAGAGCGAGAGTGAGAGCAACAGCACTCCAACATGGCTTCTTACCCGGTGATCCATGCACAGCCTCCAGCCAGGCCTGGCTCATGGGCAGAGCGTGTCCAGTGTATTCACAGAGGTTCTCCAGACTTAAACTGGGAACCTTCCCACATGGGATCACTTCATATTGCTTTGCATTGCACCTGCCTGACCTTTAAGAGGTATTAATTACCCACAGCTTAAAAAAAAAAATTGTTCCAAAATATGAGAGGGTCTTCATACAGTTAATAGAAAACACATACTATGAAAAAACTATGCATGGATTTTGAAATCTTTATGCACCAAAATAAACTAGTACTTTAATTCCATTTTTCCACAAACTTTGTGAAGTCCCCTCATAAAAAAGTATACCTCACCAATATTGCTCAACCACTTTTACTATCTGTGTCAACTCAAAAACTCAGTGCCATGGACTAGCGACATCTGCTAGGAGTCACGACAGAGCGACCACCTTCACCTCAACACATCCTGCCTCTTTCTGCCTTTTAAAAGATTAAGCATTTTTCTTTCTTTCTTGTTAAAATTTACTGCCACAGGAAGCATGCACTTGCCGGAGAGATACGACAAGACAGACAACACAGAGAGACAAAAAGAGGGAGGGAGCGGGAGAAGGCGAAAGTACCCCAGTGGGGCGTGGTTACGCCATAATCCTCTCTCCTCCATCTTGGGAGATTTGGGGCACAAACACACGTGTGTGGTGTGTTTCTCAAGTCACTGGATGCAGGACTTGAACCACGTGGTTGGGCATGTGGGATGCAGCTCACATCAACCCCTAGGCCACAGTGCTGTCCCAGTATTTTTCTTATGATTTTTTAAAATATTCAATATAGGAATCCTGGGAAATAGAAAAGTTAAAAATAAATAAATTTAAAAGCCAGCTAGTTAGAACATACAGTAATAATCTTTGTTGTTTTAGTATTTACATGTGTTTATAGATTACCTTGTTCAAAATCAGGATTTTAATTTATGTTTTAAGACTTGATTAAAAAAAAAAACATTTTTAAAGCATTTCCACATCATTTGGTATTATTTAAAATAAGATTTTAGTGAACAGTCTACCTTGGGGGTATACTATAAATCATTAATATCTATTTCACTAACGTTGGATTTAGATAGTTTCCCTCACTTTCCTTTATTACACAGTGTGACTATCTTTCAACCTTTGATACTACTTCTGGTTATTTTCTAAAGATAACACCCCAGATGTAGGTCAAAGGGCATGAATATTTAAAGATCCTTGAATACACCTGCCCATTTACCTTCTAGAAAGGTAGTGCCAACAAGCTTTTCCCAGTAGTATGAGAGCATCCTTTCTCTCCACACCTGTGGTGGCACTGATCATTACTATGAAAACCGTGCCCCAATTTGACAGGCAAGACCTCCTAGCTTAATCTCTTAGCTCATTAGTGAGGCCAGGCTGTATTTCACTTGTTCATAAGTATTCCTTCTGTTCATATCTACTGCCCATTCCTGCTTTAAAAAAAAAAAAAAAAAAAAAAAAAAAAAAAAAAATATATATATATATATATATATATATATATATATAGTTATTATTTCTATTTAACTTCATTTATTTACTTATTTATAACATTAGAACAGAGAGGGAGAGGAGGGGAAGTGAGAAAGCAATTCGCAATGTCCAAGATTCGAACCACAGTTTTCTATGTGGGAGTCCAGTGCCCTTAACTACCACGCCACCTGCCGGACCCTGCCCATTCCTGTTTAAAGCAGCATTAAAATCGGACATACAAATCCTATAGGAAAAGGGAAAAGAAAGCACCTCTACGAATCACAACACTTGGGAAACTGACAAAATTAGTTCGATCCGAACCTAGACTGAATTGCAGTATTTTAAATTCACTTTTGAGGAAAGAGAAGTAATCAAGTAGAAAACACTGAAAAAGTTAGCAGATTATATGAAAATAAAGAGTACTTCTGAAAACCAAAATGCAGGGGGCAATAATGTGGTATAGTGTTAGGTAGAAGTCAGACCCCACACGGCCAAGAAGGGTTTGAGTTCTAGCCTGGTTGACTTGAAACACACTGGCACATGGATCTGTGCCCACAATGGGATGAAGAACCTGATGGACCCTGCTGGGATGAAGACCTGGGAGGAAAAAGGACTGAAATATAACCACGCCCTGCTGGGGGGGGGGGGGGTGTCCTTTGGCATGCACCCTTTGGCATAAATAATCCCACAAAATGCAGTGTTGTGTTATTAAGGAAGTCTATGTGTGGCAGGAAAATGTGGTTTAAATTAACGAGCAAAAAAGTAAAAATTATAAAGTAGAGATAAATTTCAAGATAATTTGTTATTCATTTTAAAAAGTTCCACAGAGGGACCAGCAGATGGCGCAGTGATTACATTGGGGGACTCTCACATGGCCGACCATGTTTGATTCGTGGACCCTGAAAATCACACTGGGTACAGGTGCAGGTGCCTGTGTGTGTGTGTGTGTGTGTGTGTGTGTGTGTGTGTGTGCCCAAAATCCTGGGTGAAGGGACTGCAGTGTGGCCACCCCCCCTAGAGAGTGATTTCTCATTTTCCCTCTCAATGTGACTCTCTGGCAAACACGCATGCCCTAAGGCAAAAACTTCTTTAAAACAAAAGTTCTATGGATTATAAAACTTGCAAAACATATACACATAGAAAGTTGAGTGTGATGTTCTCCAAATCTGTACAAACTAACTTGGCAAAATAAATGACAGCAACCTTGCTCACATGATCTTCAACCTGCTGGCTACCACCTAACCACCAAATTGGGAAAAGGGCAACTCTTTATAATCTACATAAGGAACGAATCTGGGGAACACTCTTGAGTTTGAGATTTTCCCCGCAGATTCTGCACTGGGTGAGTGTGAGACAGTGGCCCATAGTAGACGTGGCATACAGCAATGAGTCCAGGGAAAAGGGAGATTAATAAAAACTTAAGAAATTTAAGGAGGATTTTTATCAGTTATTTTCACTACGGATGCAGCCAGTTATAAGCAGCATCAGGAAGTCCACCACGAAGAGGCATCTGAGACAGATGACGTGGTGGCTGGGTCCCCAGGTGGTGTAAGCTCCCAAAGTCCTGCTGAGCACCACAGCCCAAGGGAAACGAACGGCTGCTCGAATGGTGATGCTCGCAAAGCACTTTGGCAGTGCCCCTCTAACCAGACACCTGGAGCAGGTTCCCAACCACCACCAGCACCAGGCGCTATGCAGGTTTCTGGGAGGAGGAACCAGACACAGGGCTGCGGCATGGACGCAGACCACTGGGCAGTGGTCCCCACAGGCAGCAGCCGCTCAGCACTCCAGGCAGAGGTGGGATGGGAGGAGGGCCCCAAGTTGCTCATAAATTACTAAACCGGGGTCTGCTGCCACTCTTTCCTGCATGTGATACATGATTTATTCATGGTTAAAAGTTTGTTCTATTTCATTCCTGATAGTGAACACAGGCCACGTAGATAGACAGACAGGCAGAGGGAGAGAGACAGGAAGGGGCAGGAGTACCCTCACACGGTCTTGTCATGCCATGACCCCCTGCCCCCAGGCCTCTAGCGCCTCTGGATCTTGGACAGGAGCACACGTGCCTGGCATGTTTCAGTCAGCTGGGTGGGCTGGGGACTGATCGCACAGTTGGCCACGTGGTTTTCAGCAACTTTGCTCAGCAGCCACCTTGGCCACAGAGGCCGAGTCCAATTCATGGCTTACCCTCATGTGCCTACATCTATGCTGAGTTCCCGAGGTTCTTCCTCTGACCAAGGCCACAGAAGGGAGACAGAAACCCCTGGATCAATTCCATTGTCCTCGAGCACCACTGCGTTTTGGTGCTACTGTGTAGCCTGAGAACACACATTCCCCCCCCCCACCACCACCACACGCACGTTCTCTTTCTGTTTCTCACTGTCCCCTTCCCCACCTCCTGCTTAAAAAGCTTCCTGAAGTACTTCTCCCCAAATATGCTCAATGTAATTATGGCAATGACAAGGCAACTATCATCAGATTTGGCTCTCCAGCACGAAGCACATTTAATAAGCAGGAATATCCTTACTTAATACCCAGATGTGATGTGCAGGCAATTTTCAATGAAAAATTACCGTTTCATATATAATTGAGCTGGTTAGAAAGTACACAAATGCTGTATAATTTTCTTCAAAAGACTCATACCTTTTGATCTTCGATCTCTTATTCTGTTAGCAGTTGCTCCAGGTCAGCCAGATCGTTATAATTAAATACCTTAATGTCACTGCGTGATGCCTGTAATCCTTCCTGAATAGCAAAGCAAGCTGCTCTATCTCTGTGAGGAACAGAGACCCATTAGACTGGGGTTCAAAGGGCCTTGTCACCATCCTCAGAAAAAGAGGGCTTGCTTCTCTAAACTGACCCATCTCCAGCTGTTAATCTGAACATGACAAATAAATAAAACACACTTGAATACTTCTACCCTTCACTCTGCAGGTTCTTTCTGCACAACTGCCACATTTAACCCCTCAGAGAAACACAGGCCGGCCATGTTTCACCCTCTCTGAAAGCAGCAAGCATCTTGCTATGGATGGCATATCAGTTTATGCACAGACTTTTCTCTTCCTAAGAAATACCAAAATATTGGCACACCTCACCATCAGTGGCACCGTGGTCTGACCCACACATTACTCTGCCATTACTCTGGCAAGAGAACCAATACTGGCAACCAAGGGAGACAGAAACCCCTGGATAAATTCCATTGTCCTCGAGCACCACAGGAAAAAGGTGGCTCCAGCCCCATCCACACCAGCAGAGAGGCTGTAACAGGGCACCCTGACACCCCTTCCAAGGTGGTGACAGTGAAAGCCGAGGAGGGAGCCGAGACTTGGTTCTTGCCTGCTGATACAAATGGACCCCTGCTCCCCACTGTGTGTCAGTGGGGATCAGCTGGAGAGCCTGAGCTTACACCTGGCAATAACGGGGCCCATCCGCATCTCCACCTGGACACCATCAGAGGAGGCCTCGAATGTTAGGACTAGAACCATCAGCCAGCAGTGACGAGGAAACCCCCACCTTGGGTATAATGGAGGCCGAGGGGAACCCTGCGCTGCTCTTCCCTCTGGCAGTGCCAAGGCAGCAGTCTCCCCAACTCTCCTGTGGTTGGAGCAGTGCCAGAGAGAGCCAATTACCACAGACGGTTTAACAAGACGGAGGCAATAACAGCATAAGAAGAAAATATCTAAGTTGCAGTCCACTATCACTCTACCAAGAATCGGAATGTATCAAACAGAAGGAAAAAAAAAAAGCTAATACCAATACGGAGATGACAGACACATCCAAGTCACCTCAGGACAATTTTAGAACAGCCATGATAGAAACGCTTTGATGAATAATTACAAACATGTTCTAAACAAGTAAAGTATCAGAGAGCCTCGGGGAGGAAGAGAAGATGCAAAGAATCCTCTGGAGAGACGACCGAGTAACCGAATATCCGAGCAGGCTCAGCAGCAGAACGAGGGGGGGGAGGCAGAGCAAAGAAAGAGACCGCTCACTGTGCACACAGAGCACAGGCAGGGAGAAACTAAGATGCAGGATCTAACACTGGCCTCACGGGAGTTGCAGGAGGAGAGGCCCAAGAGGATGGCACTAAAGGTGCTCAGAAAAAATCACGGCTGAAAACGCCCCCAACTTGGCAAGCGGCTTCTGAACCTACTGAGGCAGTTGTGTGAACCTCAGCAAATAGATGCTACCATGCAATACATTAAACTTGTGCACACGAAGGACAAGGAGAAATCCTCGGGGCAGCCAGAAAAGTAGTTGCACCTTACATACAGGGAAAAACAATTGGAGTGACAGCAGATTTTCCCAAAAGAGTCAAGCATATCTCAAATGCTGAAAGGAAACGTCAATCAAGAATCTTGTAACTAGCATGATCTATCTTTCAGGGATGAAGCAGAAGTAAAGACATTCCCAGATTGAGGAAAACTAAGAATTTGCTATTAGCAGGAATGATAGAAAATGACGAAAACAAACAAATAACAGCAAAAAACAAAAGCCCGTCAAACAAAATTTACAACGTGGTTCTCAATGTATGTGCAGGAAATTAAACAATTATAATACAAATGAGACTAAAGGGATGTATAGGAAGATAAAGGTTCTATACCTTGGTAAAATGACACCACCACTAATAATATACATATAACACAACAATGACTAAAGAAGGTTTACAAAGAGAAATATTCAAAAACATAAATAAAAAAAGTAATTCTAAAATATGTTCAGTTAACCTACAAAAAAGCAGGGTAAACAAAATAGAGAAACAAAAAGTAGACAGAACCAGAAACAAAAAATAAAATGGCAGATTTACACCTTAACATATCAGTAATTACATTAAGCACAAAATGAAACACACAATTCATAGACAGGTACAGTGGCTCAAGCATGACCCAACTGCACGCTGTCCACAAAATATTGACTTCAAATACTATGACACAGGTAGCAAAAAAAATACACACATCACATTTATATACATACACAAACATGTAAAGTAAGTATAATGAGAATAGCTGATAAAGTATAAGACTTTGGAATGAAGAAAATTACGAGAGACACTACCAGGATATTAGATAATGCTAAAAGGGTCATTTCACCGAGAAAATTGAGCAATCCCAAATATGCATAAACAACAAAGCTGTTTAATGTGTGAGCAAAAATTAATAAAACTGAAAGGACAAATGGATAAATCCACAATTGCACTTAAATGACTTCACTACCCTTTCAAAAATGACAGAGAACCACCATTTGGAAACTCGACAAGGATGCGTTATAGAAGAGCCCAACAGCACACTGGCCAGCAAGCTCTAACTTACATTTAAAGAACACCCAGCGCCCAACAGCAGGACACATTCCTCCTGAGTGCCCGCGGACACACTGCAAGGAATACATCATAAGCCTTAACACAAACTACAGCAACTTAAAACCCCTAATGATACACTTTCTAATAATCAGGAGTCACAGAGAAAGTCCAAAGGCAAATTTTTAAAAAGATACAATGAACTATATTGTAAATAAAACACGAAAATCTGTTGAATAAAGCAGTCCTGAGAAATTCATTAAATAGATTAATTGGAAAAGAGAAAAGGTCTCCAATTAATAATCTAAGCTCCCACCTCAAATTCCAGAAAAACAACAAAATAAACCAAAAATGAACAGAAGGTAGGAAATCATTTAGTCAATGGAACTGACAACAGAAATACAACAGAGAAAAACAATGAAATAAACAGTTGATTTCTTTGAAAAGACCAGTAATGCTGACAAACCTCTAACAAAACTGGCAAAGAAAAAAAGAAAAGACACAAACCACTAATACCAGGAACAAACCAGGAGCTATCATTGCAGACCTGGTAGCCATTAGGCCAACACGGGAATACCACAAATAGCACCTCGCATATACATTAGACAGTTGAGAAGAAATGGGTCAATCAATCCCTTTGAAACACAGACTGTCTACTTTCACTCACCCAATATGACACGGATAATCTGAGTAGCCCAGTACGTATAAGGACACTGACGTCATAACTGGGATACATTCAAAAAAGAAACCTCTCGGGCCAGCCAGTGGCAGGTGGTTGCAGCAGCCGGATTCTACAGGACTGACTGCGGTCAGAGTCCTGGACACAGCAGCTTGAGAAATATGCCTGCTGCATGTGCAAGCATGCCCCAAATCCTGAGAGGACGATGGAGGAGAAAGGACTGCAGTGTCCCCTTCTGGCAAGCACACAAGCAATATAGAAGTTAAAAAACAAAATAGATGGCTTCTTTAGAGAATTCTACCAAACATTTAAAGAATTAAAAACAACCTATACAATCAACTCCACAAAACAAAATATTTCTCAATTAATTTTGTGAAGTATTACGCCGATACCAAAACCAGACTAAGAAAATAAACTGTAAGATACTATCCCTCAGGCAGGCCCTACAAGCGTTGTGCTATGGAAGCTAAATCCCATGTGGCCAACCAGATTCCACTCCCAGCCCTGTCAACATGAAAAGACACGGTGTTTTCCAAGCTGCTGGGGCAGGATTTGAACCACGGTTGGCCAAGTGGGATCTGGCTTTCTATGCACGGCACTTAATAACTACACTGTGGAGTCAGCTGATAAACTAAAGTTTTTTTTTGTTTTTTTTTTTGGACAGGTATTTGCTCTAGGGCACGTGCGCTCACCAGAAGGACAGAGAGAGACAGAGAGAAAGCAAGAAATCACTCCCCAGGGGGGATGGCCACACCGCAATCCCTTCTCCTCCATTCTCCTCTTGGGATCTTAGGCACACATGCACACACGCCCGGAATGAGTTTAAGTCACCGGGTCCAGGACTTGAACCACAGTCGACTACATGGGAGTCCAGCAATGTAGCCAGTACACCAACTGCTGGTCCCATAAAACTAAAGTTTTAAGACACAGAGTATAACACATGGAAGTGAATTTAGGTTAGGTTTCTCAGCAGTTAAAACCAAAAAGACAATGTAATATTTATTATCTGACAAAGGAAGCATACAAGTTCACCTGTAACCATAACTTTCTACAATTAAACTCAAAATGAATTTATAGTGAATGTTTTGTAAAGTGATAATGTTGTGACTGCAACAGTGCTTTGATTAAAACTCTAGAAATGCTGTTTAAAAACCAATGGCTGGGACCGACAGGTGGCATGGTGGTTAAGGGCGGTGGACTCCCATCTGGCCGACCGCGATGCGAGTCCCGAACCCGGTGGCTTGCCTTTCCGCTCCCCAGTAACCCCCGCCCCGGTCAAACTTAAATAAATAATGTTAAATAATTCATAAAAAAAAAGCAATTGCTCTTGAGTTCATGATGAGTGTTTTCCTGTTGATTTTTTAAGACTATGTGCAAAATTAATAAATCTATTTAATGGTCACACGTGCACACAGTGGAACTGAGGACGGGGTCGTCTGCTGGACTGCTCCAGGCTGCCAGGTGATGGTGAGAAAAGAATCCATGTGCTCTGGAACCCTGGGAACAGCTGACTATGCTGTAAGTGTAAGGGAGGCTTCTGCCACTGCACAAGCAGCAGCTCCAAAGATGAGTGGTCACAAGACAGCACAGGGCTAAGGTGGGCAAGTCTAAGGTTCAGTGCCTGGGAGCTCCAGCTGCTGTTCAAATATTCACTCAAGTGGTATTTCTCAAGCACTACTAAATGGTAAATGTGATCCTAGGCAAAGGGCCCTAGCAAGAATCAGAAACAAACAAAAGAAGAATCTAGCAAGTCAAGGGTAAGTGAGCAGAGCGGGCTGTGTGTGGGGTGTGTGGGTGTGGGTTTGTGTGTATGTAAAGGAGGCCTCAGAAGCAGAGCAACCCTTGCAGGCAGTGTGAGTGGGGAGGGGAGTGGAGGGGAAAGGTAGTTCAGAACTCAGAAGACCACGATAAGGAATGGATTTTTATTTTTGGAACAGTGGACACTCTTACATGTATTAAGTCAAGTACGTAATAATCAAATTTGCACTTCTTGAACAGATTACTGTGGCTATAGGGTTGAAAAGGAAAAGAAGAAACAACAGTAAATTTGAGACCTAAAATTAAGAACCACTTAACAGTCCACTCAGTGGGTGACAGAAGCATGGGCTACACTCACTGGATGACAGTGGTGTGGGCTGCAGTGGTGACTGCTTCTGACTGTCACCAGTGGCCTGGCCACGCCAACCCTTATGCTGCCTTGGCCTCACCCTTCACGTGAACAGCAGCACGGTGCATTCTGGGAGCATCACGCAGGTGTGCGGATCTACTTGGAGGCAGTCGGGGGAGGTGGGGCTCTGTGCTCTTCCAAAGCTGTGATACCATGTCAGCAGAGCAGCAGCTTGCAGGGCAGGTGATGATGGGGTGGAGTTGCCTGGCCAGGCAGTGACAGGAGACTCACAGGGATGCCACGTGGCCACAGAGCAGCAGGGGGAAGGCAGGCGGCTCGCCTCCCCTGGACACCACACTACAACCATAAAGGCAGTTAAGTGACTGCCCACGCTTATTTATTGATATTGATTGATTGATTGATTGATTGAGAGGGTTTTGCCATAGGGCGCATGTGCTCACCAGAAAGACAGAGAGAGACAGAGAGAAAGCAAGAAAAACAACCCCCCACCCAAGGGGGTGGCCATGCCACAATACCTTCTCCTCCATTCTCCTCTCGCGATCTTGGGCACGCAGGTACACACGCCTGGTGTGAATTTAAGCCACCGGGTCCAGGTCTCGAACGGTAGTTGACTACATGGGAGTCCAGCGACATAGCCGTTACGTCAACTGCTGATCCTGACTACCCACACTTTCAAGTAACCTTCAAGTGAACGTCCCTCAAACTCTGTAAAATTATTTGGCTGGGGTGACTTCATTTCTATAGAAGCAACAACAAAAAAGCAAATAATTATTTTGGGCAGGTAATCCTAATAAAGGAATTTTCTAGGACAATCAATGGTTTTCCCAAAGGAAGTGTGACTAGAAAGTAGGCAGAGGTCCTTACACAATGTCCCCTCTCTTAGAGTAGGCAGGAATGGCGCTGGCTATGGTGGCAAAGCCGTACGAGTATATGATGACTTCTTCTATCTTCATAAACTGGACCAAGCCGTCTTCCAGATCCAAATGAATATCTGTTAACATAAAACATGTATAGGTTACAACATCTTATAATTCTTTTTCTACCACTAAAGAACAAAGACAAGAACACAAGCAGTTTAATTATTAATACTTTCACCTTCTGGCCAAATTGTGACAGTTTTTCCATGATAAGTTATACAATCCCTATTATAAACAAGATGGGCAGAACCAGCAGTTAGCGTAATGGCTATGTTGCTGGACTCCCACGTAGTCGACCATTGGTTCACGTCCCTGACACCGGGCGCATGTGCATGCGTGCCCAAGATCCCGAAAGGAGAATGGAGGAGAAGGGATTGCGGAGTGGCCATCCCCTCTCTGGGGGGTGATTTCTCGCTTTCTGTCTCTCTATCTCTGTCTGTCTGGTGAGCGCACGCACCCTATAGCAAAAAAAAAAAGAAAAGAAAAAAAAAGAAAGAAAGAAAAACAAGGTGGGGGACCAGCAGATGGCATAATGGTTACGTCACTGGACTCCCACAGAATCGACCATGGTTTGAGTCCCGCACCCAGCAGCTTAAAACTCACACCAAGTGTGAGAGCACGTGTGCCCAAAATCTGGAGAGGAGAACGGAGAAGGGATTGTGGGTGTGGCCATCCCTTCTGGGGGGTGATTTCTCGCTTTCTGTCACTCTATTTCTGTCTTTGCGGCAAATGCATGTGCCCTATAGCAAAAACCTCTCTTCAAAAACAACAACAACAAAAAAAAGGTGGAGGGCCAGCAGGTGGCGTGGTGGTTAAAGTGCTGGATTCCCACATGGCCATCCGTGGTTCAAGTCCTGAGCCTGGCAGCTTGAAAATCACATCAAGCACGTGGGTAGGCTTGCCTAAAATCTTGAGAGGAGAATGGAGGAAAAGGAGCACAGTGTGACTATCCCCCTGGGGGGCAATTTCTCACTTTCCCTCTCTGGCAAGCACACACACTCTATAACAAAACACAACACAACACAAAAACAAAAATCCAAGGTGGAATCGGCTACTTGGCTTTCTGAGAAGTACTACAACAGGGGCAGCTCCAACTCTGGGTTTTGCTTTTATAGCATTCAACCAAGACTCAAGACCCACTGGCTTTATCAGCTTTAACTTCCCTCATCCAGAAACACTGAGGCTTTCTAATATCTGACAGTAATTTATTATGAGTTGAGCATCGCTAACCTAAAAATCGAAACACCATAAAATCCAGAATTTTGAGTGCCACATGATGCCACAAGTGGAAAATTCCACACCTGAAGTCATCTGACAGGACAGAGTACAGTACTGCACTATAACAAATATAAATGTGCCTTCGGGCTGTGTATATAAGGTGTACAGGAAATACAAATGAATTTTGTGTTTAGACCTGGGTCCCTCCCCCACGGATCTTCTTAGGTATTGAGTTGCTGGAAAAATCATGACCATATTTTTCTATGCAGAAATGCGTCATGACTTTTCTGATGACCCAATATGTTCTGAAATCCGAAAAAAATCCAAAACCCAAAATACTTCTGGCCAGGCTCTCTGGATTAGGGGTACTCCATCTGTATTGCCTTTTGCATTTTAGTGAAAAGAAACCTGGATATTCTTTGTTGAGACAGTGACCTGCCATGTCTTGTGAACTCCAGTGCCTCCTGCGAACAATCCGGGTCAGTGCTCAGTTGTAGCACCTGCTGTCACTCCACAAGCCTAGGTTTCTGTCTAAATTTCCTACAAGTAGACTTGGGAATTCAAATGTGTAGTACAAAAAGAAAAGTCATCCTTTTATAAAAGCAGCTTAAGTATGCTGATGCAAAAATGGGTTTAAGTTATAATTTTTAAAAATTTTAATTTATTTTATACATTTAATCACTACGTATCACTTAGCTTGTAAGCTGAATTTACCCAATATGAATACACTTCACACCAGTCCAGTTGAAGATATAAAACACATTATCAACAGATAACAATCCATTTCTGTGTCCCATCAATGTCTTGCCTCTCTAGTTCACCCCTAATTTCAAGCTGTCATGTTTTCATTTTCATCTTAAATTATGGTTCATTATAGCCTTTCACTCCTGCAGGCCAAACCACGAGGCTTCACGCCCTGGAACAAACAGGCCACTGGCTGATTTTAAACCTTAAAACTTTGAAGTGGTCTTAAAATGAGGGATTATCAAGGAGAGAAAGGATTCTTTAGCATGTGTTTTGCTCTGCTGACTGCAGAAGGACCCAAGCCTGGATAGCAGCACGCAGAGTTCCACCACATGCTCTGTGCAAGAACAACTCAGAGTAGGACACAGGACATAGGAAGCCAGGCCACCAGCCTGGGAGCTCTGTGGGAGAGAGGTGGGAGTGCAGTGTGCCCAAGGGAACACTGCAGCACAGGCATTGGCAGGGAACTGGGCACTCTCGAGTGATGGCCTGGCAGGGCCCCTGCTTATTTAAGCTGTTTTTTTTTTTTTTTAAAGGTTTTTGCATATGGTGTGTGGCCCCACTTAAGGGAAACAGGGAGGGAAAGTGAGAAGTTATTCCTTGGGGGATGGCCACGCTGCAATCCCCTCTCCATTCTTCTCCCGGGATTTTGGGCACACACTCACATGTATCCAGTGTGATTTTTCAAGCGGCCAGGTCTGGGACTCAAACTGAGGTCGGTCATGTGGGAGTCCAATGCCTTAAACACCATGCTGCCTGCTGGTCCGATTATTTAAGCTTCTTAAAAGATGGTCCAGAACTGTTACTGGATTGTCAGAAAAGTTATGAAGTATTTTTGTTTTTCTATGCAAAAATGTATGACTTTTCTGACAACCCAACACACATAGCTGCTGTTAAGTGAGAAGATGACGCAAAAAATAGAAACGTGACTTACTGGTTCTTGCCTAGTGGTCCCAAAAGTTTCGAAAGGACTGGCCTTTTCCTTTTATCTAGATGTTGGGTTCTGGCTGATGTCAGCCTTGCTAAGCAAGTTTTGTGACAGGTAAACACAAGTATCTGCAGAACTTGTTTCTCCTGATGTGACTGCGATGGAGGGGGAGGCAGCAAGCAGGAGGCAAAGTTCCTCACCTACCAATACCGTGTCTTCTGTGTGCGTAACTGTCTGAGGGGTGACGGATGTGCATGAAACAGAACTAAAGCGCTACTAACTCACTGCTGGGAGCCAAGGCGGTGGAAAAGAGGCCAAGGAGGGAGGTTCTGCCGAAGCCCCGCACATCTTGGCACCTGCGGCAACTGGTCCTACTTGCCTAGCACCAGGACCTGAGATGGAGCCTGGCTACCATGTCATCACAGCCCTCAAACCCAGGCCGGAGGGTGGTCGCCTGGGCTCCCCATCTCCGGGGATGTACCTGGACAAGCCAGAAGCTACTTTGAGTCTATGTGGGCTTTTACTTGTCAAACAAGGCTAACAGCCACGCCTTTCTCAAAGGGCTAGTGGGAGGACCATACACACTATTACTGACCGTCACCGAGAATACTAGCCAGCGTGAAACAAGCAACATGTTACATAAGAGTTTACTCAATAAAGCCAGTATTCATAGAATGAAAGGGAAAACCCAGCTATACATTAAGTTATGTCCTAGTTGAGCTATCTGAATTTCAAATAAAGTCTATCTTCTTCTTCATCTTCTTTTTTTTTTTTTTTAGATTTTTGCTACAGGGCGCATGCACTCACCAGAGAGAGAGAGAGAGAGAGAGAGAGAGAGAGAGAGAGAGAGAGAGTCAGAAAGCGAGAAATCACCCCCCAGTAGGGATGGCCACGCCGCAATCCCTTTTGCATTCCCCTCTCAGGAGTTTAGGCATGCATGTACATGTGCTCAGTATGAGTTCTAAGACTTCAGATCAAGGACTCGAACTACAGACGACTATGTGGGAGTCCAGCAGCACAATCGTTACGCCATCTGCTGGTCCCAAGACTATCTTCTATTAAAAGCCACCTGTTCAGATTCTTACAAGAAGGATAGATTATGGCCTTGGTTCTTTTCCAGAGCAAAGACCATAGAATAGTCAACTTTAGGACAGTTAAGAAACAATTAACTAGGGACCAGCAGTTAGCGTAATGGCTATGTCACTGTACTCCCATGTAGTCGACCATGGTTCGCGTCCCGGACCCGGTGGCTTAAACTCATGCCAGGAGCGAGTGTGTGCGTGCCCAAGATCCTGAGAGGAGAATGGAGGAGAAGGGACTGCGGCGTGGCCATCCCCCCTGGGGGGTGATTTCTCACTTTCTGTCTCTCTGTCTCTGTCTTTCCAGTGAGTGCACGCGCCCTATAGCAAAAACCTCTCCAAAAAAAAAAAAAAAAAAAAAGAAACAATTAACTAACCAAGTTTTCTTTTAACAGCTTTATATTGCTGCAACTATCTTGTTTTTGAAAAAAGAGAAAAGTCCTTAGACCCATGGCTGATGTTTCTTCAAAGCACAAATACTACCACTTATGTACTCATTAGAACATAAATACAGATGGCGTACTGGTTAAGGTACTGGGCTCTCACATGGCCGACCACAGTTTGAGTCCTGGAGGTTTGCTTTTTTTCACTTTCCCCCTCTCCAACGAATGCACATACCCTATAGCAAATTAAAGTCAATCAATAAAATTAAATATTCTTAAAAAAAGGACACAGTGCAGTGCTTTCTTCATGATGTCTCACAGACAGGATCCTATATATTGTACCAAAATGTCCTAAGCTGTGCAAACAAGGGCTGTTCCCAGCATATACCAAGAAAACTAAGATCCCGTCGCTAGTAGGAAAAAGTGGCAGATACAGAAGTTTAATGAATAAATTTTCTTCCTGTTAAACCACATAGTCATAGATAGAAGTGACTGCTCTCAAACAAAGAAAGAAAATATTTTACTTTAAAAAACGCCCAAGTCAAGGAGTGCCTACTATTGGCTTTAGAACACAAAAAGCCTATCACCTCTCACCACGAAGCCCTGTCCACAGCCATCTTCTGATCTACTTAAAGAACAAAGCCACCATGCATTACACACAGAGATACCTAGGCACCAAGGGAAAATCACACGTAGATAAGATTGGAATATAAAAAAAGAAACTGGAGCCAGCAAATAGCGTGATAGTTAAGGTGCTGGACTTCCACAAAGCCAACCATGGTTCAAGTCCCGGATCTGGCAGTTTGAGAATCACACTGGGTACATGTGCGTGTATGCTCTAAACTGAGAGGAGAACAGAAAAGGGGTTACAGCATGGCCCTCCCATCCGAGGGGTGATTTTTTGTTTTCTCTTTCTTGCTCCCATTCTCTCTCACTGGCAAGCACAGAAGTCCTATGGCAAAAAAAAAAAAAAAAAAAAAAAAAAAAAGAAACAAACAAACAAAAAGTTCAACTACAGACACTATCATAAGCACACTAGGATTCCACAGCCTTAATGGGAAGAAGGACTTCACGACCTGATAAAACCACCCGCTTCCATCCCAACATACGCTTCAAGTAGGCAGGAAGCAGTATGAGACCCTATAGTCCGTAAGAGGCTAGTCTAAGAACTTACTTGGTTCTCCTTCCAGGTCTCTGGGAAGAGGGAGCACACTCCGCCTAATGGCTAGATGTACTGGCAGCAACTACTGCTCCATTTTCATTTTCTGTATTAATCATCTAACTTCTATATGCTACATAAAATAGTAAAAACAAGAGCATGTCTTAACAAGAAAATTCACAGTAAGTGACATGGGAAAAGTTGAGAATAAAACAGACAATCGGGTTTTAAAATAATAAGAGATGCTTGTAGGTGATACACTCAGGAGGGAAACAAGAAAACAATGAAAAGCAACCTTTTAGGAGCCCACACAGAGATATCCTAAGCTTGGAACTAAATAACTAATAAGAGAAAAGGGGTCCTCATGCCTACTTTATTGCTCAACACAAAGGCCAAGAGTACCCGTGATATTTAGAATTAAACCACACAGTTATTTTATAGATTTAAGATTTAGTCTTAGAAACTTTAAGTAGCTTCTTCAGTTTTATCTATGCTAAGTTAAGGTAATTTAATATAACCACAATAACTGAAATGATTACTTCCAGAATAAGGAAAAACAGAAAAAATCTGGTTGGAAAACCAAAAATGAACAAATATGGGCAATAAATAAATACAGAAAGGAAAAGAAGTGACAAGTGAACACAAGTGTTGAGAGGAAGGAAATGCGTTTACATACAATGCATCTACTCGGCACGGGCTGGGTGCCTGGTGGAGATCAGGCCACTGCAGACTAACCTGCAAGCTCCCTCCAGAGGCTGAGGTCTGCGTGACCCTTACCTGCCGTTTTAGGCTGAGCACGACCAGTGACCAATAAAGTAGCTTGTAGAGGACTGACACACCATGTGTGTTCCCTGGACTGCCTCCAGTGGCCTATATACACACCTGACAGGCCCAATCCAATTCAAATTTAAAACATGCTCCCTGGGCCAGCTTCTGGTGGTTGAGGCAGCTGGATCCCACATGGCCAACTGCGAGGCTTTTTAATCCTGGACCCACGGCATGTGCGTGTACCCCCAAAATTCCCAAAGGAGGGAGAAATAGAGAAGGGACTGAGGTGTGACCATGCCCCACTGGGGGTGTTTACTCACTTTCCCTCTGCCTCTCTCTAGCAATCTCTCTCTCTCTCTTCAATAGCAAGGTTCAGAACCAGTGTACAGAATGCTACAGCTATTGTAAAGTGGGGAGGAAACATATGGAAGAAGAGGTTTGATTGCTGAAAAAAGTCTGGAAGAGTTAATAAAAAACTAATGGTAGTGGCTTGTCTGTTTTTTTGGTAGTGGTGGGAGTATGAAATGGCAGCGAGGAGGACAGGGCCAGAGGTTAGAAGTCATAACTGATGCTTTGAGGTCTAGCTCATGTACTCAATCACCCAATCGGGGAAATGACTTAAAAGCCATTAATCAAAATGACCCTGGTGTGAAAGCACTCAGCTGCAATTATACAGGTGACCCAAATGGAAAGATGACAGAGCTATTTTAACAGGATGTGTCACCACTTTGGGAAGCCTGGTCTTGAATATTTGAAACATTATTTCATAATTTGGTTTAGCAATAAACCTCTCATCTGTCCAACCATACTAACTTCCACACAGGCACCTGGGCCAAACATGCAAATAAAATCTATTAGAAAGAAAAGCTTTTTACTTCCTTACTTTCCCTCCCTCTGTCTCTCTCTGAGGAGCACATGGGCCCTATACCAAAAATTAAGAAAAACAAAAAGAAAAACAGGCTTTTATCAAAGCCACCTCTTGATCCCAGCAAGCAGTCACAGAAAGAAAAGCCTTGATCAGATTACAACCAACAGCCTCCTAAAAAAAATGCCTTGGTAGTTTTCCAGTGCTTGTCAAGGACATAGTTCCCTCCTAACCAAGACCAAGCCAACAGCGCCCAGCTGCAGGCGACTAGAGAGTGAGTGAGAGACCAAGCTGAGCTCGTGTTTCTGATCCTGACGTCAAGACCGGGCATCAGGTTGGGTGGGTTCTCATTTTCAGCAACCGGAGAGCTGTGTGACTGTGAGGAAGTCACCTAGCCTCTCCTGGCTCTCTCTTCCTCTTCTGAATAATTGGGATGAGGGAATACAACATTTTTGAGATCTCTTCAAGACATTAACTCTTCTGTTCTGTTTCCAATACAAGTAACATAACCACCAAATCAGCTAAGGAATACAGAAAGATGCTCCCTTCTTAACTGAAAAAAAAAAAAAAACAAAACAAAACACACACATACAGGAAAGGCTTTGCCTGGTGGTATAGTCAGACACAATCTGAACCACAGCACTGGAAGCCATCCGCAGACTGCAGCTGGGACTCCGAGGTCAGCCTGGAAACACACCAGATATGCCCAAGACCAGAGGAGCTGAGTGATGTGGCAGGGGACTGTGGGTTCCGAGGCTCGATTCAGAGTGCTGCTCTGTTTCACCCTTGTCAGCACACAGACACACTTTCATGACAAAAGCAAACCTAGCCCTTTTCTAGCCCTGCCCCCCACAAGGTCCAGAAATGGAAATGAGGATAGGAGACAGGAAATTCACCTTGTTCTACCTTCCCCATACTGACATACTGTGAGAACATTGTTTCCAGCAACATATTTATTTGAATAATTATTTACCTACACTTGCAGAAGCAAAGGATAATAAAGTTATTAAAAACAACCAAAAATGCCAGGACTGTCTTCGAAGACTCTGAATGAAGGAATTGCTAGTACTCAAAATCAGACACTCGCTTGAGTATTTACAGTCAGCTTGTTCTTGGGTTATTCACACAGAAACAAGTCAATGATCCTTCATCTACACTCCACAAAAAAGTGACCTAGTTTATCTCTTCCTCCCCCTCCGAATTTGCTCTCTCTTCTTCCCAGGACGCGGCTGTCCTGCTAGGACTGTTTCCCAGTCCCTTGGAGGTAGGCGTGGCCTGGGATTCTGCTCTCCCAAACAGTGTTGTGCAACGCCATCACCTCCCACCAAGGGCACTGCAGCCTGGACTGCACAGCGCACATTCAGCCAATGCTTCCCAAGGGCAAAATGCTCTCAGAGGTTAGGCAAGAAATGGTGCACACCAGCATGACACCAAAACTAATTACAAGGAGTTTTGGAATAAAAATAGAATTGTAACTATTAAAAGCAGCAGTGTGAAAAAGAATGCAACAAAATACCCAATATGCCATAAAATCCTCTGGGTTCGCAAGTCCCCACGCCATACTTCTTCAGAGATGCTAAGGCTGCTGCCTTTGGAGAAGTAAAACAAATTACACTTTAACGTACAAAGCCAGCACTTCCTGCTCTTTAACCCACAGAGCTCCTTTCTCCTTCCTCCACTTTTCTTCCTTTCTTAGAATTATGACAGACAATTTGAACAGGGTAGGAAACAAGGTATGTGATTTAAACATGGGCCAGTCACATCAGCTTGATCCTCAATCCTGGCTAACTCGAAGCTTTACACGTTCTGCATTTGTGGGCCCACGGTTTTCCTGAGACATGCTGGCTTGCCATAGCCCAAGAGGGGATGGAGCAAACACCTGACACATGTACTACTTCCCGGCCTGGCTTTCTCTCTGGCTGTCACCCAACACTAAGCCACACTGGATATCCTTGTCTCCACCAGTCCAAGTCCAGGTTACAACTCTGCTGGAGAAAAAGGCCTGGAGACTTGCATGATTTCTCTTTCTGAGAGCCTGCCTTTGTTTGCAGCTCACGCCCAGGCTTGTAACCCATTAACATCTTCCGTTCACTGCAGCCATATGTGCTACTCACCTTAACCCTGGGGTTATCCAACAATCCAAGGAAATTAAAGGAGGCAAAGCTGATGCACGTTTTTCCGTTCACCACAACGTTGTGGCTCGGAGGGCTAGGGAAAGAGACAAACGGCACAGCTCAGCCCACAAACACGTCACGCACTGTCACACTACCCTGGCGGCAGGCACGACACAGTAGGGCTGGCGTACCTGTCTGTTTTGTATTGTTTTTAAGAAGTAAAACTAGAGACAAGTAGATTAAAAATCAGATTCCTTTTCCATCAATGTTACCATTTTTCAATTTTTATCCTTAATAAACTACCCGTACTACTTAAATACAGAAGAGCTAAACTCTTTTTTTTAAGAGAGATTTTTTGCTATAGAGAGTGTGTGTTCACCTGAGGGATGGAGACACAAAGCGAGAAATAACCCCCCCCAAGGGGGATGGCCATGCGGCAATCCCTCCCCCTCCTTTCTTTTCTTGGGATTTTGGGCACACACACACTCATTCCCTGCATGAGTTTTAAGCTGCCAGGTCCAGCACTCAAGATGCGAGTACATGGGAGTCCAGCGATGTAACCATTATGCCACCTGCTGGTCCCAAAAGAGCTAGAATTCTAACAAATGAATGGCAAATATTTTATTTGGTTTTAGAACTTCAGAAAGAAGTAACTATGGAGCCAGCAGGTTGCATGAACTTAAGGGGCACTGGTATCCCACAGGGCTAATTGTGGTCTGAGTCCCAGACCTGGTGGCTTAAAAATCATGTGAAGGACATGTATGCACATGACCAAACTCTCAGAGGAGAATGGAGAAGGGGTTGCGGCATGGCTATCCCTGCAGGGGAGGGTGATTTCTCACTTTGCCTCTCACTGTCTCTTTCTGGCAAGTGCACGCACCCTACAGCAAAAACTTAGGAAGAAAAGAAAAAAAGAAAGAAGTGCCTAAATACAGTATCTTAGGGGGGAAAAATCTGGAATAAGACAAACAGAAGAAATATAAAATGATCAACATCATAGGCAAAAGACAGCAGCAGAGTTATGGATCTTATATTTAAGTGTTTAAATAAACATTTCTATTGGAAATTTCTAAAATCAATGCTGGAATGTTTTTTGTTTTTGTTTTTTTTTTTTTGGAAGAGGTTTTTTCGCTATAGGGCGCGTGCGCTCGCCAGACAGAGAGAGACATAGAGACAGAAAGCGAGAAATCACCCCCTAGGGGGGATGGTCACGCCGCAATCCCTTCTCCTCCATTCTCCTCTCGGGATCTTGGGCACGCACGCACACGCGCCCGGCGTGAGTTGTAAGCCACCGGGTCCGAGACACGAACTGTGGTCGACTACGTGGGAGTCCAGCGACATAGCCATTACGCTAACTGCTGGTTCCCAATGCTGGAATGTTTTTAGAGACGTTCCCCCACTGAAGAAAGCTGGTGGCCAGCTACACAGGAGCCACGTGGGAGCCCAGCAGGGGCAGCAGAACGCACAGGGATACAGCTTGTGAACTCTGCTCCTGTATCCTCCAGCTACACATATGCTAAGCACTGCGGTGTCAAACTAGGACTAAGAGCCAGCAAAGCTGGTCGCAGCCATCCTGCCCTAGTACTTAAAATCAGACACTCACCCGAGTATTTCCAGTCAGCTTGTTCTTGGGTTACTCACACAGAAAGAAGGAAACAGTAAGACGGAATAGAATAGAAGCCGTTGGAACCACACACAGGGCACAGCAGGAACTGTGCTGGAACTTCCTCTGCAGTTACCTACTGGTCTGCGTCCTAGGCAATGCCGAGGAATGCACCACAGGCAGAAAAGACCAAGAAAACCACTCTCCTCTACGCCTGTTATGGAATTGGCAATCCATGACAAAAGTAACACAAGATGCTGGAAAGCCCAGGAAGGAAAGGAATGACAACATGAAGTCCACTCTCCAAAACCGTTAATTTGCACAAAAAGGAACAGGCCTCAGGGAGAAGACCCCGAAACGCAGAGTCAGCTGGACGCATCCCACTGCAGCTGCTGAGGGCCTCAGCCACTCGGGACGGCACCTAGCCTTTGTGCTACTCAGGCTCCTCAACAATCAAGTGTGGGGAGGACCCACTAATGAAGATCCTGGCCCATGAGAGGGGCTCTCTGAACATTTTCTTCCTTCTTCCCTGTGGTTTTAAGGCTTCTTTTTCTTATTTTATTTAACTTAATTCATTGATTCTAATTTGACCAGACAGGAACAGACAGAGAGAGAGAGAGAAAGTGAGAAAGCAAGTCACCAGGACTTGAACCATGGCTGGCCATGTGGGAGTCCAGCGCCCTCAACCGGCACACCACCTGTAGGCCCCTAAGGCTTCTTTTTCAAATCTAGTGATGCTTACCTCCTGGACCACTCATTCTGAATCCAGTGGGTCAGATTTCTCCTCCTCAGGGTTTCTTAGGTGTCCTAAGTCTTCCCTGATTACGGAGGGGTCAACAAGATGAAAAAAAAAAAAAAAAAAAAAGAATGCTCAGGTAGGGGCCAGCAGGTTAGGGTTAGGGCTCTGGACTCTCACATGGCCGACCATGGTTCAAATTCCAGGCCTGGTGGCTTGCTTTCTTATTTTCCCTCCCTCTCTCTGTCTCTCTCTGGTGAGCGCACAAGTCCTATAGGAAATTAAATAATGATAATAATAATAAATAAAATAAAAATTCTTTTAAAAAATGCCCAGGTTGTGGCCTGCAGATGGTATAGTGGTTGCATCACTGGATTCCCATATGCTGACCAGAGTTAAGAGTCCCAGACCCAGTGGCTTAAAAATCACGTTGGACATGTGTGCATGCATGCTCAAAATTCTGGGAAGAGAATGGAGGAGGAGGGATTACAGCTTGACCATCCCCCTTGGGGGTGATTTCTCACTTCCCCTCTCACTGTTTCTGTTCTTCTATATCTCTGTTAAGCACACACGCTTTAAGGCAAAACTTTCTTTAAAAAAAAAAAAAAAAAAAAAAAAAAAAGCTCAAGTAGACAAACCTGTACTATAGGTGACTGCTGTGAATGCTGAGGCTACCTTACGAACGCTGTAACACACACGGAACTACTGCCCACCCACAGTGAGCACCCCAGAGACCCTGGCCACAGCCCTTGTGCTGTCAAAAGGCTGCGTGATATGATATGGGGAGGCCCTCTCCATCCAGCACTTGCAGGCCCAGAAGAGCTCCCAGTGAGAAGGGGCACCACGCAGCCAGGCCCAGACAGGAAGCAGCAAGCTGTCACTTGGTACCAGGGCCCTGGGGCCCACAACCTCATCGATCTGAAAGGCATCTACACAAGCAAGGCTCAGAGAATCAAAGGAAAGAAAAGAAAGCCCTTCCCAGTCACAACTGCAACCCTGCCCGAATGAGAGTCAGCAGGCTAAACAGATGCAGGAGGGCTAGCCTGTGAGGGAGGAAACCTCAGGAAGCTGGGGAGTGGAGAGTCCAAAATATGAAGACGAAACAGGTCCATGACGAAGGGACTGAGCTTTCGTAAAATAACCAAATATAACTTTCAGAAAGAGAGCAATTCTTTCTAGAGAGTGAAGAATCTGGGGCAAGGAAGTGTGGCATGGTAGATTGCAGTTTTTCTCATAAAAATTTAAAAATAGTTATCAGTAAAACTTAATACAGTAATAGATTAAAGGAGAAAAGTCATGATCATCTCAACAAACACAGAAAAAGTATTTTATAAAACGTAATACATATGGTCCCAAACTAGACAAGGTTGACTTAAGATTTTTTGACTTTATTAGGGTCCAAGATCAATGCAAAATCAGTAGAAACCACAGCTCAAATACCCATACCACCAGTTCTTCTGTTTTTCATTTTCAGTATTCAATGGATTGCATGCAATATTCAACACACATGAGAACACAGGATTTGGTTAGATTATTCTGCCTCGCCATTGGCTAGCCTCGGTGTTAGGAGCATGTGTAAGGTAGGGTATGGTAGGCTAAGCTACGACATTAAACAGGTTCAGCGTATTAGGTGCATCTCTGACTTCCAAAATTTTCAACTTATGATGAGTTTACCATGATGTAATCTCATGATAAGGATGAGCATTTGTACTCTGATTTTTAGTTTTACTTATTTTTTTAAAGGTTTCTTAAAAATATATATATTTAAATCCTTTTGTTATTATTTTCTAAAATTTGACCAGAGAGAGACAGAGGGAAACAGAGAGAGAGAGAGAGAGAGAGAAGGAGAAAGGGACAGCGAGAAAGCAAGCTGTCAGGTCTGGGACCCGAACCGCAGTCAGCCATTTGAGAATCCAGCACCTTTAATCACAATGCCACAACCTGGCCCCGGTACTTTGATTTTTAAGACTATCAATATTTCTTTGGCAAACTAGAAAGAGAAGAATGCCTGTAATTCAACACAGGTTACTGCTTAAAGGCTGTCAGGTACATGAAGGCCACCACTGTCCTCCCCCTATTCAACATTGGGACGAAAGGTGTCCAAGCCAGGACATGAGGACAAGAACAGGAAGGGAAAAACACACCTCATGACAGAAACAAAAACTCTCTGGTACCCAGAGATGAACCTATTAAAAGATGTGGAACACAATTTCCTGAGTGTAATACTGTCCTGGAGTTACTCAAGACATTACCACCGGGGTAAATAGAGTGAAGGGTACAATGGACATTTTTGTATTATTTCGTACATCTGCCTGTGAGTCTAGAAATATTTCAAAATCAAAAGTAGGGAAAAACAGATAAGGAAAGTCTTTGTGCAGAAAATGATAAAACTTCACTGTAGGGAATAAGACCTAAGAACACAAGTGATATATTACGTACAGGGGTGGTAAGATTCAGTATCAACAAGGAACCAACTCTCCAAATCAATCCATAAATTCAATGCATTTTCAATAAAAACCCAAACACATTTTTGTGCCGAATTTGGTCAGCAAAATGTAAGGTCATGGTGAAGAGAGTCAATTTAGAATAGGGAGGTAGATGGACTCACTCTCGTCAGGGCTATTATAAAGCGGTGATACCGAGAGACGGATATACCAAAAGAACAGAGGTAAAAGTCAGTCAGACCCTTTAGAAGGGAAGCCAGCATACCAAAGGGAATTTCCAGTCAGCAGGTAAAGAATAGATCGTCCAACTAGTAAACTGGGACCACTGACCATAAAAACAGGCAAGTCAGACCTTCAGGGGAGGAGGAGATTTCTTAAGACAAAAGTACAAGACAGCAGGTTTGATTTCGGAATATGTCAAAATTTTTAAGACTAAAGAAACTACAGATGTGAGAGACCAGCAGATGGCGTAACGGT
The DNA here is from genome assembly GCA_026018925.1 of Tupaia tana. Classification (NCBI taxonomy): domain Eukaryota; kingdom Metazoa; phylum Chordata; class Mammalia; order Scandentia; family Tupaiidae; genus Tupaia; species Tupaia tana. Next base: position 55,734,350 of record JAKSZU010000017.1, read on the forward strand.
TCCATCACGGGACTCCCGTGTAGTCAACTGCAGTTTGACTACCAGACCTGTCAGCTTAAAAACCTCACGCTGGTGTGTGTGCATGCATGCCCCAAATCCTGAGAGGAGAATGGAGAAGGGACTGCAGCATGACCACTCCCCTGGGGGATGATTTCTTGCTTTCTGTCTCTCTGACAAGGTCACATGCCCTATAGAAAAATCTCTCTCAAATGAAAAAAAGAAGGGAAAAAAAAAGAAACTACAGATGTGAGAATAAAATCATCTCCTAGATCAGATCTGAAGTGGAAGAACACACTCAGGACACACTATATTGCATGTTTTCAAACAAAATACTAAATATTTTCTTGGCAAAAGGTGTATGTGTTAAAATTATAAACATAAGCTAAGACATTGTTTACCAACTTGAAAACAGTAGTTCTCTTGTACAGGAGGCAAGAGTAAATTATAGATGGGAAGAAATTTCTTAAGCTATATTTCTTATATTTCTTTTTAAAAAACAGACCTGAAGCAAAGACAGCAAAGTGTTAATGCTTTTTATTTCTGGGTATTGGACAAAGGTGTACCCAGAAATATTTTCTATATATTTTAAATATTTCTTAATCATAAAAGTGCATATAATAAAGCAAAGATAACCAACAGAAGAACTAAAAAAAAATCAGGTTGTCAGGAAAGTCATGCCGTATCTTTCTGTTTTCCTATGCAAAAATGAGTCATGACTTTCCTGGCAACTCAATAGATCAAACATTGGAAACAAAGAGGAAAGGGATATAAGTGAGTTCAAGTTCCATAGTTCATGTTGTGGGTTAACAGTGTCTATAGCTGATGAATCAAAAACAGTAGTGAAGGGCCAGCAGGTGGCATGGTGGTTAAAGTGCTCGACTCTTACATGGCCCACCACAGTTCAAATCCTGAATCTGAAGCCTTGAAATTCATGGCAAGTGCATGTGTGCCCCACCCCCCCAAGAAACAGTAGTGTAAGCACACTTCTATAGTATCTAGTTATGACAGTAGCCTACAACAGATCTAAAACCACAAAAAGTGGAAATCTGCCACTTTTCATTTTAACTGTGTTTGATCAATTAAAATATTACCATGTACATGCATTAGTCTGAAAAAAGATTTTTTTTTTTTTTTAAAAATGGGAAAATTGTTCGTGTCTAAACTGAGGAGTTAAAAAAAATGCTCCTACTATCCCTAACAGAGGTTTTTATATTGGAAACTAAAGCAATTATCATATGGCAGAAAATTGTGAATATTTTACTGCAGTTAAAGAAAATACTGTGTAAACCACTATACACTTTGGCAAATATGCCCCCAGGAAATCCAATGCAAGTCCTCAAGTAGTAAAACTGACTTACCCTGAAATAATGTTGTAATTGAGAACAGGATGGTCTTTTGAGACAGGAGGAACAAGAGGTTCTGGTTGCCATTCTTCAATCAACTCCTCCTTTTCCTATGGGAGAAAATGCGTTAAAATACATCACAGTGTTAGTGACCTTACGACGACTCTGGCAGGATCTGAATTACAAGGAAACGTCACAGTGAAGACACTGCTAGAAAGAGTGCATCTGACTGCTGTGGCCAGAAAGCAAACAGAGCCCCTCCTGAGTTCTGTGCACCTACGTCGCTCCTTTCTTTTCTCAGCACAAGCTGAAATTCTTTCATATGTAGTTTTTGGGTAATCTGACAATTGGAGAAAAATTTACTTTTGCGTCCAGAAGTTTTCCCTCACCATACACAACACATCAAAACTTGGTTTGGGGTGTGGGCAGACAGGACTCTTTCCAATCTGAATCTTCTTTATGCAGGCCAAGGGAAAATTTATCTTCAGTCTTCGGAAGTAAGCTGTGCTTTTCCTGAGCAACTGAAGAGACCAGAGGGAAGACCTTCAAAGTCTGGCAGCTGCCAGAGCTTTCCCCTGATCACCAACCTGTCAGACTGTTTACTCTAAGCAACGTGCATGGGACTGCAGAGTGGTCTTCCTTTGGGAACGACTCTATCCCTAGCTTTCCCCACACTTCGCCTACCCTGCTATTTCATTCCCCTCAGTTTCCTTACATCCCAGAACACATTTTACTATGTGTACTTGAGCCTCTACAAATCCTTCCCAGACGTAGCAACCACAGTCACAATACACTGAACAGTAAATTGGTGATTTAATTTCTTACCTTCAGTGTAAGATCAAATCGTTCTGGTAATTTGTAAGTTTTAGAGAAAAGAAGTCTGATGGTCCAGAGTATTAGGATTCCTCCCAAAATACGATGGTAGGTGGATGCCTAAGAGTAAGTAGAAAACAAAATAAAACAAAAAAATCAAAAACTTTCAAAACCTGCACATAAATAAGCACACCTGCATACACTGTCTCCCATGACCTTTAATGACTAAAGCCTCTTGCAGTTTACTCTCAAAGCTCCCTTCATTTCTATTCATTAATTTTCCTTTTTTAAAGAATTATTCATTAGACTCATTTGTTTATTATTAAATTTGGCCAGAGAGATACACAGAGAGAAAGGGAGTGAGAAAGCAAGCCGCCAGGTCCAGGGGTTGAACCAGTCGGCCTTGTGGGAGGTCCAGCACCTTAACCACCACGCCACCTGCCAGCCCCTTCTTTCTCCTATTTCTAACAGTTGCCAATAACTCTTTCAAGCAAAAAAAAAAAAAAAAAAAAAAAGAAAAAAGAAAAAAAAGAAACCCTCAGCTTTTAAAACCTCCTTGGTGGGGACCAGCAGGTAGCATGGTGCGTGAGGCACTGAACTCCCACATGACCAGCACGGTCTCCCTACTGGGAGACTTGCCTTTTCACATACCTTCTCTGTCTCTCTCTGGTGAGTGCACATGCCTTATAGCAAATTAAAATAAAAATAGTAATAAAATAATTCTTTAACAAAAAAAGAGAAAAACTTTCTTAAGAATAATTCTATTAAAAAATAAAATCTGGGGGACCAGCAGTTAGCGTAATGGCTATGTTGCTGGACTCCCACGTAGTCGACCGCAGTATGCGTCCTGGACCTGGTGGCTTAAAACTCACCCCGGACGCGTGTGCGTGCGTGCCCAAGATCCTGAGAGGAGAATGCGAGGAGAAGTGATTGCGACGTGGTCATTCCCCCTGGGGGGTGATTTCTCGCTTTCTGTCTCTCTGTCTCTGTCTGTCTGGCAAGTGCACGCACCCTATAGCAAAAAACTCTCCAAAAAAAAAAATAAATAAAAATTTAAAAAAATCTGACACAGAATCCCAATATTTAAAACAATATCAACTAAAGGGGCCAGCAGGTGGTGTGATGGTTAAGGCCACTGGACTCCCACAGGGTCGACTGCTATTTGAGTCCCAGACCTGGTGGCTGGCTTGCTCTCGCTCTCGCTCTCGCTCTCGTTCTCGTTCTCTCTCTCTCTCTCTCTCTCACTCTCACTCTCACTCTATCCCTACCTGGTCAAATTAAAACATAAATAAGTAGTATAAATAAAGTTAAATAAAAATAATTCTTTAAAAAATAAAAACAATAATATTGACCATCAATCCTTCAGGTAATTTAAATTTTTACTGGTGGGAAACGACTAATGAAACACTTCACCGCTTAACTAGTCTACCACCTCCATCTACCCATGGATGAATTAACTGTTTTATGGAAATCAGCTGCCACAAGTCCTTATTTTTTATTTTAAAGAATTATTTAATTTTATTTAATTTATTATTATTACTTTTCAATTTGACCAGAGAAAGAGAGAGCAAGCTGCCAGTTCTGGGACTCGAACTGTCACCTGTCGGCCCCAGTTGCCACAATTCTTTATTTTATTTATTTATTATTTTCTTTTTTTGAGAGACTTTTGCTATAGGGCGTGTGCATTTGCCAGTGAGACAAAGAGAGACAGAGAGACAGAAAGCACAAAATCACCTCCAGGGAAGATGGCCAGGCTGCAATCACTTCTCCTCCATTCTCTGGGATTTGGGGAACGCACATGCCCAGCCTGAGTTTTAAGCCACCGGATCCAGGACTCAAACCACGGTCGACCACATGGGAGTCCAGTGATGTAACCATCACACCATCAGCTGGTCCTTCCAGTTGCCATCATTCTTAATGTTTTATACATTTTACTATATTTTCTATCCAGATAAATCTCTTTAAATTCTTATTGGAATATGGCAGAAGAAAAAAGGCTACATATACTTAAAAGAATAGCAGATCTCTTTTCTACCACAGCTCCCCAGAAGCATGTAGTGTTTTCCATGTCAGCAGGTGTTAAGATATCTTAGTGAAAATCATCTCAGGTCTTCAACTGTGTCTTCAGGATAAAGACCAAGATGCCTTTTCATGTGGAAGACTCCAGATATCAACTCAACACCAAGTCAGTCAGTGAAGGGGTGCCCTACTTGAATGTGGTGTCACTGGAAAAAGCATTTGAAAGAGGCATTCAGGAAACTAAGTACAAATTGTTTTCAAACATTAGACAGAAAGAAAATAACTATGCACCAGTTTAAAAAACCCAAACCAGAATTTGGAGACTGGAAAATTGTTGACAAGTTCTGTAGCTTATATTTTCAAGTCGAGAGACCAGCAGATGGTGTAATGGACTGGACATCACTGGACTCCCACATATTTGACTGTGGTTTAAGTCCTGGACCTGGTGGTTCAAACTCATACCGGGCGTGTGTGTGCCCAAAATCCTGAGTGGAGAATTGAGGACAAGGGATTGTGGGGTGGCCATTCCCCAGGGGGTGGTTTCTCTCTTTCTGCCTCTCCAGTGAGTGCACACACCCTATAGCAAAATATCTCTCTCAAAAAAAAAAAAAAAAAAAAAAAAAAACTCTTTTTTTCAAGTCAATGCAGAAATAACTTCGAAACTATACGTATATGCTACACATACACACACAGCTATTTCTTTTTTAGGTGTACTACTGGGGTGTTGGAAAAGTCTTTTTTTTTTTAAGACTGGACGTGTTTTTCTATGCAAAAATGTGACATGACTTTTCTTACAACCCAATGTGAAAGACTCAACTTCTATACACAAAGTGCATGGAAACTGGGAGCAAGGACAAAAGTCTCAGGTGATTTTTAAATTTTCCTGAAGTCAATTCATTTAGGAATAAATCTAAATACCTTTTAGTTTTCTCAATATTATATCCCATCAGGCAAACATCTGTCCAAGTCACTAGTTAACAGCACGTCCCAAAAGAAATCCCTCCAACCAAAGTTGAGACACTACTTTCCTAGAGAATTAATAATCACAAATGCCACTGTTTTTCCTGGTCAGGAAAGGTAACGTACAAAAGGCGATCTCCAGTTTTAGGGCATGAGAAGTTACAGTCAACGGTCTTTGACAAAATTATTTACCTGTTTAAAAAAGAAAATCATTTCTAAAAAAAAAAAAAATTCAAGTTTAGTGGTTCTTAGTTGCTACAATTAACCCATGTTCCGCATTTCCTAAGCAAACATAAGAGTAGGAGAGACACAAGTGTTCTTTCAACTAGGTTTTCAAGAAAAATAAATCCCTCTCTGTGTAGCAATGGAAGACACCATCATTGCCTCTGCCAGTAAGCGGCAATAAGTTTCAAAAAAATTTCAAACAGTGAAATTCATTCACTTTAAATGAAAGTGCATTCTGTTAGCACTTGGCAGGTTCCCTGCACCTAGATCTGAGGAGCCCAGTGCGGTAGTCACTGGTCACACGTGGCTGTCTGAACTTCTATTGAAGCGAAGTTAAATTAAAAACTCAGTTCCTCATTGACCCTGTATGGCACAGCTGGGAGTCAGAAGCACACATTTTACAGGGCAGTGCAGGGAAGCTCAGTTGTTGAATGAAGCCTCCCAGACTGACATTATGCTTTCTTGTTTCTCACATGTGAAATAGCTAGCGTTTCAAAAAGCTACTCTAAAAATCTACTAAAAGAGTTGCGTCTCCTTAAGACAGAAAAAGGGATCCATGCGGAAAAATGACAAACCTCACGACTTCACTGTTAAAAGCCCTAAACCACCTGGCTTCATTTTAAACTCCTTCCTTTCTCGACAAACCAAAGTCCAGCTTATTACAATCTTTCTTCCCATGTAACTGCCCCACAGTCCCAAAGCCCCGACTTCCTTCCTCCCCAGTCGGAGACCTTACGGCCCATTTTCCCCACTTGGCTCCGGCACCGGTTCCAAACCTGGCTTTTGAGGGCCCCTGTGTCTCCTGCGTCCCACCCCGGGTGACATCCCGGGACCTGGGCCGGACCCAGAGCGGGGCTCAAACCGAGAACCGCCTTCCGGCCCTTGCCCGCCCCCGGTACGGGCCCTCCCTGAAGCCGGGGCGGACCGCGCCGGCCTCGCCGGGTCCCCGCGCGCCTTCCCACCAGCCCGGCACCGGGCTGGTCGTGGCCGCTCGGGCGGGGCCCACCTCGTAGACCGCCTGTACCATCTCACCGGCACCCACTGCTCAGAGGCGGTCACCGTTGTCGGCTGGAGGACTTTCTCCCAGAAGGCGGATCACCGTTACTTCAAATAGCGCGCGGCGCCTCCTGGTGACGCCTTTGCGGGGGCGGGGCGGGCGGAGAGCTGGCCCCGCCTCTTCGCGCGTGCACACTAAGCGGCCGGGGGGGGGGGGGGGGGGGGGGGAGGGGGTCGCGGAGGCAGCTGGAGGGGAGGGGCGCGCTGGGGATGAGGGCGAGAGGCGGGCTCCTCCCACCTTGTTTAAGGAGCAAGGTTTGGGCCAGGTTGGTGCTGGTCTCTGGATGAGTGCGACTGAGTGCAACGTGGTCGTCAGCTGGATGCAGGCAGTGTTATTAAGATAATTGCAGCCTATTCTTTACTTTTGAATTAAGTAATCGAGGTGTGCATTATTGTTAAACAAGATATAGAAATACATGCAAAAATTGCCTGCTTTAGTATAGCACATCATAGTATCACCAACATTTAAGGCTTAAGTGGTATTAAGTCATATAGCACTTTGGGGTGGAACATATTAGAGCCTTGGAATGCATAGATAAAGGTAATATACCTGCACGCACACTTGATTGGATTGGATTTCTTTCTTTTTTATTTTTTTAAGTATTTGTTTTAAAATTGCTTCATATAACTATTTTATTTATATAAATTATTGACTTGCTTATTTTAGGTTTTTGCCATAGGACGTGTGTGCTCACCAGAGAGAGACAGAAAATGAGAGGTCATCCACCAGGGTCATGCTGCAATCCCATTCTAATTCTATGCTCCTGTGCTTTTGGGCACTCCTACACATGCGAAACAGTTATTTTTAAGCCACCACGTCTAGAACTTGAACCAGTGTCTGCCATGTAGGTGCCCAGATCCTTAACCACCGTGTCATCTGCTGGCTCCTGGATTGGATTTCTTAAATGAAATCATAGAAACTATTTTTCTCCAATTTTATTTTATATTAGTTTTACATTTTTTCCTATCATTATTTTTCCTGGCAGCTTTCCTTGGTGTATCTCTTATATTTTTAACGGTTGAAGAATTTTTCTTGGAATAATTTTTATTGTGTACTTCTTGCCCCATTTTACTTAAACAGCCCCCTCCTGGTGAACACTTAACTTGTTTCCACTTTACCCCCATTACACCATAAACATGGATGTTCATTTGCATGTATCTTTTTGTGTAAATTGTGTAGTCAGTTCTTGACTAGTTTCCTCAAGGTGCATTTTACTCAGAGTGGGAACGTTAATAATTTTGATAAATAGTGCTTTCCTGCCCTCCAAATGGCTCAACCAATTGAAGATTTGAAACTGTCTGCACTCTGGCCATGATGAATATTAGCAATCTTAAAAAAAAAAAAAAAAAAAGTCTGCCAACTTAATAGAGATAACATGATTCCTCACTGAGCTTCATTTTTTATATTTCTGGGTACTATCAAAGTTGTGCAATTTCTTATATATCTAATGGCATTTGTGGACCTGCCATGAATCACTAATTAATAACCTGTCCACTTTTCTATCAGTTTTTTTTTTTTTTTAAGTAAGCATCTAGCTGTTTTTTCCCCCTTTCTTTTTAATTTGCTAGAAGGTGTGTATGCTTACCAGAAGGACACAGAAAGAGAAAAAGCAAGCTCTTAAAGCACTACACCCCACCCCCCCATGGATGGCCATGCCACAATCCCTTCTCCTCCACTTCCTTTTTCACTATTTTGAGTACACACACACACCCTGCCATGTTTTTCAAGTTGCTGAGTATGGGGTTCAAACCATGCACTCAGCCATGTGAAATCTAGCTGACTTAACCACTGTATCACAGGCTGGCCAAAGCTGACTGTTGACTTAAAGACTAGACAAAAATGGGACCAGCAGTTAACGTAATGGCTATGTCGCTGAACACCCATGTAGTTGACCGCGGTTTGAGTCCCAGACCCAGCGGCTTAAACTCATGCCGGGCACGTGTGCATGTGTTCCCAAGATCCCGAGAAGAGAATGGAGGAGAAGGGATTGTGGCATGGCCATCCCCCCTGGGGGGTGATTTCTCACATTCTATCTCTCTGTCTCTCTCTGTTTGTCTGGCGAGTACACGCGCCCTATAGCGAAAACTTCTCAAAAAAAAAAAAAGAAACTAGACAAAAATGAGTGAGCTCATCATGCAGATATCCTTGGCCTTTTGTACAAGAATTCCTCAGCTTCTATGAACTGTTCAGTTAGAAGAAATAGGTGCAAAGGCCCTGAGGTGGAGTTTTCCTGAATGTTCAAGGAAGAATGAAGAGCCTGTGTAGTTGGGCTGGAGTGGACCAAAGGGAGTGGATTTAGATCAGGAGGTAAGGTTAGGAATGAGTAGGGAACCAGGTCTTGTGGAGGCCATGGTCACCCTAAGGACCTGCCCTTTCCCGATGACGGGGGAGGGTGGTGGTTCGAGACCGAGGAGCGACCTGTCCGACTTGTGTGTTGCTGGGACTGTTCTGCTGCCTGTGTTGAGAACGGGCTGATGGAACAATGTTAGAAGCAGAGTATCAGACAGCATCTAGCTGGCAAAAACAAGCCTCTCGAGAGTTGAGAAAGCAAAACAGATGCCTCACTCTGAGCCCAGCCTTGCCATGCCTGGGGTTTGCATTGGGCAACCTCCCGGGCCCTGCCCCAGGTCTTTGGGCACCTTTATTACAAGCAGTGTCCTGAGCAAACAGCTCTGCTTGGGGCTGTCAGCATGCAGCCTTTGGAGAGATGGACTATTTATTGCTGGCCTTGTGCTTGTCCATACACAGCCGGAACACAGCAGGGAATCGGCACCCTGTGGGACTACTCACTTCCGTCTCCCACAGGCCAGCCTGCAGGGGTGCAGCTCTCCATGATGAGGAGGCCAGTGGGCGATCCCAGGCTCGCTTCCCCGGGTGGCCCTGTACAAGTCGTTTTCACCATGCCTGTGGTGCAGGCTGGCTGAGGCTGGGGGCAGGATCATGTTATGGGGCCCTGGCACGAATTAAGTTATGAATTACAAGATTAAAATTCTTATGTTCCAGAAACAGAGTACACAGGAAAACATGGGGAGAATATGATCTAAGAAATAATATGAGAAAATTCCCAGAGAGACACAAGTTTCCCAATTTGAAGGCTCTGTCAAGTGCTCCTCGTGGTGTTTATAAAAAAAAATCTTATGACTAAAAAGTCTAAACTAAAGTTAAAGAATAATGAGGATGAAAAATCTTTTAAAACTTCCAAAAGGAGGGGTTACATAAAAAGGACAGTCATATAAAACTTGCCAGGTATCGGAGTGACACAACCCTTAAATCATTAGCAAAAATAGGCACCAAACAACAGAGCAATTTCTTCCAAGTTTGGAAATAAATGATTTCTAAGAAAGATTTCAGTCAATAAGGGCTGGATGCTCGTGAACGTGGGAAGGTTTCTATTTTGTTTCCATGGGCATGTACTTGCCCATGATCTGGGGCTGGCTGTAGGTTAAGGATGGATTGCAGCATTGGGACCTTATTTGGGGTTCTCTCTCTCTCTCTGTCTCTGTCTCTCTTAGTTATGGGAGGAATAAATAAAGCTATCTAAAGTAATAATAAAAGTAGAATAAAGACGTAAAGCGTGTATCAATCAATCAGGACAGGTTAGGTTATGCTGCAGTAAGAAGCAAACCCAAAATCTGGATTATGATCATTTGTTGGTCTGCTATCATCTTTTGTAAATTTCTACTCACACTGTATGACTGGGCACGGCAGTGCTTCTCACAGTGACATAGGCAGATGGAGACATGGGACAAAATCCTTGCTGTTGGGACCAGCTATTAGCGTAATGGCTATGTCGCTGGACTCCCAAGCAGTTGACTGCAGTTCACATCCCGGACCCGTTGGCTTAAACTCACGCCAGGCGCGTGTGTGTGCGTGCCCAAGATCCCGAGAGGAGAATGGAGGAGAAGGGATTGCAGCGTGGCCATTCCCCCGGGGGGTGATTTCTCGCTTTCTGTCTCTATGTCTCTCTTTGTCTGTCTGGTGAACGCATGCACCCTATAGCAAAAAAACCTCTCCAAAAAAAAAAAAAAAAAAAAAAAAAATCCTTGCTGTTTTGTAACTTTTCTTTTTTTTTTTTTTCTGTTCAAAAGGGTAGGTCAAACAGAAGCAGGGAAAAAGATGCGAGGCCCTGGTGTCAGGCTATCTATCTGCTGTTACTGCAAGCTCACAGAGATCTTAGTCAGCTCACAGATCCATTAGCAGCACTCACAAATGCTTCCTCCCTCTTGGAGCCTGGTAAGCTCAGCGTAAATGCTCAAAGAGCGCTTTCCTCCCTCTTGGAGCTAACAGAGTGTGCAGCTGAGCTGAGCCAAGCCAAGGCCATCAGGGCTCAGAAGGCCAAACCAAGGCCACGCGGAGCAGAATTAGCTCCTTTCTCTCAATGGGCTGTACACAATAGCGGCTCACTGCCCAAACCAAATTAGCACATGCACATGCGCCTTACACTCGATGATGTAAAACGGCACAGCCATACTTACCGAACAAGCAGGCAAGTGCACTACAATTAAAAACATAAGATGTTGGGGCCAGCAGGTGGCGTAGTGATTACAGCACTGGACACCATAGGGCTGACCTCAGTTTGAGTCCCAGACCTGGTGGCTTGCTCTCTCACTTTCTCTCCGTCTTTCTCTCTCTCCTCCCCTCTCATCAAATTAAAATTAAATGAAAGAATAAATGAAGATAAATAAATAATTAAGAAAAAGAATAAGGTGTTTACTCTGTGGCTTTCAAACATGATATGATAGAAGGTGAGGGACCCAGACTAAACTATTCTGATTCCATTTGCAATACATCTTGTCAATCACTTCATGGAGGACGTTTAGTTTAAAACAGGGTTTTTGAACGTTGGCCCTAGTGATGGTGAGGTCCAGGTCATTCTTTGTGAGATCGTCGTTCTATGCATTGCAGGATGGCGAGAAGCATCCTTGGGTCCCACAGATCAGATGACTGTAGCACCCCAATGCTCAAAACCGACCCACCTCCAAAAAATTCTCCAGACATTGTAAAATATCCCAATGGGGGACAAATAACCCAAGTTTGAATAGTAGTGTGTTGAAATTGTATGGTCTGAGAGCAGGAGGTGGTATAGTGGTTAGGGAGTTTGATTCCTTCATGGCCAACTGTGGTTTGAGTCCTGGACTGGCAGCTTGCTCTCTCACTTTTCCTCTCTTTCTCTCTGTCACTGGTCAAACTGTACAACAAAATAACAGTAATTCAAATTGAATAAGTAATTCTTAAAAAAAAAGTGCATAGACCTAGTTATTTACAAGTCTTTGGTGGGGTTGGCAGGTGGCATTGTGTTTAAGGGCACTGTGGTCACTCCCACATGGGTGACCACAGTTTGAGTCATGGACCTAGGGCTTGCTCTCTTCTCTCTAGTCAAAATTGCAAAATCATAAAGAATTATTTTGAAAAAGATTGTAGATGTATATATATATATATATACATATATATATATACACACACACACACACACACACACACACATATATGTCTTTTTTTTTTTTGAGAGGTTTTTGCTATAGGGCACGTGCACTCGCCAGACAGACAGAGAGAGACAGAGAGACAGAAAGCGAGAAATCACCCCCCAGGGGGGATGGCCACGCTGCAATCCCTTCTCCTCCATTCTCCTCTCGGGATCTTGGGCACGCACGCACACGCGCCCGGCGTGAGTTTAAACCACCGGGTCCGGGACGCGAACCGCAGTCGACTACGTGGGAGTCCAGTGACATAGCCATTATGCTAACTGCTGGTTCCCATATATATGTCTTTTTTAAAGGAAGATTTTCTTTTGCTATATATCGTGTGCTTGCCAGTAAGAGAGAGAGAGACAGAAAGTGAGATCATGGGTTAGGGTGGGGGTTGGGAGGTTTTTGCCACGCTGCAATCCCTTCTCTCTGGATTCTTGGCACTCACACATGCAGACATGACTTTTATGCCACCTTATACGGGCCTCAAACTGAGGTCGACTACTCCACCCACCCTTTGCCTTCAGGGAGCACAAGGGGCCACGCGGTGAGCTGAGGATACGCCCTGAGGGAGCACAAATACCCCACACACACACCAACTGCCAAGGACTGCACCACGCCCTGAACAAGCCCACCAGGACCTTGGGGCCAGGGAAACCCTGGCAGGCCAGATGGAGGCCCCAAGCGCCCCCCAGCCTCAGCACCGCCAAGGCCCAGGCCTGACCTTCCCCGGGACAGAGGAGGCAGAGGTGGGAGGAAGGGTGGGCCTGGAGAGCAGCTGGCGGGGTCCAGAGTCCAGTGCAGGGCTCAGGGACTCCATGCGGTGGTGGTGGGGGGGGGGGGGGGGGGGGGACAAGAGCGTGTCGGAAAGCCAGCAGGCAGCACCGCGGCTGGTGGACCACAGGACACGCGGGTCCTAGGTAAGCCCGCGAGAGCGACACCCCACCGCGGGACAGGACACGCGGGCCCCAAGGAGGACTGCACTGGGGCGGTGCTGAAAGGACTGTGACTGGAAGATTAAAAGGTCCGCTGGGGCGAAGGCGCCGAAATCCGCGGGGCAGGAGGGCCGCGTGCCACCGCGAGAGCCCATGGGGAGGCTTTCTTCAAAAACCGCGAAGGGGGTCCCATGGCACAGCCTCAAGACGCCACATGGAGGCCTTGGGCACCCCGCGGGGCCGGGACCGCACACCCCGCCAGGCCCTGCACACCCTCCCCGGAACGCCCTCCCACGCCCGCTGCTCCTCGCGGGGTCTGGCGAGCTCGCCGCGCCTTGAACCCCACCAGGTCCGAAGGTCCATCACCCGGGGTCCCCCCACGGGCTCCAGTGGCCGACCAGAGCGATTCCCATGTGGCGAGGGCCAGGTCAGTAGGGGAGGTGGTTGGCGAGCAGGCGACCTGGGACCTCTGGGAGGCGCTTGGGGACCAGAGGAGGGAGGAGGCCCAGGCAGGAGAAGCCCGGGAATCAGGGGGGGAGACGGAGCCCCGGGGAGAGCACAGGGTGCCTGGGCCACGCAGCAGGGCGGCCTACTCACGGCCCTTTGGAAGGACTGCACAGCAGCCTCCAGGCGCGCCCTGGGGCCCATCCCTGGGGCCCATCCCTGGGGACGAGGCACTGGAGCAACAGGGAGGGCTCCCGAGGAGGCCCCGGCCTGGTGGAACCACCCCCAGGGCACCACAGGGGTCCCGCCGCCACGAACTCGCATGGTGGTCCCGTCCCCAGCACTGCCCGGCCAAAGCCTTCGGGCGGACCCCCGAGCCCCCGACGCGCCCGGCCCCACCACTGAGGCCCCGGAGGACTCATCGACACCGCAGACGCCGTCGCCTGCCTTCCTCGTCCTCCACGTCCCTCCGTCCGTCGGCTTCCGCTCCGTGGGAGCCACACAGACCCCGTCTCCCCAGGGACACGCACCGAGGGGGCTACACACCGCGGGCTCCCAGGGCCTTGCCTGGGAACGCCGCGGAGAGCCACGCTCTCGGGCAGTGCAGTAGGGGAATGGCGCCCCTTCTCCGGATGTGCCCCGCGAACCGCCCACCCACGCAGCGCTGTGCGGAAAGTCAGCCCAATGCCCTACCAGGAACCCCTTCACCACTGCAAAGGGAAGGCGCTGGGGTGGGAGAGGCTCTGTCCAGGAGGAGGGAAGGCGCTGTCCAGGGTAGGGGTGGGTGCTGTCCGGAGTAGGGGGAGGCTCTGAGCTGGGTAGGGGAAGGCGTTGTCCAGGATACATGAAGGTAGAACCCCACCACAGGGCCCGCGGACCTCTCTCCTGGGAGGGAGAGGGAACTCTGCCTTCCTCAAGGACTGTCGCTTTGGTGGCTACTGCGCGAGTAAGGTGGGGGGCAGCAGCTCAAGGGGGTTCTCACCCTAAGGCAGCCCTCTCAGGTCCCTAGAGATGAACGAGGACAGGTCATCTCCCATCTCAGCTGCCCACCAAGGCACTGATTGCTATGAACGCCCCTCTTATAACTGCTTAAGCAGTGTCCCAAAGATTATGGAAACTCGTGTCCTCATTGTCATTGGCTTCCATGAATCTTTTGATTTCACTCTTTATTTCTTCATTAGTTGTAGTCATTCAGGAGTAGGTTATTTAGTTTCCATGTATTTGAGTATTTTTGAGCATTTCTCTTGAAATTAAACTCAAGTTTAATTCCATCATGGTCGGAGAAGATGCTGGATATAGTTTCTACGCCTTTGAATTTGTAGAGGTTTGCTTTGTGCCCAATGATGTGGTCAATCTTCGAAAAAGGTTCTATGTGGGAGGGGAGAAAAAAGTATATTTCCTGATTTGGGGATGGAAAGTTCTATAGATGTCTCTTAAGTCTATTTGATTTATGGTATCATTTAGATCCTTTATCTCTTAACCTACTTTTTGTCTAGATGATCTGTCCAGAGGGGATAGTGGTGTTGAGGTCTCCAACAATTAATGTGTTGCAGTCTAGGTCCCCTTTTATATCTAACAGTCTTTCCTTCACATTGGGTGCTCCTGTGTTAGGTGCATAGACGTTTATAAGCACTATATCTTCTTGATCCCTTTTACTACAATATAGTGCCCTTCTTTGTCTCTTCAAAATTTTTGTTTTAAAGCCTATTATGTCAGAAATTATTATCGCGACTCCAGCTCTTTTAGGTTCCCATTTGCATGAAACCCTTTTCCCAGCCCTTCACTTTCAGACTATGTATGTCTTTATCCATGAAATGGGTTTCCTCTGGGCAACAAATAGAGGGTTTCTGGTTTTTTATCCAATCAGCCAGCCTGTGTCTCTTGACTTGAGAATTTAATCCATAAACATTCGATGTTGTTATCGATGTTACCGGATGTGTACTGACGTTTACAATGGCCATTGCCTTGGTGGCCTTTTATTCCTTTGTTTCTGGCTGTAAGTTCTTTAGTTTTCCTCGAACAGTATTTTCTTCAGGGTTTCGTGAAGAGCTGGTCTGGTGTTGGCAAATTCTTTCAGGTTTTGATTTTAATCCTTTTATCTCATATGAAGGATAATCTTGCAGGATATAATAATCTTGCTTGAAATTGTTTCTCTCTTAACACTTTCAATACATCTACCCATTCTATCCTTGCTTGCATTGTTTCTGTTTAGAAGTTGTTGTTAGCCTGATCAGATGACCTTTGTAAGTCACGTGTCATCTCTCTCTTGCCAGTTTTAATATCACAACTTTATCTGTGGTCTTTGCCAGTCTAAGATGTGCCTTGGGGAGGATCTTCTTGGGTTGATTCTATTTGAGGTCCTTTGTATTTCTTGGGTCTGGATGTTTGAGTGCCTCTCTAGACTTGGGAAATTTTCTTCCAGGATTTTGTAGAATAGATTTTCCAAGCCACTATTAGTTTTGTCACCTCTGGGATACCAATTATTTGGATGTTAGGGCGTTTAATGGAATCTAGTATTTCTCGTATATTATCCTCATGTTTTTGTTGTTGTTATTTTCTCTTTTTGGTGTTTTTCTCTCGGTCAGAGGTTTTATCTTCTACATCAGAGATTCAATCTTCAGCATGGTCTAATCGATCTTTAATACTTTCAAGAGAGCTTTTGATTTCTTGTATTACGGACTTTATCTCTAATAGTTCCATCTGATTCTTTCTTAGCATGTCTATTTCTACTTTCATATCATGGAAGGACTTCCTAATCTCCTGGATTATGTTGTCTCTTTTCTGTTCCAATTCATAGAATTTAGTCACCATGAATGTTCTAAATTTTTTCTCTGACATTTTGGTAACTTCCTCTGCTTTTTTGAGAAATAGAGGGGAGTCAATGTGTTCTTTTGATGGAGACATATTTCCTGGTTTATTCAGACCTGAAGCTCTTCTTCTACTTCTAGCCATTGGGAGATGTATTCAATTTGGAATACCTTTTAGGAGAATGTTTCTTTGACTAGGAGCAAGTGTGTTTCCCTTTTGCTGTGGACTCAAGAGTGCCAAAGTCTCTCTTCTGTTATGTGTAGCAATGCAGTCCATGGAGGAGTATTCTATTCAGGTGTCTGAAGAGCAGTATCTCCTTTTTCACAGGTGGTTCAGTAAAAATGAGGACTCCAGGGAGTCTTACAATACTAGGGTATTTCAGAATGGTGATTCTAGACCTATCTAGAATGTCTGGGAGGGTGGAGTAAGAGGAAGAGAGGACCAAATAAGAGGGAAGAAAGTAAGAAAGAGAATAAAGAAAAAGTTGTGCGCTGTGCTAGGAGTCTGGAAATGGAAGTGGGGTTGCTGCAGAGCTGGAGGCAGTCCTTTGTGTTAAGGAGAAGTGTGAAATTAACAAATGAAAGAAGAGGGGGAAAAAAAGGCCTACCTGGCTAACAGAGATGAGGGGCTCTGGAATTGTGATGTCAGGGCTGGAGCTGGGCAGGAGGCCCTGCCTCAGGGTCCCTCAGGGCCAGGGGTCTGGAGATGGAAGTGGGGTTACTGTAGAGCTGGTGGTAGTCCTGTGTGGTAAAGATAAGTGTGAAATTAACAAATGAAAGAAGAGAAAAAAGGTCTACCTAGCTGACAGAGATGGGAGTCTCTGGACTTGGGGGTGCTGGGTGTGGAGCTGGGGCAGGGGACCCTGCCTCAGAGTCCATTACGCCAGGATACTGGAGATGGAAGTGGAGTCTGCTGTAGAGCTGGGTGTAGTACTGTGTGGTAAGGAGAAGTGTGAAATTAACAAATGAAAGAATAAGAGGAAAAAATAAAAGGCCTACCTGGCTGACAGAGATGGGGGTCTCTACACTTCGGAATGAAGGGGCTGGAGCTGGGCAGGGGACCTGCCTCAGTGTCCCTCAGGCCAGGGGTCTCTGCTATAGATTTTTATCATTAATTTTGTATCCTGCCACTTTCCTGTAGGAGTTTATGACTTCAAGAATTTTTTTTTTGTGGATACTTAAATAATAATTTTTAAAAAATTATATAGTAATCTATTACTCTTGGGTAGAAAAAAATTATTTGTATTTTTTTTTCTCATCTGTTCATTTTGCCAACCATTCCATCGAAAGATAGTACTGACTTCTCACTAGGAGCCAGTACTGTGCTCAACACCAGGAATACACAATGGATCCCACACGTCCCCAACTGCAAAGGAGCCCCTGACTACAGGGGTGACAGAGACTATTTTGACATAGTGGAACATGGCTGTTTCCATGGGGACAAGCATGGAACACTGCAGAGCCCAGATCAATAGGGCTGAGTGACAGAATCCAGGATATGGCTGGCAAGGAAAAAGCGAGAAAAAGCAGAAAGATCAAAGCAATGGGAGTACTCGAGAAGGCTCTTTTTTTTTTTTTTTTCCCATATACTTACTTTTTATTGAATTTGTTAATGTTACAGAGTTCTTGCACTGCCAAACCATGCCTGAGAATCCAAAGGAAAAAATGGTACAATGGACAGCCTCATCCACCCATCACACAGTATATTAAAACTTGATTCATGTGCATTTTGATCATTTCACAATGTTTTAAAAAGTTCTAACAAGAGATGGAATTGAAGTCTGCTGCAGGCCTTCAGATTTCTAGTATAGTATGCCATTAAATACCACCTCTGCATATTCTTCTCAGTTCATTCCTTATAACATAACCCCCAACTAGTTTTGCTGGAAAAATAATGCATACTTTCAGGGAAAGTATGTGGCTCAAGGTCCAAAAGATCATTTGTTAGTTTTTGGTTCCCAAATGAATTTTTTCAGTTTAACCAAGAATCCCTTGTTTCTCATTCAATTACTCAACCTCCCCTTGGCTGCTCAGCCACTCACCCAGTACATGAGAAGGACAGCATCTTGCCTGCCACCTCAAATAATGTCAACATTACTGCCCGGAAGTGACTAGCAGGTCCTGCCAGGAGACACTGACACCCTCCTAGGAGTCCAATTCCGGCCTTGACACTTTCATGAAGACTACACTCCTACAGGACAATGTTCCCACAGCAGGAGAGTTTTACTCAGCCGTTTGCTTCACTCTGGCTAGTATCAAGTCTGCAACTCCCACATTTGGCAAAGGGATTTTTATTAGAGAGAAACCCAGACTCTACATCAAATGGTCACATATCACTTTGAAGTATTTCTATTGAACCAAAGATATAAAACTAGGAAATTGCCAGACTATCTCAATAGGTGGAAAGAGACTTTTCAGCAATCCTGGGTAGCTTCCTCAAGTTCCTTATTTTAAAGACTAAAAACTACTGGATAGTTCAGGCTGTAATTAAAAACAGAAGTGCTTCATCACCTCTCTCTTGCCTGGCTCTCAAATGCACATCGAGCACACCAAAAGGCTGGCAACAGAGCAAGCCGAGACAATCACTGCACCTAAAGAATGTTGAACACCATAAAAATTTAGGCACGAGTACATAATGAATTCTTAATAAAGATCGTGCAAGATCCATGAAACGTAAATGGACTTTAGGTGAGATTTTGCTCACACTGCTTTGAATTTCTAAGGACAGGTCAGTGACTCTTCATTTGAGCAGAATTCATACTCTTTCCACAGCAGCTGACCACACGATTTAGACCTGATTAGAGGAGGCTTTAGCAGCACCTCAGATAGAGCCTCCAGCATCCACTGCCCTTTGTATCAAAGGCCATTTGGTTCCACTTCAGGGATTGGCAAGTTCAGGAGACATTTCACAATTCTAATGCATATTTCAGGTTACTCACTTAACCAAGCAATGTGCTCTGAGAACTTATTCCCAGTCAAAGCAAAAAAGGCCTTAATGTGGAACACAGAAAAGCACTACCTGAATAAAAAAGTACTAAAAGAAACAAAATTGTTCTTTTCCCCACCCCGTTTATCCACACGTAGACCCAAGATTGGTTGAATTTAATTTGCAGTTACTTCCGAATACAACTAAAAGTTTTAATTATCAATCACAGCGCTACACAGATGATCTGAACAGGTCAGTTCTTTGAGCGCGGCATGTTTCAGGAAGTCTAGACAGCCACAGCCTACTACAGAGGACTCCGTACGGGTGGGGCACAGGACAGGTTAGTTAAGGTCACTTAAATCTTCATCTTTTACAGCAGATCAGAACCCAGGCGGCTGACTTTCTGCAGGATTTCTGACAGAATCCAGGAGAGCTGGTTTCAAGGTTCACACTGACACTTAATTGCTGTAACCTTTTTATCCAGAAGTTGTGATCCACATGAAGTCTACAATGAATGCAGCAAATCTGAGGTAGTCAACCCTTACGAAGGCTCAGTATCTCCGGCTATCTACATGCTTGGCAGTGGACAGCAGCGACGGGAACTGTGTGTCACTGTGTATCTCTGGCGGTCCTTGTGGTGTTTTCCTGGTTGTGGTTAACCGGGCCCCAAGAGGCCTATACACACCACTAGTCATGGCCGGTTCTGGGGTTTCTGCAACAATTACTGGAGCAGGAGGTGCTTGTACCGGAGCTGTTTTATTCCAGGGGCCTGAAGACTTTTCCACACCACCACCACCACCGCAGCCGCCTCCACCTTCTTCCCAGCTGTCACTCGGCTCTTCTCTCTTCTCATTGTCATCTTCTTCTTTTTCACTTATTTGCATTGCCTGAACTCTGAGGCCACTGTACTCAACCTCTTTTTGTTCAAATTCCTTCCACTCATCTTCGTCCTTCGTCGCGGCCTTGGTGGCTGTCCCAGGGCCCGTGGCCGCCGAGCCCGCCGTCCACGCCCGCGCCGCCGCCTGCTGCGCCTGCGGCTCCGCTGCTCCCTCCGGCGCTGCCCGCCGCACCCGCAGCGCTCGCCGCCCGGCTGCTCCGCTCCTTCTTCTTCTTCTTGTCCCTCTTGGCGAAGAAGTTGACCAGGCTGCGCTCCTCCGTCTCAGCCATGGCCGCAGCCTCCTCGGCCCGGATGGGTGGGGCCGGCGGCGGGCGCGGCCCGCAGAGAAGGCTCTTAATATGCCAGGTGAGGCTGCGCCAAACAGTGAAATGGAAGAGACTGGGAACAATAGAGTTTAAAAACAAAAGTACACAGAAAAAGCGACCAGACAACAAACAACCTTTTGGACTGTTATTTCAGAAACTATGTGAGAAGAATTTCTACATTAACAGCCAAGATACTAATGTCCGGGGCCATCTAGTACTGCACAGCTATATCCACCAGCGAGCCAACCCAGATACCGCACTGACCACAGAGGCTACATTCAGGGCCACTGAGGCGTCAGCCCACGTTGAAACCACACTCCCCTGCACCTAGCCCTCACATGAGGCCCCCAAGGCCATCCTCACCACTGACTCTGATGCCACAAGCCTCTGCAGAGGAGCCTTCTTCACCACCCCCAGTGAGTGCTGTTGATACTGCAGAAGATTCTGTGCTGGGACTGCCCCACACACACCCTGGAGCCTAAGCCCCTCTGTTGCTCTCAGAGGCCCCAAACATTGCCCAGGGTCTGGCCCCAGCCTCTCCTATGATCTCTGTGCTCTACTGCCCCTGCTGTCTCCTGGGAGTCAGAAAACTTCTTTTTGTTACTTATTTCCTTATTTTTTCTTTCCTTAGTATTTCCTACCACTCCTTTAATTTTTAGTAGTTCAAATAAAATTTAGTTTCTATTCATTACTTCAGATGCCCTATTTTCTCACTAGGGTATGTTCCCTCCCTTCCTCCTCTAAATAAGAAAGGAGGAATGGAATGAGACAGTGTCCTGGGCCCCTCAGGAAGATAGAGAAAGACATACATGACGCTCCTTCTCTGCCCTGACTTCAAACACCGGTCTTCGATGTCCTCGAGACTGTCCAGGCCAGAGGAACAGCAAGCTGAAAGTCACTCTAAAAGCGCTTTTCGATGTGACCCTTTAAAAGAGTTCAGTGGAGCCAGCAGGTGGCATGGTGGTTAAAACAGTGGACTCCCAGGCAGCCACTATGGTTAGGGTCCTGAACAGGATGACTTTGAAACCATGTTGGGCATGTCATGCCAAACATCCCCAGAGGAAAACACAGGTGAAGGGACTGCAGTGTCGTTATCGCCCCTGGAGGAGGATTTCTCCCTTTCTCTTCCTTTCTTATGAGTGCACGAGCCCTATTTGAAAAAAAAAAAAAAAAAAAAAACAAAAAACAAAAAACAAAACCAAAAAAAAAAAAACAAAAACCAGGGGTCCTTAACGCTCTCTATTTCTATGTGAGTTGTAGCCGTCTGTGCTAATGGATGATTTATTACAAACACATTATCCTGTTTAGTCTGGTTGTCATCTTTCCTTATTCGTTTCAGATCTGCCTTGGGCTTTGAGATCTGTAATCACAGCCTCTATTGTTATTTCTGATGTTGGTACTATTTGTTACTACTTTTCTTCTCACTCACTCAGAAGTGTCTGGATTTATTGATGTTTTCAAAGAATAACATCATTATTTCATTATTTCTCTCTATTGATTTTCTGTTTTCAATCTCACTGATTTCTGCTCTTGTCTTTACTATTGCTTTCCTTCTATATGGTTGTGTCATCTTTCTGTTTTCTAGGTTTTTGAGCACAGAGAGTGACTTCATTCAGTTCTTGTAATGTGTGAATTTCTTACTACACATTTTCTTTTCAGCACTGCTCTACCTGATTTCTACAACTTACAAAACTTTATAGTTTTCTTTCATTCACTGTTTTGTTGTTGTTTTACTGTGGAGGCATAAGTCCTCATGAAAGAGAAAGTGAAGGGGAGAGAGAAACCTGTTATGTTTTTGGCATGGACACACTGCAATCCTTTTCCCTCCGTTTCTGAATCCTTTCAAGATTTTGGGCGCACACACACACACACACACACACACACACTTCTGGCTTGTCTTTCAAACTGCTGAGGCCTAGATTCAAATGACAGTCAGCCAAATGGGATCTGGTGTCCTGTGGACCAGAGTCAGTTATATGGGGTCTGGTTCCCTGCGCACTGTGTGTAATCACTGCACCTTGGGACTGGTCCTCAATCAGTGACTTATTATGTCTATCTTCTCACTTTCTTCTTTACCCACAGTTGTTTAGGAATTTCTGATTAGTTTCCAGGTGTTTGGAGAAAGCTGTCTGTTACCTTCCTGATACTGATTTGCCTTGTTTTCATGTGGCTTAGGAACACACTCTATGGAATCATTACTTTTGACTTTGTAGAGGTTTATTCTGTGATTCAAGATTTACTACCTTCTGTGGTAGGCCTACGTTCTGTGGGCTACCTGAAGGATGGTGTGAAGTAGTTTCCAAGTGGAATTTACTACCATTATCTGTTAGAGTATGTTGGTTGATGATGTAGTTGAGCTCTTCTTTGATGCTGCCTGTTTTCTGCCTACTTGTCTTATTAGTCATGGAGTTGGAGTGTTGAAGTCTCCTAATTAATTGTGGTTTTGTCTATTTCTCCCTGCATTTTCATCAGTTGTGCTTCTGGGATTGGGCAGCTCTCTGGTGCATACATATTCAGACTTGGTAAGTCTGCAAGGAAGAAACACCCTCCATCATATTATGTCCCTCTCATTTTCTGCCAGTTTTCTTAGGTAGGATACATATTTATGTAATATTAAAAAATACTCTAATTTCTGGAGCCAGCAGGTGGCATACTGGTTAAAGTGCTGGACTCCCAAACATACTTCTGCTTCCATACCTGGGGGATTGAAACTCACACTGGGTGTGTGTGCATGTTTACCCAGAATCCTGAGAGAAGACTGGAGGAGAAGGGACTATGGTAAGACCATTCATCTTTGGGGGACATTTCTCAAGCTTTGTCTTTCTGTCTCTGCAGTGAGCACTTGTCCTATACCAAAATTCTCTCAAAAAACAGATCTCTAAATTATTTTTATCTTCTTAAAGCTTGTTTGTCTGTTCAAAGAAAGAGACAGAGGCAAAAGTGAAAGACTGAAAGAGTCATTAAGAAAAGCTCACTCACCAGGGTCTTTATGCCATGATCCACCCCCAGTCACAGCTTGCCCTGAACAGGGACAGGCACGGGCACACCCAATGTGCACTGAAAGGATCTGGGGCAAACCCAGGACCTTCCTATCTGGCTCCAGTTGGTGATCCATCTGTGGTCCCACTTCAGCTCTCTTTTCATTGATGTTTCAATATTTAACTTTTTCCAACTTTTTACCTGAAACTGGCCACTATTTTAATATGTGAAGTAAGATCTTTTTTAAAATGGTATTGTTTTTTCACTTTGTTTATTATCATTAATATATTTTAGATAATTTTTCCCATAGAGGTAATGTGCCCAGCAGAGAAAAAGAGAGACAGAAAATGAGAAGGTGAAAGGGTAGGTAGAAGACAGAAAGGGTAGGTGGCCACACTGCAATCCCTTCTCCTCTACTTTTCTCTTGGGATTTTAGCATGTGTGCACAAACACTGCCATGTCTGGGACTTGATATGCAGTTGACTACATGGGAGTCCCTCAATGTAACCCATAACCATCTGCTTTTTCCCATTATAACTATTATTATTATTATTATTATTATTATTATTATGGAGAGGGTTTTTTTTTTTTCTTTTCCCATAGGGCACATGTGCTTGCCAGAAAGACAGAGAGAGACAGAGAAAAAGAAAGCAAGAATTTACCCTCCAAGGGGGATGGCCATGCCACAATCCCTTTTCCTCCATTCTCCTCTCAGGGTCTTAGGCACACACACACCTGTGCCCAGCATGAGTTTAAACCACCGGGTACAGAACTCGAACAGCGGTCGACTACGTGGGAGTCCAGTGAAATAGCCATTACGCCAACTGATGGTCCCCATCATAACTATTTTTTAAATTTGCTACAGTTTCTCATTAGTGAAAGATGGAGGAATGGAGAAACGACCCCCTGATCAGACGTGGTGATGCCGTGATCCCTTCTTTTCCATTTTATCATCAGGTTGGGATTTTGGTCTTGATGATCCATGCCTGGCCTATTTCACAAGCTGCCTTGTCCTGAATTCAAACTGAAGTTAACCATGTGGGATATGGCTTTCCGGATGTCTCTGCATGGGACCTCCTTAGTTGCCACATTAATATTGAATATAACGATTAACAAATCGAGGCTTGGGTTAGTGTTCCATGGCTGCCATAGCAAGAACAACGGCTCAAAACACAGAAAGTTATTCCCTCATGGTCCTAGAGATCAGGAGATTAAGATCAAGTGATCTGGGGAAGGTAGAATGCCTAGTGAGTGCTATGTTCGGGGAAAGTTTCCATTGTGGTCAACTAGGACTCAGTCCTCCTGACATTCCCTCAGAGAAATGAGTGGATTGTACCCCATCTTCCCTGTCATCAGGAAGAGCGTGTAGATATACTTCAACCATTTTATTCTCCAAAGAGAAGGTTCAAGGCATTTTTCTGCAGATGGGGGAGATCACAGTGATCAGAAGGCCAGTCCATGGCACAGCAGTAAATGTTCAAAACAGACCCACAGGGTGGTTTGCAGCTTATGACAGAGACCTCCCTGAGTTTGCTGGGGACTCACGTCCCATGACCCAGGCAGACTGAGGTGAGAGATGAGAGACAGAGCCTGGTGCCAAGCCCTTAGGGCTTATAGTCTCCCTGTTTCTGTCTCCTATTCATGAAATTAATGAACTTTTAACATAATGTGCTGACCAGTATGTCCTTGGGGAGTCAGACTCTGTCACTCCAGGGACCCAGAGCTCAGGGGCTGCAGAGCGTAGGCCTGTCCCAGGCAGTGCCCAGATCCTACCCTACTCCCACTCCGTAGGAAGGTGGAAAGACAACCAGCAGTCCAGGCTTTCTCAGCACTGTGCACAACTATCTCAGCAGGTCCTCATGGTTCTCCAAAGCACAGACACAGCCTGTCCCTGGCTAGAGATGGACCCTCCAAGGTTCCGGGGATATGTCCTCAGGTCCATCCTTTCTGAGCGCATGTTCAATAGCACATGACCTGGGGCCAGGCTCTCCCACATCTGCCATAACCTCCAGAGCTTAGTGAGCACCTCTGTGAGCCATCAGGCACTGCGTTCTGCATGTGCCATCCTCTGGGTAGCTTCACTGAGTTCATCGGAGCGAACGTAACCCCCTCCCTGCTTCCCATATCTCACCTAGACATGCAATTGGAGTGGTGCAGTCTGTGCCGAGTACTCATGGCCATCAGGAAGGGGCATAAAATGGTCCTCTGTGAGGAGCAACACAATCTTGCCTGGGTTGTCCAGTACCATGCTGCTGGCCATGAACACAGGCTCGAAGTTGAAGACTCAGTTCTTGACTATTGCCCACAGCCTGATCGATCACACACTGAACCCAGGACACTTGCCTTCCCCTGGGAAAAGAACGTTAGCTCAGGCTAGACAGGTGAGGGAAAGGACCGAGATTGTGTAGTAGTTGGCGGTGGCCTGGGGCCCTGTTTTAGGAAGGGACATCAGGCTAAGGGTCCTACTTGAGACTCCTGGCCTGGACAAAACTGTGTCCTGTCAGTCTTCTGGTAACCCTAGCCCCTCCAGGTCACAGTTCTGGGGAGGAGGATGGGCTCTGAGTGCTTATAAGAGAGGCACTGGGAGCCTAAAGTCTTGCAGGCCCCTCTGCAGGAGGGCTCACCTACACTAGAGGCCTGGTCCACCAGGCCGAGAATAGATCTGGATTGGTGACATCCCATACCCGGGTTGATGGTGGCAGCCTGAGCATGGGTTTCACTGTGGAGGAGAACTATGCTGAAGCGCTCAGGGAAGCTCGCTCCTGAGGAAGTTTCCCTGAATCTGACTCCCACCCACCCATGGTCCTTCTAGCTCCCCCAGTTGCCCATTGTTTGGAACCTCCCAGTCCTGTCCTCTGCCCTGCCCTGGGCACAGGCAAGCACCTCTCAAAGGGGCAGCACTGAGTCCACATGGCAGTAAAAGGATTTCCTGGGCCGAGTTTCATGAGTGGGCACAGACCTTCCCAGGTGGCCAGTCCTGCTCCCTCAGCTTCCTGCAAGGTCGTTGGGGGGATAGTCAGGGCAGGGAAGGTGGCCCTCGGACACCAAGCTGCCAAGTGGGGCTTCCTGAGGTCTTAGACCATCCTGACGAAAGCTCTGATGGGACAGGGGCCCACAGGTATGGAAAGGAAACCTGGCACCTCCAGTGCATGAAGTCCTCCCAGGGCCTTGATCTGAACTTTAGGAAGTCCCCAGGGTAGCCCATAGGTCATAGTGTGCTCCCCTGCTATCTCACTCCCTGGGGCTAGTCAGTTGTGTGCTGACTTGACTTCCTTCGTCCCCAGCCTCACCCCTGTGCACCCTGTCCCTGCCACCCCTGCCCACGGAGTGAAAGAGAGCAGTGCTATGCAGGGAACCCACTGGGGCTCACCTGCCACCTCACCCACAGCGGATGTCTCAGATTGATCCTGGAGGCCCTGAGGAGTTTAGACCTTTGGGTACCTTAAGAGTCTCCCAGAGTGGCAGATCCTCATGACCCCACAGACAGGGGACTCTGCCTGCGATCCTGTCCCAAACCCTCTGTGCCCTCAAGTCCTTTGTTCCACCCCCTGTGTCCCCTCTATCCCCTCACAAGGACACCTGGGCCTGCTGTGGGTCTTGGCACAGGGGTCTGAGCTCAGTCTGAGAACTGCTCTGGTCCTGTCCAGGCATCTCCTAATCCTGGATCTTCCCTGCATTCAGTAGAAATGCCCAATCCCCAGTGTGACTGAGGAAAGGGGCACCTTGGGAGGATGTTGGAAAACCTGGGTCCTGGGCTCACTGCATTAGAGGGTCCATCTGTTCTGGCCCTCCCATCCCGCACAGGCAGGAGAGACCATATCAGGGCCAGAAATCAACTCAGGGGTCTGCCGTAAGCATCATGACAAGGATACTGGGCAAGTCTTTTCTGATACATACACCTCTTCCCCATCCACCCGCATGAGGATCCTTCCTGCATCCTACACACCAGGGCCTGGACAGAGGCTTCCCTTGAGCACCAGCTCAGTCAGCTCCACCATCCTTCCCACAGACTGCTCTCCACTCATCCAGTTCCTCCATACTACAAGGACACTCGGATTCTCCCATCCCTGGAGGGGCTGAGATTGCACACAGGGTACAGGGCACCCTGGGGTAGGATGCTCTCTCAGCTGGCCTCTGGCCCCACCCTTTTGCTGTCCCTCTGCGACACCCACAGACCCCGACTCACCCTTCCATCATAGCAGATCTAGGGTCCGTACATCCAGCACCTGCCCTGTCACCTGAGACCTGGCCAAGCTGATCCCCGACACTACAACCCTCCCCCTCCCACTGCTCCTAATGAATAGCTTCCGGAGCTGCTGTGGGCTCAGCCTACCTGTGCGGGTCCACACACAGGCTCCCATTTAGGTCTGCCAGAATGGGAGCCACACAGATATGAGAGGAGATGTAAGACTCCTCAGGGGCTAGACCCTGAGGAGCAGGGTGTCCCCATGCCTGCAGGGCCAGGTGACCTTCTGGGGGTCCATCTGACAGGCCATCCCCATGTGTCTCAGCTTCAGCTCAGGAGGGACTAGTCTTGTAAGTGGTGTCTGGGAAACCCTGTTTGAGGGCAGCACAAGGTGTGTGGGGTCACGGCAGGGCTCTTACCACCCGAGACTGGTCAACCCCTTTTGAGCAGCCTGAGCAGAGTAGAAGGGTTTCAGAAAGAATCATCAACACCTCCTGTCACCCCCTGAAGCAAGACATAGCCTCAACTGCCTCTACAGGTCCTCATTCCCACCCTGGCCTTACTCTGCTCTGTCCAGTGGTCATACCCCACTGCCTGTGCTGACACTGGGACTACAGAGGGGTAGTGACGGTGACCACAGCAGGAGAGGGGAAGCCATCAAATCTCAGATGAGGAAAGCACCCCAGAAACTGCCAATCCACAGGACCAGGCTTTCCCGGTAGCCAATGCTCTTATTTCTGATGGAGTGTCATTTGTCAAAATGTGACTATGACACTGTTTGATCATCTAACTGCATTTTCTCCTCCACTTTGAAAGAGAATAAGATAACAAACATTCACAGCCACCAGATGGTGGCAAATCCCAGTACTCCAGACCGGGCCAACCTCATGATGGGTCTGTAGTGTGGGTCCCTGAACAAGAGCAAGCTCAGGCAGTTTATCTGGGAGGCAATCCCAGAAACACCTACAGGGCCGGGGGGGGGGGGGGGGGGGACACATCTCACGGAAGGGAGCCTGGGTGGGGCCGGACACCAATAGTTCAACACTGTGAACCCCTGGACCCTGTCCCAAACCACATGGGGCTCAGGATCTCCTCCAGGAGGAAGGAGCTGCAGGGTTGGGTCCAGCACCCGTGGGCAAGGGCTGGGAGTGTTTCCACAGGACTTCACTCCCAGCACCTGGCCTGCTGTAGACAGGGGCAGAGTCAGCTTAGGAAGGGTGAATGTCCCCTCGGAGGTAAGCTATGGACGCTGTGACTGGAAATGTGGCCAGAGTGTCTTGAAATGTTGGGACCTGAGGAGATGTGACAAGTTATGGCCCTGCAACCTCAATTCCCAGCAGCCTCAGAATCACTCATGCCCTCACTGCATATTCACGGTGTTGTTTGCCTGTGACAGTTTCTAGAAACAAAATCATAAAAGCAGGAGCACCGAGGTACCAGTGGATGGTGTAACCGTTACATTCCTGGACTCCCTCATAGTTGACTGCAGTTCAAGTACAGAACCTGACGACTTAAAAACTCACTCCAAGCACATGTGCATGCATGCCCAAAATCCCAAGAAGAATTTGGAGGAGAAGGGATTGCAGTGTGGCCATCCCCCTTGGGTTGTGATTTCTCGCTTTTTATCAATCTCTCTGTGTCTCTGATGAGCAAATGCACCCTATAGCAAAATCTCTTTAAAAATAAGAACAAAAAGCAAAAACAGAAGCATTGGGCCAGCATTTGATGTGGGGGTTAAGGTGCTATATGCCCATATGGCCAATTGTGGTTGGAGTCTCACACACAGTGTCTTGAAAATCATGCTGAGTACATGTGTGTGCTCAGAATTCCAAGAGAAGAATGGGGGAGAGTGGATAATGGTGTGATCAACCCCATCAGGGGATTATTTCTCACTTTTTCACTTTCCCTCTTTGTGAAAGCCCAGAGCTGCAGGAATTGTGGAGGAAACTGACATGGGACATCCCATGCCCTCCCCTGGCCTGTGTTTTTACAGGCACAGGAAACACAAGAACCTACAGACTGAAAGACCGGTGCTGCCATGCTGAGATGAGGGAGTGGGACATCTGTGTTATTTGAGAACACCTCGCACACTCATCCTCACGGTCTTGGAAGTGGCATCAAATCAGGTGTGCACAGGTGGCACCCATAGCCACCTGGCCTCAGATGGGGAGCAAATCTCAGCTTTGGGGTGAAAGTGCTGCAGTTCTGAAGGCAAGCCTGTCTGTGTCCCCCACACAGCACAGGGGCGTCTGCTACAGAAACCCCTCTCATCACTCGCCAAGGCCCCAGTTGAAGAAAAGACACATGAAAGCCCCCAGTTCTGCTCAGGGCAACAAGGGGTGAGATAAGGTAGAGAAAGGAAGAGGGGTGGGAAGAACGGAGAAATAGCCACAAACTAGAGACTGAGCTCAGTGTCAAAGGAAAGGCCTGTGTGAGATTTCCCAAGGCAGGACTGACGCAGCTGCCACCTGTGAGCCACAGCCTGTGTGGCTCCCTCCCTGGTGGCATTGCCTTGCCACTGGAAATTTCTCACCAGAAAGGCACAATGTCTAAATATCAGTTAACTTCAAGCTACCCATGGTGAGAATGAGGACACAGACCAGGACACGTGGTCATTTTCCCTGGACTACTTGTTGGAAGCCAGGTCTAGTTGGAGCTAAGTTTCTCGCTCTAAGACAGCGCAAGTTGGGGAATGGTGTCCCTTCTCTGGACGTGCCCCGCAAACCACCCACCCAAGCATGCACGCACATGGCGCCATGCGGAACATCAGCCCGATGTACTACAGGGACCACCCTCCCCACTGGGATGGGAAGGCACTGTCTGCAAGGAGGGGGTAGGGAGAAGGCACTCTCCTGGAGGGGGAAAGGTGCTGTCCAGGGAAATCAGACTACTTTCAGTGTCAATCAAATGCTCAAAGATTTGAAGAATAAAAATAGGTGAGCCAGCAGCTGGTGTGGAGGTTAAGACAATGGTTCCCACATGGCTGAGTCTGTGGTTCAAATCTTAGGCCCAGCTGCCTGAAAATCATGCTGGGCATATGGAAGGCATTCCCCAAATCCTGAGATAAGACTAGAGAAGGGATTGCAGCAAGGCCATCCCCCCCGACCCCGGGTAGGTGTTTTCTCACATTTCCCCTCTCTGTCTCTGTAATGGGTGCATGCATCTTAAGCAAAACTAAAAAGAAAAAAGAAAGTATGGTTGAAATATCAGTACTTTTCAAAGCAATATACAGATTCTTTGACATTGCTATTGACATCCCAACAATGTTAGTTGGTACAAATAATAGGACAGGGACATTATAACACATATTTCTGTTTTTCTACACAAAAATGCATCACGACTTTCCCAACAACCAATTAGAAATATACACCCTCAAATTCATATAGAATTCAAATAACTAAAGATCCTGAACAGCTAAAAGTATTTTATTAAAAAAAATAAAAAAATGGAAAGTCTCACAATTCCTGCTTTCAAATCATACTACAAAGCTACAATAGTGAAAACAGAGTGGTTCTGACATACAGACAGATGTACATATAGGTAATGGAACCCAAAGCCCAGAATAAACCCTTATATGCCAATAATTTTCAACCTGGCAGCTAAGACCATTCACTATGGAAAGGATGGTCTTTTCAAAAATATTATTGAGGGAACCAGCAGTTAGCGTAATGGCTATGTCGCTGAACTCCCACGTAGTCGACCGCGGTTCGCGTCCCGGACCCGGTGGCTTAAACTCACACCGGGCGCATGTGCGTGCGTGCCCAAGATCCCGAGAGGAGAATGGAGGAGAAGGGATTGCGGCATGACCATCCCCCCTGGGGGGGTGATTTCTCGCTTTCTGTCTATATGTCTCTCTCTGTCTGTCTGGCGAGCGCACGCGCCCTATAGTGAAAACCTCTCCAAAAAAAAAAAAAAACTGTTGAGAAAACTGGGTGTCAACATGCAAATTCGAGATGTAAAAGCTAAACTATAGACCTGTTAGTGGAACATTAGGGAAAAGCATCACCACAGGGGATTTTGAACATCTTTCTTTTATCCAACTTCAAAAGCACAGGGGAGGAAAAAAAAAAAGAAGGAAGGAAGAAAGATAGATAAGAGGGAAGGAAGAAAGGACATATCTTCTGGACTGGGAAGCACCTATGTAGACACACCCATGTGCCATGAAAACAGGCTCATCCAAAAATGTGAGACCCAAAAGTGAGAGGCCTGCCATCCCTGACACCCAACACTCTGTGATGTCTGACTATTTATGCATATTGAAACATTCTGAGAACTCACCCCTCATCTAGAAACAGCGCTTGCTGTGTTTGTTCTCAGGCAGGATCACCCACCTCACTCAGACACTGACCACAGTCACCTCAGCCCTGGTCCCTGAACAAGGGGCTGCTCAGATCTCACTTCCGAGCCCTCTGCATTCTCACCTCCTTGCAGCCTCCTCAAAGTGGACGGTCATCATATTTCCCAAGAGTCCTCCCTTGGCCTTCAGGGAGCAGAAGGGCACACGGGCATAGCTGAGGAGCTGCCTTGAGGGAGCAAAAATACCCCACACACCCACCAACCGCCAAGGACTCCATGACACGCTGAACAAGCCGACCGGGACCTTGGGGCCAGGGAAAACCACACAGGCCACACCAAGGCCAAAAGTGCCCCGTGCCTCCGCCCCATCAAGGCCCAGGCCTGACCCTCCCCAGGACTGAGGAGGCACCTGCGGGAACAAGGGCAGGCCTGGTGAGCAGAGGGCGGGGTCCAGGGTCCAGTGCAGGGTTAGGGACGCGGCGTGGTGGTGGTGGGGGATGAGGGCGTCTCAGAAGGCCAACAGGCACCCCCCGCAGCTGGCAGACGACAGGACACACGGGGACTGGATGAGCCCATGAGCGCGACACCCCAAGGTGGAGACAGGATGCGCAGGCCCCAAGGAGGACTGCACTGGGGCGGTGCTGAAAGGACTGTGATGGGAAGGTTAAGAGGTCAGCTGGGGCGAAGGCACCGAAATGTGTATGAGAAGGTGCTCACTGGAAGCAAAGTATTGGCAGGAACCTGGTATTCAATAAAAGGGGAACTTAGAATGCAGTAGGAGGACTACTAACCAGTTGGAAATAACGAAGTAGCTTCATATACAAACATGAACAGTATCAAAACTATGGTTATGGGGACCAGCAGTTGGCGTAATGACTATGTCACTGGACTCCCACGTAGATGACTGTGGTTTGAGTCCCGGACTTGGTGGCTTAAACTCACGCCAGGCACGTGTGCGTGTGTGCCCAATATCCCAAGAGGAGGATGGAGGAGAAGGGATTGTGGCATTGCCATCCCCCACTGGGGGGTGATTTCTCACTTTCTGTCTCTCTGTCGTTCTAGAGAGTGCATCAACCCCATAGCAAAAACCTCTCCAAAAAAGAAAAACTATGGTTAAGACAATGGATCCCACATGGCCGAGTCTGGTTCAAATATTAGGCTTGGCTGCTTGAAAATAATGCTGGGCCTAATGGCATCCATGCCCCAAATCTTGAGATATGACTAGAGAAGGGATTGCAGCAAGGCCATACTCTCTGGTAGGTGATTTCTCACTCTCCCCCTCTCTGTCTCTGTAATGGGTGCATGCATCTTAAGCAAAACTAAAAAGAAAAAAAGGATGGTTAAATTGTCAGTACTTTCCAAACTAATCTACAGATTCACTGAAATTGCCATTGACATTCCAACAATGTTATTTGGTACAAATATTAGGAATGGTACATTATGACACATTTTTCTGTTTTTCTACACATGACTTCCCCGACAACCAATTAGAAATATACACCCTAAAATTCATATAGAATTCAAATAACTAAAGATCCTGAACAGCTAAAAGTATTTTATAAAAAAATAACAAAATGGAAGGTCTCACAATTCCTGATTTCAAATCACACTACAAAGCTACAATAGTGAAAACAGAGTGGTTCTGACATTCAAATAGATGTACATATAGGCAATGGAACTGAGAGCCCAGGAATAACCCCTTACGGCCAAATCACTTTCAGTCTGGCAGCTAAGACCATGCACTCTGGAAAGGACAGTCTTTTCAAAAATAAGGTTGAGTAAACTGGGTGTCAACATGCAAATTCAAGATGTAATAACTAAACTATAGACCTGTTAGTGGAACATTAGGGCAAAGCTTCGCAACAGTGGATTTTGAAAATATTTCTTTTATCCAACATCTTAAGCAGAGGGGGAAAAAAAAGGAAAGAAAAAAAAAAGAGGGAGGAAGATAGGTATGAGGTAAGAGGGAAAGAAGAATGGATGCACCTTCTCCAGCAGGAAACACCTACGTAGACACACAATTGTGGCCTGACAACAAGTTCATCCAAAAATATGAGACCCAAATGTGAGAGTCCTGCCATCCCCTGACACGCTACACTCTCTCATCTCTGAATATTTATGCAGACTTAAACTTTCTGAGAAGAGTGCTTGCTGTGTTTGTTCTCAGGCAGGATCACCCACCTCACTCAGACACTGACCACAGTCACCTCAGCCCTGGCCCCTGAACAAGGGGCTGCTCATATCTCACTTCCGAGCCCTCTGCATCTCACCTCCCTGCAGCCTCCTCAAAGTGGACAGTCATCATATTTCCCAAGTGTCCTCCTGTTAACTCAGAAGTCCTTCCTGGAAAATACTAGTTATTAACATCAGTGACCTCAAGGCAGAGCAGAGGCATGGCCTGTGTGTGTCTTGGACTGACAGTGACCAGGCTCTCAGGCTGAACTACTGCCAGAACTTCCCCTGAGAGAGGGAGCTCTGCACAGTGGGCAGTCGGGGGCGCTGTGGGTCTGTCTCTGGCTGCACAGGGGGTCCCCACAGCTGTGCCCTCCCCACGCTCTTGGGGCTGGCCCATGGGAACTCAGCTCACTGATGCAGGCTCAGCAGCGGGGCCTCTCTCAGTGTGGTCCCAGCACTGCCTCCTCCCTGGTCCTGCACATATAACCATGGCTGTCCACAAGCAACACATTTGCACAAAAAGCCCATCCTGTGGCAGAGGGTGGGAAGAAAAGGAAGCCTGGGGCAGCCCAGCCATGTGGAGACCAGAGGCTATGTGCATCCTGGCCTAGACGCCTCTCCTTCTCTGTTCTCCTTGACTGTACAGGTAGAACAGACCTTGGGGACACAGGGCAGGCCTGACCCTACTTGAGCCTCATGGATGAGACTCCTTAAAATCATCACCCTAGTCTCTACTCCTTATTCAAATGTGTCTGTGTCTACAGGTTCCCTCTCCCAGCCTGTGCTGACTCACCACCCTCCCTCTCTCAACTCCTGAAGCACCTGCCAACTTACCTGCACTCTTGCAGTGACACCAGTGTTGGTTGCAAAACCATATACTGATAGCAGCAGAATCCAGGGAGCCCTCCCCGCTATCCCTGTGACATTACTCAGACTCCAGAAAGCACCAGGGCTCCAAAATCCCCAGCTACTTCTCTGGATTTGAAGACACCTCGACCAGTGCTGGTGTTCCGCACATCTCTGGGCTGTAGCCTGAGGATGAGGCCAACTATTACTGTACGATTGGGCACAGCAGTGCTTCCCACAGTGACATGGGCGGATGGGGACATGGGACAAAAACCTTGCTGTTTTGTAACTTTATTTTTTTTCCTGTTAAAAAGGGTGGGTCAAACAGATGCAGGGAGATGGGAAAAGATGCAAGGCCCTGGTGTCAGGTTGTCTATTGGCTGTTAGTGGGAGCTCACAGAGCTCTTTGTAGGCTCATAAAACCCTCGGTAGTGCTCACAAACTCTTCCTCCCTCTTGGAGCCTGTTAAACTCAGAGTGAATGTTCACAGAGCACTTTCCTTCCCCTTGGAGGTCACAACATGTGGAACTGAGCTGAACCAAGCCAAGGCCATCAGGGCTCAGAAGGCCAAACCAAGGCCACGCAGAGCAGAATTATCTCCTTTCTCTCAATGGGCTGTACAGAATAGCGGCTCACTGCCAAAACCAAACTGTCGCACATGCACATGCTCCTTACAGTCATTGGTGTTAAACACCACAGCCATACTTACCGAACAAGCAGGCAAGTGCAGTACAATTAAATACATAAGGTGTTGGTACCAGCAGGTGGCGTAGTGGTTAAGGCACTTGACACCACATGGCTGACCTCAGTTTGAATCTTGGACCTCAGGCTTGCTCTTTCACTTTCTCTCCTTCTCTCTCTCTCTCTCTCTCTCTCCCCCCTCCCCCCCCCCGTCTCATCAAATTAAAATAAAATGAATGAATAAATGAAATTAAATAAATAATTCTTTTTTTTAAGAGGTTTTTTGCTATAGGGCATGTGTGCTCGCCAGACAGACAGAAAGAGACAGAGAGATAGAAAGCGAGAAATCACCCCCCGGGGTGATGGCTACGCCACAATCCCTTCTCCTCCATTCTCCTCTGGGGATCTTGGGCACATGCACCCGGCGTGAGTTTTAAGCTGCCGGGTCCAGGACGCAAACCGCGGTCGACTACATGGGAATCCAGTGACATAGCCATTACGCTAACTGCTGGTCCCAATAATTCTTTTTTTAAAAAACCCATAAGATGTTTACTCTGTGGTGTTCAAACATGATAAGATAGGAGGTGAGGGACCCAGACTAAACTACTCTGACTCCATTTGCAATACATCTTGTCAATCACTTCATGGAGGACATTTAGTTTAAAACAGGGTTTTTGATCCTTGGCCCTCCTGATGATGAGGTCCAGGTCATTCTTTGTGAGATCGTCATTCTGTGCATTGCAGGATGGCGAGAAGCATCCTTGGGTCCCACATGTCAGATGACTGTAGCACCCCAATCCTCAAACCCAACTCACCTTCAAAAAAGTCTCCAGACATTGTGAAATATCCCAACGGGGAACCTAGTCACCCAAGTTTGAATAGTAGTGTGTTAAAATCGCATGGTCTGGGGCTAGCACGTGGCATAGTGGTTGGGAAGCTGGACTCCCACATGGCCAACTGTGGTTCGGGTCCTGGACTGGCAGTTTGCTTTCTCACTTTTCTATTTCTCACTGGTCAAGTGGCGCGGGAGTGAGGGTTGGCCATGCCAGCAATCCCTTCTCTTTGGGCATGCACACATGCCAGCCGTGAGTTTTAAGCCACAGGGTCCAGGCCTTGAACCATGGTCCACACTACTCTGCCCACCCTCGGGCTGTGGGGGCAGAATGGAGCACGCGCAGCGCCGAGGAGCCGCTCTCAGAGGGCACAAATGCCCCCCCAGACACACCAACCTCAACCGACTGTGCCATGCCCTGGACAAGCAGATCCGGACCTTGGGGCCTGGGAAACCCGTGGGGCCAGAGGAAGGCCTGAAGCGCCTCATGTCTCTGTACTGCAGGTCTGACCATCCCTAGTACAGAGAGGCGGCGTGACCAAAGGCGGGCCTGGCGAGCTGCTGGCAGGGACTGAAGTCCCAGGGCTCCGGAGCCCGGGGAGCTGGGGACCCCCGAAGCCGCCTGGTGGTGGTGGCGGGAGGAGGCTCGACCATGTCCCCGAACCAGACAAGGTCAGGGCTGGTGGACGAAGGGATCCCAGAGAGCCCGTGAGAGCGACACCCCACGGTGGGGACGGACTGCGAGGCCCCAGGATGACTGCACCCAGGCTGAGCGGACAGGATGGCGACAAGAAGGTAGGAGGCCGGCTGGGGCGAAGGCGACCAAAAGCGGTGGCAGAGGAGCTGCGGGCCTGAACCTGAGGGGCGCCCTTCACGGGTCAAACTTCCGGTGGCTTTCTTCAAAAAGTGGAAGGGGGTCCCGGGGCACAGCCATTGCGACTGGCCTGGAGGCCTTGGGCACCCCGCGGGCCGGGACCGCACACCCCGCCAGGGCCGGCACCCCCTCCCCGGAACGCCCTCCCGCGCACACTGCTCCTCCCGGGGTCGGGAGAGGATGCCACGCCTTAGACCCCCACCAGGTCCCCACCGGCCGCGGACACCCGTGACTCCCGCGTGCGAGGGCCGCGTCGGTCGAGGAGGTGGTTGGTGCTGCGAGCGACAGGGGTCGGTCGGCGGGGGGCGAGGAGGGGCTTGGGGACCCGCCGAGGGGGAGGCCTGGGCAGGCGAAGCGGGGGGAGCAGCGGGGAGACGGAGCCCCGGGGAGAGCACGGGGTGCCTCCGCCACGCACCCACGTGAGCGGTCCCGGGCGTCCCCGGACTTCCCGGCCGAGGCCTTTGGGCCGGTCCCGAAGCTCCCACGCGCCCGGCCCCACCGCAGAGGCTCCGGAGGACTCACCGCTACCGCAGACGCCGTAGCCCGCCTTCCTCGTCCTCCACGTCCCTCCGTCGGGATCCGCTCCGTGGGAGACACACGCGACCCTGTCTCCCCTGGAACACGCACCGAGGGGGCTGCACACCGCGGGCTCCCAGGGCCTCGCCTGGGAACGCCGCGGAGAGCCACGCTCTCGGGCAGCGCAGGTGCGGAATGGCGCCCCTTCTCCGGACGT
Source organism: Tupaia tana (assembly GCA_026018925.1). Classification (NCBI taxonomy): domain Eukaryota; kingdom Metazoa; phylum Chordata; class Mammalia; order Scandentia; family Tupaiidae; genus Tupaia; species Tupaia tana. Next base: position 55,772,149 of record JAKSZU010000017.1, read on the forward strand.
GCCCGGAAACCGCCCACGCACGCACGCAGCGCGGAACGGAAGTCAAGTGCGGGACCAGGACCCTTCCCCGACTGGGAGGCGGAGGCGCAGTAGCGGGTAGGGGAAGGCGCTGTCCAGGGTAGGGGAAGGCGCTGATGGGGAGGGAAAGGCGCTGTTCAGGGTAGCGGACCCCAATGCATCTGGAAGCAGTTTCCTCTCCAGAGTGTCTAACCACCTTTACGATTCCTAAGGTACTTGGCAACCACAGGTACACGGTGCACCTGGCTTTGCTGAATCCCAGCACCCAATCATGTCTAAGATAAGTAGAACCCTCTGAAGTCCACAGCAGGCAACACAATGGCTAACAACTTCATCAGAGAACCAGGAGTAAAATGGCTTCAAGTATTTGATTGGTTCAGCTCCATAAGGTTCCATTCGGCTTCTTTTCTCTCTCTCCCTCACTGTCTCACTCTCTTTTCCAAGCTCCTGATGAAAACTATGCTCTGGCTTAATAGAATTACTCGCAGAGCCATCCATGCAAATGCTGTTCCTGGGCAATCTCATTCAAACCAATATATTCCACTTGAACAGGGTTACTCGAAAAATTAAATTGCCATATCTGTTCCCTTTCCCTCCCCCCAGACGTCCACACAGCCCTTAACATTTTTAAATGAATTTGATCTGATTTAATGATTCTCTCTCTATTAATTAACCGTGAAAGCAGTCAATATGTTTTGTCAATCACTGGTGTATCCATAGGCTCCCATTTCATTTCAGGAATTGACTGGATGTATTGCTCTTCAGACTTACTGTCTTTGGAAAGTTCAGAACTGGATTAGAAAGGGTCTGTGAAGACAGGGGCCTGGATGTATGCTCATGTGTGCTGATCTGTGTAGGTCTGGGGGATTGTACAACTCATTGAAACAGAAGAAGCTGCCCAGAGGTTGGCACCAAAGAAATCCGGCCTTGAACCCTAGCTTGAATACCTAAAAACTGCCTGACTTTAAGGAAAAACCTGTTGGGACCAGCAGTTAGCATAATGGCTATGTCGCTAGATTCCCATATAGTCAACCGGGGTTCGAGGCCTAGACCCGGTGACTTAAACTCACGCCAGGTGCATGTGCATGTGTGCCCAAGATCCCAAAAGGAGAATGGAGGAGAAGCGATTGTGGAATGGCCATACCCCCTGAGGTGTGATTTCTCACTTTCTGTCTCTCTGTTTCTCTCTTTCTGGCGAGCGCACACGCCTTATTGCAAAAATCTCTCCAAAAAAAAAAGAGAGAGATAAAGAGAAAAATCCTGTTTCCTCTTTATGTCTCGTTTTCCTGCTCTGTAAGTTGGGGATAATAATTGTAACCATGTCCTAGGGAGCTGTTTTAGGTCAATGACTGGTGCACAGCCTCTCTGCATCCGAGTGTCCTGTGGCACGGCAAGGGGAGTTTTGGAAGTGGAACGAGAGAGAGAGGGAGAGTTTAAGCACAGCTTAATAAAGGTTTGATTCACTTTTATTGGCTGCCCAAGCAGTTACAGCCAATCTGTGCTCTAGCCCGTGGAAGGAGCATAGGACCCAGGTTTGCCTTTCAGTTTTCTTTACTCACACAGGGAAAAAGGGTCTTAAAAGTCACGATGGGAGGTACGGCACAGAGCGTCTTATGCTGATGTGGCGACAGGGAGTGCAGTCCACAGGGCACGAGGGAGGCCGAGTCCCAAGTACGCTGGGTGTCTACCAGTTACAGGCAGCGAGCCAGGGATGAGCTCCGTCTTCACAGAGATCTTAGAGAACGATGGTGGCAGTGGCCACAAGGTGACCGAGGGCGAATGAGGAGGAAAAGTCCACCCGGTGATCCTAGAGTACAGAGGTCAGGACTAGTGGCTGACAGGGGAACATCAAAGATGGCAGAGCAGAGGGCCCTCTGGGAGAGGAGTCAGTGTGCTGACCTGACAGAGCTTCTGGCTGAAAGGGAGGTCTCAGATGTAGCGAGACGGAATCTGGCCCAAGCGGAAGACAGAGCTGATGAGCTGGGCTCAGGCTCCTCTTTTTATGTCTAATTTCGACAGGCTCATGGTTACTTAACAAAACATCAAAGTATTTTTGTAACATGTTACATGTAAGTCTATGGGACTTTGGTCAAAACAAAGTGGGATTTGTTTACATATTTTTGCCAGTCATGGGGGGCATGAAGCATAGACCATGCTGATGTCCTTCATGATATTGGTCAGCATATGGCTAGTCTGCTAACAGCGATAAGCACTAGGGTGTTGGGAATTTCCAGGAACATCACTAATGCCAATCTGAATGTACTACAAGATGGAGTCAGGTATGCTCTCAGCACGCAGCGTTACAATCACACATTTTCTTCACAGAAAACTACTAACTTAGCCATTAAACAATATATCAAGTATAACAATTCTTCACAGCAAGTAAAACAACATACTAGGTATAACAATCGACCAAGTGATCCTGAAGGGGTCCCATGATCCTGAGAAATCAAAGAAGATTAGTGGTGGGGAGGGGGCAGGAGGGGGGTACAAAGTTGATATTCAACATAGGCTGTTGGCACAGGGGTTTGAGATGGGGGAGTATAGGGGCTGTTGATGAAAGGGTTTGGGGCTTATCAGTAAGGTCTTGTTGAGAAAGGGGTTTGGGTGTAAGAGTTTAGGGCCTATGTACATATATTTGTGGCTTGTAAATGGTTGCACGGCGATAATATGGCTTAAATGGCATTGGAGGGCATTTCAGGGTATTTTGTAGAAGTTACTGATCTAGTGTATGGGGGTAATAGGAGGGCAATGTCATTTGAAATCTAGGTTTACATTTGATGGAATAAAAAAGTACAAATAAGCATAGAATGATTATGAAAGTGAAAAGGAAGAGAACTAATTGTATAAAACTAAATGCAGAGGTGAGATACTGCCAACCTATAGTAAGCCAATGTATGGGGTTGAGGAGGTTCCAATCAGGGGAACAAGAGAGCTCAGCAAAAATGGAGACCCAGGGTTCAAGGAGGGAACAGGTTTTGTAAACGTTATTTGTAAAGTCACAGTGTATGATTTAGGATAAATTTTAGGTCATGGGCCTAGATGGGATCTTTGGTCATGGATTTAATAATAGATTTTGTTTCCTGATGTAGAGTGTTTAGTTTTGAGTGTAGAGAGTCTAAATTTGGGGGTTTAGAGAGAAAGAGGTTGGGAAAGGTGATGAAGTCGATAGAAGGGTTAAGTGAAAGAGTTTGGTATTGATAGTATGTGGTTTTGTTGGTTTGGCCATTGATGGTAATGTTCATGCTGTCATGGATAAGGAGGCATTTGTCAGGGGAAGAAGCTGGAATATTGGTTGAGTTAGTGTGATCAAAGTATGAGAAATTAGCAGTGTTGCAGACAACTCATGTGTAATTGCCTGCATTATAAACGTAAGGTTGTTTAGTGGTACGTAATAATGGAAGAGACTCATAGGAGAGAATAAGTCGTTGAGGGAAATATAGAGATTAGAGGTCCAAGGAATAAGGACAGAAAGGGGGAAGAAAGAGGGGTCAGCACAGAAAACGTTACCTTTGGGTAGGAAAAGGTCATTGATAACTTTGATAGGTAAAGGCATAGTGTGGTGGCCTAGGATTTTTTTGTCCGCCAGAGACAGATAGGATGGTAAGTTCACATTGGCCCATGACACATCTATATGGTTGAGAATGGTCCAGAAAGACAGGGAAATCAGAGGATGATAAAGGGGGTCCAGAGCCAGAGTACAGTAGCTGTTGTATGTATCGATAGGCCAAACTGAGTTGTTGGGGGTCAATGCAGGTTTGTTTGATGTGCAGGTCCTGTAAATGTCTTTTAACGTTCTCTATACTGCCAAGGGTATAGTTGTAAGTACTTTCATGTAATGTCTGGAGGGTCTGTATTTGATGTAGGATGTTGTTAGCTAGAGTAATAGAGTTTTGAAAGTGGGAGGATATAAGGTCAAGTATCTTTTTTTTTTTTTTGAATAGGCCAAACATGATCTTTTAATACGTGACTTGAAGAGACAGCATCAAATGAACAGAGGATTAAAGCAACCAATCAAGGCTGAAGCTGACATGGGTTCCGAGGTGGCAGCCACCCCTCCCAGCATCCGTCGTCAGTCCACACGTGGCTCCGGTAAGCACCAGGGCAAGCCCTCACACCCATTATGCTTGAGATCTGTGGGTCACCCTTCTTTTCTTCCTCACATCTCTGGTGCCCCAGTTTCCTTATTTTTATCCTAATTCCAGTACCAGGTCCTAAGAACGTTTTGAGGAATTGACCATATTCTTTGGTTTACCGGTGTACGAACTTTCGCCTGCCACTTTAAGTCCCTTTAACAAATACACCAGACAGCAAGTGTGACTAACAGTACAGAAGATGAGGACAAAATGCTAGATCTTGGCAGCCTTAAGAAGAGCAAATTAAAGCTATTTATACTACATAGTACATCCAGAGTTATGCAGAAAACCCTGCTCCATAAGAGCACCTTTCGTGGCCCTGAAATCCATCCAATCTGCTAACGCCAGGCTTGATACAAAGCTCTCTTGTACAATCGTTCCTTCCCTTTATTAAAACATTGGGCTCAATTTGTTTTCTGATAGAACTGCTTAACTTTGGGGTATAGTTTCCCTTCAGATGTCTCAGTTTCTCTTGCTCCAATTTTCCCTGATGCCCCAGGAAGGTTGATATTGTAATCTGTGGTGACGTAAGGAATTATCCTTCCAAGCCCATGCTGGTTCTTCAAGATGCGCTGTGGAATGGAAATAGCTCCAACAAGCAGACATTTCATGGTTTCTAAATCCTCTGGGGGCACAGGGGTAATGATGTGGTACAGACATTTCTCCATGTCAACACCTCTACAGATTCCAAACCCCAAACAATAGCAGATTGGATTCTGGGCAAGCAGGATGGGCCCATTCGTGTATCCTCTGACATCATCCAGGATCTTGCGAAGTCCAACCCAACTGGCATTCCCAGCATACAGTATATGAGTAGGAGCAACATCGGCGTGAGTAATCTGGAGTGCAATTGCATTAAAAGGCACCTGATAGGGTGTCAGACCATGTAAAGGACTAAGTGGTTTTGGCGCTGGAGGCTGCGGCTGGCTAAGGTAACCCAACACCGTCAGATTACAAAGAATTTTGTTAAATGAGGCTCTATTTCTTGAAGTTTTCCTGAATGTGAATTCTGACTGAACACTCATCAATTTATATCCAGTAAACACAACTGGACTCTCCTTTTCTTCATCAGCAGATTCAAAATTCTCTGCAAATTCTGTAAGCTCAAAACCACAATTTCTTGCTTTGGACTTGCTTTTTGTATACAAGCCATCCATGCCATCTGCATAGTCCAAGGTGAGGCTCGGCATGTAGCTCCTTTTAGGAGAGCTAAGTTGAACCATGTGGCTGGGGACAGCAGATGAATCAGATCAATGAGAAGCAGAAGCCCTTGGTCTGACACCGAGACCATTGTGTTGATGATAAGAGAAGACTCTTGTAAGAGCTGAGTACATATTTTATTATCTCAATATAATTTTCTTAGCTGCTTCTACAAGAAGTTTTCCCATAATATACCATCTTCTGTGGTTTCCTTTGGTGGATGAAAGGTGGTCCCACAACTGGTTCAATAATACTTAATAAAGACATGCATCCAGGAGGAGTAAATTCTGTCTGTTCCAGATCACATTCCAAATAATCGACACAAGAAATACTACTTAACAAATGGTTCATCAGGAATCTATTAAACGTTGACTTTCCAACGTCTTGAGGTCCACAAACCAGGATGACCGGGCAGCCATCGACTTCTTCACAGGAAACACTGACTAACTCTTCCAGGGGGACAGAGCACTCTGAGTGAAATTAAGGCCTTTCTTTTTCTCTTTCCTGATGCCGACAGACCTTAAGGCTAAATATTCAGAATTACTCTGGGAAGTTGGACTCTCTTGCATGAAAATGTAGGCTAAACCTGGAGAGCTGATTATGAAGTTTACAGTGGAGGTTTTCAGGTGTTGCAGCAGTACAATGGAACACAGAGGAGAAAAATGCCTCATTGACCAACATCTGTCATCTAGGTTAAGACGAGATTTGAGCAAAGTCCCTGCTACCCTTTTGATTGCCTTCCTGCTTTTCTCAGGCATTGAGTAATGAATGGCGTGGACAGTCTGGAAAGACTGCGTGTACACAGAGTAGACCGTCTGGGCAGGCTGACCTTGGCTGATGGTAAAACCAAACACCTGCACCTGGCCATTGAGGCAAGTCACTGGACAGATCCCGCTAAAAGTAAAACACTGATCGACTGGCAGCAGCAGCAACGCGGAGCCGGGCCCAGCTGCCTCACGGCGGGAAAGACACATTTGCCTGGCAACATGTGGCTGAGTCTTCAGCTGGGGTCAGGATAGGGACTGGGCTGGGGACCAGTCTGGGGGTCGGGGTGGGGACCGTGAACTTGGGCTCTGGTCCGCCACCAGCTGTAACACTTGACAGGCGACCTCCCTCCAGTCCACGCTGGCCGCCTGGGCCTGCAGTAGCCGCTGCTGTAGGCGCCGCCAGCCGCACCAGCGATCAGCCCAGAGCCTGCGGCAGGGCCAGCATCTGAGTATGAGCTGAGACCATGCTTTTCGAGCCTGCAGCCACGTGGAGCACCAGGGACCCCGCCTGGGCAGCAGTACTGAATCTGCCATGCTGCGCCCACCGGTCAACCCTGGGAATCTCTAAGATCAAGTATTTTGGCATTTGTTTGTTGTTGTGTGGCAAAAACAGTGGTGAGTCTGTCAAGTTTGATGGTGTTAGAAGTAGCAAGAGCTAGCGCAGAGGAAGAAATGGCAAAGTTAAGGACATCAAAGATTTGTAATAGTTTCTGTCTGGTAGTGATAAGAGATGGAAGGAGAATCTGTGTGGATTTGGCATAAGCAGAGCATTGGGGTGCATGATAGCTGATGTCAAAGGTGTTTTTTGGGAATGTAATATGGGTTTTTGTAAGAACAGGCTTAAAAAGGATGAATATAGGACTGGAGGTGACAGGGAGGAATAGAGGAGTTGGGAAAAGAGAGGGATTTTGGTGGAGTATGCCATAAGAAAAGGTTGGAGTGTAATGTTTAGTATATAATTTGCTGGAGTCATTAAAGTTTCCACGGTAAATAAGACACGTGGCAAAGATAGAGTCAGAGTAAGAGCAGGAGTGATGGGAAATGGGTGTGTAATAGAGATCGGATTGATGGGCTATAGAAGAGTTAGGGGCAGGAGGAACATATTGGAAGGTGGCTCTTGACCAGCATTTATGTCGGTCGGGCAAGAGCATATAGAAAGTATAGGGTCTTGTTGCGGTGGTAGTTATTTGTTGTGTGGTAAGGGACTTAAAGATAACACCCATTGATGACCAATAAGAAAGGGGCCTATCATTGTAGTGCATGGGTTTATTATAATATACTAGGGGATCCCATCATAGGTGGTGAAAAAGTGAGTAATTGTTAGTGATGAGATAAGGTGTAGAATAATTAGAAAAGATTGTGCTGTTGTCGCTATCGGCCATGGTGGGGAAAGGAATAGAATTGATGACAGAGGTATGAAATCACCCCCTGGGGGGGATGGACATACCACAATTCCTTCTCCTTCATTCTCCTCTTGGGATCTTGGGCATGCACGCACATGTATGTGGTGTGAATTTAAGCCACCAGGTCCAGGAATTGAACCTCGGTCAACTACATGGGAGTCCGGCAACATAGCCATTACACTAACTGCTGGTCCTGACAAGGGGGTTTTTAGTGAAGGGAATGGTATGGGAAATGATAAGGAAAGGAAGTAGAGGTTGTATGACGGACATGTGAGGTCAATACCAATTGTTCTGATCAAAGGAGTTAGCATAGAAATGTTGGCGAACATCAAGAAAATGATAAAGAGGTATCTGAGAGTAGTTAGAGAGTACAAACATAAGGCTTCAGTCAGTTTGGGAGACAATATAGGTGATGTTCTGGAAGGAAATGTTAAGGTGTTTGAAGTATTCAAGAAAAATGGTGTATTGTATCTTATAGCATGCTATTGTGAAGAGTCCAGAAGGGGAGGGGAGGTTCTGGGCAAGAGGTGTGAAGGAGCCCTCCTTGTAGACATGAGTTTTGCTAAAGGACCAGGTATCAGCAGAGAGGTGTAAGGCAGAAGTTAAGATATTAGGAATTAGAAGAGCAAAGTATATGGTTGAGTATGAAGTATATTTGTAGCACCTAAAAAGAGATGTGAACAGAGTTTAGTGAAGGCTGTCTGAAAGGATTTCAAAGGTAAGATTTCTATAAGAGATGTTACAGGCGAGGGCCACTGAAGTTTTTTGATGCACAGTACTGCTAGGGAAAAAGTAAAGGTGTCGGAGGAGGAAGAGGGCAGGAGCACTAAGGGACATAAATATGCAATGGGGCCTATATGAGGGATGGTAAGCTGGGAGTTGGGGAGTATAGGGGTATCTATGAGGTCTGTGAGGATCTGGGGTTTATGTCGGTAGGGCCAATATAAAGAATCATATAGAAAGGTATGGGGTGTTAGATAAACTTCAGGAGTGACCATAGGGTCCATGAGAGGAGATTTAAGTGGACTAAGATGAGGATCAGAGGGAATGGGGCTGGTGCCATGAAGGCAAAAGTTTACATAGGTGGGAAAATTTGGAAAGCCAATAAAGCAATAGGTGTATTAGTCTTTAGTAATAATAGGACATGTTATGTCAGAGGTCTCATTGAATCCTAAGGGAAGCGGAGGGTTATCAAGAGAGGGTTGAAAAGTTGGTATGGGGTCAGTTATATGAGGTCCAATGGGGCAAGGTAGTTCAGAGTAAAAGGAGAAAGTGGAATAGTAATCAGATGTGATGTTGGTAGTGGGAGGGGCAGGAGTAGTAGTAGGAGTGGTAGGAGGAGGAATAGTGGCAAAAGTTCATAAGCACATTTTGGAAGAGGTTGAAATTAATTGTCACTCTTTCTAGGCATGTGAGATTATAAGAATAGTGAGGATAGATAAATGGCGCAGTCCTGTGGGTATTAATGTAGAAAGGTTTGGGTTTTGTAGAGGGGGGTTGGAAAAGTGGAATAAGGTTAAGCAAGAAGACAAAGTGTAAGTTAAGAAGGCATTTGAGCCAAGGTTGTCTTAAACATTCTTGGACATCCTCACCCATATCAGAATAATATTGGTAGAAGAGGTCGATGAGGTGTTCTTTTTGGCATATTGTAGTAGAGGCATATGGTAGACAGATTTTTTATATCAGGCAAGATGAGGGGTAAGGAGTGATTAATAATATGAGTAAAGTTTTGAAGAAAATAATTGTTGGCGAAGAGTGCATATAGGGAAAGAAAATGAAAATGGTGGTAGTCACCCTTAGTGGAATTTATGTCATTATACTTGGTGTCTTGTGGTAAGTCTGGTTGTAACTGTAGGACAGATAAAGGTGTATTGTTAGCAAAGGCAGGAAGGTTTGTGAGGATAGTGGTGGCATTAGTCATCGAGTTGGAAGAGTCTGTTATAGTGAGATTAGTGAAGGCGGTGAGAAAGAATGTTGTGATTAGAAGTGTCTTGCTTAAGATAGGTTTGGGTGTGGTTTTGGGTGGTTTTGGTGGGGGTGTCAGTCTAGATCAGAGTCTAAGTCTGGGTCTGTCTGTAGGTGGACGTCTGTGTACAGAATTGCATGAAAGTAAGGCTCTGAGGGGAGTATCTGGGATGTTAGAAGGATTGCATGTTTGATTAGATTTAAGCTGTCGAGTGTAGATGACATCAAAGCCCTGATTTTTTGCTCCTGCGCCATAAGCAACTTGTTGTTTGTTACTCATTTTAAAACAAGGGAGTGTGAACATAAAAAAGAATTATTAGTGGGGTGAGCATGAGGGTTTTAAGAAGAAAGCTAAAAGTTTTTGTTCGTTTACTGGGGTATAGGGCGGCCAAGTTTGGATTTGAGCTCTGTGGGTTGGGACTCTACATGTAACATTGGTAATAGCTTGTAAAAAAAAGAAAAAGAAAAAGAAAAAAGAATGAGTAGATATGGGCTTTCTTGGTCAAGGAGAAGTAATTGTAAAGTATTTAAGAGTTGAGTCACTCTAAAGGGGGTATTAGATCTAGGGTAGGGGAGATTTAAGTTTTCAGTAGGGATATGGTCTGGCAGTATTGTTGACCAAAGTTCTGGATTTGTGGAGGTAATGGTATGTCTGAGGTAGGAATGGGAGATCAATTCACAATCAGATTGGGTGGCTGAGAAGGGCAGAGATCTAGGGGTTTGAGGCAGGGTAACGGGTGAGAGTACTGAGTTTTGAGGGAGATCTGGGTGTATGGTTATGTCTAAGTCATCTGGTTCAGGTGAATAAGTTCTGGGGTATTTGTTAGTCTTTGTTTGGATAAGGAGGAGGATTTTTTCTTTTCATTTTATGAAAAGACAAGTAACATTGAAGCTTGAGAGCAGTCCTGGATCACGGGTCTCTGCCTAGGCAACATTTTAGGGTCAGCAGTAAATATGCTATTAGTAGGAAAAAGGCTATGACAAAGATGATTAGCCAGAATCTAAGGGGGCACGTGAATGTGCTCTAAAGATGGTGAGCAACTTATGTAATAAGGCCTCTTGATAATGATTTGGCAAAATAATTAATAAGCTATGAGTATTAAAAGCAATAGGAGAGAACAGGCCTTCTTCAAGAGACCGCTCCATGGCTCCTGCGATCTAGCCATTTTGGGGGAAACGGAGAAATGAAGAGGTCCCACTGATAATTTGGCCTCCAGCATACAAAACTCGCATGATTGAACTTCCAAGTTTGGGAAGAAACCGACCATCCACCAGATGACTAGAAATCGCTGCAAGACCACAAGAAATATGGGGAAGCAGGAAAATACCTCTCTTCCAAGGGAAAAGAATAACTCCTCTTCATCCACACACAGTTCCATGGAAATCATGGAAATGTCTGATAAAGAATTCAGAACATTCATAATGACAAAGCTTACAGAGATGGAAGAGAAGAGAGACAATGAACTACTGAAGAGGAAGGAGAAAGGAGTTGAAGAGTTCCAGGAGGTGAGGAAATTCATGCAAGATCTAAAAGAGGAATTTCACACTTCACAAAAGAATCAGATGGAACTGTTAGAGATGAAGGCTATAATACAAGAAGTCAAAATTTCCCTTGAAAGTATTAAAAGCACACTAGATCATACAGAAAATAGAACCTCAGAGGTAGAAGAGAAAATTGCTGGCCTAGAAAAATCCACCATGAAGACTGAGAAAATGGCCCCAAAGTTTGAGAATAATATACGAGAAATACTAGATACAATTAAACGTCCAAACATCTGGATAATAGGCATCCCAGAAGGCGAAGAGACTCATAAGGGCATTGATAATCTATTCCATGAAATCCTGCAAGAAAACTTTCCAAACCTGGAGACACACTCAAAGATTCAATCCCAAGAAGTACAGAGGACCCCAAATAGAATCAACCCAAGAAGATCTTCTCCAAGACACATTATAGCCATATTGACCAAAACCACAGACAAAGACAAGATACTAAGACTGGCAAGAGAAAGACGGCAAGTTACCTACAAAGGGTATCCCATCAGACTAACGGCAGACCTCTCATCAGAAACAATGTGAGCGAGGAAAGAATGGAAAAATATATTCAAAGTATTAAGGGAAAAGCAATTTCAACCGAGAATTCTGTACCCAGCAAGATTATCGTTCATTTGGGAAGAAAAGACATGAACATTCCCAGATAAACAAAAACCTGAAAGAATTTACCAGCACCAGACCAGATCTCCAAAAAGTTCTTAAGGGAGTGCTAAGTCAGTAAAATTAAATGCAGATACACAGAAATAAGAGTTCAAAAACTAAGAAAATGGGCAACTTAATCATAGGGACAAAGTCTGGAGTCGAATATTATATCCCAGAGTTCAATCTGGAAGATCAAACCTCAACAGAAACAGAAGAAAGATTAAGTACATGAGACTGAACTGATGAAACAGCATTCTGTGACTTGACTAAAATATTGCTGCTTTTCTTCTAAGCTTTGTTGTCCGATTTTAAGGATTTTTGTCCTGTCTTGAGCTGTCAATAGATTCATGTACCTACTATTTGAACAGAATACTAACCTGTTTCTAGGCTTTAAGTTTCAAGGAAATATCCTTACCATTTCAAAACTGCTTTTCTTGAAACCACCAGCTGAAGTTGCTATTGAAAGTACTTAGATTACTTATGATATTGTGTGATCAACAAAATGTTGGGGGAAAAGGAATGGAAGACACCTGTAGACAGCAGAGATAGTGTAATAAGAGAGTGGAATAGGGCAGAGGGTCAGACATGGGGTAAAAACATATATATATATGAAAGTAGAAATGGAATATTATGGATGATAATATGCGTGATTAAGCCACTATGCAGTTTATACTAGATGGGAAACCACATTTCGTATGTTGTGATGATGCTCAGGGAATGAACGTAAATTAATAAAAAGATTTCAGAAAAAAAAACCACTAAAACTGTTATCGAAATTAAAAAAAAAACCTGTATTTGATGACCACAGTAAGCTATATAGCCCCAGCTAGGTACTATTTTATAGTACGTTAATTCTACTCACTGAGTTTATGCCTAAAGTCAGACATGGACTCATGTGTATGTATATATCAGTTGAGCTTACTATTGCAAATATTTAGACAAATTAAGTTCATTAGCAAATCAATTAAATTGGGGGGAAAGGCATAGAAAGCAACCATGGATACCAGAGACAATGTGGGAGGAGGGTTGGACAGGGCAGAGAGTTAGGGATAGGGAATCAAGGATGGCCAAAAAAAAAAAAAAAAAAAAAAAAAAAAAAAAAAGCAAAATATACAAGACATAAGAAATGAAAAATTATTTGTTGATAACATGTATGTTGATGTGATTTATTGCACCAATAGACAGTGTATTTTGGATGGAAAATTCATTTTGTATACTGTAATGATGTATAGTGAATTAATGTAAAAAAAGAAAAAAATTAAAATAAATAAATAAAAAGCAATAGCAGATACAGCATTTAGCAGAAATATTGTTTGAGGTATAGACTTTGGAGAAGTCTATATGGCTTTTGGAGAAATTTTCTGAGAGCAAGTAGCAGTTGTCTAAAAAGCTCAAGAAAAGAAGTTTTCATGAGTACTTACTGTATAAGCTGGTGGGGGAAGAATGTCCTGGGTTTAATATTCTTTATTTTGGAGTCCTGGAGATGTCCATCTTTGGTTACAGTCCACAGAAGATTGTCTCCAGAGTATGCGACGGCTTCTTGATTGGAGAATTTAGATGGATTTTTTTTTTATCTTTGACTATAACGTTCTGGGGTATTAGCAGGGGTTTTGAGGAGGGGTTTGTGGGTTGCAGTCTTGAGTATGTAAATGAGGGGCAAGGAGTGTTAGAGGGGGGTGTCTAAGTGATTCCTAGATCTATTATTTGGCATTGTACATGTGGTTAAGAGGGCTGTTTATAATGTTGTGGATTTTTCTGTTTTAATTATTATATATAGTAATCGTTTTATAAGGCCATTAGTTCTTTCTATTTTGCCAGCCGCTTGAGGATTACATGGTAAGTGAAAGTTATGTGTTATATCCATATTTTGTAAAAAGGTCTATACTTTTTTGGCTGTGAAATGTGTTCCTTGATCTGATTCTATTAGTAAAGGGTTACCAAAAAATGTTATCCATGTGCATAAGCCTGTAATTGTAGCTCTTGCATTAGGGTGTGATGTAGCAAAGGCAAAGCAGATATTTGTGTAGCACTCTACTGTGGTTAAGGCGTATTTTTGAGGATATGGGACATCTAAGGGTCCTATGAAGTCTATTTGAATTTCACAGAAGGGGATAGGTGTGTATTTGGAAGAGACTGGAGGGGTACATTTAAATTTTGAAGCATGGGTACAAATAATGCATGAATTGATTCCTTGGTTTATTATCTTTATAGGTGTCATTAAGTTTCTTTTGTGTAGTCAGTTAGTGACTGTGTGTTGTCCTACATGTCCTAGAAAGATGTGTAGTTGTCTGATTAAGTCAGGAGTGATGGTAAATGTATCTACAGGTTTAATTTGCATTGTTTTTGTCTTTTTTCCTGTTAATATGGTGTATTACATTTATGGTTTTGCGTATGTTGAACCAACCTTGCATTCCTGGGATAAAGCCTACCTGATCATGATGTATAATCTTTTTTTTTTAATTTTTTTTTATTTAAAATTATTTGTTTACGTTCATTCACTGTACATCATTACAGCATACAAAATGAAATTTTCCATCCAGAGTACACTGTATATTGTCTCAATCAAGCACATAAACATACATGTTATTGTCAACAAATAATTTTCCATTTCTTGTTTCCTGTATATTTTGCTATTTCCCCCCATCCTTGATTCCCTATCTCTTACCCTCAGCAATCTCCCACTCTCTTCCCACAGTGTCTCTGGTATCTATGTTTACTTTCTATAGGATACCTAAAGTTAGACTTGTGTTCATGGAAATGTATGTATCAGCTGTGTTTGCTATGAAAATATTTAGATTAATTAAGATCTTTAGTAATTCAATAAAAAATGGGGGGAAAACAGTATAGAAAGTAAACATGTATAATCTTTTTTATAAGTTGTTGGATATGGTTTGCTAGTATCTTGCTGAGAATCTTTGAGTCTATATTCATCAGAGATATTGGTCTATAGTTTTCCTTCCTTGTCCTGTCCTTATCTGTTTTGAGGATAAGGGTGATGGAAACTTCATAGAATGAATTAGGGAGAGATTCACCCTTTTGGATCTTTAGAAATAACTTGAGCAGAATGGGGGTTAACTCTTATTTGAAAGTTTTATAGAACTCAGAGCTGAAGCCATCAGGGCCAGGGCTTTTCTTTGTTTGAAGGCAATTTATTACTGATTCAATCTCCTGGCTTGTTATGGGCCTATTTAGACTTTCTATATCCTCCTTGCTCAATCTTGATAGATTATATATGTCCAGGAGTTTGTCCATCTCATCCAGATTGTCTTGTTTCTTGGCATAGAGTTTTTCATACTATCCTCTAATTATGTTCTGTATTTTTCCTTTGTCTGTTGTTATATTTCCTGTTTGATTGCAGATTTGATTCACCTGGTTCCTTTCTCCCTTCTTAATAAGTCTCGCTAGTGGTCTATCGATTTTGTTTATCTTTTCGAAGAACCAGCTTTTACTTTCACTTATTTTCTGTATAGTTCACTTATTTTCTATTTCATTTATTTCTTCTTGGATCTTTATTATTTCCTTTCTCCTGGGGTTTTTTGGATTATTTTGCTGTTGCTTCTCCAATTCTCTGAGGCATGATGTTAAAAGATCCACTTGCCTTCTTTCCGTCTTCCTCTTATGAGCACTAATTGCTATAAACTTCCCTCTTATGACTGCTTTTGCAGTGTCCCAAAGATTATGGAAACTTGTGTCCTCATTGTCATTAGCTTCCATGAATCTTTTGATTTTGGACTTTACTTCATCACTAATTGTGGAGTCATTCAGTAGTAGGTTATGTAGTTTCCATGTACATGAGTATTTTTGAGGATTTCTCTTGAAATTAAACTCAAGTTTAATTCCATCATGGTCAGAGAAGATGCTGGGAATAGTTTCTATGCCTTTGAATCTGTAGAGGCTTGCTTTGTGCCCTATGATGTGGTCAGTCTTCGAAAAGGTTCCATGTTGGGGTGAGAAAAAAGTGTATCTCGTGGTTTTGGGATGGAAAGTTCTATAGATGTCTGTTAAGTCCATTTCTTTTATGGTATTATTCAGATCCTTTATCTCTTTATTTTTTGTCTAGATGATCTGTCCCGAGGGGATAGTGCAGTGTTGAGGTCTCCAACAATTAGTGTATTGCAGTCTATCTCCCCTTTTAGATCTAACAGTCTTTCCTTTACATATTTAGGTGCTCCTGTGTTAGGTGCATAGATATTTATAAAAGTTATATTTTCTTGATCTATTGATCCTTTTACTACAATATAGTGCCCTTCTTTGTCTCTTCGAACAGTTTTTGATTTAAAGGCTATTTTGTCAGAAATTGGTATCACAACTCCAGCTCTTTTTTGGTTCCCTATTGCATGGAAAACCTTTTTCCAATCCTTCACTTTCAGTCCATGTATGTCTTTATCGATGAGGAGGGTTTCCTGTAGGCAACAGGTAGAGGGTCTTTGTTTTTTTTATCCATTCGGCCAATCTGTGTCTCTTGATTGGGGAATTTAATCTGTTCACATTCAATGTTATTATCGATGTACCTGGATCTGACCCGACATTTAAGTTGGTCATTGTCACAGCAGTCTTTTATTCCTTTGTTTCTGTCAGTTAGCTCTTTAGTTTTCCTGGAACAGTTCTTTCTTCAGGGTTTCTTGAAGAGCTGGTCTGGTGCTGGCAAATTCTTTCAGGTCTTGTTTGTCTGAGAAGATTTTAATCTTTTTTTCTCATATGAAGGATAATCTTGCAGGATACAATAAATAATCTTGGTTGAAATTTTTTTGTCTTAGCACTTTCAATACATCTTCCCATTCTTTCCTTGCTTGCATTGTTTCTGTTGAGAAGTCTGGAGTTAGCCTGATAGGATGACCTTTGTATGTCACTTCTCATTTCTCTCTTGCCAGTTTTAGAATCATGTCCTTTTCTGTGGTCTTGGATAGTCTGGCTAAGATGTGCCTTGGGGAAGATCTTCTGGGGTTGATTCTAACTGGAGTCCTTTGTATTTCTTGGGTCTTGGTGCTTGAGTGCCTCTCTAGACTTGGGAAATTTTCTTCCAGGATTTCATGGAATAGATTTTCCATGCCGTTATTAGTTTCTTCACCTTCTGGGATGCCAATTATTCTCATATTTGGTCGTCTTATGGAATCTAGTATTTCTCTTATATTATCCTTGTGTTATTTTGTTATTTTCTCTATCTTTTGTTGGTTCTTTCTAGGTCAGAGGTTTTATCTTCTACATCAGAGATTCGATCTTCAGCATGATCTAATCGACTTCTAATACTTTCAAGGAAGTTTTTGATTTCCTCTATTCCAGACTTTATCTCTAATAGCTCCATCTGGTTCTTTATCAGAGTGTCCATTTCTTCTTTCATATCTTGGAATGACTTCCTCATCTCCTGTAGTTCGTTGTCTCTTTTCTGTTCCAACTCAAAAAATTTGTTCACCATAAATGTTCGAAATACTTTGTCTGACATTTTGGTAACATCGTCCATTAGTACAAAAGATGGAGGGGAGTTATTCTGTACCTTTGATGGAGATGTATTTTTTGTTTATTCATACCTGAGGCTCTTCTTCTACTTCTAGCCATTGGAAGATGTATTCACTTTGAACACGTCTTGCGGAACGTTTCTCCGACTAGGAGTAAGTGACTTTCCCTTTTGCTGCAAATTAATGTTTGCCAAAGTCTCTCTTCTATTGTTTTTACCAACGTGGTATCAAGAGTGGTACTCTACTGAGGTGTCTAGGGGTTGGGTGCTTGGGCTGGGGGTCTGCAGGTGAGGTGAGGGAGCAGCAATATCCCTGCCTCAGGAACGCTGGCTGGTCAGAGGCCTGCCAGTGGGTCTGTCAGCCACCTTTAATCCCTTTTCCTCCCAGGATTTTGGTCACGCACACCCATGAGCCTGGCATGATTTTCAGGCTACTGAAACTGGGACTCAAACTGCAGTTGGTCATGTGGGAGTCCAGCAATAAAACCGCTACACCATCTGCTGGCCCTATAAGTAAATAAAAATGTAAAAACATTGTAAAAAATACATGGCCTTCTGAAGAGATTGTTTTCAAAGGGGAAGCATATTTTTGGATTGAAGTCTTAGATTATTATAAAACCAGACTCCAGTTTCCACATATGTGCACCTGAAGCACACCTATTTTCATTTTGTAAAATAAGATGTGTGTTTGTGTGTGTGTGTGTGTGTGTGTGTTGTTGTTGTTGTTGTTGTTGTTTTTTCCCCACAAATGTTTGGAAGTGTTGTGTTTTTTTCCCCTTTTAGAGAGGAAAAAGGATTCCCTCAGCTCAATTTCCTCTGTAGTCCCACTTCCTTCTCAGAATCAAGATGGCCTCTGAATGTATGTCTTTTTTTTTGTAGAATTATCTATTTAACTTTATTTATTATTATTATTATTATTATTATTATTATTTTAACTTGCTACAGGGCATGTGTGCTCACCAGAGAGAGATAGAGGGAGCTGGTAGGTCTGGGTCTCAAATCATAGTCACACCATGTGGGAGTCAAGTACTTTAACCACCATGCCACCTGCTGGCCCTATCCTTTTCTATTTTTTAAATTTACATTTAATCATTGTACATCCTTATACTTGAAATGTGTTTTTTCCATCATGCACGCGGTGCATGACAGTCAAGTCAATGATATTACCATATTCATCAATGGCAGCCTAATTTCTCCTAATCCCACTCAGTGCACTTTTTTTTTTTTTAAATAGGGCACATGCGCTCACCAGAGGGACAGAGACAGAAAGTGAGAAATCAACCCTTCTCCAGGGAGGATGGCCATGCTGCAATCCCTTTTCCTCCATTCTCTTCTTGGGATTTTGGGCACACAAACACATATGCTTGGCATGAGTTTAAGCCACTCATTCCAGGACTTGAACCGTGGTCAACTATGTCAAAGTCCAGAGATGTAACTAATATGCTGTCTGCTGGTACCACAGACTTTGTATCTCAACTATTTTAATCTCTAAAATTTCCATTTGTAGCTTTTCTATGTCTTCCTCGACTCTCTTTGACATGTTTGATCCTTACTGCAACTTCTTAAAAATGTGGAATATAATAATAATGACTGTTTTAATGACTTTCTCTACCAATGCTGCATATTCTTGTCATTTATGGATCAGTTTTCATCATTTCTATTTTGCAATTTCCTGCCCATCTATAATTATGACAAAATAAGATATTAATAAAGTAGTATGTGATTTTAAAAAGGAATGGTGTTTTGTAAAGAGTGCTTTACAAAGAGTTCGAGACAACTTCATTTCAGGATAATGGCTGATCACTTGTAATACAAGAGAAACAAAGCTTTCATTAGGGGACTATATCTTAGGAAAAAATGTTAAGATCCCCAAGTTTGATCACTGAGTTAGAAACATTACTCTTACTGATTACTATTGGCTAAGTTTTGGGATAGGTGAATCACTGGGTGGTAAATCCAGTAATCACGAAATACCATTAGAATGGAAAGGCAGTCTGTCAGGATGCATGTAACACACTGTGTGAGATTGTCCATCGATTACAACAATTCTGTAGAGTGCTGATGTTGTGGTAAGTCAGCGCTCCTGATGGACACACCGATGCTGTGGTGACAGTTACCGAGCAGGCATGGAGCTCAGGACTCGGGCAGTCTGTGAAGAGAGAGAGATTTGGGGACTTTCCCAGGTTTTCCCAGAACAAGGCTGTGTGGTCCCTGAACATGATGTCTCCCAAAAGCCACTCTCTCTTTCCTCCCCATGTACCTCTCCCTTTCCACAGGCCACCTTTTTCTATCTTCCCTGTTTTGTTTATATATATGTATGTGTATATATGTGTATGTGTGTATATATGTGTGTGTATGTGTGTATATATACATGTGTGTATATGTGTGTATGTGTGTGTATATATATGTGTATGTGTGTGTGTGTGTGTGTATTCTTTCATTGGAGAGGAAGAGAGAATGAGAGCGAGAGAGCGATGGGCACCCTCTATGGGGTGTATACCCTGGTGCCCAGCCTGCCAGTGTCATGGGCACACACATGCACTAGTTTGTACAGGTCAGCTCAGGAGCCACACCCCAGGCTTCCACATGGCCCCCGCATCATGGAGTGCCACAGCTACACCACCCAGCGGAGACAGAGTACTCCCTGAACAGCAAGGTGACTGTTACCCAAGCTTTGGTGCCTGAGGACTGCCACATAAATCTGGAGCAGAGAAGTCCTTATGTTCGCAGCAGAGGGACCACTTCCAAGGGCATGGAATCAGGCAGTGGTAATATCATGCTTTCCCAACTTTGTAAATGCTGCAAGGCTCAAGCACTGGAGTAATGATAAGATGGACATAGTGCTTTGTATGGGTAAAATCCCTATTGAGAACAGGATAGATGTGTAAAAGTTTAGTTGAACGAATTTGCCTGGGTCTCTTTCTGGATATTCTATTCTGTTTCATTCATATTTTCACCTGTTCTTTTGCCAATACCACATTGCCTTGGTTACTGTAGCTTTGTAGCACTTTCTGAAGTCTAGAGTTTTAGTCTTCAACTTTTTTCTTCATTATTGTACTATTTTTGAGTCCTTATAAATTTTTGAATAATTTGTTGATTCCTACAGAGTAACTTACTGGTTTTTTGGTTGGGATTGTATTGAATGTATAGATCAACTTGGGAAGAACTAACATTTTAATATTAGAGTCTCCCTACACATGAACATGGACTATCTTTCTTTCTGTGATTTATTTAATCAGAGGATAGTAGTTTTTCTCATACATACTTTGTATATACTTAGATTTATACCTAAGCAATTATTTTTATGTTTTTCTTTTCTTTTTTGGGTGGGGATTGCTAATGTAAATCATTCACTCTTAATTTCAAAGTCCAATTGACATTGCTGGGATATAGGAAAGCAATGAACTTTTATACATGGAACTGTGTCTGCAACCTTAATATAATCACTTACTAGTTCTGAGAGTTTTTGTTGATTTTATGAGATCCTTTACATAAACAATCATGTCATTTGTAAACAAGAATAGTTTTATTTTTTTCTTCCAATATGTATATCTTTTTTTAAAAATTATTTGTTTTATTTATTATTATTTTAAATTTTCTATAGGGCACATGCACTCATCAGAGAAAGACAGAGAGAGAGGGAAAGTGAGAAAGCAAGTCACCAGGTCTGAGACTTGAACTGCCATTGGCCAGGTGGGAGTCCAGCACCTTAACCATAATGCCACCTGCTGGCCCCTTAATCTGTATATCTTTTATTTTCTTTTTTTACCTGATGACATTTTCTGTACAAAGTTAGAGATGAGTGGTGAGAGGGAACATGTTTGTCTTGTTCCTGATTTTGGTGGAAAAACATACAGTTTCCGGGACCAGCAGTTAGCATAATGGCTATGTCACTGGACTCCCACGTAGTCAACCGCGGTTTGAGTCTCGGACCCGGTGGCTTAAAACTCATGCCGGGCACATGTGCGTGCATGTCCAAGATCCTGATAGGAGAATGGAGGAGAAGGGATTGCGGCGTGGCCATCCCCCCGGGGGGTGTTTCTCACTTTCTATCTCTCTGTCTCTCTCTGTCTGTCTGGCGAGCGCACGCACCCTATAGCAAAAACCTCTAAAAAAAAAAAAAGAAAGAAAAGCATACAGTTTCTCACCAATAAGTATGATAGTTGTAAAATTTCTGTAGTTTTTTTTTTCTTTTTTGAGAGATTTTTGCTATAGGGCATGTGTACTCATAGAGAGACAGAGAGAGACAGAGAGACAGAAAGTGAGAAATCACCCCCCAGGGGGAATGGGCATGCCACAATCCCTTCTCCTTCATTCTCCCCTTTGGATTTGGGGCATGCACACACATGAGCCCAGCATGAGTTTAAGCCTCTGGGTCCAGGACTCAAACCATGGTTGACTGTGTGGAAGTCCAGTGATGTAACCATTATGCTATCTGCTGGTCCCGGATTTCTGAAGGAGTTTATTATCAAGTTGAAAAATAATTATTCATTAATTGTTTTCTAAGAGTTTTTATCATAAGTAAATGCTAGATTTTGTCAAAATATCTTTTGCATCTTTTTAAGGTCATATAGTTTATCGCTTTAGCCTGTTGATGTGATGAATTATACTAACTCATTCTCTAGTGTTGAGCCAGCCTATGTACCTGGAATTACACACTGATTGTGGGGCTTTTTTTTTTTTTTTTTTAGAATTTTACTACAGAGCATGTGTGCTCACTGGAGAGACAGACAGTGAGAGAGAAAATGAGAATGCTGCAATCCCCTCTCCTCCATTCTCCTCCTGAGATTTTTTTGGCACACACACACTCACACACTTGCCTGGTGTGATTTTCTAACCTCAAGGTCCAGGACTCAAACTGTGGGAGTCTAGCACCTTAACCACCTGGTGGCCCCAGCACATAATTATTTTTATATGTAGTTGCATTTCAGATACTTTGTTTCAGTATCTTTGAATTTATGTTCATAAAAATCTTATTTTCCTTTCTTCTAATGCTTTGCATGCTTTGGTATCCAGGCAATGCTTGCCTCATAGGATGAGTTAGAAAGTATTTGCTGTGCTTCTAGATTCTGGGGGAGAGTGTAGGAAATAGTATTTTTCTCATAAAATGGTCAGTAGAATTCACCTGTGAACCCATCCACTCATGGTGCTTTCTTTTGGGCAAATGTTTAATTATTGACTCATTCTTTAACTGATATTGGTTTATTTAGATGGTCTCTTTCTCTCAGTGTGAGTTTGGTGCTGGAAACACTGGATGTCATGTGCAAAAAAGGAAGAAAAAAGAATGTAAACAAAGATGTTACACCTTTAACATAAATTAACTCAAATGGGTCACAGACTTTCATATAAAATGCAACTGGACCTTATTAAAATTCAATACTTCTGCTCTATGAAAGACATTAAGAAAATGAGAAGATAAGGCACAGGTTGGGACAAATGTTTGCTAATAAATATCTGATCCAAAAACTCTTGAAACTCAGCAATAAGAAAACAACACAATTGGGCCAGCCGGGTGGTGCAGTGGGGGGCGTGTTCTCAGGGGAGGCCAGGTCCCATGGGGTGGCAGCGGTTTAGCCAGGAGCATGTCAGGAATGCTTGCAAACACCTGGAGTCTGAGGGCTGGGGAGCTGGGGAGGAGGATCGTGGCACAGCCAGACACTTTGGGTGGTGCTTCTCTCTCTCTCTTTCTCTTTTTCTCTCTCTCGCTGTCTCATGAGTGGGCATGTGCTCTATCAGGAATAAAGTGAAAAATAAAACAACTCAATTAAAAATGGGAAAAAGATCTAAACAGACAAAGATGATACAGAGATGGCAGAAAAACCATGTAAAAGGATGCTTAGCATACATCATTAGGGAATCGCAAATTGAAACAACACTCAGATACCATTGCACAGTGCCAGCACTGGTGTGATGGGTAAAGCGCCAGATCCCACATGGCCGACTGAGTGGTTCAAGTTCCCAGTCCAGTGGATTAAAAACCATACTGGGCACATGTATGCACCTGAAATCCCAAGAGGAGAATGGAGGGTTGTGGTGTGATCATCCTCCTGGGGAGTGTTTTCTCTCTCTCTCTCTCTCTAGTGAGCCCTCATAGCAAAAACTAAAAATTCTAAGATACCGCATGTATCTGTGAGGGTAGGCACACTCCCGAACTGATCAGAACAAGTGCTGCATGAACGTAGAGCAACAGGGTTCTCAGTCATCGCTGCCGGATGTGGGAGTGGAAATGGCATAGCCACTTGAAGGTGGGTTGGCAGTTCTTCACAAAATATGACCCAGCAGTCATGGGTCTCCACCTAAGTGAGTTCAAAACCTACATTCACACAGAAGCCTGCACATGAATGTTGACAGCAGCTTTAATCATAATTGCCAAGACTTGGAAGCAGCAGCATGTCCTCCAGTAGGTGAATGAATAACCAGACCGTGGCACACAGGCGCTGCAGTGTTGTCTGGGACAGGAAGGAGTGAGCTGTCAAACCACTGGAGGACATGAAGGAAACATAAAATCTTACCTCAAAGTATCAGCATCTAGTCTGAAAGGTCCCATGCTGTATGACTCCAGCTGTGAAACACCCTGGAAAAGACAAATCTACACAGACAATAAAAACACAGATCCCACATGGCCAAATTTCAAGTTCTGAATCTGGCAGCTTGAAGAGATATGCCAGGCACATGTGCATGTGTATCCAAAACCCTGAAAGGAGAAAGAGAAGAAAAGGGATTAAAGTGTGTCCATTCTCTAGCGGGGTGGACTGTCTCACTTTTGGGGCCAGCCGGTGGTGTGGTGGTTGGTGCAGCTGAATCCCACATGGATGACTGCACAGTTTGATTCCCAACACAGCAGCTTGAAAAACACTCTGAATGTGTGTGTATGATGTGTATGAGTGCCCCAATTTTTTTTTTTAAAGAGAGATTTTTTTTCTGCTATAGGGCATGAGTACCCAAAATTTTAAGAGGAGAGTGGAATAGAAGGGATTGTGATGTGGCCATCCCCACTAAGGGAATGATTTTTCACTTTTCTGCTCTCTGTCTCTGTCTCTCTCTGGGAAGTGCACATGCCATGTGACAAAACAAAACGAAACAAAAAGTGGATGCCAGGGGCCCAGGGCAAGAGAGAGGGAGAGGAGTGGTTGGCGCACAAGGGATTCTGGAACAAGCTCCTGGGTGTGGTCTGTGATGGCAGATACACACCATTATACTTACTTTGTCAGACCCACATAATGCTCATTGTGAACAGTGATGTTTGACGTAAACTTTAATTAGTGATAACGTGAACACTGGCTCATCAATTGCAACATATGTACATAGTAACACATACATTTCAAGAGGAGGGGACTTCGAAAAATCCATGGGAAATGCATGTTATAAAAAAGCTATGCATTTTTTTGTACCAAAACAAACATACATGTTAATTGCATTTTTTCCACAAACTTTTTGAAGTTCCCTTGTACATATGTATATCTAAATGGCATATATACATTTGTGTACATATATGCGTAGTATGTATGTGTGTATATTTTATTTTTCTGTATAGAAAAAGAAAGCAAACGAGAGGCTAATGGATTTCCTGGCGAAGGAAAACGGTGTGAGGAGAGCTACGGGAAAGCGTGGCCTCGCTTTGACCGGAGGCTGGGGTCACCGCCATAACTAGCGAAACCTGAGACTGTCCGAACTTCCTTTAATTCTTGGAATTCTAGAGTATTTCTGAAGAGCAAAAAAATATGACATTAATATGCTATGTGTACAGTTATAGAAATACAATTACATAACAAACTGCTAGTTAGAATTAAAAGTTTTGGAGGAATATAAAAATGCAATTTTTAAGGGGCAAGCAGGAGATGTGGTGGTTAAGGTGTTGTACTCCCACATGGCCAACAGCAGTTCAAGTCCTGGACTCATAGCTTGAAAATCACACCAGGTGTGTGTATGCACATGCCCAAAATCCCAGGAGAGAATGGAGGAGAAGAGATTACAGTATGGCCATCCCCCCAGGGGGTAAGTTATAACTTTTCTTCTCACTATCTCTCTATGTCTCTCTCTAGTCAGTGCATGTGTTCCATGGCAAAAACCATTAAAAAAAAACTATTCTTTGGTTTCCAAATGAAGTAGTAGCAGTTTTTTTTTCTGTTAAACTACAAGAATTGTATATTTATGGAGACTATAACTGTTTATATAGTTTTAATGTTAATAACAGTGACCTTCCAAGTCGACCAGTTCTATATTAAGTTTTATTAACCTCAATGACACCGAGTTTTAATACAGCACATTTGATAGAAGCACGATGCAATAGCATTTTCAATACAAGCAAATATCTTCCTTGGGGAGAGCCCCTGGTAGCTACAAATCTCATCATTGACTCTGAACTAACACAATAATTCATGTTTAAAAATAATCTATAATCGACCTCTAAGCTGAAGATTTTGACATTATGATTAATAAGACTAGCTTCAGATGGAAAGCTAGTGTGAAAATAATTTAAAAAGCTATATTCTGGTCTTCAGTTTACTTGTGATAAGTCAGACAAGTTTAGGAGTGTAACTTCTGAAACCTCACTAACTCTGACACACACATCACTTAATACGGAATTTATTCTCACATTCACGACTGTGGAATTTCCTTGTAATAAACCCAATATTGAATTCACACTGTTACATTTTTATTAATGTTACCATTTTTTGGTTCCAGAAAGTCTGTTATGATAAAGGAAGAGCCTTTACATTTATGTAACCCCTCGATTTCTTGTTCGTTCACCTGTTTGTATGAGTGTGGAATGCTGGAAAGACAACTGTGAGCCGTTGGAATGGTGGCTCCGTGCTTGGTCCCTGCTCGATGCAGTGAGTCCCTGCGGCTGCGTGGCCAGGACAGGCATTTCTGGAGATCAGCAGGAGGCTCCTGACCGGGTCCTCTCATGGACTCGTCTTACTGGGGAAACACCAAACATGGTACTCGAACACACAGACTTCTGTAATTCTGTTAAATGTGTAGGTTATAAAGTCTGTAAGTAAAAGCGCACGAATCGTTTACTATTATTTTTCTTGCCCTGAAAGAATAAAGTACTCAACAAGAGAGGCTTCTGGGACCCTGGGCTCCTCAATTCTCTGGGCCAGCCAAGAAGAGGGTGAGCGAAACAGCCATGCAGACCAAGATCTCGTGGAGGGCTCCGGTAACGCTACACAGGTTACGTGAGTTTCCTTCACTCTAACTCAGAACGGCCAAGTGTTACACTAGAAAATAATAAGATTTAATAACACAGTCTATGAAAATAGTAGAGAGTATATGTTAATACACAAATAGCACAGCACTTTTATACAGCAGCAATGAAATGCATGGTTTTAAATAATACACCATTTATAATGAAAACTAGAAAGCACCTGGGGATAAATCTAGCAAGGTGATGTTCTCTCTGAATTTACTGAAATACCCACAAAAAGATCACAATAATGAAGATTTCGTCCTGGTATTTTTAGGGCGTCACATCTCCTAAGCGGATCTATACATCTGAGGCAACTTTAATACAATTTTTTCAGGATTTTTCAAGGAACTTGGAAACATGATTCTAAGTGTGTGTGAAAATGAAAAGGGGCAAAATAGTCAAGAAGTCCTAAAAAAAAGACTAATGGATAGTAGTGATCTTAATAGATATCTAAAAGATCTGTGATTAAATACTGGCAGAGAAAAGACACTGATAAACGGAACTAAGGGACATTAGAGACAAAGTCACACACTTACACAATCTTGCTATGCATCAGCCACTATGTTATAATGGGAAAAGGAGACGTAGTTTATAAATCGAACTGGAAATGAACTATAAAATAGAAATCAGTGAATTAGTGGAATCTCTCATTCATACCATATGCAAAACTAATACCAGGTGAAATAAAGACTTAACAGTCAAAATTTTTTTTTGACTCTTAGAAACAAATACAGAAAATTACCTTTGTGCCCTTAGGATGAGAAGATATTTATCAGATATGATACAAAACTGCTACCCACAACATAAAGTCATGATACATTCAACTGTATTACAATTGAGCACTTCTGCACATTAAAGGACATCTTAAAGAAAGTGACAGAGACCCAGTACCAGGGAAGATACTTGACCACAGACAGCAGTGCTAAGGAGTTAGCCAGAATATGTAAAGAGCACAGAAAAATAAGAACATAATCCTCCAGTAGACAAGCAATTCAATGACTTGAACAACCTTTCCTCAGAAGAAAAAATCTGTATGACCAATAAAAACAAAAGCCAGGAGACTCGAGACTTTATTAGAAATCAGGGAAAAGCAAATCAAATCAAAATATAATAGTAATTACACACATTCATTAGCTGAATGTACTTAGAGTGCAATACAACATTTGGAAAGCATCAATGCGAGCTGGCTCTCTGAAGCACAGCGCGGTAATTATTCAGCTTGAGATGTTGAACTTTAGCGTGCCCTTTGCTGTTGCCCGTCTGAAGAGGCACCGTGGACGTCCATCCGAAGTTGGACCTGATGCTGCCCACGGCCAAGGGCATAGGACCAGGGTGTGACCTGACGCTGCCCACGGCCAAGGGCATAGGACCAGGGTGTGACTCACGTGGTGAGGCTTTCTCAGAGCACAGGGAAGAGTTTCCATGCAGGTCCAGAAATGGCTGGAGGGAGAGGGAGGATTGGCTTGGGGTTTTGTGTTTGTATGGTTAGAGGGAGAGCGCTGGCAGAAGGTTCCCACATTCAGTTGAAAACGTCCCCCCAACACCAAAGAAAGGAACAGCTGTTTCTTACCAGCTCGCCGGATTCTGGCAAAGAGGACAGGGAAAGGGAGGCTCACACGTTTTTCAGCAGTCAGGCATCACAGAGAGCGAGCCGGGTCCTCAGTACCACAGCTCCTGATGTTTGATGACTAAAACATGCTGGGTTTCATTTAATTCAAGTTACACCTTTTTTTTTTTTTTTTTTTTTGAGAGATTTTTGCTATAGGGTGCGTGCGCTTGCCAGACAGACAGAGAGAGACAGAGAGATAGAAAGCGAGAAATCACCCCCCAGGGGGGATGGCCACGCCGCAATCTCTTCTCCTCCATTCTCCTCTCGGGATCTTGGGCACACACGCACATGCGCCCAGCATGAGTTTTAAGCCACCGGGTCCGGGACATGAACCGCAGTCGACTACGTGGGAGTCCAGCGACATAGCCATTAGGCTAGCTGCTGGTTCCCCCAAGTTACACTTTTTAAAGTAAGCAATCAGGATGCTCTGGGGGGTGGCAGCCGGGCTGGCAAGATAGGTGAGCGTTCCACTGAGCCATGTTTTAGAGCCCAGCATCGGCCGCTCTGAGCCTGACCCGAGCGCAGTGGTCACTTTTTGAAATGCCTGGAATTCCAAAGGGTCTTGGGCGTGTCTACGTGGCCAAATGTGGCTTTGGACTGTGGAGGTGCACCTCGCCTTGATTTCTATTTTGGGCATCTGTGAGGCGAGAGACTCTCAGAGACCTTCACTCAGATGGGAGAATTATCACCGCTGCTGGTTGGCCCAAGCAGCCCAGGCCCTTCGGATGGCCCCAAGGCCTATAAAAATACATGGTGCCAGCAGGTGATGTGGACGTTAGGGTGCTGGATCCCATGAGGCCTATGGAGCAGATCAAGTCCTGGACTCAGCAGCTTGAAAAACCATGCTGGGCTCATGAGCACGTGCCCAAAATCCCGAGAGGAGAATGAAGAAGGGGATTGTGGTGTGGCCAGACCCCTCAAGCAGGGTGTGATTTCTCACTTTACCTCTCTCACTGTCTCTGGCGAGTGCATGTGAGCTGTAGCAAACTATATTTAAAAAGTACCAGGACATGCAATGCTAAGCTGTCTGGAGTCGGGCCACGTCTGCTGACCTGACACCTATTCGCTGTCAGAGACCGTGTATTTAAGGCACGGAGAGCAGCAGCCCTCCGCGGAGTCCCACCACAGGAAGGGATCCGGGGGGCATGAGCGCCAACTGCTGTTCTCAGTGCAGCTCAGAAGACGCTGCAGGTGCCCCAGGGTCTGGGAGAGGGCGGCCTGCTCTAGCACCGGGGCAGCTGGCAGGGCACTCAGGGCAGGGAGGACGCTCCCTCTGCAGGTGGAAAGCCCCAGGGCCCCAGGCGTGGCTTTCTCTTAGGAGGGCGGCCTTGAGCTGAGCCATCTTGGCTGCTGCCTCTGTAATCCAGAGTCCCGGACTCAGGCACCGGGAGGGCCCACACGTGGCCAGGAACTGCTGCTCTAATGATGCACCAGCCTGGGCCAGGAGGGCAGCTTCTTTGTCACCAGCCTGGAGACAGTGTGTGGCCACTGTGGGTGGCTGAGAACCCCCAGAAGACAAGAGGAGGTTGCCGAGGCTGCTGCAACACGGGAGCTCCAGGGCACCGACACAGAGCTGCCGTACCACAGCGGAGATGTGGATGGAGCCACATTCAGGGAAGGCCAGGCCAGCACCCAAGCAGAGGCAAGGCACTGCTCCAGAGAAGACGCGTGGCAACTGCTTGGTCAGCCTCAACCTGGGTGCACACACAGGTAAGTGCTATGGTCTGACGGACGGAGGAAGGGGCCCGCAGGTGCTCCTCTCTCCCCCGCCCGTGCCTTCATGTGTGCATGTACAGGCTCTATCGTAAATACATTCTGTGAAAGGCTGATTTGCAAGTCTCAGGACACACAGGCCTAGGCAGAACTGGAAAATGGGCAGTGTGCTGCCTATGGAAACTAAAAAGCCCTCACTGAGGTTGGGCTTAGGTGTGCACTGGGGGTGCCCAGAGGGCCAGCACTGTTCCAACAGTGTCAGGGGTTGAGTGGGCCTGGCCTGCTGAAAACTTCCAGGACGTTAACCAACGTTACTGGTTGTGAGCTAAGCACCCCCACTCTGCGAGTTCCTTCGTGAGTACCTGTGCTCTCCATGAGCGTGTGCTGAGCGAGTCTCCTGGGAGGAGGGTGCCACCAGCACTCCTGGAGGAGTTAGAAGTTAAGATCTTTCCTATAGCGTGTGTGGGGGGAGGCGGCTGAGGCTCCATGGCTGCCAGGGCGGAGTCTGAGTAAGAGAGAAACATCTTCCTTAGCTCCTGGAGGAGTTAGAAGTTAAGATCTTTCCTATAGAGTGTGTGGGGGGAGGCGGCTGAGGCTCCATGGCTGCCAGGGCAGAGTCTGAGTAAAGAGAATCACATCTTCCTTAGCTCATGGTTCGTGAGGCCGAAAAGTCCAGAGCCTGGAACCCGCACCCGGCAGGGTCGTCCAGCTGCATTACAGCCAGGCAGAGGGAAAAGGTGTGCACATCTGGGTCCAGGCACCCCTATTCTTTCTTATTCCTTTCCTACAAACCCACCAGTATTCAGGTGGGGGCCCACCTTGACAACCTTACCACACACAAAGGCTCAGCTTCCTAACACCATAGATGGATTAATTCCTGTCCTTGTAATATCTTCACAATGTTTCACCCAATTTTAATGCATGAATATTTAGGGAACACCTTCGAACCACAGAACCAGGTAAAGGTTATTGTGCAAAATGTCTCTGAGAGGCTACTGAAATAGTCATGAGAGAACATTTTAGCTAAATCTATATTAGCAAAGTGTTTTCCAGTTGTTGACTGGATGGAGTTAGTGATTTCAATGATGCTGGGACACGGGGGACTTACAGACAGTACCACGGCATTAAGGCTGTGGTAATCCACCACGAAGCACCATTCATTTTGTCCAAGTTCAAGGCCAGGACAGGCTGGGCAAGTGGAGCAGGAAAACCCTTGAAGGCTGAGTTGTGTACACTGGGACATGTTAACTATTAATATTTTGCCTGGGGGAAATGGACCATAGGTTCCATTTTCATCATGTCAATTTATATACTCAAAGAATTTAATTTTAATTTATTACTCACTGGGTCAAAGTGTCCCTGAGATGCTTTAGGGCGAAGGACACTGTGACTGGGGAATTTAGGCAAGGACATGGTTTAGATGATTAAGATCAGACATACCTGTTCTCTATCTTATGCTCAGTAGCTTCTGTTAAAGTATAGGTGGTACCTTGATTAAGTAGAGTTCGAGCCCCGGGTACTGGCTGTGTGCAGAAAGGCTGCCAGGAGGTGCTGCTCAGCAGGCCTGAGAGTGAATTCAGAGCCTTCTGCAGAGGAACGGAAGCCAGACAACACTTCGTCTCTTAGCTCCATAGACTCTTCTAATATTAGAATTCCAGTTGTGTCACATTGCTTTTGTTTCCTTTCTTGTTATTGTTTGTTTGTTTTTTTGTTTCTTCCCTTTGTATCCAACTTTCCTTCTCTCTTCCTTTTTCCTTCTTTCTCGATTACTGGATAATTGAGGAGATACAAATGCTCAATTTACAAGTTTCTCCTTCCAGAAAACCTCAGCTCAGGCTTGGTGCCCTTGCCCACTGGGCTGACTGCCTTAGCTCCCATGCTGGCCCACTGGGTGCTGTGAGCATGTTTTCCCCGTCACCCTGGACACCCGAAGCTTTGTCTGAGACAGAGGCAGAGGCAGTAGCAGGGGCGACAGCACTTGGTAGGATTCCCATGGGCCCCTTGCATCTAGAGGTGACAGAATCAAGGCATACAATCCAATCAGAGACACCGGTACTCTAGCTGGGACACACAGCCCAGGGCCACCTTAAAGGGGGCTCCAGGGCCCAGCAGAGGAAGTACTGATTGGGGCGTGGCCATCCCCCTTGGGAGGTGACTTCTCACTTTCCCTCTCACTGTCTCTCTCTCTCTGTGAGCACATGTGCCCTAAGGCAAAAACCTCTTCAAAAAAACGAGTTGGGGAGAGTCCTCTGTGTGGTGCCAATTCCAGCTGCTGACTTAGAGCCTCTACGTACACAACAGAGGCTCCGTAGAACTCAGCAAACGCAGGACAGAACAGCAGGGCTGGAACCGAACTCGCCAGCAGCCAGTGCACACAGCTGTGGTGCAGGCCGGGACCGACGCTGCACAGAGCAGAGTGCACTGGCCAGTCATTGGCAGCTCGTGGTGTGTGACTGATGGCGTGCAGAGGGGACAGAGCACAAGGGCCAGCCATCAGCAGCTCACGGGCAGTGAGAGACGGCGTGCAGGCAGGCTGGACTTCTACCCCAAACCAGCTGTGACCCGCAAGGCGGGAGAGACCACACACATGAAGAGGGCCTGAGGGGTTATATGATGTGTCCTTCTGGGGGAGAGAGTGAGGGAAGTGTCCCAAACTGGCCCTAAAACAGCCTGAGAGAGCCAGGAGGGACATGGGTTTCATGGTGGTCCCGGTGGGTGAGACAGAACCACTCACCAGTGGTCGCATCTCCTCCTGTCCAAACGAGGCCGCACCCCCTTCCTTCCTTTTAAACACCCGTTCCTCGTCTAGGCTCCAAAGCTCACACATCAAAAACTGGCCAAATCACGAAAGATGGAGACTCTTCATGGGATCCTGGGCTCTAATAATGCCTAGGTGTGTACCCACAGTAAGTAAGAGTCACATAGTGCGTGTGACAATAGACAATGACGTCACTGAAACGCCATTAATGAGAAGTGGATAATTAAATGGGAAGCTGCCCTCGCAGAGGAATATGATGGGCTGTGAACGTAAGTACACGCAGTTCTGCCAGAGGTGGGCAGATCACAACAAACACTGCCGAGTGAGAAACAGACATTCATTTCTAGAATATCCTCTCTAGAAACTTGAAGATAAGTGAAAGGAAGCACCGTTCCTTAGACATGCACATGGACTGATAAGGGGGTGATAAAGGGGAACACCTCGGCGGGCCAGCTCCTGGTGCAGGGTGCCGGGCTGCTCAGGAGAAGCCGGGCTGCACATGGCGACCACGGTTGCAATCCTGAGCCCGTCAGCCCCAAAACACCCCAGGCTGGTGCGTGAGTACCTCAGATAGGCAGGTTGGAGGGCTGGGGTAAAAGAAAAAGGTTGGGGGTAGCTGTTGGTTGGATTTGGGGATGGCCCCACAGGTATTCATATTACAATAGCTTTGTACTATTTTAAGTGAATATGTTACTCCTCATCAAAATACTGTATTTGTTGAATCCATTAGAATAAGATTGTTGATAAAATCAAAGCAGGCAACACATGAAACAATGCCCCCAGAACTGCAGTGGAAAACACAAACGGACTTTTGATGAAAGGAAGACCGGAATAGTTCCCAGGGCCTAAGAAACGAAACAGGGACACTGTGGTTCTGCGGGGTGCAGTGACGAGTACGAGAGTCGCAAGTCAAGTCGGAACCTCAGCCTGTAGGGTCCTGGCTGGATCCCTGCTCTAGTCCCCACTGCACAGGGCCATTAGGGAGTGGTGCTGTCACCTGGAGTGTACGGCACGGCTGCCACTGCTGGTCACCACTCTCACTGGCCTGGTCCTACCCACCATGTCCCAGACTGGCTCAGAAGCTCATGCCAGAATTCCCTAAGCCGGCCGGGGACACCCACTCAGGGTGAAGCAGTGGAAGAGACCCTTCACACAGGTGCAAGTGACAGTGAAATACTGGCAGCGTGGTTTTCCTTTCTGCATTATTATAGGGACAGACGGGAACGATTCAACCGCAGGTATCTACAAGTACCACCTGAGAATGGGACTGCCTTCAATTCCATGAGTTTTTCTTTGGTGTGAGACTATCTTTTGATTTAGTTAGAATGCTGCCCTCCGTGGAGTGGATATATTGTTGTTATCTCTAAACCCTATTGAGGAACTCAAGCTTCAAGTAAATAACAGTTACATTCATTTTTTTTCCTGTTTGTTAATAGGAAAGAAAATTACCCTCTAATGACTTTTTGACTAAAAATAGAGAACAAACAAAATAAATAATATAGTGATTATGAAACCATGTATGCTTACATGTTTAAACAGGAGCCCAAAAAGCCATAATGAAATTTAACACACTCTTATTCACTCACACCAACAAATGTGGGTCAGCATTCTGGAGTATGCTCACTATATTCAGAATGTGCCCTTTTTGTTTGGTTTCCCTCCAATTTGCAATAGGGCTGAAGAGAGAGGGCAAGAGAGGGAAAGTGAAAGCTCACCCTCCGGGGGCTGGCCACACTGAACCCCTTGTCCTCTGTCCTTCTCTGGGGACTTGGGGTACGTGTGCCCTAGTGTGGGGTATGCTTTCCTAGTCACTGGTCCGCGATTAGAGAGCAGTCGACCATGTGTGACCCAGTCACCTTAACCACCACTGCACCTGCTGGCCCTAGAAAATGCCATTTCTAATCACAAATGCCAGGATTATACTAATTTTGCCAGGGAATGGGTGGAAACACTAAATCCTGCTTTTCTCCCTGCAGTTTGCCCTCTGCTCCCACTCTGTTCGGTAAGCAGCTTGAGCACCCTGCCTGGGGCTCTCTGCAGGGTTTACAGCAAGAACAGCCTGAAATCCTCATCATGAGTGATTCTGATGCCTCAGCAGGACAGGGAATGTGGAGGGAGAGGAGAGGAGAATTAATTATCTGGCTGGAAAGGAGCCGGCAGTGCCCAAGAGGAGACACGTCTCAGTGAGGATGGAAGTGGGATGCTCTCACAGAGGTGGTGTGATGGGATGAGGCTCTGCAGCTGCCTCCTACCCTGAGGCCGTGTGAACAGCTGGAGCCTCCACTCTGAGCGAGGCACGTGGGAGAATGGCTGGGAAATCTCTCACCTAGACCGAGGAGACCTGGACTCTGCTCTAAGTGAGTTTATAGAAAATGCAAGTATAAATTTTTAAAATGAAATATGTCCTGTATCCCTGAGTTTCGGAACTGAAATCAGTATCTTTTTTGTTGTTGTTGTTAGACCTTTTTTAAAAAAAATTTTTTTAAAGAGAGTGCTAGACAGGCATGCGTAGCAGGATCTCATGCAGCAATCACCCCAAGTCTTCCTAGACAGCCCTGACCATGGGAGCAAGCCTGGGGTATGCAGGCTGACTGGGACCAAACTGTGGTCTTCCATGGGGATCCACCGGGCCAGTTCAAGTCGGGTTTCCACCATACAGCCTATCCTGACCTAGGGCTTGGCCGGCCGGTGGAGTGGAGGTTAAGGTAGCTGGATCCCACATGGCCGAATGCATGGCTTGACTTCCAGAGCCAGTGGCTTGAAAAACACGCCAGGCAACTGTGTGTGTGCCCAGAATCTTGAGGGGAA
The DNA here is from genome assembly GCA_026018925.1 of Tupaia tana. Classification (NCBI taxonomy): domain Eukaryota; kingdom Metazoa; phylum Chordata; class Mammalia; order Scandentia; family Tupaiidae; genus Tupaia; species Tupaia tana. The sequence continues at coordinate 55,807,364 of JAKSZU010000017.1, forward strand.
AACAGAGGAATAGGGATTGTGGCATAGCCATCCCGGGGGGTGCTTTCTCCCCACCCAATTTTCTGTCCCTCTCTGGTGAGTCCACACCCCTATAACAAAACTCAACTCACTGCATAAGTGACTTTTAGAGTCTAGTGCTTACACCTCCTCCCTGTCCTTCCATCTCGCCCTCTGTCCGCTCCCTCTCAGTCCCTGCCAAGCCATGGCCTCTGAGCTCTGATTACCAGGTTTTGTGTGCTCCCCAAGTCTCTGCACTAAATACCCCAGATTTCAGTTGCATTTTCTCTTTGTTTCCTTTTTCTCTCTCACTCTTTCTTTTTCTTCCTTTTTTCCTCTTTCTTTCAAGTTTATTTCATTTCTTTCATAGAGAGAGAGGTACCCGCGACAGGCTCTCACATGTCCCTATCTGCTCCCCCAGCCACAGGCTCCCAGCCAGCAGGACCAGGTGTTCATCCACCCAGGATCTCAACCCAGGGCCTCCCCCACTGCTAGCCTGCTCATGGCAGCTGGCCTCAACTACGCTTTCTATCCCTCCTGCCCAGTGGCTTCGGAGTCCCCACCCAGATTTGTCCGCCTCTCTGGGAAGCCAGACAGAGCTCACCCTGTGTCCCACACTCCTCACCTTCACAGCTCTCCTCGCGTGGGTCACATGCCACCTGCTGCATTCGGGTCTCTCCCAGCAGACACCGTCCCTCTCTGGGTCCTTCCTCCCATTTACTTGCCTTCCCCTAACCCGACCCTCCCCAGCACAGACACCACCTCTTCGTGTTTGAGCCACACACTAGGAGCAAGTCTCACCAGTGGACTGGTCAGTTCCATGTGAACTGTGGTAACTAACGACAAATGGTTACTTCGTCTCACTGTGTGCCCCCTCCGCCCTTCTGAGTCAACTGCTTCCCGAGTGTCTCAGATGGCGTGTCACTCCACTTCCACAACCTGCTCTCAGAGTCACCTCCTTTAGTTCTCACCTGATGGCTTTGCTGTACACTTAACTGAGAAAATAGAAATATCTAGAAAGACGTCTTTCTTCTCTCCACAACCCGTCCTCCATTTTCACTGTACTCTGCACTCCTGTCCTGCCCCTCCTTTTAAAGGATTCAGAGCCCCTCCTCCTAGCAGCTAGGATGGCTCTCAGCCACACCAGGCCGTGATGTGTGCTCTCGGGCATCGCCAGTGCTCCTGTACACAGTACACCCATGATGACGTGCACCTGCTCTGGTATTTTCGTCATTTTAAAAAGGTTGTTCTAAAACTCTTATTTCCATTCTTTGATGGTCAAAATCTCTTTCTCTATTTGAGTAAAATTTCTACAAAATAATTGTGTATGCCTGCTGTCTCCACTTTCTCAACCCCGTTTGACTCTTCAACTTACTCAAATCTGACAATGTCCCAGCACTCCAGCGAAATGCTCACACACACCCCCAGCATGATCTTCAAGAAAGTGGGTCTGGGACTTAAACATGGTTGGCCACGTGGGAATCCATTGCCTTAACCATCATGCCACTTGCTGGTCCTCAACATTATTTTCCAGACATGCCATAAGGCTTTCATCTTGCTGTGTCACCAAATTAAAGCTATCTTCATGAGCTTGACCCAAACGCAGTCAGGCTCTGTATTGAAAAATCCTCCTTAACCCACTTGAGTTCAGACCCCAGGCCCTATATTCCTAAGGAACCTGACTGTCCTTCATTCCAAATTGAAATAATTATTTAGCAATATGTTTAGGTGTTGGGTTAAAAAGGCATTTGTTTAATTTTTGTGTTTTTGTTCAGGTGTAATTCTACAGGAATTTTTCTAGCACTGCTTAAAATTTGCTAGTATGGAAAACATTTGATACTAGCTTTAGAAAAGCACAACCAGTGAAATTTGAACTTATCAATACAATTTTCTTGTTTTTAGAGTTTCTGTACTTTAACATTTAATAAGGATTTCATAAGAAAGCTTCCCACTTTTATTTAATTCTTAAGAAAGTATTTAATTTTATTTATTATTATTATTGTTGTTATTTTAAAGTTTGCTTTAGGGCACTTGCACTTACTAGTGAGAGAAAGAGAGAGAGAGAGGGAGGGAAAGTAAGAAAGCAAGCCACCAGGTTTGGGACTTGAACTGCTGTTGGCTGGTCATGTGCGAGCCCATTGCCTTAACCACCATGACACCTGCTGGCCCCTTTATTTAACTCCTTATTGCACAAACCACTCCAGTTTAGAACACTGCAACAAGAAGTGGTGGTAACTACAGCACTGAGGATTCCAACAGTCCCTCCACAACTCCTGACAACTGTGCACTGCGGCTTGAGCCCACGGTAGGACACGGTCAATTCTTGGGTAGGAACTGGTGACCTGAATTGCATTTGGTTCCAGGATGAGTGCTTGTTAGATTCTTGTATTTATTTCTGTTAGTAATAATGTGACCCGTTTATGCTACTGGCTCTAACCATTTTTCACGACATACTTTATAAAATACAGATAAGCCTATTCTCGTATTAAAAATGTGAACATGGACTGGCCCTGCAGCACAGTGGTTCAGAGCTGTGCACAGAGAACTGGATCCTACACAGCAACTACAGTCTGAATCCTGGACCCGGTGGCTTGAAAAACATGTGTGTGCCCCAAATCTTGATGAGGAAAAATGGAGGAGAAAGGAATTGCGAAGTGATTGGACCCTATGGGGGGGGGGGGTGTCTTCCGCTCTTTCCAGCAAGCACGTGTGCCCTCTGACAATAAAGAAACAAAGTGTGGACGCTGAGATTGAGGGGGTGTTGGAGAACCGTCTCCCGGATCTCCGTCTCTGCCCACCTGTTGTAGGGAATTGATCTGAGCTGTGGCCTGGAGGGTTGTTGGGAAATTAGGAAATCGCTCATACGCGATTCGATTTCCAGCCGTTACCCACAGGAAGAGCAGGCAATCGTGTCCTCTGTGACTCTGAGACACAGCTGGTCTCCACTGCTGTCCTAGATGGGAGGACGGTAGGGGAACCGGGGATTCCTAACTGTACCTTGCGCTCCGGGGATGAGAGGCGGGGGTCTGCCCTGAGGGGCCAGCCGCAGAGGCCCTCAGGTGGGCTCCCACAGAATGGCTGAGTGCCTTTCGTTTTCCTGAAGTCACGACGTTGCTTTACGTTTAAATCAATGGAGTACTAACGTCCCTGTTAAATATCCTGCATCCCTTCAGCTTCACAGCATCAGTGTGTGTGTGAAAGGAGGGGTCCCTGGCCGTGGGAGCTTTTCAGGATGGCGACGGCCCTCCCAGCCGCCCCACCACAGGGTGGGAAGGGTCTTCCAGGAAGGGGTGACAATGGGTGTTGTAGGCTCTGTGGGCCGGCGGTTTCTGATCCTCACACCGCGTTCAGACCAGCCGGGCCCTGCCCAGGCAGTGAGAGCTTGCGCGTTTCCCTTTTCTCCAGCTCTCTCTCCTCCCGCTCTGCCCCAGCGAGGACTTGCCGGTTTCTGTTTGCATGTAAGCATGTGCTGGGACTCACAGGTGCACCTGCAGGTCAGGTCTGCCTGGGCGTCGTTAAGCTGGTCCAGGGCATGCAGCTGAGGCCGAACTTGCAGCCCTCCACCCACCCAGCCCAGGCATCCTGTTCTTCCGGATGAGGTCTTTAGACCAGATCTAAATTTCCGAGGATCAGACAAGAATTGAGAAAAACGACCTTTCTTACAGTTAGTTGCCTTTGTTGCATTTTAAAAACAATAATGAGAAAAAGAGCAAGGTGTTTTGCCTTATGCTAAATATCAGCGATCTGTACTCGTGCAGACGAGACGTGGCAGGCCAGAGGTCAGTTTTCTGTGCCCTGACCCCCACCCACTTGCAGTTTGCAGGCCAGGTTAACCTGTGAGGTCAGAGCTGTCTCTGTCTATAGCCCAGATGGTATTTGGGAGAAGAGGTTACAAGGGCCATCTAGCGGATTCTTGAGCTTTCTTGTTTGACAATATTTTTATATGCTATAGCTAAGACAGGTGGGAATCTACATAGTGCAAGATGAATTCCTTACTGGAGAGGTATTCATTGTTATTCTGTAGTCCTTTAACAGTCCAATTCTGTGTAGGAATTGCAAGAAGGGGCCAGCAGGTGGCATGCTGATTAAGGCGCTGGACTCCCTCATGACTGACCAGGGTTGGAGTCCTGCACTGCAGCTTGAAGTTCACCCCCAGGCACACATGTGTGTGTCCCAAAACCCCAAGAGGAGAATGGAGGAGAAGGGATTGTGGTGTGGTCATCCTCCAGGGGTGGGGGAGATTTCTCACTTTCCTTCTTTCTGTCTTGCTGGTGAGTGCATACGTTTGATGGCAAAAGCTGAAAAAAAAATCCAAGAAAAACTACTTTTTTATTTCTTACTTGATTGATTAGGAAATACACATTGCTAGAAACAAAACTTAGAAGACTGTGGCTATACAGTCACAAGATAGTTTTCTAATTCCACAAGATTAAGGGATTATACAGCCCATTTTAAAGCATAGTTTGCTGCACACTACACCCCAAGTGGGTCTGAAAGGGCAGCATTGTTTTCCAGAATGCGCTGGCACAGGCAGTGGGTGGTGAGAAGTCGGTTCTCGTTTTTCTGGTATATGAGGGAACACTGTGTTTTTCCTCATCAACACCAGGGAAGGCAAATGGACTCGGGGGACTTCTGATGCTGCAGATAACAACAGGCCCCTTCAGTACCGCCACAGTTCAGCACCATTAACCTTCCAGGTAATGGAAACTCATGAAAGGGAGAGAGCTGAGAGGCAAAGCTCTGTGCCGTCTCCGGCAGGTGCAGTGACTAAGCCTGCAAATAAAGGAAGGGTCTGGTTTCCCACTTGAAGCCACCAGTTTTAAATCACTCCTTGAAAATTTGACCACAGCACTGACTTGAAAAATGAAACAACCCTCATACTGTAATAATTTCCTCCTTTTGATTTACTCCAGTGATAAAAAGTCAAGGCACTTGTTAATTACTGTAATCAGCTTTCAGTCCCTGGAAATTTCCAACGACAAAGGCGATGTTAAGGCCCCCCTTTGGGAGGCATGTTCACGACTTCAACTTTTTATGTCACCTTCTCATGGAATTATCCAGGCACTTATACCAGAAATTGCTGTTACAAACGAGTTTCTTTCCATTTGCTTTTAAATTGGCTTGAATTATACAACTGTTATTCACAGTAAAATGTAAAAATGTAAGATGTTTCTATTATCCAAATCAAGATAAACTGAAAAAAAAAAAAGGGTTAGATTCTTCAACGTTTCTGTTAGGACTTTGAGTAACGTGAGAAGAAAGTGGAGCTGCGAGGTGGGAAATCCTCGGATCTGCTCTCTGTACCTCCGTGGCCGGCCCTGCGCTGTGGCTAGTCTGTGTGCTGCAGCGGAAGACTGACGCGCTAACCTGTCCTCTGCCTCTCCCTGATTCATCCTCTTGCCCTGAGACTCACTTCATTTCTCTCCGTTTTTGGAGGCGGGGTCTGTTGGCCGTGCAGATTCTGTTATGCCACCGACTGGCTTTGGTCAATGAGATGCTGGAGGACATGACACACGCAGAAATGACACACGTGTTTTATGTGCCGCTGATGTGACAGCACACGTTGGGTGTGCCTGTGTGATCGGGGCCCCAGCTGAGCCATCCCCGATGGAGGCGCCCTGGCACAGCCAGCCTCCCCAAGGCGGTGAGCAAGCCCAGCTAAGACCTAGGACTGCAGATCCCGAGCTCAGGGCTGGTCGGGTGCCCTGATGTCTGTACCTGTTTCAAAGCCTCCTCGTGGCTGGAGAGGGCTAGTGGTTATAGCTACCTGTCGTTTTCAGCTAGCATCTGTCATAACACTTACTATATATACGATGGTACACATCTGTGGGGTACAGCTGACTCCTCAACAAGAATACATCGTGTAACAATCAAGTCAGGGCAATTAGCACATGCATTATCTCAACCATTTGTTATTACTTTCTGTTGGGAACATCCAATTCCTCTTTTTTAGATACTCTGAGACATACAGTGAATTGTTGTTGATTACATTCCCCAGCTGCACGCTACTGCACTAGAAAATGGTCCTCTTATCTGTCATTCCGTGTCCCTTACCTTAATCTACCCTCTTCCCAGCCCCAGTGGTCATTCTCCATTTCCCTACCCCATGCCGCCATTCTTTTCCTGAGTGCATATGATCAAGGACATGTAGTATCTCTCTTCCTGTATCTTGCTTCTTTCAAGTAACATAAAACGCTATGTTAAAATTTCTATTTTGAAATTGTTATAGTAAATTAGATGTTAATATAGTCAACATATTTCTAGATGTCTGTATTTTTTTTATTAAACATAGCTTTGCTAAGGCCAGCTGGTGGTGTAGTGGTTAGGTTAAGGCCGGATCCCATGTGGCCTACTATGCAGTCTGAGTCCAGGACCCAGTGGCTTGAAAAACACACAGGCACATGTGTGTGCGTGGCCAAAATTCTGAATGGAGAAGAAGGGATTGCAGTATGGCCATCCCCTTTAGGGAGTGCTTTTCACTCTCTCTCTCTCTCTCTTTCTTTCTCTGTCACAGGATCTAATTGCCACCCAAAGGGCCCCCTCCTAATAACATAACATAGGAGTTCGGATGTCTTTCTTTTTTTCCTTAAGATTATTCATTTAATTTTATTTATTATTATTTTTTTAAATTTGACCAGAGAGAGACACAGAGAGAGAGAGGAAGAAAGTAAGAAAGCAAGCCAAACTGTGGTTGGCCATGTGGGAGTCCAGTGCCTGAACCATCAACCTGATGACCCTGGGAGATAGGATTTCAACATGAATTTGGAAGGAGGAGGACACAAACATTCAGTCCATAATAATATCCAAGTATTAAATTAAAGAGAGAGGGAGAAAAAAAACCACTGACTGTTTTCATGCTTCAAGTCTCTCTAAACAACAGAGTTCCTGCTTAGTGAGTAAGCATATAAGTGTTATGTACTCAGTACACACAAACAACTCAGTGTCTCTCAGGTAGATTTCACATGGAGTCTAAACCCACTCTACTCTCAACCACATTTAAAAAATACTATTTGTGTGGGCTGGCAGGTGGCATGGTGGTTAAGGTGCAGGACTCCCACATGAATGACTGCGGTTCGAGTCCTGAACCTGGTGTCTTGCTTTCTTGCTTTCCCTCTCTCACGCTCTCTCTCAGGCCAAATTAAAAAATAAATAAGAAGAACAATAAAATTAAACAGTTTTTTAAAAAAAATTACTTGTGTCACCCTTCCTTTCTCCACCATCGTGATGCACGCAGGCTGCTCATATCTTTGCTATATCTTCTGGAAAGACTTTCAGAATCAAGCGATTTGTGGCCAAGAAACAGAAGCAAAGTCGTCCCATCTCCCAGTGTATTCATATGAAAACTGATAATAAAATCGAGTACCACTCGAAGAGGAGACCCTGGAGAACAGCCACGCTGGGGCGCTAAAGAACTGGGCAGGAGAGGGCCCACATACTTACGCTGTGTCAAGGTCACACGTCAAGTGGAAAATGGTCAGCACTGCCTGGACAGTTGGGTGTGTACTGGGAAAAATGGCGTTTCACTTTGTCTTTATGTTCTGCATTGTTGGGTTGGTTCTGTAATAAATATGAGGGACCTTAGAAAATATTACTTGTGTCTGGAATACAGTGCTCAAGATGGTATTATTGTCGTATACTACAATAAAACAAAGACTTCCTGCTCATATTTCCTTCACTTGGGAAGCCCACTACTTAAACATTTTAAGTATGTACTTCCGAAAAAGAATCTCTTAGCTTTTTACCATTAAGCCTATTGTAACAGCCAAATTCATAAAAATTTAAACTCTCTTTCTGTTTCTGTTCACACTGGTGCAGTGTAGACTGCCATTTTTTTTTTTTTTTTGTACTAAATGTCGTATTTAGTAAATGAGATTTCTCAATGCAAATTTATTTATTTTTTAAAACTTTCTACACTGAAAGAAGTACAATTTCCATTTTGCATGTATAAACTATATTTAGTACCATATCCCTTAGATTATGACTCTCAAAATTCTTTTTATGTCAAGATTAGACTTTGATGTCATTTTAAATGCACAACAACAGAACGCAACAAAACAAAACAAATCTCTTAGGCTGCACTAAACTCTGTCTCCCTTCCCTTCCTTGAAAGAAGTCACGGAAAATTCACAGGGTTACCTTTTATGCCTTCCATAAAATTAGCCTTTCTCACCGGAAACGCGTGTGGCTGTTTGGTGAGTTTGTCAGTCTCTGGGCTGTGCCTGCAGGTAGTTGTGGCACCCCTCTCCCGCGGGTGATTCAGAGGTGCCATTGTTCACATCTGTGGTCATCAACAGGGACAATCCTGGACACAAGGGGGTGTTTGAAGTGGATGAGATATTGGCCTGTTCTCTCTAAGCACCGTTGCACTTCATTTTTTAAAGGTTTATTTATTCATTTCCTCTGAAAAGGAGAGAGAGACAGAGAGATGCCCCCCCCCAACAGCATTGTCATGCCACAATGCACCCCCAGTCCTAGCCAGTCCAGACCATAAACAGGTATGTTTAAGAAGGTCCCAGGATACAAACCCTGGGCCTTTCCCATGTACAGCTCACTGTGTTACCATTGTGCCACCACCGGCCTGAACGCTAGCTTAAGTTTAAGCCCCTCTGAGTCTATTTATTCCAGAATGCTGAGAAAAGTGACTGTGTGATCATCCCTGTGTGACATAAAATGTGTCCTTAAGCACTGGGGAAATACCAGGCAGTGTTGCTTCATACTTTAAGTTCTTGGTTATGGCTTATTGCACTTTGGGTTAGATACCAGTGTTGGTAACAAAAAGCCCTACTGGGTTGAGCTGACTTTGAAAGAAATACGAGGTTGGCTGTTCCTATAACTGAGATTTATGTAATCAGATGCACAATCTGTTGGTTGTTAAAATTCCAGTTCCAAAGGCTAATTATGGAGCATACAGCTCATCAGAGAGAACCCAAAAAGACTCTGAGCAGTGTGCATTCTATATCACAAAGGTGACATTTATTCTCTCTGGAATCTGTCTCTTGATAATTGTTCTTCAGGATTTGTTACATGGGGCTTATGGGAAAAATTACTCCTAATAGACATACTATTATATTCTTTTCACAGTATTCTAACTTCCAGAAGATTTAGCGGCAAATCTGTTTCTATTATGAGAATAAAGTCAAATGTATTTCCAGATTTAAGTAAATTTGTATTTATAGAGAGAAAATTGCTGCACGAATGAAAATGAATGGAATTCTGTTTGAACTTGTGAAAAGCCTTCAGAAAGGACTTCACTCCAGTGGCCATACTGGTCCTTCTGCCTCTCGTGGGCACCACAAGCCTTGGGTACATGGGGTGTTACCAGGTATGTTCGGGAAATACTGGGTGTTCGGTCTCACTCAGGGAGCCTGGGTCTGTCAGTATGCCAGTGAGCACATGCTTCTGTGTATGAGAATTGGTTTCCTTTACGGGAATTGGTTTCTTGTCTTTTATTGGTGACTTAGGCTGATTTCAAGTTCTCTTCTGTATTCGGTGTACACTCTAACAGCAGGCACACACATACAGCATGCCGGGTACACAGGCTGTTTTTAAAACATTAGAACCTTGGGGTCAGCAAGTGGCAAGGTGGTTAGGGTGCTGGTTTCCCATATGGCTGACTACAGTCATGTTAGACCTGGTGGGTTGCTTTCTCATTTTCCCTGTCTCTCTCGGGCTAAACTTGAAAAAATAACAGTAATAAGTAAAATAAAATGAATAATTCTTAAAAAAAAGTTAGGCCCTTATTGTAAATTGTTTATTTATATTTGCTTTTACAAACTAGAAATAAAACATCAGGTGGTGGGACACAGCAGGCACTGGAGAAGTGTCCGAGGGGTGAATGAAGGTCACTCTCCCTGACCCTGGTTTCTTTTCTAGGTACAGAATGAACCCCCCAGCCCAGATTTGCCATGCGTGTTTCCCAGTGACTGCTGATTGGGTGAGTGGCTGTCCTGATTCCCAGAGGCCCTGGGTAAAAGGGAGGGCTGTAAGTTTGGGTCTGAAGCTGTATGTTTTGGTCCCATTCTCACCACTTCCAGTGTTAGCTCTGTGGCTTGACGAATTATTTCTCCAGTTCTGTTTTCTTTTCTTTCTTTCTTTCTTTCTTATTTTTTTCCTGAAAAAGTAGCAATGAAACCAAACCAAACAAAACAACAAAAACACCTTCTCTGCTTTGTTCTCAGGTGAATATGCCCCAGCTAAAGTTAGAGACCCTTTAATATTCGGATCCCTTTAGAGGAGCCAGAATGCCTCCCTACAGGCTCAGCACTTTTGGCCCAGTTTGGCCCCAGTTCTGGAGAGTCTGGACCAGCGGGCTCCCAGCTCCACCTGCATCTCACATTCTGTTTGGGAGGTGCAGGAGGCCATGGCACCATTGCCTTACCAGCCAGGGTTATGGGTCTGGAAACTCCTGATTCCTTCTCTGTAGGGGCCATTTGAACACATGGATTCTTTACATGTGAAGCTTTGGGTTTTTAATTCCTTTTTCTTCATCTTCCATCATTTTTGGGAGTCACTATTAATAAATTTGCATGAAAAGCAAAACCACATCCTCACAAAACATTTTGTTCATCGGTTAAATCTGTTCAATTCACTTACTTGGTATAAGGTCACTTCTATGATGACATCTGGGCTAAAATGTCAGCTTATGGGTTATTTATCTGCCAATCATCTCTCTCAAACAATCTTCCCAAGTAGGAACCCGCTGACGCCACAGCAGAGGGGGGTGCTTTTGTTCTGCAGCTTTAAATGAGTGAACAAAAAAATTCTTATGTACAACTTTCATTGTATGCAAACATTTTCTTCAAACCTGATAAATTACTTCTGTCCTAACTTCTCCTTTTCAACCGAAAAGAGTAAGTAAAAATTGTGTTTTTACTAGCGTTGGCGTCCAACAAGGACACTAGGTCATGGGGCGGGGCCTCGGTGGCTGAAGTACCTGCACTCGCTCTATGGCTGAGAGCAGGAAATACACACGACCCGGTCCAGCGACCCCGCAGCACCACCGAAGCTCTACGGGTTCAAGGTGATTTGTGGCCCCGGCCTGCGTTCCCCGCTGTCACCACCAGGGGCGGCAGGGGCCCGCTGCAGCGCGGGCGAGCGCGGCAGGGCTGGCGGGCATGGCCACAGGTCGGCGTGGCCGGTGGGTGGGCTTGGCCGCAGGGGGCGTGGCCGCGGGGGCGTGGCCGCGGGGGCGTGGCCGCGGGGGCGTGGCCGCGGGGGCGTGGCCGCGGGGGGCTGCTCGGGCCGCGGAGAGTCGGAGAGTCGGGGGAGCGAGCACCGCGGCCCCGGCGCAGAGCCTGGGCTTGGGGCGGCGGGCGGCGGCCGTGCCATGGAGCCGGCGGCTCGCATCGTGCTCGGGGTGCTCGCTTTCTTCTCCGCGCAGACCTGGAGCGCGGGTGCTGCCCGTGAGTACCGCGTCCACGACTGCGGTGGGGACTGGCGGGGCTCCGAGCTGTCTGCGAGTCCGCCCGGGCGCGTTCCGGGACGAGTCCTGCAGACGTGCGCCCGGGCCAGCGCTAGGACAGCCCGGGTTCGCGCGGTTTTCCCTCGCGCGCAGTGGGAGTGCCCAGGAGCTGCAACTCTGGCTGGCTGTGAGCGGAGTCCCGGCCGTCGTATGGGAAGCGCTACCGAGCCCTGGGATTAGCCCGAGAGCGCCGACAAAGCAAGGCGAGGGGGCTGCCGCGCGACCCTAGTTATCGGGCTCGGGTGCACGTTACGCGGTCGGGTCGTGTCGGGGAGGCTGCGGTCGCGGGGTGCTGCACGGCCGGGGAGGGCCGGGGCCCTGGGAGTGGGCGCTGTGCGCGCAGCTGGCTGCGCTGCGGGGCCGCGACCCGGCGTCCGGGAGGCCAGCCCCTCCGCGGTGGCGGCTGGCGCCGTTCCGGGTCTCAGGATGCCCGCGCGTTTGGGGGAGTGCTCTGGCTGGATCGCGGATCCCGGGGGTCTGGACCGCGAGGCTCCGAAGATGCTGACCAGATGGGTTCAGCAGACCTCAGCGACTTGATTCTGGAAAAAAACAGTTTAGAAAGTTTTATTCAGATCCAAATCTCGGTCCATCCACGGGTTTTTCTTTCTTTGAGGAATTTTAATAAGGCACCCCTTGGCTTTCTTGCCCTGCCCCATAACCCTCAAGAAATGTTTGAAAAGTGTAGATGTGGGAGTTGGGCAAGCTGCGCGCCTTTGGAGAAAGTACAGGAGTTCACAGACCACCTGGCTGCTTCGGGGGCAGCTCTGTCCTTGCCCCTGTTAGCCCTGGAAGGAAAGCGGTAGGAAGGAAGAAAGTTATGCTCCCTGCCATTGTCCCACACCGCCGGGGGTCTTCGGTGACGGTGTGCTGGCAGTCCGTGCCCCTGTAATGCCCAGTGTGCCAGTCCTCCCCAGGAAGACCTTGACCTGCTGTGAGCAATGCTGCCGCTGAGAATTCCTTAAATCAGGCACTTACTGAACACCAGCTTCTCAGGCCCTGCGGTAGAGCGTTTTGCATTTTGGTATGAAAGGGAAAATGGCCAGTCCTAAAGAGTGTGCTATAAAAAAAATCAGGTAGTGGGACATAGTTGTTGTAACACAGCTGAAGGGTTAAGTCGTGAGGAGTCACTATTACTTGGAGAAAGTGTGACTTTGAGCGTTGTAATTCACAATGTTGGCACAATTACTTGGTCCATTCTTTCCTGTTTGTATTTTATTCCCTGAAATCCCGGGTGTCTTCCCCTCAGCCCGGTGCTCCGGGAGCCCTGGGTAGAGGACAGCTTGCCTGTGGGAACTGGCTGAGTCTCTACACTCAGGTCCCTCTGGGTCTCTGGCTTCTGTTCAGATCATGCTCATTTTCATTTTCCAGCCTCTTTATTTACATGTGTTTAGTACTTTAATTAAGAGTTCAGTAAAGACATTCTTAAGTGTTTAAGAACTTAAAAAAAGTCCTTTTGGGGACCAGCAGGTAGTGTAGTGGTTATGTCACTGGACTCTGAGCGTGAAAATCACACCGGGCACTCCCCAGCACCCCCAGGAAGAAGGACGGGGGCTGCCCTGGTATCCTCCTGTGGTCTGGGGAGAGAAGCAGCCAGCACAATCCCTGGGGACAGCCACTCTCATTCCTTGAGGTGTGACCTGAGGCCCTCCCTGAGCCACACCTTCCTCGCCTGGGTCTCCCCGGACACACCACAACCCACAGCCTCACTTCCTGGCCTCCGCAGGGCCATCGCCACCATGCGCCTTCTGCCAACGCCTTCTTTCCCCAGACATGCCCCTGGTAGGGGTGAAGGGCTCCCAGGTCACCGCTGTATATAACTACCCCCCCCCACCCAGAAAAATAATGTCTCTGCCAACAACAACAAAAATCACACCAGGCTCATGTGTGTGCGTGCCCAAGATCCCAAGAGGAGAATGGAGGGGAAGGGATTGTGTGTGGCCATCCTCCTGGGGGGAGAGATTCCTCACTTTCCCTCTCACTGCCTCTCTCTCTCTCTGGTGAGCGCACTTTTCCTATGGCAAAAATTTTAAAAAAATCATTTTGGGTGAAATTTTACAACTCTTAAAACTGAAAGACTCTTGGGAACCAGCAGTTAGCGTAATGGCTATGTCGCTGGACTCCCACGTAGCCGACCGCGGTTCGCGTCCCGGACCCGGTGGCTTAAAACTCACGCCGGGCACGTGTGCGTGCGTGCCCAAGATCCCGAGAGGAGAATGGAGGAGAAGGGATTGCAGCGTGACCATCCCCCCTGGGGGGGGTGATTTCTCGCTTTCTGTCTCTCTGTCTCTGTCTGTCTGGCGAGCGCACGCGCCCTATAGCGAAAATCTCTCAAAAAAAAAAAAAAAAAAAAACTGAAAGACTCTTGAGTATCAATATGAAGGTAATGAGAATTGTATATAAGTTAAAAAAAAAAAAAAAAGAAGGATAGGTTCAGCTTCAGGCCTGGTGGTTAAGGCAGTCAGATCTCTTGGCTGACATAGTTCAAGTCCCTGACCTGGCGGTTTGAGAAACCGCGTGGCTTGTGCGCGAGTGCCCAAACTCCAAAAAGGAAGGAAAGAGGAAGAGAAGGGATTGTGGCATCTCCCTATCCCACGAGGAGTTCCTTTACCTCTCCTCTCTTTTTCTTTTTATCTCTCTGGCAAGCAAACATGCCCTCTAGGAGAAGGAAAAAAAAAGGGAAAATCTTCTTCCTGAATGGATTCAGTGTCATGTTAAGTCTCTTTACCGCTGATTCTCAGTAGTAAATCGGTTTTCCTGGAGGTCCAGCCTGTGTGGGCTTGTCCTAAGACCACCTCTCACGAAACAAGACTTGCTCAAAACATTTATCATTGCAGGGGTTGAGCACATTTATTTTTGGAGTTTGTTACTGAAACAGAAAGAGAGAGGTACCCCACACAGTTTACGTGTAATCTACCCCAGCCGGTCTGGACCACGGGACACGTGTGCATCTGGTCCGTACAGGGAGACCTCGGAGCATGAGGCTGGGACCTTTCCATGTGAGACTGGTCCAGGAATTATACACATCTTAACATGAGTCTTTTTAATCAGTGGGCGAATTTACGTCAGGAGAATTCTTCATGGGAGGGTGTGGGGGAATGTTTCTAAATGACCATTACCATGAGTATTTTTATTTATTTTTTTGCTTTTATTACCTTTATAGTCTCTGTCTTTTTAAAGATAAAACAAGCCGAATGATCTGCAGCCTCCAAAATGCAGCTCAGAGTCTGGTGTCTTAAATGGCTCCCTGGGCTGCCTTCTGAATCACTTTGTTCTTAGTCACGAGGAGAGTGAGGAGAGCGGAGAGTGTGACTGTGTGGAGCCGGCCCTGAGCGGAGCCCCAGAGCAGGGTCAGAATACGGGTCGGGTTCAAACCCACTTTTGGAAGGTGCCTGGCCAGCAGCTGTCAGCGCCACAGCTTGTACCTGGAGGCACGGGGAGGAGGCGATAGCTCTGCTCTCTGCCCACCCACCACTTCCTCGCGAATTCCAGGACCTTTTTGGAGGGAGAAGGGGTATAATCAGAAGAGAGAAATACCTGCACTGAGGGTGTGTGTTCAGTGTAGGACACTCGTCCCCGGCCGGGATTGTGCGTGACTCACAGGTGACACTCGCCCTCCCCATGTGGAAAGCCATGATGGGGATCTCTTCTACAGTTGACTCGTTTCCCCGTAGAGCATGTGCAGGCTGTGGCTGGGAGCTGTTCCTTCTGTATGTACCTCCCAAAAAGAGGCCTGGAGTGTGTTAGAAATTTCAGTCACTGATGGTGATATTTTGATGTAAGTGTCGACACTTAATGATCCAGGATCCAGCAGCGTTTGAACTTTTTCTAGAAGCTTCCTTTTGTCTTCTACCCCTGTCAAAGTGCACTTGTCATTGCAAGGGAAAAAGTAAATATCTCTGGCCCAGTATGACAGGCATGCACGTTGAACCACTCTTCTAAGAGTGAGAGCGTGCATTTGTTTTTACCCATCCCTTCCTCCCCCTTAAATCCAGAACCTGCCGGTGAGCATTCCGTGCCTGACTGGGGGCACAAGTCAAGCCCATCATGTGCAATAGACCCATGCTCCTCATGTGACCTGAGTGAAGACATATTGAGATTCTTTTTTTAAGAAATAAAAAAAATTAAATGACTATTATTATTTAATTTGCTATAGGGCATGTGTGCTCACCAGAGAGAAAGGGAGAGACAGAGAAAGAAAGCAAGCTACCAGGTCCAGGACTCGAACTGCTGTTGGCCATGTAGAAGTCCAGCACTTTAACCATCACGTCACCTGCAGATCCCAAGACACAGTGAGATCTTAATGCGAAGCTTTGTGCCTTTGTTCATTGAGCTTTGACTCTCTGAGGTGCTAAAGCGTTACTTCCTATCATCTCTGGTGACTTCTGTAAAGTAAATTACTGCGCAATATTATCCTTGCAACTGTAAATAGCCTATGTAGTGGGATGTGGCAGTGGGACACTTGCTGGGTAAGTGACTGGGTTCTGGCCCTGTTCCCCTTCATGATGTGGCGTGAAGACACACCCGTGCAGGATGGAGGCGTACCACGCACCACTCTCCTTGCTGACGGCAAAACCTGAGCCTTTACGAGGGCACTTCCAATAGTTCATGGAAAAGTGAAATTAAAGTAAGTGTTTATTTTAGTGCAGAAAATTTTGGAATTCCCACATAGTTTTTTTTTTCCGTAATATGTGTTGTCCATAACCTTTTTCAAGATCCCTCGTATTTAAGAAAATGTCCAGTGGTGTTTGTCATCTGCGTCTTCTCCAAGACGGTTCTCCCCGAGGCGTAGCATTTCAGAGGACACAGATTGCTTGTACTTATTCAGTAAGTGCCATCAACGCTCTGTTGCTAAATGATCGTGTTTGATCTCAAATCCTCCCATGAGGGCTGACAGGGTCAATATCATCTATAAAGGACATTTCACCTCACAAGAGGGAATAAATCCTGCTGATGCGTTTATGGAGCCAGGCTTTTCTTGGCCTCAGTAGGATGCTACGCCTTGTCTGAGTGTGCTCGATCTTCCAGGCTAATCACAGGGGTACGGGAGGGCCGGCGTGCAGAGGCCCTGCCCCAGGGGCAAGTGGGGAGCGTGCACTGACACAGTGGGGTGTGTTGGGGGCTGTCACTGGCTCAGAGGTGCGTGTTTTGGTAGGCTGTGAGCTGGGACTCGTGGGAAAGAACCTTCAACAGCTCATAAACAGAGCTTATCTACAGTGTGGGGGGTGGGGGTGGGGTCTCAGAATGGTCATGGGGAGTGCTTATTATGAAAAAAAAATGCACGGATTTCAACTTTTCTTGCACCAAAATAAACTTGTACTTCAATTCCACTTTCCCATGAACGTTTTGATGTTCTTTCATATATATCTGCATATTCTGGAAGGCCTAAGACCAATTGTGGTCTTTTTTCAAAATATAGATGCTTGTATTTTCTAGTTCGGAGCCTAGGGCAGAGAATTATATGCCTTAGGTGTCTTTTCCAGGTGTTAAGAAGAGGCATCCATGACTGTAAACTCTGCAGAAGAGGGTAGGAAAGAGGGCAGACATCCACAGCTGTACACGGCCCTGCGGGGTGTGTGCAGGAGGCCCCAGGCCGGCTTAGTTATCCAGGAGCATTCCCAGGTCTGCCTTGCTCATTTATGATTTGATTAGAGCTCAGATACTGAGATGTTACCTGTTAAACTGATGATTTCATTTTTTCAGGGACAGAAGACAATGTATAAGCGTTTATGGCCCTATAGGAAGCAAATCAGTGTGTAGATAGCAGTCTCATTCTGTAATAACACTCTCTTCTAAGTGCCGCTGTCAACAGAAATCACTGTCGGAAATAATGAAAATGGACAGTTCCTGAGTGTGAGCTTGAGGGCGAAGGCCTGGGAAAGCACCGGGTGCTTCAAGGTGCTCCGATGTTCCGAGAGCAGGTCGGCGTGAGGAGCCCTTCCTCGGCCTACACCCAGAAGGTGACACCTCTGGAATCGGGCTTGTAGGTTCTGGGTGGGTTTAGAAATTCTCAGGCTAGTTGGGCCAGCAGATGGCATAGTGGTTACATTGTTGGACTCCCACATGCCGACTGCAGTTTGAGTCCCAGACCCAGTGTCCCAGACCCAGTTGCTTGAAACTCACGCTGGGCATGTGTGCGTGTGTGTCCAACATCCCAGGAGGAGAATGGAGGAAGGGATTGTAGCATGACCATCCCCCCAGGTGGTCATTTCTCACTTTCCCTCTCACTGTCTCTGTCTCTGTCTCTTCCTCACCCCCGCCACGTGCCCTAAGGCAAAAGACTCTTTCAAAAAAATCCCAGGTTAGGGAACCAGCAGTTAGCGTAATGGCTATGTCGCTGGACTCCCACATAGTTGACCGCGGTTCGCATCCCGGACTTGGCAGCTTAAAACTCACGCCTGGCACGTGTGCGTGCATGCCCAAGATCCCGAGAGGAGAATGGAGGAGAAGGGATTGCGGCATGACCATCCCCCCTGGGGGATGATTTCTCGCTTTCTGTCTCTAATGTCTCTCTCTGTCTGTCTGGCGAGCGCACGCGTCCTATAGCGAAAATCTCTCCAAAAAAAAAAAGATCCCAGGTTAGTAATTGATCAAAGGCACAAGTCTTTGTTCCAAAAAAACATAGAAACAGCAAAAGGATGCCTGTGTTTCGCTTAAG
This sequence comes from Tupaia tana, assembly GCA_026018925.1. Taxonomy (NCBI): domain Eukaryota; kingdom Metazoa; phylum Chordata; class Mammalia; order Scandentia; family Tupaiidae; genus Tupaia; species Tupaia tana. The sequence goes on from JAKSZU010000017.1 coordinate 55,825,477, forward strand.
CAGATAAGAAGGCTTTATTCTGTGTCTAATAACACCATACCAGGGCCAGGAGACAGGGTGCGTCGCACAATCACTGGACCAAAGCAGTTTCAAGATTCCTGTTTGCAGACATGATTCCCACAAAGCCCTGGGAAAGTATCTTTTTTTTTTTTTTTTTTTTTACTTCTTTTTTTTTTTTTTGGAGAGGTTTTCACTGTAGGGCGCGTGCGCTTACCAGATAGAGAGAGACATAGAGACAGAAAGCGAGAAATCACCCCCCAGGGGGGATGGTCACGCTGCAATCCCTTCTCCTCCATTCTCCTCTCGGAATCTTGGGCACACACGCACACGCGCCCGCTGTGAGTTTTAAGCCACCGGGTTCGGGACGTGAACCGCGGTCGATTACATGGGAGTCCAGCGACATAGCCATTACGCTAACTGCTGGTTCCCACCCTGGGAAAGTATCTTAACAGACAAAGAGAACTCAGAATTCTGTCCTTACCCTGAACTCCCCACTTCTTAAAATGCCCTTACACTAGATCTTGTATTAATGAGTTTGTAAACCTTTGGTATGTGTCAGTGCTGAACGTAATCAAGAATCAGACACTTTGCTTAAGTTCTTCTTACTTAGAGAGATAAGGGTTGGGGATAGGGTTAGAGAGAGAGAGGTACCCAAGGAGGGTGCCTGCCCGTGCCACGATCCACCTCCAGCTTCAGCCGGCTGGTCATGACCCTGTGCATGTGGGCCCGGCTTCTTTCAGGGAGGCTTCAGGAGGCAAAACGAGGGCCTTGTGTGTGGGTCCAGTTGTGCCACCATCCGGCCCTTTTCTTACTTTTCAAAAACACTGCTTTGGCAGCGTTTGACTGTTCTGTTCTGGTAGGTGTACACATAGCATTGTGGGATAGTAAATGTGCTGGGATGGATTATTGCTTTGTAATAAATTTCCTTTCTGGCTCATTAGAAATGTTAGTCTTCAATAGTAAAATGAAGTCTGGCTTGAAACAGGAGGGAAAATTAGCCTCCTTTGAGGGACCAGCAGTTAGCGTAATGGCTAGGTCGCTGGACTCCCATGTAGTCGACCGTGGTTCGAGTCCCGGACCCAGTGACTTAAACTCACGCTGGGCGCATGAGCATGCGTCCCCAAGATCCTGAGAGGAGAATGGAGGAGAAGGGATTGCAGCGTGACCATCCCCCTGGGGGGTGATTTCTCGCTTCCTGTCTCTCTGTCTCTCTCTGTCTGTCTGGCGAGTGCACGTGCCCTATAGCAAAAACCTCTCGAAAAATAAAATAGCCTCCTTTGGTTCCATGTAATGAGTATTTTTAATATACTAATATGAAAATAATTAAAGCATAAAATATTTGACACTTAAAGTAGTTTAAAATTAGAAACTAGATAATTATTACAAACCCATTTAATAAACCAATTTTAAAAAATATCCTGTCCAAAGTTGTAAATTGCAAGTGAATTAGAGCTGTAGTATCTCTCCTGGTCTGTGGCGTTGATTAGGGTTTTACCTGGTAGTGGTTCAGGATCACACGTCCACGGGTGTTTGTGGTGGGTGTGCCAGTCACATTGAACTCATGAGGAGAACCATGAACACAGTTTGCTCTTTTAGCTGGACAGTATAACATTTTTGGATGTCGTTTTAGGGATTTAAAAATGAAGTGTCAGATATTTGCCTGGCTGGGCCGTCTTAAGTTTCACTGAGGTGTGGGTTTCAGAAGCTGTCACCTGACTGACTGGCTCTTGGTTATGCAGAAGGGATTTTTGGTGCTGTGTGGTTTTTGGGCCTCTGGGAAGAAGGGACTGGTGAGCACTGCTTCAAATCGGGAGTTTTGTTAATCCCGTGGAGTCCCCTGGACTCTGTGGCTTAGGCCTAAGGTCCCGCTCCATCTTTTCAGTATCATCCCATTCCAGGGGTGCAAGAGCCAGCAGTGAAGTTACTGTTTGGATTAATGCAATATTGACCTGGTGCCTTGAGACATGAAGTGATGTGCTGTCTGTAGTACTCGGCACTGTAATTCGTGGTTTTTTTTTTTTTTTTTTTTTTTTTTTTTTTTTCAAGAATTGTTTATTTTGATTTGACCAGAGAGAGGGAAAGTGAGAAAGCATGTTGTCAGGTCTGGGATTGAACTGTGGTTGGCCATGTGGGAGTCCAGTGCCTTAACCACCATGCCACCTGCCAGCCCCTGTAATTCGTTCTTTATTTTAACATCTCTAATTCCCCAGGGGCCTGAGAGCATGATGTAGTTAAGCTAAATGCAGGATGCCGTGTAGGGGTGTGGGGTGAGACTGTGGTGAGCCTCTCTGAGGCCCATCAACATGAGGAGCTGAGTTCAGAGCAGAGACCCCCCTCCCCTGCCCACGAGCACACCCTGTCTGTGTGCCTAGAAACCAGGGCTGGCTGAGACGGGCGGGTCAGCTCTAGGGACCCTTTGCAGGTGCTGTCTCTCTCATGGAAGAGATAAGTAAACAAAAAAAGTTAAGGTAAATACGGCATTTCTGGGGCGGCGAGTTGATGGGGGAAGTGGCAGATGATCACTGTGAGCATATGGGTGTGTGTGTCTTGGGAGGAGGTTGGCTGGTGAGGTCTACCCGCTGGCCATGGGTGAGGGAGGTTCATATTGCTGAGTGGGACGTCAGTGAGGGGGAGTTGTTTCTTACTTGCTGCTGTGCAAAACGGCTGTCTTCTGCGTGGACTTCTGTGGGTGTGAGTGCTTGGAGACAGACATCTGCCCTGACCCACAGAAACTGTTGCCCTCCATGCCGAGGTCTTCGTCTGTGCCCCAGGCAGTGGCATGCAGACCCTGGTGCTGGTGACCAGCTCTAGGTTCCATGGGGGCAGCAGCAGATAAGGGGTGGTAGGTAGGTTTGGGTGTCAAGGCAAATAGCTATCGTATAGAAACCCAACATTGTTCACTGCAGAGAAAGTCATTTTGAAAATATTTTATTTTATTTATTACGATTATTTCTTAATTTGCTATAGGGCATGCACACTCAAGAGAGAGAAAGTAAGCTGCCAGGTCCAGGACTCAGACTGGTTGGCCATGTGGGAGTCCAGTGCCTTAATCACCATGCCACCTACTGGCCCCAGAAAGTCATTTTACTCAAAAATATTATGGAAGAAAATATTTTGAGAACTATTAGCTATTATATCTCAGAGTTGGCTGATTTAAGAAAAATAATACATGTAAAACAAATGCATGTAAAATAATATGTCTGCTCAAATGTTTGTTAATTGTCAAAGTTAAGGATTTGTTAAATGGCTTTAGGTTTGCTTTTCTAACCATTTTCAATAGTTAGAAACTCGAGTGTCAACTGTGTACAGTAAAAACAGCACAGCGTTAATATGGAACATGAGAAGCAAGTCACCAGGTGTGGGACTCGAATCACAGTTGGCCATGTGGGAGTCCAGCACCCTTAACCACAGTGCCACCTGCTGGCTCCTTTTTCTGCAAATTCTATAGCCTCTTTCCCCAGCCCCTGTGTTTACAATGGAGATTACATTTAATATCCAAAACTTTTAACAACTATTTTAACCTGATACCAACGTAACTTTATCCCATGCAAGTCTTCATTTACAGCTCTACTTTTGCTACTTGTGCTATTGAAGTTGTGAGTTATATCTTTTATCTTTAGAGCCATCTGTATAGATTTATAATTATTTTATTCTTTTATGTTTTAATTCCTGTAGAAAAATGAAAATAATAGTTATTAACCAGAATTACAATAACACTGGTTTTAAATTTGTTTATGTATTTACTTTTACTCAAAAACTTGAAAGTCGTTCACAGCTTTGAGTTTTACTGTCCAGGGTCCTTTCGCTTCGACTTGAAGGACTATGGGCAGCATTTTGTGTAGTGCAGGTGCAGTAATAATGGACCCTCAGCTCTCGTTTATGTGCAAGTATCTTTTTTCTCCTTTAGTTTTTAGGGATGATGTTGCCTAATATGGAATTTTTGGTTAAAACTCCCCCCCCCCCCCAATATCACCTCTGTTACAAGAAAAATAAACCGGCCAATTTAATAGAGTTTTAATAGAACAAATCTTAGTATGATTTAAATAGGGCAGTTGTCCCCTCTGGCCAGCCTTGTGGTCAACTTGGCGTTTAAGTCAGCGGAACAGGAAAGTGATGTGTGCAGTGAAAGGGAACGTGTCGTACAAAAAACCTAAGTGAGGGGGTGAGGGAGAGAAATTGTCGGTGACATTCTGAAGTTTGTCCGTGTTGCCATGGTGTAAAAGGCAGATGTCTGTGATTGACTGAAGCCTACTGCTGTGATAGGCTGTCACCTAGCAACCAGCTCAGAAAAACAGCCTAACATGTATGATTTCAGCTTATTTACAGGAATCCAAGTGTGGGAGTACAGCGGCTGTTCTAGGCCAAAATAGTTGAACAATTCCCCCCTTTTGGTCAGCCTCGCAAATATTTGAGAGATTGACCAAAACTTAGGGCATTTAGCCATTCTCTGTCACCATCATAAATGACGTTTTCTTGCTCTCAGCACAGAGAGCAGAGGTTTTCTCTGGTCTCCAGCATGGAATCCACAGGTCACAGTGTCACACAGGTCGAACGTGATGGCACACGGGTCACACAGGGCTTCCTTGGAGCGTTTACAGGTCCGGCTGAAACAAGACCATCCAGCAGCTGATGGCTGGCTGCGTGCGAAGCATTTAAGATGTGAGAGGCCAGAGTGCACCAGGAGGGCTAATGTGAGGACAAAGGTGCACCCCTTAACACAAGTGCCTATGAAACAGCCGAAATGAATGTAAACAGGTTCAGGTTCAGGCCACCTAGTCTACTTAACAGTATTTGAGCCTCGTTGTCTGGAATGGGATGATAACTGAGGACCATAGTTCTTTGTTAAATGGCCTGATTGCAAAGGTATTTATATCTTTGTTATTAGTCTAGTAATACAAATCAAAACAGCCTAGAGGCCTACCAAGGGAAATATAAAGGTTAAGAACACAGCCTGCCATCCACCACTCAGGATGCCCATAACTGGCTAGTAGCTGCACCTGTAAACACATCACCTGTTCCTTACTTTGGAGAGACTTCCCTAGTATATCTGGTGGCTGAGTCTAAGGAAGCAGCAGTATCAGCCACTTCTATTTTTTGGAGAGGTTTTTGCTATAGGGCATGTACACTCACCAGAAAGACAGAGAGAGACAGAGAGACAGAAAGCGAGAAATCACCCCCCAGGGGGCATGGCCACGCCGCAATCCCTTCTCCTCCATTCTCCTTTCAGGATCTTGGGCACGCATGCACATGTGCCCAGCGTGAGTTTAAGCCACCATGGGAGTCCAGTGACATAGCCATTACACCAACTGCTGGTCCCTCAGCCACTTCTTTAATTAAACTTTTGTAATATTAACATCAGGAGAGAGGTAGGTACAGTGTTCAGTTTTGCTTAGTATTAAGCATAAGCCCCTAACTTGAACAAAAAAGGATATTTAAAGCTTGTGATATTAAGTGTTTTGTTAAACTTGTATGTTAATCATTGACCTTTTCGACAGTGGCTTTTACCCACCTGAAGCCCCAGGAGGTCTTATTGGCTATAAATTGAAAATTCTCTCCAGTTTATGAATAAGCTTTAAATACAACTGGTATCCCATTACTACCAAAAGTAAATCTCCAGGAACCTTATTGAAACTTCTTCTGCATTAGTCCATAAACTTAACAATTATTCTGGCTTTTGTTAGGACATAAGTTTAAATTAAAGTTAACCACAGATTATGGTCCCATGGATTTTCCTGTGGGGAAGAGGAAATAATTAAGACAGTAGGAATTGAGATAAAATAAAATACACAACGTAAAGTTTTCATGATAGCAGAGAAGTCTCGAACCCTGATACTGGGGCATAGTTGTCCATGTCTAAGATATCTGTTTTGAAGAAGAAGTTTCCTTGGTCAGTTTTACTTTGAAGTCCCCAACAGGTGCACAGTTTTAAAATCTAACGTAACTCTTCTGAGTTGTGAATCCAGAGTTCAAGTTCTTGAAGCTCTACTGCAGTGTGAGTGGTGAGAAGAATTTGGTACGATGTCTTCCAACAGGGCTCACAAGCAGTCTTTTTCTGCTATCACTTCCAGAAGACCTCCTACTGGGACCAGCAGTTGGTGTAATGGCTATGTCGCGGAACTCCCATGTAGTTGACCGCAGTTTGAGTCCTGGACCTGGTGGCTTAAACTCATGCCAGGTGCATGTGCATGCGTGCCCAAGATCCTGAGAGGAGAATGGAGGAGAAGGGATTGTGGAGTGTCCATCCTTCCTAGGAAGTGATTTCTCACTTTCTGTCTCTGTATCTCTCTCTGTCTTTCTGACTAGTGTGTACTTGCCCTATAGCAAAAACCTCTCAAAAAAAAAAAAAAAAAAAAAAGACCCCTACTGTGGACCTTAGAGGGTTTGTCTTCAGTGAATCACAAACAGCATTCTCTACCCGAGGAAAAGTTCTTTGGCATAATGCATTGAAGCCTGGCAGAGTTTAGTTACCTCAGATTTCTCCAGAAATGTCTCATGAGAGAAACACGTTTTCTAATAACCTCTTGACTACTGTTACAGCGTTACTTTACTTTATGGAAAAGTTCCTACACAACTAAAAATATGTAATGAAAATGATAATGAGTGAAATTCCTTTATAATATTTAAATGGCATGTCAGATAGTAGAAATGTACCTGCAGTGTTTACTATCTTTTCAATATCAATCAAGTTGACAGACTAAACATTGGCTGTAAGACATTTTAGCAATTTTAGAGCAGTTACTATATTATACTACCATATAACTTATCATTTTTTAAAAGCCTGTATCATTTTCTCTATGTTATGAGTCATGGAGCTTAGAGGTCTTAAATAATGAGCAATAAGGAGGATTCGGGAAGAACTAGGTCGCCCACAGGCACTCCATGAGTCCACGCTTAGCATTGGTATACACCCTTTTATACCAATTTTACTTCTTTCCATCCTTTTTATCAATTTTCCCAAAGATAGAACACTGTACGATTATAGCCATTTGGAAAAAAAAAAGCTTTTTAGAAAGAAATTAAACAAAGCAACTAATTATGGACAGTAAGACTTGAACCAACCATAGTTAAAGGTCTGACAAAAGTTTATAACTGAAAAAGAAATTTGGCTATCTCTGGCTGTATGAGTCTGTGGAGCTCAGATCTGAGAGAGAACTTACAATCCCCAGTTGCCAGAGACAGCTATGGACACCGAATGGTCCCACGAGTAAACAAAAATAGAAGCGGAGCTTTAGTCGTGTATTTGCTTGTACATTACTGATTATTTCTGATGTCTCCTAATATGTGTTTTGAAAAGTGACTCGGTATTTAAGAAGAATCTAGCACAAGTGTGGCTTCCTTTGTCTGCATCATTTGTTCTGCAAATTCTTCATCTTGGTGCTTTTACACAGGAAGACTTTATTAGTAATAAGCCATGGTGGATGTGTTAAATGTGGAGAATAAAAAGGAGCTGAGAGAGGCTGAGCCACTGTGAGCCAGCGTCCAGGACATGGGCTCTCTAATGGCTAGTAAGATATCTGGGAGCCAGAGAAACCCGCTCGGAAGACTGTCCAGGAGATCTTCTAGTGTTCCCAAACTGTGTACACTTGGAATTACAATCTGTTTTCTACCTCTATCATCTTCATTCTTTTTTTTTTTTTAAGGTTTTTGCCATAGAGCATGTGAGCACACCAGAGAGAGACAGTGAGAGAAAAAGTGAGAAATCGCCCCCCATGGAGGATAGCCATGCTGCAATCCCTTCTCCATTTTCCTCCTGGAATTCTGGGCATGCACACACACATGCCTGGCATGATTTTTATGCAGCCAGGTCTGGGACTTGAACTGAGATTGACCGTGTGAGAGTCCAGTGCCTTAACCGCTGTGCCTCCTGCTGGCCCTTCATCTTGGTTCTTTATTTTCATTCTGGACTATATTTTCCTTCTCCAGAGCTAGAGAAACAAGACTTTGTTCTGATCTGCTGGCGTGGTTTCAACACGGACAGTCCTTAGTTCTCTGAACGTTAGGGAGCGGGAACTGGTGTTCTGTTACTTGCTGAGTCATCACTGACACACTCCGCGTGCTGCCGAGGTTTTCATGGTGTCCGCTGGGCCAGCCAGGTCTGGTTTCCAAAGGCCTGCAGTGTGCTCCTGATTGTCGAAAAGAGAACAGCACCTCTTCATTCTGGTTTTGTTCCTTCTTTCACTGTGTTCTTATCTTGTGCTTGGCTGAGGAACACCTCTCTCTCTTTTTTTTTTTTTTTTTGTAGAGGTTTTTGCTATAGGGCATGTGTGCTCACCAGACAGACAGAGAGAGACAGAGAGACAGAAAGCGAGAAATCACCCCCCAGAAGGGATGGCCATGCCGCAATCCCTTCTCCTCCATTCTCCTCTCGGGATCCTGGGCATGCGCGCACACGCACCCAGCGTGAGTTTAAGCCATTGGGTCCGGGACTCCAACCGTGGTCGACTACATGGGAGTCCAGCGACATAGCCATTACGCTAACTGCTGATCCCAGGAACATGTGTCTCTTACAAGTGTACGAAACACTGGTGCATCTCCCCTGGGGCAGTCAGGGTGCCAGCTCACTTGTGTCCTGCAGGGGAGCACACAAAGCCAGGGAGATCAAGAGACAGGTATGTAGTTGGAATCACAACAGGGCAAGAACTGTGGATTAGATCTTCCAAATTAAAATGTCATTTATAAATTATATGAAATCTTTGGGCCAGCAGATGGTATAGTGTTTCGGTCGCTGGACTTCCACATAGACAAGTGCAGTTCTAGTCCCAGACCTAGTGGCTTGAAACTCATGCTGGGCACGTGTGTGTGTGTGTGCCCGAGAGGAGAACGGAGGAGAAGGGATTGTGGCGTGGTCATCCCCCGGGGAGGTGATTTCTCACTTTCCCTCTCACTGTCTCTGTCTTGATTTTTCTCTCTCTTCCTGGCGAGCGCACATGCCCTAAAGCAAAAACCTCTAAAAAAAATGATGTGAAATCCATCAGCGTCTCACTGAGCTTATATGTTCCTTTAGGGTGGCAGAAAGCTACGGGACTTGAGGCCCTCACGGCTGCTGGCATTCTTCAGTACTATCTGAGAGTCAGTGGCCAGGAGCTGAGCCTGGGGTACTGCCTGGAGGAGGGTGCCTGTGCGCAGCAACTTTAGTGTTCTCGCTCCCTCACTCCGTCATCCCCTTCCCTCTCCTGCAGTGGCTGTAGGACACTGTGGAGAGCTCGTGTGGTCCCCAGGGTTCTCCTAATGGGTCCGACTTAGAAGCCAGGAGGTCCAGCACAGACTCCTCGGGGTCCGTAAAAGGCCTAAGGCAGGGAGGACAGGAGGCGGTGAGGCGACTGGGGAGGCACAGCTCTGCACAGCATCCGCAGCACGGCATGTCGGCCGCCACTCTGCTGGATAGGACCTTCTAGAAGTAGACGGTCAGTGGAAAATCCCAGCTCATGTCGGGACATCCTCCACACTGCATCATTTTCCACACATAGCGTATTCGAAACCCAGCTTGAAAAGGCTCCATAGAGGTAACAGCACGGGGGAGACTATCTTCCAGGATTTCTGTGATGTTTGAAGTGGTATTTAAAAGATATAGCCAACATATTTTCCCTTTAAGTCACCTCCTAAGCAGCTATCAATTTTTTCAACAAAAATAGCCCAGGACAGGAATATAATGGAGATCGCTGACGTTCATGAATTCATCTGACTCCTAACGAGCCCTGCTCTGATGTGCGAAGCAGCGTGTATATGCTGGAAGCATAATTATAAATCGTTAAAACGCCCACTTGATCACACTGCAGTACGTTTTTATTGCTTTGCTTGAATGCTCACTTAAGACTTCTCTCAGAAATGTACTCAGAGCAGAGACAGTTATACAGTAAAAGTGAAAAATGGTGAGGCCGTAACACTCTTCGAGACGCTCAGAGGAGAGCCCACTTACCCTGCACGGTATTCCCAGTTTTGTGTGCCGTCCGTGGGACCAGCCCAAGGGCAAGAGCACCGCGCTCAGAGAACAAGCCACCACTTGCTCTCCTCTACTGGGGACGGGTGTTCTCTGACTCCATCTGTGGCGGTTGCTCTCAGGTGGCAGTGATGCCGAGGCATAGGTGCCGGAGGAAGCAGCCCCTCTGCCTAACCACCGGGCCCTGCTGTCCCACGGCACCTGCTCGGAGGAAGCAGCTCCTCTGCCTGACCACCGGGCCCTGCCGTCCCACACGGCACCTGCTCGGACTGTGGTGGAAGAACTGCTGCATGAATAGATGGGTGGAGCCTGAGCTCACAGAAACGCCACAGAGAGCTCTGAGTACGCTTCGTCGAGAGACATGCTATGATGGAAAAGCACTGCAGACTCAGACTAAGCCAGGGTTTCACTACCACCGGGGACCCTGAGATGCCACGGGGAGGTGTAAAAGGGACATGTGGAGAGGGAGGGGCCGTTTCAGGTGTCCTTCAAATCACATGTCATAATTTGCCTGGTACTTACTCAGTTGTTTGTTTTTGCTGAAGGACACGTGTTCACTGGAGAGAGAGAGAGAGAGAGAGAGAGAGAGAGAGAGAGAGAAGGAAAGTGAGAAGTCACCTCCCCCCACCCCCAGAGGGAATGGCCATGCCGCAATCGCTTCTTCTTCATTCTTCTCTCAGAATTTTGGGCTCATGCTCATGTGTGCCTGGAACAATTTTCAAGTCACCTGATCTGGGACTTGAACTGAAGAGTTGGTTATTTGGGATCCAGCCGTCTTAACCTCCACGCCACCTGCTGGTCTCAGCAAGTCGATTTTGTTCATCTGTGCAGTCCTCCTTTACAGTCCACCCTCTGCAACCTCTTGTTCATCTGTGTGAGCCTGTAGTCAGACAGGTGCCAACTCTGGTGTAAGGTGTCACGAGAAAGAGCATCTTCACTTTGTCACTAAAGCTCCCCAAACCTCGTCAGGCCCATTGGTAGCTGAAAAATGACTTGTTGATCCTGACGTTTTAAAACGGGAGGCTAAATCTTCTTAAATGTAGAGTTCCAAGTAGTACTCAGAAATGACTGCCCTTCCCTCCCAATTGATGACAAAATCTCGTGATAGTACACTTCCCTTGTAAGACACTGCAGGACACATCTACATTTTCTGATTTGAGAAGAAATAATTGAAGGGAAAATTTTTATCTCACTGTTGCAGGATTGTCTACTTTTCATCCAGTATTAAACTGAACTATTAGCCTCTGGAAAGAAAGAAAAAAATCCACGCCAGAATTCTCAGAATTAGCTTTTGGAAAGATTAGTGGCTCCGTGGCAATGCAGTCTACCCAGGAAATTATTAAATCCTCACCGAGTGCCATCCTTGGCCAATTTCAGGTGTGTTGGCTTAGGCTGGATCTGTACTGATTTGCTGGAAAATGGAGTTTTTATCCAAGATACCTGACACTAGTGTGCAGTTCTGATGCGTATCTGTCTTTCCCTTCAGGGGCTTTGTCGTATCTAAGAATTAGCCTTTCTGTCCGTAGCCACACCAGGGTACCCGAATCTCATGGTTAGTAAAGACATTAGCACCTTTATTTCCGTGCATATTTTACTATGAGCACAATAAACTCATTCTCAGAAGCAATGAATTAGCCGAATGAGCAGCATCTCGAGAAGGCCATGTGGAGCTGCCCTTCTCCTAAATTAATTTCTTGGATGTCGTAAGCATGCCAGGAGCCTTCCTGTCTGGTGATTGCTGGTTACTAGTGTGAAAGTGCAGGGAGAAAGCCTCTGTAGAAAAGGCCGTCGAGTCAGGTAGAGGGAAGGCGTGTGGCGTCGGAGCTAGCTGAGCATGTTTCTCCTGAAGGGAGCGTCTACCCCACAGGGAATTTCTCCAGGCCAGTTCTGGCCCCAGATTTTTTTCTCTGCTGGTTCTGCTTGATGGGTCCTGTGCTCCTTGGGGCTCAGTGACTCTCCAGGAACTCAGGACTCAGCACAGTCCTTAGGGCTGAAGGGTACAAAGCACACTCAGGAAGGGCAAGTCCCCAGGGATGAGTCTGGAGGCAGCAGGAGCCCTGCAGGACAGTGGCCTGGCACTGAGTCATGAGAGCACACGTCAGATGCTGACATGGGGACGCTGCCCGAGCCTAGGAGTGCAGGTGTCTGTGGCACCAGCCACGTAGCACATGCGGACTCCTAGACTCCCACAGAGAAGGCAGGTGTCCTGATCGTCTCACTTGCACACGGACCTTCACGGTGTTTGGGCCTGGATGTGGCTGCTTGGCGGGGGACCGTGGCCAGACCCTTTTCTTTCTGGTTTCTCACCTTCCTTTCGGTCAGTCTTGGGGCTTTCCTTTAGTCTCTTACCTGTGAGGGTGGTCAGGTTTAATGGCCTCTTCACCCATGAACACCCTGTGTGGGGCCGTGCTGAGGGGAGAGTACACCATGGCCGTCTGAGCAGGGGACACCTGGGGGGCCTGGTCAGGGCTGTACTCGGTGACAGAAGCCCTGTCTCTCTGGCTGGCTGTTCACAGAGTGACAAAATCCTTTGCATTATTCTTCAAATGTGGGCAGCTGATTTATTTTTCCATAATAATAATAATAATCTGTGGGACCAGTTGTGGCATGGTGATTAAGGTTCTGGATCCCACATGGCGAACTCCACAGTTTGAATCCTGGACCCAACTTGAAAAATCACATGAGGCTCATGTGCATGCAGCCCCCGAATTCCGGATGACGCTAGAGGAGAAGGGACTGCGGTGCGGCCATCTCCCCTGGGGGCTGATTTCTCACTGCCACTCTCTCTGTCTTTGGTGACCCCATGAGCTCTGTGGCAAAAATCTAAGAACAAAATTTATTAAAAAAATTTGTGTCCACGTATTAAATTATACACTTTATTTGCAGTGTTTCTTGTGTGGCTTTCAATACCCACATAGTGTTTGAAAAGCAGTCTTGATTTCAATGGGAAAATTTTTTTTTTGAGTTTTTCTCTATTTCCAACCTCTTTCTCAGCAAGAATTAGGTTTCCAAATGTGTTAAAAAATGTGTTCCTTTCGGGCCAGGTAGAGGTGTGGTGTTAAGGCAGCTGGATCCCACCTGACCCACTGTGTGGTTTGAGTCTCAGGCACAGTAGCTTGAGAAACACCCCGGGCACATGTGTGTGCATGCCCAAATCCTGATATGAGGGAGAGATGGAGAAGGGATCGCAGCATGACTGTTTCCTGTGGGAGGTGCATTCTCATACTCTCTCTGGTGAGCACATGCACCCTCTGTTATTTTTTTTTAAAGAAATGTTTCCCTTCCTTGTCACTTACAAAGACTGGGAAAGGACCAGTATTGGGGATCTGTGCTACTGATGTCCTGCAGAGTCAGAGAAAGCCATGTCCCCTGGGTTAGTATCTTAAGTAAGAGGTAAAACAAGTGGTAAGAATCTGTAACTTAACATTGTGTTTTAAAATACTTTACTTCAACAATATTTCAATAATGCTTTAAAAATAATTTAAAATTTAAATTGTCAGAGGGTGTGTGCATATACGGGGGGGGGAGGGTGAGTGAGAGAAGGGGGAACCCCTCCCACTGCGATCGTTCAGCTGTCCCATCTCCACCTCTCTGTCCTGTTGGGATTGTGGACACATGTGTATTCATGTCTGGCCGGGATTTCAGGCTGCTGGGTCCAGAATTTGAAGTGCACAGTCAGCCATGTGAGATCTGCCTGCCTTAACCACCAGGCCACAGCCTGGCCCAATAATGCTTTAAAAAAAATTTTTTTTTTCCCAGAGGGCATATGTACATGCATGAGGATAGAGGAAAAAAGACAGGGAGAGAGAGAGAGAAAATGCATGCCCCAGTGGGACGTGGTCACACTGAAATTCTTTCCTTCCATTCTCCATCCTGTCAGGATTCTGGGTGCATGTGCACACCTGGTGTGTTTTTCAAGCTGCTGGACCAGGACGCGAACCCTGGTCAGCTATGTGGGATCTGGCTTCCTCTGCTCATTGCCTAACCACGCTGCAGTAGGGTCATCCCAATCATGCTTATTTTAATAATTCCAATTTCTTAAACCACATGGATGACGGACCAGCAGATGGCATAGCAGTTACATCACTGGACTCCCACGTAGTAGACCACGGTTTGAGTCCTGGACCCGGTGGCCTAAACTTCATGCTGGGCATGTGTGCTTATGTGGCCAAAATCCCAAGAGGAGAATGGAGGAGAAGGGATTATGGCATGGCCATCCTCCCTAGAAGGTGATTTCTTGCTTTCTATCTCTCTGTCTCTCCAGCAAGTGCATGCACCTCATAGCAAAATTCTCTTCTCTAAACAAATGAAACAAAATGAACAACAACAACAAAAAAACCCACACAGATGACAAAAGGAGGTCCATTGAAGCAGCGTTTTGGACCTGTGTCCTGTGTCATGTCAGCCGCTGTTTCAGGGCCATTCCAGGACCAGGCACTGTGGGTTCCGGCATCCTGTTGCTGGGCGTGGAGATGGGGGTGGGGGTGGAGAGGTTGAGCAGCTAAGAGCCACCCTTTAAGGGTGGTACGTTTATAGCTGGTTTACTGGTGCCCACGAAGTTCAAAACTGCTTTGTAGATAAGAAAAGCTCAGGCGATGGTCACTAGGTCACTAATCCAGGGGAAGCCTTCACTTTGCTGTGCGAACATCGAACATCAGTAGAGTTCCCTAAAAGGCGGCCCTGCGGTGTGTTAATGTGCTGGAGGTGTTACTCTGCAGACAGTGACCCCTCTCCCTGTCTCCCAGGGCTTCCCGGGAAACACGAATGCAGACAGCGTGGTGCACCACGGACTCCAGCCTCCCTTTGAAGCCCGGTTCCTGCGCTTCCTCCCTATCGCCTGGAACCCCAAGGGCAGGATCGGGATGCGGATCAAAGTGTACGGATGTGCATACAGTAAGTGTCGCTTAGACCTCACCGCGATTGGCGTCGGGTCACATGTGAAAGTGAGATGTTTTGAAAGTGGATGTGACCTTTTTGGACTTTTAAATATTAATAGCTGTTCATGTACACCTGGATTTTACAGAGAGCCTTGATAATGTCTCTCCAGTTATTTTGTAGTTGACTGCAGGGGGCGCCCGAGCTGAGCCTTTTCTCACCCTTGGAGTCCTAGGGAGCACCAGACCTGCTTTGGAGCAGGCACTTAATAAACACCAGCGACTCACTGACTGACTGTGCTGTTTGCCGAGGCCGAGATGGCCACAGTGTGGGTGCTGGGGGACTGCTGGGCCCTGATGTCCTGTGCTCCTGCTGGGGAGAGCCTGGTGGGGGAGCTGGCACGCGTGGGGTGTGGGCGCAGGGCTTCAGGACTGTGCAGTGAGCTGCCGAAGGACAGTGTCATCCCCTCTGTGGTAACGATACCTGCCAGGACCACTCCCCGCTGTGGTTTTGTTCCCTTCCCAGTGACACCCAGACACGATCCACTTCCCTCAGTTTCCTCGCCCTGCCTCTGCTTTCAGGGTTCGTATCTCCGTGGAGCACAGATGCCGTGGCACAACCGTCAAGCACGTTCCTTTATGTCCCTGTCACTCCCTCCCGTCTGTGTGCTCTCGTATTATCAGGGTGTTTACTGCAGTGATGGCGGGGACCCTGGCATCTAGAGTTTCTCTGTGATCCCATGAAGTCAGCTTCTCCTTCTCCCATTACTTTGGAAACAACTTCAGGTTTCCTGGCTTCAAAGCAGAACATGCTCTGTGATGGGGATTTGCCATTAGCTGGGTGTTCTCTCGTTCGGGGCTATTACCCCTGCTCCTTGGGGTACAGATTGGTACCAGAAAGATCAAAACTGTGTGGCTGCCCCCTGGAGAGACCAACTGACGTGCAGCTGCCCTGGCACTCTGTGCACCCCTAAATCCGGCAAACGAGCTGCTGAGCCCAAGGAGCTCCTAATAAAAACGTGGACAGATAATAATCACCGCTGCTTGTGAAACAGCCACGGTACATCTTTTAGTTATTTTTATTACTAATAAGAATAATTATTCAAGCACAGTGCTTTGCATTGTGTTTTTGACATTAATTTAATACGATACAGTTTATAACCAAAAGTAATAGCTATTTTCTTTTTCATTTGTATTTCCATTGCTTTGTTGGTATGGAGGATAATGTTCAAATTGCTTATTTTGGCATGTAATGTTTCTTAGATGCAACTTCTGTTTTCAGTTTTATTTCTTTTTTATTATTATTATTTTAAAAATTTTGCTATAGTGCATATGTAACCACAGAGGGAGGGGGAGTTAGAAATCACCCCCCAGGGGGACAGTCACACTGCAATCCCCTCCTCTCCATTCTCCTCTCAGAATTTTGGGTACACACACACATGCACCCTGCATGTCCTTCAACCCCCCTTGACTGGACAGCCATGAGGGGTCCAGCCGCCCTAACTACCACCTGCCAGCTGCCTCTAGTCCTCTTTCTTAACTCTTCCCTTGTCATCCCGCTGAGCACCCCGCGTGCTAAGGTGTTCTGCCTTGGCAATACATTCTCTATGTCAGAGGCCCTGTGGCCAGTTTTACCATAAGAGTGGGTGGTTCTGTAGCCCCTGGTGTCCTCCGTACCTCAGAGTGTGCGTTCTCGCTCCCTTCCACGTCTTGGACCCCAGCTGTCCAGTCCTGGCTGTCTTGGCTCCCTTCCCACCTCTCAATCCCCAGCTGTCCAGTCCTGTTTGTCTGGGCTCCCTTCCCACCTCTCGGGCCCCAGCTGTCCAATCTTGACTGTCTGGGCTCCTTCCCATGTCCCGGGTCCCAGCTGTCCAGTCTTGGCTGTTTGGGGTCCCTCCCCACCTCTCGGTCCCCAGCTGTCCAGTCCTGGCTGTCTCTGCTCCCTTCCCACCTCTCGGTCCCCAGCTGTCCAGTCCTGGCTGTCTCTGCTCCCTTCCCACCTCTCAGTCCCCAGCTGTCCAGTCCTGTTTGTCTGGGCTCCCTTCCCACCTCTCGGTCCCCAGCTGTCCAGTCCTGGCTGTCTCGGCTCCCTTCCCACCTCTCGGTCCCCAGCTGTCCAGTCCTGTTTGTCTGGGCTCCCTTCCCACCTCTCGGTCCCCAGCTGTCCAGTCCTGGCTGTCTCGGCTCCCTTCCCACCTCTCGGTCCCCAGCTGTCCAGTCCTGGCTGTCTTGGCTCCCTTCCCACGTCTTGGACCCAGTTGTCCGTTCCTGGCTGTCTCGGCTCCCTGTCCACATCTCGGTCCCCAGCTGTCCCGTCCTGGCTGTCTCGGCTCCCTTCCCACCTCTCGGTCCCCAGCTGTCCAGTCCTGGCTATCTCTGCTCCCTTCCCACCTCTCGGTCCCAAGCTGTCCAGTGCTGCCTGTCTGGGCTCCCTTCCCAACGTCTCGGGCCCCAGCTGTCCAGTCCTGGCCGTCTCACAGACCTGCTCCAGCCTTGTCTTCCCTCTGAGCAGTTCTCTCTCCAGGTTGTCATCCACCGTCCTGTTTCCAGAGCATGTACATACCATCCAGTGAATTCCAAATCCATGTCTTCAATGTGGGTCTCTGCATTCCCAGACACCCAGACCCCAGCCCAGGCCACCCTCCATTTCTTTTACCGAGTCTTCATCTTTTAGGCTCTTCTGTTCCTTCTCTGCCGTCTTCTCTGACCTCCCACATACATGTTCAGTGTCTTTTTCAAGCCATTCTCCAGCAGCTCACCCTGTTCCCATCACACGTGTTGTGCACACTCACAACAACTGTAAGTTGATTGATGTGTTTATTGTTTTTATGGAGCGAGGGGAGGATGGGAATGTGGCCTCAGTAGGTGCAGACGTGCTGAGCCCCCGGAGGTGGTCCACAGGGCACGGCACGTTGTCCTGCTTCTCATCAACATTGAGAATTCACGGGGAAAAGAGCAGGGAGAATGGCTGAAGAACATGCAATTGGCTGTTGTATTTTATTTATTTCTTTTCAGTGTTAACCATTACAGTGAAAAAAAAATTAGGTTTTATGTAACAAGATCGGTAATTACCAATATTTATAAACCTGTTGTTAGTCTATAAAAATAATGTGTATTTTGAAGTTTGTTTGAGTTGACTTGCTCCTCCCATAAGAGAGGAAGGAGAGAAACAGACAGAGGTGGGGGGCACCCCAGTGGGATCTCCAGGCCTGACATCCTGCCCCGGCCTCAGTCACCCAGGATGACGGGCATGAGAGAGTGTGCCAACAGGCCCGGCTGCAGACCCTGGGCCCCTGTGCAGTGTCATCACTGCTGCCCCGCCGCCGGCCCGTGTCTGAAACGTCTAGGGAGGGTTGTGATGCAGAGCCCCCTCCTGTCCTGTCCTGCACTGGCTCTCTAAGAAGCTCTGGGTTTAGAAAACGCATTAATAGGAACCAGGGCGGGATGAGCGCACAGGTCGGCGGCTTCCTCGACCCGGAAAGCCTGGAAGCTCACAGTGGCCTTAGTCATAGGAGAGAGGCTGACCTCTAGTACCCACTCCCTCCGTGGAAACAATGGGAAAGGTCAGACTAGATCTGCAGGATGTGAGTTCAGTACCGCCCTCGGCAGGGCCCTCCTGCCGCCCAGGGCCTCTGGCTGAGTGAGACACACAGGGTGACGGCCACGGCAATGGCGCAGCCTCGCGCTCCGGGGCTGCCGAGCCGGTGCAGGTGGGAGAGAAGAAGGTTCTTTAGATCAGGGCTGAATTTGGGAGTAGTTTTCTGGTTCTCAGCTTACGCCAGTATACAAATAGAAGATATTTCTCTAAACTTTAATCATATAGCCTTAAGGCTTTTATTTGATGTTAAATAGAAAAGTATTCATAGCAACCCTAAAGTCATAGGAAACAGAACAGCCTCATATTTTTGAGTGTAATGGACTCCATTTTAATGCTATTTTAATTTTTCTAATTTCTATTAAAGTTATTATACAATTACTCACTAATTTCTTTTTAGTCATCTCCAAATTAAGCTTACTAGCAAATTATTTCAAGTAAGAGTATAACTAAGGATTTTGCTGAAAGTTAATGTAGAAAAGCATATTAATACACATTTAATAAAGTACAGCAGAATGGGCAAGTTGGATTATAAAATGATAGCTAAATTAAAGATATAATAATAACTTCTACACATTCAAAATGCTGTTGTTAAATGATAGACTGTTACCAGAATTTGGAGCTTGAAATGACCTGTGATGTCTGCCAGTCCTGAGTTGAGCAGTAGGACCGAGTACCGAGAAACAGAAGCGATCTCTCACAAGTGCGTACAATTTCATGGGCCCCAAGTTACTTTCTCTTTTAAAAAGAAGTTTTTATTAATCTCTTGAAAGAAAGAGAGAGAGACAAGTACCCTTAACAGGCGCTCGTGCCATGACCACCTGCAGTCTTTCCAGCCACCAGGGTTGCCATGCGTGTGCATCAGAGGCTGACAGGGGACTCAGACCCGACATTCCCCGTGGGCTCAGCTCGGCGGTGATTGCTTTACCACTGTGCCCCGAGTCAGCCTCCAGGTTGCTGTCATGACCTGGCTCATCCCTGCCCCCTCACCCGATATCCCTTGTCTCACCTGGTGACCCTGCCCTTCCCAGGAGCGCTCAGAGAAGCAGGGCAGCTATGAGCCCTTGACACGGCTCTGCCCCTCCCCCAGGAGCTCCAGACAGAAACTGTGTCCACATGATGGCCCGATCACCCGGTCCTCTCTAGCTCAGCCCACCCCCTTAGCACAATCCGGACTCACTTGACTCCTGCACTTGCTTTCCTGTTGTCGGTCTCCCTGTCCCGTGGTTGGTTCGTTATGTTCTCTGCATGGCAGCCGACGCCACCCCCGGCGAAATGCTGCCTGTGCACGACCTGCAGCAGCTTCTCTTTGCTTCTGCGGCAGCCTCCATGCTTCTCAGCAGGGCTCTCCAGTGCCGTGTGACCTTGTCCCTGCCTGTTCTCTAACGTGACCTCCCACCAGCCACCGTCCCCACAGCCCGCTCCCCGCCCCCGAGCTATCACTTAAGGCTCTCGTCCCCGAGGCTGACCTGCTTAGGTGCCCCTTCAGTGTGCTCACTTGTCTCTCTACCTCCCATGTTCAGGTCTCTGCCTAGATGTCACTAGTCCAAGTTCGTTTTCTCCCTGTTAAGTTGCTGGCTGGCCAGCCATTGTCCCCGCCAGGCTGACTGCCATGTTGGCCTCCCTTTATTGCTGTGAACATGGCCTTAGACTGGAGCTTTCCATGAGCTCTGCTCCCCACCTGGCAGGAGTTTGCGCCAAGGACCTGCAGGCAGGGGGACAGGTGAATCTAGGAGCAGCCTCTGGGTGGGAGAGCACTGGCTTGCACTGTTCTTACTGAGGTTCAGTAGACGCTCTGGAGTCAGTGTTTCTGTTTGTTGCGTGTCTTCGGCCAGCTTCCAGAAATCTTTCAGTAATTGTGTTTGGCAATTTTTGTTTTTGACATTTTTTTTCCTAGTTTTATCATTGCTTTTAGGGGACAAGATTTGCCAGGCAACTCATGCAGTCACTCTAGAAACCATACCCTGTTACTTTTCTCTTAAAGAGATTTGATTTTTTGGACTAGCAGTTGGCATAATGGCCATGTCGCTGGACTCCCATGTAGTAGACCGTGGTCCGAGTCCCGGCCCGGTGGCTTAAAACTCACGCCGGGTGTGTGTGCATGCATGCCCAAGATCCTGAGAGGAGAATGGAGGAGAAGGGATTGCAGTGTGGCCATCCCCCCTGGGGGGTGATTTCTTACTTTCTGTCTCTCTGTCTCTCTCTGTCTTTCTGGCAAACACACGTTCCCTATAGCAAAAACCTCTAAAAAAAAAAAAAGATTTGATTTTTTCAAAACAATGTGTGTGTGTGTGTGTGAATTTACCCAAGTAAATTGCAATGATTTCCATTCCTTTGTATAGATCTACATTTCTTTTTTTTTTTTTTTTTTTTTTTGGTGGAAAATGGTTATTGCTTTATTATACATGTGAACATTTCTTTTTTTATTTTTATTTATTTATTTATTTTAAATTTTCCATACATTCAAACATACTAATTTAGCTTACAAAGTGAACATTTCAATATGTGAACATTTCTCCCCAGTCCAGTTGATCGAAATATCTTCAACCAATAACACCACACCTCCTCATCCCCCGTATGGATGAATGGATTAGATCTGCATTTCTATGCATTGTCTTCCTTCTTCCTCAAAAGCTGTTTTTTTTGTTTTTTGTTTTTAATGCTAGAGGGCACAAGCGAGAGGCCTTAGAGAGAGCGAGGGAGCACCTTCACTGGAGCCTGGTCACACTGCAGTACTTTTCCTCCACTTCTCCATCCCAGCAGGACCCTGGGCCTGCACGCGTGTGCCAGGACTCGAACCCTGGTCAGCCAGGGGAAATCCAACTCCTGCACAGGGCCTACACTGTGCACTGACTTCCAGATGAGACCAACCGTTCTTGTGTGCGGATGGCTCGTGAAGAACCCTTTCAGCCCTGTGTTTGAAGCAGTCCTGACCTCACCTTCACTGTGAAGCTTGTTCCCACTCAGTATAGTGTTCTGGACACACGTGTTCCCCTCGGCATGTTTCCTTGCCTACACGGTCTCCAGTGAGAAGCACGCAGCCATCTGTGTCTCTTGCTTGGAGGGTGTCCCGTCTTTTTTATTTTGTAAGATTTTGAGCAATTTGCTTCAGATGTGTCCTGGTTTTGTTTTCTTCTGTTTCTGGTATCTGGAGTTCACCGGGCTATTTGGATCTGTGGTTTCATTGGGTTTGGAAAGTTTCAGTCATTGTTTCTTCAAGTATTTTTTCTAATCCATTCCCCATCTCCTTAAGGGACTCAGTTACCATTTTTTAGGCTACATGGTCCTAAATTGTCACACACCTCACTGATGCTCTGTACGTTTTCTTTTCTCTTTGCATTATTCTGGATCATTTCTATGAATGCCTTCAAGCTCACTCATCTCATCGTCTTTAGATTACTCTGGCATTAATCCTATCCAGTGTATTTTTAATTTCAGACATTGCAGTTTTCCTTTTTTAAGAGTTTTCTTTTTGTGTTTTTGCTATAGAGTGCATGCATTCTCCAGAGAGCGAGAGGGAAAGTGAGAAGTCACCCTGGGGGGAAGGCCACATCACAGTCACTTTTCCTCCATTCTCCTCTCGGGGTCTTGGGCACACCTGCTCACATAACTGGTGTGATTCTCAAGCTGCTGGACTGGACTCAAACCATGCGTTGGCCACGTAGGAGCCAGCACTCCGGCCTCCACACCACCTACCGGCCTTGTAGTTTTCACTTTTTTTAATAGAGAGACTTCTTTGCCGTAGGGTGAGAGCGCTTGTTGGAGAGACAGAAAGGGAGAAATCACCTTCCAGGGGGGATGGCCACACCGCAATCCCTTCTCCTCCATTCTCCTCTCAGAATCTTGAGCATGCACTTATGTGCACCCGGAGTGTTTTAAGCTGCTGGGTCCAGGACTTGAACTGTGGTTGACTACGTTGGGAGTCCAGCAACATAACCATTATACCATCTGTTGGTCCCTATAGGTTTCACTTTTTAGAAGTATTTTTCGTGTATCTACTTAATTTTTGGAACATATGGCTTATAGCTGTAATAATTACCTTAATATTACCTTATATACCTCTGGTATAATATCTGTGCCAGTCGTATATATGCTTTAACTTTTTTTTTTTTTTTTAATTATTGGCCATACTTTCCATCTTTCTTGCATGCTGGATTGGATGCTAGGCATTTTTATTTTTTTCTTGTTGGGTGCTCTATACTTTTGTATTCTGATATTCTTGAGCTTTGTTTAAGGACACACAGAATTGAAGTGATTCATGCCTTTTAGGTAGGGCCGTTCAGGTCTTAGCCCAGATCGGAGTGGTGTTTGACCTGGTGCTCATTACTCCCCCCACTGAGGTGAGGCCCATCTGAGGGCTCTACCTCATGACTAGTGAGTGATGGGGCTTCTAGTCTGGAAGGCGAGTCTGGGTTCCGCCCCATGTCTGTGTACATGTCCAGCACTGTTTCCGGCTGGTCCTTCCAGGTGGCTCTTCTCCGGACTTGCTGAGTGTCCCGACTTGCTGCCTGACCAGCGTTTGCTGGGGCTGAACGCTCCTGAGGCTGTGTGCAGATCATCCTGTTTCCTCTGTCCCCTGCGTTCTATGCCCATGGATTCTAGGTCTCTTGTTCTTGCCAGACTCTTTCTGCAGCTCCTGCTCAGGGGTCTTCTGGCCTCTGCCTCAGCTCCTTCTCCTGCTCTGTGTCCTGAAAACCGTCTCAGGGCAGTGACTCAGCAGGCTCAGGACTCGTCCTGTCAGTCTCGTCTCTTGAGCATCACTCTCATGTTGTTTGATGCCAAATATCTTGAAAACCATTCTTCCATGTTTTTTCCACCCTGGCTGGTTTTGTTTTTGTTTTGATTGCTTGTCGTGGACTGGTAAACTTGGCCCCTGTTACTCTACCTCAGTGAAGGCAAGTCCCACATGCAGTTGTTAACTGTGGGTGACCTCATGGCTCGCCCAGCGCACTGACGGTCAGCGCGTAGCCAACACCTGCCAAGGTCCTAGCACAGTTCAGACACCGCTGTACACACAGTGTGGATACAAGGTTGTTACCACTCGTGACAACGCGTGTGGGAGACCCTCTTATCCTTGCATGGATGAGAGACCTGAGGCACAGAGAGGTTTGGTAGTTTTTCCACGGTGGAGCCAGGGCTTGTTCCCTCGCAAGACAGCTCCATGTCCCTTTATTTGAATGACACAATTATAATGTTATAATCGTTATTGTGAGTGACTTTTTGTGGATTTGATCAAGAGAATGTAAATATTATCAACTTAAATTTAGTCTCAATACTGGTGTAAAATGGATTCCTTTCCCTACTTGGCTAGTATATGGATGGGCTTACTTTAATAATATCAGTAGTGACTCAATCACAGAAATATAACTTCAGTTAATAAAACTGATGATTATAAATTATAATCAAATCACAAAATTGATCCTTTCAACTAAAAATCACATTTCCTTCTTCTTTTCTAGGACTGTGATTCTTACAGTTGGCAAACTATTGCTTCCTGTTCTAATGTATAATAAGCAGCCTCTATTTTCAAGTGTCTAATTATTTAGTTGGATTATAAAGAGGCCCTTTTCATTAAGGCTGTTGTAGAAGTTATTTTCAAGTAGTAATTTAAAGTAATATTTTGATGTTTTCATCCACATAAATATTATAGTGGATTATTTGTATCAATGATAGATTATAAAATTGGGACCCTCTACGTGCTGTTCTATACAATGGCTGTGGCTTGGGGAAGGCAATCTTCCCTTGTCCTGAGATCAAAGGTGTCTCATGGTCTTTGGGGTATCAGTGCCTCGCGGATGAGTCCCTAAGCCTCCCCCAGCTATTGAGGTCGTTTCACCAATTTAGTAGCTTTCCATTAACTCAAACTTTTCTAATGTTATCTGTGTAATCCCCAGTAGGAGAGGTGAATGCAGCATTCTTTATTGACATTTTCCAGACAGGTGCAGTGAACTTCAGGAGATAATTCCTGTCCGCCGCCATGTTAGGAATCCGCATTCCTTCAGGATTATTGTAAAAGTTACAGTAAGGCTGGGGTGTTATTTTGCCCTTATGGGGTACTGTCAGTAAAGCTCATGGCAGAAAAATTGAGCACAGACAGTACAGCAACACAGTGGAGAATTGGAACTCGTAACTGTTGACCTTGCTCACAGTTTCTTCTCAGCCCAGTCCTTGCTTAGGCATGAGAGGCAGCTCCTTTAAACTCAGCCTGTGTTGGCTGCATGGCCCCACCATCTAGGATTTTGGGCACACATGCACAGGTGCCCAGAGTGTTGTTCAAGCTGCCAGGTCCAGGACTCAAAGCACTTAGTTGGCCATGTGCGATCCAGACCTCAACCACTGTGACACCATGCCATAACACAGAGTCTGAGGTTAAAAGCCTGAACACCCACGGGCACCAGCTGGAGCTAGTGCAGTTTTTAAAAGCAGTTATTTTATAATTATGAACTTACTTGTTTTCATATATTTGGGTGAATTCATGAACATTTGTAAGTAAGTGACATCTTATAAAATTGATTCTCTTCAAAGGCTTATACTGAGTTTCTAGTCTAAATATTCCTTTTTTCTTTTTTTTTTAAGGATACTGTAGGACAGTGTGCTCACTAGAGAGAGACAGAGAGTGAAGGAAAGTGAGAAATCACCTGCCCCTTGGAGGTGGCTGGCCATGCCACAATTCCCTCTCTAATCTCCTTTCAGGATTTAAGGCACACACACACACATGCCCTGCGTGCTTTTTCAATCTGCTGGGTCTAGGACTCAAACTGTCTAACCAGCCATGTGGGATCCAGCCTCCTTAACCTCCACGCTATCTGCTGGACTTAAATATTCCTGTTTTAAATAGTCATTTGTGATCATGCGTTTTGTCACTTGTTGCATGAGCCCTAACTTGGGTTTCTTGGATGATGGTTAGCCACTGGTGCATGCTAGTAAATTTCAGGTGGAGGGAACTGGATGATTGACATGTTATCAAAGTGCTTTGATTCTTTGCGTTCTTTCCTTCTGGACATGTGCTCCTGTGCCTGCCATTCTGAGCTGTGTTCTTGTCACTGTAGTTTCCTTAGCTGCCCGTGGACAGTGAAAGTGTGCCCTCGGAGTGCAGGCGTGCCCATCTGGTCACAGCCTCGTCCCAGCATCCAGCACAGCCAGTGACGCCTGGCAGGCCCCTGTGAGAATGAAGTAGGTGGAATTGTGCTCAGGAAATGAGTGGAATTAGGTCAACACAGGGGAAGATGGAAAACTGGTCTTTTAATTAGGAAGCTGTATGTGACAAAGCAGAAATCCAGGCTGTGGAAGTCTATATTAAAATGAGTCTTTTATATTGTACACTGAAGTACCTAGTCAGGAGCTAAAATATGGATCAGTTCTTTACCTACTTAGTGGGTAGGTTATATCCCACAATTTATATTTGAAGAGTAACCATGCAGTGTATTGAATTATACCATATGGAGGTCAACAAAAACAACTGGATTGTCAGAAAAGTCATGGCACATTTTTGCATAGAAAAGCATGTCATGATTTTTCTGACAACCCAATAATTTGCAAGGGCCTAAACAAAACAGGGTTTTTAGTTTTCAAATAATAGTAAAAAAAGGGCCAAACTGTGGCTGTGATCTGGTTCTTGTCAGAGGCAACTCTAGGCAATCAGCAAGCAGGCAAAATAATGCCACTGGGCTCTTCTGCAGCAGGGAGAGCAAGCTTTCCTGTACAAGCCGGCTAGTAATTATTTCAGGCTTCGCAGGCCACATGCAGTCTCTGCTGGCTCTTCTTCATGTTCATTTTTTTTTAAACCACCCTTTAACAATCAGTTCCTGGGACTTTAGAGTAATGTGCCTAATTTGAAGTAAAGAAAAGGGAAGCCTGAGGGCCAGGTGGGCCGCATGGCTGGTGGTTGGAGGTGGATCCCCATAACCCTCCATGCAGTTCAAATCCGGATCCCAGCAGCTTGAAAGACAGGCTGGGGGTGTCTCTGGTTCTGACAGAATGGAGAAGTGCAGGAGAAGGGATTGTAGCATGATCACAGCCCTTTAGGGGTGCTTTCTCCCCCCCCCTCTCTGATGAGTACACCTGACCTCTGGCAAAATAAAATAATAATAAAAAAGGGAAGCGTGATGGGGCCAGCAGATGACATAGTGGTTACACAGCTGGACTCCTACATGGCTGACCACTGTTCGAGTCCTAGACCCGGTAGCTTGAAAATCACGCTGGCAGGTGTGTTGTGTGCCCAAGATCCTAGGAGGAGAATGGTGAAGTGATTGCGGTGTGAGGGGTGATTCCTCACTTTCCTCCTCACTGGCTCGCTCTCTCTCTCTCTCTCTCTCTCTCTCTCCAGTGAGTGCATTGTACTCTCTGGCAAAAACCTCTGGGGGGGGGGGGGGGAGGAAAGCCTGCTATTTCCCAAATTTTGTCTACTATTTTTTTAACCGCCTAAACTGAACTTAAATTTATTATCATTTAGAATTTTAGTTAAACTATTAGAATGTTGCAAGGCACATTATTTTTTAAAATTTGTTTATTTTATTTTACTTATCATTATTATTATTATTATTTTTTAATTTGCTAAAGAGCTGTGTGCTCACCAGAGAGAGACAGAAAGAAAGTGAGAAAGCAAGCCACCAGCTCCAGGACTCAAACTGTGGTTGACTATGTGGGAGTCCAGTGCCTTAACCACCACACCTCTTCTGGCCCCAGGAAGCATTATTTATTTATTTTTTTAAAGAGAGATTTTTGCTATAGGTTGTGTGCGCTTGCCAGAGAGACAGAGAGAGAAAGAGACTGAAGCAAGAAATCACTCCCAGAGGGATGGCCACTCTGAAATCCCTTCTCCTCCATTCTCCTCTTGAGATTTTGGGCATGCACACATATGTGCCTGGTGTGAGTTTTAAGCCACTGGGGCTGAGACTTGAACTGTGGTCAACTGTGTGGGAGTCCAGCAATATAACGATTACGCCATCTGCTAGTCCCCAGGAAGCATTATTTTTTCTTTTTTTAAAAAGAATTATTTAACTTTCTTTCTCTCTTTCCTTTCTTTCCTTCCCTCCCTCCCTCCCTCCCTCTCTCTCCTTCCTTCCTTCCTTCCTTCCTTCCTTCCTTTCTTCCTTCCTTCCTTCCTTCCTTTCTCCCTCCCTCCCTCCCTCCCCCTCCCTCCCTCTTTCTTTCTTTCTTTCTTTCTTTCTTTCTTTCTTTCTTTCTTTCTTTCTTTCTTTCTTTCTTTCTTTCTTTCTTCTTTTTCTTTCTCTTCTTTTTTTCTTTCTTTTTCAATTTGACCAGAGAGGAGCACAGAGTGGGAGAGGGAGGGAAAATGAGATAGCAAGCCGCCAAATCTGGGACTTGAACCATAGCCGGCCATGTGGGAGTCCAGCGCCACCTGTCAGCCCGAGGGAAACATTACTATTCAGTGACATTCGGCCCCATGTCTGTATGCTCGTTTGGTTTCCCTGTACACTTAGAAGAACCTGTCACACGGGTTGTCTATGCATCAGAGATACAGTAAGGAGAGGTGGGGTGGTGACTGTCCTAGGCACTTGCTGGCAGTCACCTGACAGACAGCAGAGCGCTGTCTGTCAGAAGGCTTTAGAGGTCAGTAGTTCGCATCTCAGTTACACAGTGAAAGTCTCACTGCCCCTGTTTGTCTAAAGGGAATGTTCCAGGACACACAATTTAAATGTTTTAGGGCAGTCGTTCTGAAAATGGGGCAGCCATTTTCAGAGGGCAGCCATTGAGCACATCAACTAGGAAACATGCTAGAAATGAGTCTTCTTGGGTCCCACCCCAGACTGAGTCAGCCACTCTGGGAATGGCCCGTGGTCTGTGTTCAGCAAACTCCCCTGAGAATTCTGAGGCATAGAAGGTCAGTACAATTATTACAAAGCAATAGTGCAACAGGAAAGATGAAGATAAAAACTCTTGAAAATAATTCTGGTGAGGCCAGCAGGTGGCATGATGGTTAAGGGCGCTCGACTCCCCCATGGGCAACTGCGGTTTGAGTCCTGGACCTGGTGGCTTGCTTTCTCACCTTCCCTCTCTCTCTCTCTCTTTCTCTGTCTCTCTCTGTCAAAATTAAAAATAAATAAATAAATAAATAAAGATAAATAAAAAATAATTCTGGCAAAATCATTTATGGAACAAAACTTCTTTGTTGATTAACTGCAAATGAATGAATGAATGAGTAAATGTCTGAATTATTATTACTGCTTTTCAGTGACTTATGAAGAGAAAAACTGTACTGCTAAAATGTGAAAGGTCAAAATTCTACATTAATGTATTACCACCTAAAAAGCCAGATTCATCCAATTTTGGTAAGTTTCCGTTCTGCCAGGCATGTTCATTTACGTACACTGTGAAGAATAAGTACCAGTGCCTGGTTTTAGACAGAATGCAGCGTTTCGTATTACAAGCAGAGTACCTGAATTGGACTTTGGAATTTTAATAAGGTGGCTGCATAAAATGGATGTTGGTTTTGAACTGGGGACATCAGCGGTTTACTGCGACTGTTGAACCTCGCACGAATGAAACATATGTCCGTGTGTGTGGTCACCGCAGCTTTCTGTGACATGAGAACGTCACCATTCTATGGGCACAGAGACCTCGGCTCACGTCCGAGGCCTTTGTGTGTCTTCATTTATAGTCCACGTGCATTGTGGAGGACCCTCGTGAGATATGAACAGTGCAAGAGTTCTCAAGGTCACGTGAATTCCTTTGCATGTCTATTATCTTATTAGCAATTGATTTGACTGATTTTTTTATATTAATGATAAAACATAAACACAAGCCGATGCCAGCCATCTTGGTAATTAAAGATAAGACGTCAGTTGAGAGAATGGCAGTGTCCCAGCAGTGACCAGCTGCAGCAGAATGGCCTGCGTGGCTCTTGAAGAAGTTTTTTCTATTTAAAGTTTATTTATTTATGCCATGAGACAGAGAAACAGAGAGAAAGAGAGACAGAGAGAGAGACAAAGAGAAAGAGGCCCCCTGCAAGGTCTTGATGCCACGGTCCACCCCAGCCTTGGCCAGCCCAGGTCAGGTCGTGGGCACACACGTGCCCAGCATGAACACGTGTCCTTGTGCACAGGGAGGTCTTGCTGTGCCACCATGTGGCCCCGAAGCTTTATAGTCTTTAAGGCACAACATGGACTTCGTGTGTTCTTGGACTCAGCCAAAATGTCCAGAAAAAATACATGGCGGTTTACTGAAGGCCACTCACTGTGAGTTTAAAGTGATATCTAGTAAGGGCAAGGTCTATGTGTGTGACTTTTATGACCAGACAAAAGTATATCAGCATGAGTGCTCATGTGAGAATCGTTAACAATCAAAACTGCCGATTCATGGGACCAGCAGTTGGCGAAATGGCTATGTCGCTGGACTCCCATGTAGTCGACCGCGGTTCAAGTCCTGGACCCGGTGGCTTAAAACTCACGCCGGGTGCGTGTGCATGCGTGCCCAAGATCCCGAGAGGAGAATGGAGGAGAAGGGATTGCGGCGTGACCATCCTCCCCGAGGGGTGATTTCTCACTTTTTGTCTCTCTGTCTCTCTCTGTCTTTCTGGTGAGTGCACACGCTCTATAGCAAACCCCACCCCACCCCCCCAAAAAAAAACCTGCCGATTCATAATCAAATACACCATTTACACTGAGTGGGGCTCCTGTTTTTCCTTTTACTATTGGGTGAGAATTATTATAACCTTTCAAAAAATAGTAATATTGAGTGAGCAAGTGATGTATGGGGAGGAATTTTATGCTGGGGAGATGTGCTTCAATCTCTTTCTCCATATTCCTTCATTTACAGGACGAGACTAGACCAGTGGTGAGGCAGGAGTATTGGAGTTAGGTCAGCAGTAATATTTCTAGATGGACTGTTTCAGGGAAACTGAGAAAGGCACACGTTGGTGTTTCGGCATATCAAGTGCTGGCGTCACGAGGAAACCGGCAGTCAGACTATTCCTGTGTGACGCAGGGATGTGCTGTACATGCATGTGTGTGGGGGCTTATATATTTCAGGCACTCGTGAAAATACGCTATGCCTGGGGTCACTTTTTAATGTCTTTTGTTGTAGGATCTGAGATGATTCATTTTGATGGGAAAAGCTGCTTGCTGTACACATTTAATCAAACATCCATGAGTCCAACCAAATAAGTTATTTCTTTGGAATTTAAAACCAGGCAGAGTGATGGGATTCTTCTCCACAGAGGACAAAATGGCAAATACCTCACCTTGGAATTAGTTAAAGGAAAACTTCTCTTATTCCTTAATTCAGGTAAAAAGTATAAAATAGACTTTCTGAAAATGTAATCATTTAGATAAAAGTGTGTTTTTTTTGAAAGTTTATGTATTCATTTCTTTCCTGAGAGAGACACAGAGAAAGAGAGAGAGACAGGCATCCCAGCAGGGTCTCCACACGTGACCTGCTCGCAATCTGTGGCCTTGATCACGTGTGTGCCTGGTGTGCTCAGGGCGGTCCTGGGTGCAAACTCAGGACTCTCCCATGTGGGTCCAGCCACACCACACCCCTGCTGCACTGCCTGCACCAAAGTGGTACTTACTTCTTTACAGTTGTTTACTTTGAAATGAGAACATATTTGAGATGGAATGAAATAAGTAATTCCTGCAGCAACAGAGAGAAGCCAGAACCCTGTAGTAACAAGAACAGGTCACTCTACGGTTTAGGTGTATTAAGGGCAGCATTATAGCTTGAGTGTGCTTTTTAGAAGGTATTACAGTGTGGCCATCATATAGACCAGTATTAGAGGTCGGCGAATAGCATGGTAATATTATAAAGATGAGAGTCAGTCGCTGCAAAACTTCAAGGTGATAGTATGAATGAGGGCCTAGGAAGGTGCTTCAAGAACAATTAAAATGCAATGAGTAATCATAAAAATGCAGTAAGCAATCATTATAAAAAACAAGATAGAAGAAACCACTCGAGGTTGAAAGTAGATTGTATTTAAGACTAAGATAAACCCAGCTGGCTAGCTAGAACGGAAGGAGGTAAGGAAAGTGTGATGGTCGCAGAAATGCCAGCCTCGCAGGAATGGTGTTCCTCCTCTTCCTCCTCAGGCAGCGCTGACCTGCCCTCCCCTGGCGCCCGGGGGACCTTTGCCCTGGGCAGCCTGCTGGATGACGAGCACTGGCACTCGGTCCTGGTGGAGCTCCTGCACACGCATGTCACCGTCACCGTGGACAGACACACCCAGCACCTCCAGCCACAGGGGCACTCCAGTGCTCTGAGTCGTGATTATGAGGTGTGAAAATTACTTGTGATCTTTTAAATGCAGAATAACCCTCTAGAGAACATAATTGAGAATCCTGTGTGGCAGTTGTAGGGCAGTAGCAACTTGCCCATGCCGTGGGGCATTTCGTCCTGGACAGACGTCAGCCTCCAGATGGAGCCAGGAGGCCCCCGTTACATTCAGGACGTCTGTCGATGGAGAGCTGTCAGGACAGCAAGCCACATTTTAAAACGCTGTCAGCTCTCCTGATTGTGTCTGGTGCCTGTGAATCTGGAGACTGCTTCCTGCCTTAGTGCTCTCCTAAGCTGAGTAAGTGACTAAGGATTACTCAGAGAGGTCATCAACATATCCTCTCACTGACTTATAGTAAGGAGAGAGCAGAATGCATACAAATCTAATCATGTGCCTTAGATCTTTTTGTTTAAGAGGTTTTGGCCTTGGGGCACATATGCTCACTAGAGAGACAGAGACAGTGAGAGGGAAAGTGAGAAACCACCACCCCCAGGGAGGATGGCCATGCTGCGTCCTTCTCCCTTCTCCTCCTGGGATCTCAGGCACGCATATACACGCGGCCAGCAGGAGTTTCAAGCCACTTGGTCCAGGAATCCAACTGCAGGCGGCCATGTGGGAGTCCAGCGTAACCAGTTCGCCGTCTGCTGGCCCTTTTCCCTTAGATTTTTAAAGACCCACCCATGGCTGCAGCATATTTTCCACATTCTCTACCGGACCCTGAAATTGGCCTTTGTCTGACCGGTCCACTCAGCACATTTGGTCTAACAAGCAGACCAGGAAATCCGACATTCATTTGGCCTCAGCAGAGGACTCTGGCTGAAAATCCTGTTGTGACTTTGTCAGTGGCTTTCTGTGTATCAGTGTCATGGCAAAGACCAGCACTGGGATGTCTGCCTGGTAGAAAGGTTTATAAAGCCGAAAAGGCATCACAGTAGGAGACATTGTTTCCCCGACTGCGATTTCCCTGGGAAATAGAAGATGCAGTATTTCCCACCCACAAATAATGGCAAAGGCATTTGACCAGCAGGTTATAAAGTGGGGTTAAACATTTCTATGTAAATAGAAAAAAGACAGTGATAATTTATATCTTAAACCTTCGTTTGTTGTCATTTGAACTTAAAATGACAATGCGAAATAATACAAAATAGATTTGAAGATACTTATCACCGTGCCTGCTAATCATAAGTGTTTTGGGCAGATAATGAGAAATCATTAAGCAGTGTTATTTATGTCATTTTTTTTTCTTTCCAAGATCAGCTTTGGAGGGATTCCTGGACATGGAAAATCAGTGGCATTCCCACATAAAAACTTTCATGGGTGTTTTGAAAATCTCTTACAATGGAGTGGATATTAGTGATTTATCCAAGAAACACAATCCACAGATTCTCATCATGGTAAAAAGTCTGGGTGTGAGTTCAGTGGAAAAGGAAGCTGTGTTTATTAGTTTATTCAGTTTAAGATGTATGTCTACTGAAAGGTGCCAGTCATAGAGACTTGGTAGTTCATGTCTGACTTACCTGTCATGTAAGTAGGGGACACGTGTAACCTTATAAAGATGTTTAAGTGTGGTCACACAACAGTTCTTAATGCAGTGTATTTCTTCTTTCTTTTCTTTCCTTTTCTTTCTTTTTTTTTTTTTTTTTTTTTTTTTTTTTTTTTGAAATTGTGCTTGAGTCCACTCTCTGACTTACATCTTGAATGTGTAGTAACTATTGTTAATTGTAGACATGATCTTGTAGAGCAAACCTCTAGGATAATTCAGCTTGCACACTGAAACTCTATCAGGGCTGTGGAACAGTTCACCCTCTGGCCCAGCCACTGGCAGCTCTCATCCCACTCCCTGCTTCTGAGTTCCACTGCTGTAGATAATTCCATGCAGATTTGTCCTTTGCCTGGTGTATTTCACTTGTCACTATGTCTTCTAGACTCATTTATGTTGTCTCATTTGGCAGGAAATTTTTCTTTTTCAAGGCTATATAATATTCCATCTTATTTATATGTGACATTTTCTTTATCCACTGTGAACACTTAAGTTGTTCCTATATTTTGGCTTTTGTGAGTAATGCTACAATGAACATGGAGTGAAAAAAATCTCCTTGATATCCTGATTTCAAACCTTTTGGTGAACACCTAGAAGTAGAATTGGTGAGTCATATGATAGTTTTTTTCCTGAACAACTATTTTATTTCTTTTTTTACTTTGCTATAGGCATGTGCACCTCACTAGAGAGAGGGAGAGAGAGAGAAAGTGAGAAAACAAGCTGCCAGGTCCAGGGCTCAAACCGCAGTTGGCCACATGAGAGTCCAGCATGGTTAGCCACCTGCTGTCTCTATATGGTAGTTTCATTTTTAATTTTTGAGGACTCTCTATACTGTTTCCTGTGACAGCTTTACCATTTTATATTCTCACAGTGTATCAGGTTTCCAAGCTTTACATTTCCTCACCAAGACTTTTCTTTTGCTTTTTCAGATATTAGCCATCCTCATAGGTATGATGCAGTTTCTTACAGTTTTGATTTGCATTTCCCTGAGGAGTAGCGATGTTGACTACCTTTTCATATATCTGTCGGTCATTTGTATTCCTTTCTTGGGAAAATGTATATACAATTCCTTTGCCCATTTTTATATTGGACTATTTGTTTTTTGTTACTGAGTTATGGGATTGGACATCAATGAACCCCTTTGCAGATGCAGATTGACAGATACTCTCCTCACTCTCTAGGTTGCCTTTTTACTCTGCTGTCCTTTTTCCTTGGCTGTGGAGCACTTCTTCAGCTTGAAATAGTCCCACTTGTCTATTTCCACATTTGTTAAATGTGGTTTTGGTGTTATTTCCAAAAAATCCATGAGCAATGTGATGAAATTTTCTGTTATGTTTTCTTCGAGTTTAACATTTCCAGGTTCTTACATTTAAGCCTTTAATCCATCCTGAGTGGATTTTTGTGTATGGTGTCAGATAGCATCTAGTTACGGTTTCTTGCATGTGAACATCCAGTTTTCCCACCCTCATTTGTTGAAGACTATCCTTTCCCCACTGTGTGTTTTGATTACTCGTGGAATATCAGTTGACTCTATTTGCATGGTTTTATTTCTGGACTCTCTCTGTAGTTCCTTTGGTTGACATGTCTGTCTTTATGCCAGCTCTGCACTATTTTAATTTCCATAGTTTTGTAATGTATTTTGCAACCATGAAATGTGTTGTCTCTTGCTTTATTCTTCTCAAGATTGTTTTGGCTAGACAAGGAATGGTACCATAAGACTTGTTTTTTTGGGAGAGATTTTTGCTATAGGGTGCATGTGCTCCCAGAAAGACAGGGAGAGACAAAGAAACAGAAAGCGAGAAATCACCTCCCGGGGAGGATGGTCACACCACAATCCCTTCCTCTCCATTTTCTTCTTGGTATCTTGGGCATGTACGCACATGTGCCCAGTGTGAGTTTAAGCCACCGAGTCTGGAACTTGAACCGCAGTCGACTACATGGGAGTCTAACAATGTAGCCATTATGCCATCTGCTGGTCCCGTGGACTTTAAAAAAAAATTTCTTTAAAAACTGCCATTGGAATTTTGGCAGAACTTATATTGAATCTGTTTATTACTTTGAGTAGCATTGACTTTTTTTTTTCCCCTACAGTACATGTGCTCACTGGAGATACAGAGAGAGGGAAATTGAGAAATACCCACCAGGGGGAATAGCCACATTGTAATTCCTTATCGTCCCCTCTCCTCTTGGGACTTTGGGCATGCACATACATGTACCCAGTATGTTCTTCAATCTACAAGATCTGGGACTTGAACCATGCATGCAGCCATGTGGGACCCAGTACCTAACCACCATGTCACTCACTGGCCCAGTATTGACATTTTTAACAGTACTAAATCTTCCAATGTGTCGAAAGATGGTATATCTTTTCATTCATTTCTGTCTTCTTTAATTACTTTCTTCAGTGTTCTGTCAGTATCGAGTTATTCACCACCTTGGTTAATTATTTTCAGTATTTTATTCTTTATGATGCTATTGTAAGTGAGATTGCTTTCTTCATCTCCTTTTTGGATAGTCTGTTGTTAGTGTACAGAAATGCAACAGATTTATGTATGTTTATTTTGTATCCTGGACTTTTACTAAATTGTTCATTAGTTAGGGTTTTCTACATATAAGGTCATGTCATCTGGAAACAGATATTTTTACTTTTTCCTTTCCAATGTGGATGCATTTTATTTCTTTTTCTTGCCTAATTGCTCTGTGACTTCCCATCCTGTCCTGAATACAAATGGTGAGAATGAGCATCCTTGCCTTGATCGATCTTGATATCTAAGGAATAGCTTTCAGTTTTCTTCCATTGAGCACGATATTGACTGTGGGAGGTTCAAATATGGCCTTTATTATGTTAGGGTAATATCCTTGTATTCCTAATTATTGAGAGTTTTTATTACGAAAAGGTGCTGAATTGTGTCAAGTGCTTTTTCTTCATCTATTGTGATCAAGGGATTTTTATTTTCTGTTGGTTAATGTGGTATACCACATTATTGATTTGTATATGCTGAACCATCCTTGCATTCCAGGGATAAATTCTATGAATGTCATCCTTTTAGTTTGGTGTTCAACTCAGCTTTCTGGTTTCTCATTGTGGATTTTTAAATCTATGTTCATTAGGGATATTGGCCTAGAGTTTCATTTTTTTTAAATGTGTTATCCTTGGCTTTCATAACATGGTATTGCCAGCCTATTAGCATGACTGGGAAGGGTTCTCTGCTCTGCAATGTCTTTGGAAGAGTTTGAGAAAGACTGTTTTTTATCGTTCTTTAAATATTTCATAGAATTTACCAGTGAAGCCTGGTAATTAATACTAAAAGAAAAAGGGAGACTCAAATAAATCAGAAATGAAAGAGTAGGTAGATATTACAACTGATGTCATGGAAATAAAAAAGAACCATAAGGAACTATTACAATTATACATAAATTGGATAACAATAGGAGAAATGGACAAATTCCCAGAAACATAACACCTATGAAGACTAGATCATAAAGAAATAAAACATCTGAACAGAACTATAGCTAATAAGAACACTGGATCAAAAATAAAAAAATCTCCCAACAAAGAAACACTCAGATCCAGGCTTCACTGGTAAAAGTCCAACTCATACTCATTGAGTTTTTTCTGTTGGTTTTATATTACATTTATTTCTGTCCCAATAATTATTTTCTTCTTTTTGCTGACTTTGGGCTTATTTTGTTCTTGTTTAGTTCATTGAGGTGTAAAGTTAAGTTGTTTGAGGTCTTTCTACTTATACAAAGTTGACATTTATCACTATAGACTCCTCTTTTAGTTATCCTTTTGCTGAATCCTATGAGTTTTGGTATGCTGTGTTCATTTTCATTTTACTCAAGATATTTTATAATTTCTGTTTTAATTTTTTCTTTGGTCCACTGGTCATGCAAGAATGTGTTGTTTAATTTCCACATACGTGTGAATTTTCCAGTTTCCCTTCAGCTGTTGATTTCTAGTTTCATTCCATTGTGATCACAAAAGCCAACAGAAAGAAAAAGAAGTTTAGCATTCTTAAATTTGTTGAGCTTTTTTTGTGGCCTAATGTTTGTTCTGTCCTGGAGAATGTTCCACATGTGCTTGAGAAAAACGTCTTTCTGTTGTTGAGTGAATAGTTCTGCCCATTTAGCTTATAGCGTTGGCCCAAGCTTGCTTTATTGCTGATTTTATGTATGCCTTTTCTGTTATTGAGAGTCGAATATTAAAGCCCCTTACTATTATTATTACTATAGTCCCTGTCTGTTTGTCAGTTCTGTCAATGTCTGCTTTATTTTTAAGGTACCCTGATGTTGGGCAAATGTGTATTTATTATTGTTGGACCTTCCTGGAGAACTGACCTTCTATCACTGTATGATGTCCTGCTTTGTCTCTTGTGATAGGTTTTGACTCAAAGTCTATTCTGTTTGATACAGGTTTAGCCATGCTCCTCTTATTGCAATTTGTATGGAATATATTTTCACCATCCCATTACTTTTGGCTGATGTGCATCCTTATATCTAAAGTGAGTCTCTCACAGACAGCATACAGCATATAGTTGTATCTTGGTTTTATTTTTTAATCCATTAAGACATTTTATGTCTTTTGATTGATAGGGTCTATATTCATTCCTTGGAGTAATTTTTTTTGATATAGAAATGAACTGTTTCTGCTAACAACACTTCATACACCAATATGTGATATTAGTTCTCTCACTCTCTGAATACTGTGTGTCCTACAATTTAGTGCAGTTCTGGTACTGACTATCCAAAGTTAATTAATGTCAGACTCCATAGTTGAAAGGGCTCAGTCCTGCCAGACAGCCCTCTCTTTAGATGCTATTTGCAAATATCAGGTCTCCACGTCACCCTTACTTCTGTCTGAGTTGACCCCTTAGTTGGAGGGTTCCCAGTCAGGTTAAATTAATTTGCTACAGTGACTCACAAAACTCTGGAAAACACTTTACTTATTACTACTGGTTTGTTTTAAAGGGTACTACTGAACAGCCAGATGAAGAAGTACTTAGCGAGGTCTGAAAGTACAGGAGCCGTGGACATCATGCCTTGTAGCCTGCCATACTCCCGTCACATAGGTGTGTTCCCTACTTCACAAGAACCTATTGTTTAGAGACTCCAATGGATATTTCATTATGTTGGTGGCATTGGTTAAACTGATGGCCATTGGTGATTGAACTCAACCTCCAACCCCTCCAACCAATCTCCCAGAGAGAAGCTGGAGCTGGGGTATCCTACTGATTATATGACATTATGCCTGGAAAAGTGAGGGGATTATGTCAAAGGATTTCTCAGATTTCCCTCCTGGCTTCAGCATTGCTGATTTCTTACACCCTTGAGGTGTAGGAGCCTCTTACTGGTTCTGAAATTCTCATAAAGGGACTGGTCTGGTTATCAGTCAGTCTGCGTGTCAGTGGTAGGAAGGACAGGCCTGGGTGTCCTAACCTGCCATCTCCCTGATGTCACCTCCGGGATTCTTTCCTTTGTGTTGGTGTCCCTTGCTTTCTTTCTCCCTTTGGTCTGCATCACTACCTCCTCTTTCCCCAAGTCGTCAGGCCATGTGGGATCTAGCCGGATATCTTAACCACC
The DNA here is from genome assembly GCA_026018925.1 of Tupaia tana. Lineage (NCBI taxonomy): Eukaryota > Metazoa > Chordata > Mammalia > Scandentia > Tupaiidae > Tupaia > Tupaia tana. The sequence goes on from JAKSZU010000017.1 coordinate 55,864,237, forward strand.
AGGCCGTGGGCTGGCCCGATACCTTATTCTTACTTCCTTTTATATGACTACTGGTGATGAAGTGGTCTTTGCATGCTTTTTGTCCATTTGGATTTGTTTTTCTAATTGTTGTTCATTTGTATCCTTTTGTCCTCCTCTCCTGTTTTGTTTTTGGTTTTTGATGTTTTCTTGTCAGTTTATGAGAACTTTTTATTTGATAGATAACCCTTTGTCATTTATGATCAATTTTTTTTTTTTAGATTTTTCAATTCTACATTAAGTATTTCATGAAAGATTGAGTACATAATGTTTTTATTCATGTGCGGTCAGTAGTCTGTGCATTTCTTCCTCACCTTGGAGTGTTCAGTCTTGCCTTGGAATGTCTCTACAACCCTGGAGTCAATCTGTAGCCTTCTGGATTTTCCTACAAGAATAGTAAAATTGGTTTTACTTATTTATCTTAAGTCTTTGATTTTTTTTGGACTTTATTCTTATTTATGTGAAATACGGATTAAGTTTTTTTATTCTGCCTTATGAATATCTGTTTGTTCCTATACTGCTTAATGACTAATCCAAACTTTCCCACACAGAGTTGAGCTCCTTCTTACTGTATTTATAGTTTCGCATCTTTTTGAGATTATTCTGTTCCTATAATTTGCCTATTAGACTGTACTTAGTTCTGGTGACTCAATAGTATGTTTTGGTATCTGTAAGTTAAGTTCCATCTCATTGCTTTTCTTTTTCTTTTCTTTTTTTTTTTTTTTTTTTTTGGAGAGATTTTCGCTATAGGGCACGTGCGCTCACCAGACAGACAGAGAGAGACATAGAGACAGAAAGCGAGAAATTACCCCCCGGGGGGATGGTCACACCGCAGTCCCTTCTCCTCCATTCTCCTCTCGGGATCCTGGGCACGCACGCACACGCTCCTGGCGTGAGTTTTAAGCCACCGGGTCCGGGACGTGAACTGCGGTCGACTACATGGGAGTCCAGCAACATAGCCATTACGCTAACTGCTGGTTCCCCATCTCATTGCTTTTCTTTGCATAGTATTTTGGAGATGAAGGGCTGTTTGGGGGGCATGTGTTTTTCCATGTGAAAATTAATCCAATCCCAGGAGAAAATTCTTGTGGAGATTTTTTTAAAGAATTATTTTATTTTAATTATTCATTCAATCATTTTAATTGATCAGACACACACACACACACACACACACACACACACAGAGGGAAAGTGAGAAAGCAAGCTGCCAGGTCCAGGACTTGAACCGTGATCAGCCACGTGGGAGTGTACAGTGCCTTAACCACTACACCACTTCCTGGTCCCTCTTGTGGATATTTTAATTGAAATTATGATCTTTCTATGAAAACACTGTGATAAAAAATAAATTTGGGGACCAGCAGATGACGTAATGGTTACAGTACTGCACTCCCGTGTAGTCGACCACGGTTTGAGTCTCAGACCCCGTGGTCTAAAACTGATGTTGGACAAATGTGCATGTATGCCCAAAATCCTGAGAGGAGAATGGAAGAGAAGGAATTGCAGCTTGGCCATCCCTCCTGGGTGGTTATTTCTCACTTTCTCTCTCTCTGGTGAGGGCACATGACCTATAGCAAAAATCTCTCTCTTAAAAAAAAAAAAAAGTTCCTGAAGCAAGAAATAGCTTTAAAACATAATTTAATAAAGGGCCAGCCAGGCATGGTAGTTAAGGCAGCTGGATTCCACATGCCGACTATATAGTTTGAGTCCCAGACCCAGCAAGTTGAAAAACATGCTGGGTGTGTGTGGGTTTGTGCCCAAAATCCTGAGAGAAGAATGGAGGAGAAGGGATTGTGGTGTGGCCATCCCTCGTGGGGAGTGCTTTCACACTTTCCTTCTCTCTGTTTTTCTCTGGCAAGTGCACATACCCTGTGGCAAATTTAAAAATGAACAGAATTACATATAAATGGAAGCATTCCTGTGAAGCAGGAAGCCTGACCTTAGACTCAGTGACCGCACTGGGCAAGGTGGCCAGTGGTTCGGCAGGTGCTTTGGAGAGGAAGCCAGCCTGCCTCCGGGGGCATCTGGCCTTGCCATCAGCGTTTTCTTGACTTGTGCAAAACCTCACCTCGTATCTAAGTAAGCTCTGCCTGTCCTCTGCATGACAGACTCATAATCACAGCTACTTAATCAAGGGAAGTAAGGACACGCTCTTGGACCAGATGGCCATCTGTGCTGGTCCTCACCTGGGTAAGGATTCTGGACACCTGGAGGGATGGAAACATCTTGTCTGTTGTGTCCAGGCCCAGAGCAGGGCTGGGAAAGAGCCTTCTGAGATTCCGTTTCCAATGCTGAGATGAGGACAAGGTGAGTCAGAGGTAGGTTGGCCCAGCTCACAGTGCTTCAGTGCGAGGGACCTAGGAGGTAATGTCAGACATTTAGATTGGCTGGGGAGCTCTAATTTTTAAAACCCTAGCATGCCAGAGGTCAAAGAGACACCATAAGTCTTGGGAAGTCTATTGCCAATGCATCTCTCCCTCCCATTCCTAATTCCCTCTCCCTCTGTTCTCAGGGAAATGTGTTGTTCTCCTGTTCGCACCCTCAGACTGTGCCTGTGACTTTCCTGAGCCCCAGGAATTACTTGGCTCTGCCGGGCACTCCTGGAGAGGACAAAATGGACGTCACTTTCCAATTTCAGACTTGGAACAGAGTGGGGCTTTTGTTGACCAGTCAGCTCCTACATGGTTCAGGGGCCCTTGTTCTTGTTCTTAATTATGGAAAACTCAAACTGAGTCTCGCACAGCCTGGACACCCAGCAAGGGACACCACAGCAGGTAATAATAAATGTGCTCCTCTCAGAGGATGCACACGCTTGCCATGATTGTCACCCCTGCATTAAGCCCAAGATTAGTGCTCTTTAATGTAAGCGAGTAATCAATCAATAAGATATTCATGGGAGCCGGCAGGTGTCTTGGTGATTAAGATGCTGGATTCTCATGTGGCTGACTGCAGTTTGAAACCTAAACCTAACAGCTTGCTTTCTCACTTTCCCTTTCTCTCTCTTTGTCTCTCTCTGGTCAAATTAAAAATTAATAATATTAATAACAATAATAACAAATAAAATAAAATAAATAAATTTTACAAAGACATTTATGATCCCACTAGATTGCCCTTTGAATAGGTAGCTGCTTACCTGCTGTTCATGTGTGAGTCTGTGTGCCAGAAGTGTAGCCACACTAAAGCAAAACTGCCACAGAGTTAAAGACAGTGCTAACTTTTACCTAGTGGTTAAGGGTACCAGACCCCACATGGCTGGTCACAGTTCGAATCCCAGACCCAGCGGCTTGAAAACATGCCTTGCATGTGTGCATACCCCAAATTCTAACAGGATGGAGAAATGAAAGGGAAGGGATTGCAGTATGCCCACACCCTATGGGGGTATGCAATTTCTCTCTCTCTCTTTCTCTCCTTCTTTCTCTGACAAACACAAACACCCTCTGGTAATTAAAAAAAAAAAAAAGGTTGAGGAGAGGCAAGGGGCAGACCTTCAGAAGAAGACACCTTCATGGCTCCTGAGAACTAGTGATTTCAGGGAAAAAAAGAGAAATGAAGATTTTCTACTGATAATTCAGCCTCCAGTCCACAAACTTGAGTGGGATCAAAATGGAGCGGCAAAGAAATTCCAGATCACCTCTTTCTGTACGCTCCTGAATGCTCAGATTGAATTTCAAGTTTAGGAAGAAACACACCATCCATCAGATGACCAGAAATTACCACAGGGCCACAAGAAATACGGGAAAGCAAGAAAATACCTCTCTTCCAAGGGAAAAGAATAGCTCCTCTTCATCCACAGACAGTTCAATGGAAATCATGGAAATGTCTGATAAAGAATTTAGAACATTCATGATGGCAAAGCTAACAGAGATGGAAGAGAAGAGAGACAATGAACTGCAGAGGAGAAAGGAGAAAGAAGACGACGAGTTCCAGGAGGTGAGGAAATTCTTGTAAGATCTAAAAGAGGAATTACACACTTAAAAAAAAAATCAAATGGACCTGTTAGAGATGAAGGCTATAATACAGAAGTCAAAATCTCCCTTGAAAGTATTGAAAGCAGACTAGATCATACAGAAAATAGAATCTCAGATATAGAAGAGAAAATTGCTGGCCTAGAAAAATCTGCCACAAAGACCGAGAAAATGGCCCCCCAAAATAAGAATAATATACAAGAAATACTAGATACCATTAATGTCCAAACATCCGGATAACTGGTATCCCAGAAGGCGTAGAGACTCATAAGGGCATTGGTAATCTATTCTATGAAATACTGCAAGAAAATTTTCCAAACTTAAAGAGGCACTCTAAGATCCAGTCCCAAGAAATACAAAGGACCCCAAATAGAATCAACCCAAGAAGATCTTCTCCAAGACACATTATAGCCAGATTGACCCAAACCACGAAGACAAGATCCTAAGATTGGCAAGAGAGAAATGGGAAGTCACCTACAAAGAATATCCCATCAGACTAACAGAGGACCTTTTATTAGAAACAATACAAGTGAGGAAAGAATGGGAAAATATATTCAAAGTGTTAAGGGAAAAGCAATTGCAACCAAGAATACTGTACCTGGCAAGATTATCCTTCATATGGGAAGAAAAGACAAGAACATTCTCAGATAAACAAAACCTGAAAGAATTTACCAGCACCAGTCTAGATCTCCAAGAAGTTCTCAAGGGAGTGTTATATCAGGAAAAGTAAATACAGACACACAGAAATAAGAGTTCAAAAACTAAGAAAAGGGCCAACTTAATCATAGGCACAGGTCTGGAGTTGAATATTATATCCCAGGATCCAATCGGGAAGATCGAACCACAACAGAAGATAAAGTACATGAGATTGAACTGGTGAAATAGCATTTTATGATTTCTGACTAAAATATTGCTGATTTTCTTCTAGGCTTTGTTGTTTGGTTTTTAAGATTTTTATACTGTCTTGAGCTGTGGAAAGGTTCATGTACCTACTATTTGAACAGAACAAAACCTATTTCCTGGCTTTAAGTTTTTTTTTTTTCTTTCATTTATTTATTTTTACATTTTTCCACAAACATTTACTTTACATAGAAAAAAATTATAGCTCATACTCCATAATTCTTGACAGTTTACAAACAACTTTCAAAATTTCAAAATACTGAATTTTAAAGATAATGTTTAAAATATGTCTTATAATTTTGTATAATTTTATAACTCAATAACAACAGAGCAGTATAGTTTCATATATATATATATATATATATATATATATATATATATATATATATATTTAGAGTGCAGACACTCGGTATATATTAAGTGGGTACATACAATGCCTCTCCTTCATAGCATGGCTTGCTTCACTCAACAGTAAGTTTTCCATATTCATCCTCTTCCTTTCAAAAGCCAGGATTTTGTTGTTTTTTATGGATGAATAGTATTCCATTGAGTATATGTGCCACAGTTTTTCTAACCATTCATCAGTTCATGGGCATTTAGGTTGTTTCCATGACTTAGCAATCGTGAAAAGTGCCGCAGTAAACATTGATGTGCAAGCACTTTTTCGATTAAGTATTCTTCTGTCCTTTGGGTAGATACCAAGGAGTGGGATTGCTGGATCATATGGTAGTTCTATTTGTATATGTTGGAGGAATCTCCAAATTGTTCTCCACAGTGGTTGGACCAATTTACAATCCCACCAGCAGTGTAAGAGAGTTCCCTTTTCACTACACCCCCTCCAGCACTTAACATTTTTTGTTTTTTTAATCTTAGACATTCTGACTGGGGTTAGGTGATATCTCATTGTTGTTTTGATCTGCATTTCTCTTACAATGAGGGATGTTGAGCATTTTTTCATATGCCTTTTAGCTATTCGTATGTCATCTTTAGAGAGTGATTTTTTCAACTCATTCTCCCATCTTTTAATAGGATTGATTGTCTTTTTCCGGAACAGCCGCTTGAGTTCCTTGTGAATTCTGGTTATTAGTCCCTTGTCTGATGCATAGTTTACAAAAATATTTTCCCATTCTGAGGGCTGTCTGTTCACACTAATCACTGTATCTTTTGCCATGCAGAAACTTCTTAGTCTGATGTAATCCCACTTGTCTATTTTAGGGATCATATACTGTGCGTTGGGAGTCTTATTTAAGAAGTTTTTCCCTACCCCAACATCTCCCAGATTTTCCCCGGTGTTTACCAGGAGCAGTTTTATAGTTTGAGGTCTTAGATTTAGATCTTTGATCCACCTTGACTTTATTTTTGTCAGAGGTGAGAGGTAGGGGTTCAGATTCATCTTTCTGCAAGTGGAGATCCAGTTTTGCCAGCACCATTTGCTGAAGAGGTTTTCCTTTTCCCACTGAATTGACTGGTACCCCTTGTCAAAAATCAGTTGGCTGCATGTTTGAGCATTCATTTCTGGGGACTCTATTCTGTTCCATTGGTCCACCTGTCTGTTTCTGTGCCAGTACTATGCTGTTTTGATTACCACAGCTTTGTAGTATATTTTTGGGTCAGGGAGTGAGATGCCGCCCACTCCACTCTTCTTGTGCAGAACTGCTTTGGCAATACGGGGTCTTTTATGATTCCAGACAAACTTTATGATTGTCTTTCCTAGATCTGTGAAGAATGTGTCTGGTACTTTGATTGGCATTGCATTAAATAGGTAAATTAATTTGGGTAAAATTGCCATTTTGATTATATTAATTCTTCCAATCCAGGAAAATGGGATGTCCTTCCACTTTTTTGTGTCATTTTCAATTTTTTTTTTTATTTTCTCATAGTTTTCCTTGTGGAGGTCTTTAACTTCTTTAGTTAGATTTATCCCTAAGTATCTTATACTTTTTGTGGCTATGGTAAATGGAACAACTTTTTTCAGTTCTTTTTTTTGGAGAGGTTTTCACTATAGGGCGCGTGCGCTCGCCAGACAGACAGAGACAGACAGAGAGACAGAAAGTGAGAAATCACCCCCCAGGGGGGATGGTCACGCCACAATCCCTTCTCCTCCATTCTCCTCTCAGGATCTTGGGCACGCATGCGCACGCGCCCGGCGTGAGTTTTAAGCCACCGGTTCCGGGACGCGAACCGCAGTCGACTACGTGGGAGTGCAGCGACATAGCCATTACGCTAACTGCTGGTTCCCAACTTTTTTCAGTTCTAGCTCAGTCTGCCTGTTGTTCGTATACAGAAATGCTTTAGATTTCTGGATATTAATTTTGTATCCTGCAACGTTACTGTATTTATGTATTGCTTCCAGAAATTTTTTTATGGAAATCATTGGGTCTTCTATGTATACAATCATGTCATCTGCAAATAGAGAGAGTTTCACCTCTTCTTTTCCTATTTGAATGCCTTTTATTTTTTCCTCTTTTCTGATTGCAATGGCCAATACTTTTAGTACTATATTGAAGAGGAGTGGAGAAAGTGGACATTCTTGTCTTGTACCCGTTTTTAGTGGAAAAGCTTTCAGTTTTTCTCTATTGAGGATGATGTTCGCTATGGGTTTTTCATAGATAGCTTTTATTGTGTTGAGAAATGGCCCTTCTATGCCGATTTTGCCGAGAGTCTTGATCATGAAGGGATGTTGCATCTTATCAAATGCTTTTTCTGCATCAATTGATATGACCATATGGTTTTTATCTTTCTTTCTATTAATATGGTGTATTACATTTATGGTTTTGCGTATGTTGAACCAACCTTGCATTCCTGGGATAATGCCTACCTGATCATGATGTATAATCTTTTCTATAAGTTGTTGTATACGATTTGCTAGTACCTTGTTGAGAATCTTCGCGTCTATATTCATTAGGGATATTGGTCTATAGTTTTTGTTCCTCGTCCTGTCCTTATCTGTTTTAAGGATAAGGGTGATAGAGGCTTCATAGAATGAATTAGGGAGAGATTCACCCTTTTGGATATTTAGAAATAACTTGAGCAGAATGGGGGTTAACTCTTCTTTGAAAGTTTTGTAGAATTCAGAGGTGAATCCATCAGGGCCAGGGCTTTTCTTTGTTGGGAGGTTATTTATAACCGATTTGATCTCCTGGCTTGTTATGGACCTATTCAGACTTTCTATATCCTTCTGGCTCAATCTAGGTAGATTATACCTGTCCAGGAATTTGTCCATCTCATCCAAATTATCTTGTTTCTTGGCATACAGATGTTCATAGTATCCTCTAATAATGTTTTTTATTTCTACTATGTCTGTTGTTATTTTGCCTGCTTCATTGCAGATCTGATTCACCTGGTTCTTTTCTCTTTTCTTCTTAATAAGTCTCGCTAGTGGTGTATCAATTTTGTTTATCTTTTCAAAGAACCAGCTTTTACTTTCATTTATTTTCTGTATAGTTCGGTTATTTTCTATTTCATTTATTTCTGCTCGTATCTTTATTATTTCCTTTCTCCTCAGTTTTTTGGATCGTTTTGCTATTGCTTTTCCAATTCTGTGAGGCATGATGTTAGGTGTTCCATTTGCCTTCTTTCCATGCTCCTCTTATGTGCACTAATTGCTATGAACTTCCCTCTTATGACTGCTTTAGCAGTGTCCCAAAGATTATGGAAACTCATGTCCTCATTGTCATTGGCTTCCATGAAGCTTTTGATTTCAGTCTTTATTTCTTCAGTAGTTGTGGAGTCATTCAGGAGTAGGTTATTAAGTTTCCATGTATTTGAGTATTTTTGAGGATTTCTCTTGAAATTAAACTCAAGTTTAATTCCATCATGGTCGGTGAAGATGCTGGGTATAGTTTCTATGCTTTTGAATCTGTAGAGGCTTGCTTTGTGCCCAATAATGTGGTCAATCTTCGAGAATGTTCCATGTGGCAGCGAGAAAAAAGTGTGTCTCGAGGTTTTGGGATGGAAAGTTCTATAGATGTCTGTTAAGTCCATTTCATTTATGGTATCCTTTAGATCTTTTATCTCTTTACCTATTTTTTGTCTAGATGATCTATCCAGAGGGGATAGTGCAGTGTTGAGGTCTCCAACAATTAGTGTGTTGCAGTCTATCTCCCTTTTAAGATCTAGCAGTCTTTCCTTCACATATATGGGTGGTCCTGTGTTAGGAGCATAGATATTAATAAGCGTTATATCTTCTTGATTGATTGATCCTTTTACTACAATATAGTGCCCTTCTTTGTCTCTTCGAAAAGTTTTTGTTTTAAAGCCTATTTTGTCAGAGATTAGTATTGCGACTCCAGCTCTTTTTTGGTTCCCATTTGCATGGAAAATCTTTTTCCAACCCTTCACTTTGAGTCTATGTATATCTTTATCCATGAAGTGGGTTTCCTGTAGGCAACAGATAGAGGGTTTTTGTTTTTTAACCCATTCAGCCAGTCCGTGTCTCTTGATTGGAGAGTTTAATCCATTAACATTCAATGTTATTATCTATGTTAATGGATCTGTCCTGATGTTTAAGTTGGCCATCATCTTAGTTGCCTTTTACTCTTTTGTTTCTGGCTGTTACTTCTTTAGTTTTCCTGGAACAGTACTTTCTTCAGGGTTTCATGGAGAGCTGGCCTGGTGCTGGCAAATTCTTTCAGGTTTTGTTTGTTTGGGAAGATTTTAATCTTTTTTTCCCATATGAAGGATAACCTTGTAGGATACAATAATCTTGGTCGAAATTTTTTCTCTCTTAACACTTTCAATGCATCTTCCCATTCTTTCCTTGCTTGCATTGTTTCCGTTGAGAAGTCTGGTGTTAGCCTGATGGGGTGACCTTTGTAAGTCACTTGTCGTTTCTCTCTTGCCAGTTTTAGTATCTTATCTTTATCTGTGGTCTTAGCCAGTCTGGCTATGGTATGTCTTGGGGAAGATCTTCTTGGGTTGATTCTATTTGGTGTCCTTTGTATTTCTTGGGTGTGGATGTTTGTGTGCCTCTCTATGCTTGGGAAATTTTCTTCCAAGATTACATGGAATAGGTTTTCCATGCTTTTATTAGTTTCTTCATCTTCTGGGATACCAATTATTCGAATGTTAGGACGTCTAATGGAATCTAGTAATCCTCGTATGTTATCTTCATGGTTTTTTTTTTTTTTTGTTATTTTCTCTATCTTTTTGGTGGTTTTCTCTAGATCAGAAGTTTTATCTTCTGCATCAGAGATTCGACCTTCAGCATGGTCTAATCGACTTTTTTTTTTGGAGAGATTTTTGCTATAGGGTGCGTGCGCTCGCCAGACAGACAGAGAGAGACATAGGGACAGAAAGCGAGAAATCACCCCCTGGGGGGATGGTCACACCGCAATCCCTTCTCCTCCATTCTCCTCTCGGGATCTTGGGCATGCACGCACACGCGCCCGGTGTGAGTTTTAAGCCACCGGGTCCGGGACACGAACCGCCGTCGACTACGTGGGAATCCAACGACATAGCCATTACACTAACTGCTGGTTCCCTCTAATCCACTTTTAATACTTTCAAAAGAGTTTTTGGTTTCCTGTATTATAGACTTCACCTCTAATAGTTCCATCTTATTCTTCCTCAGCATTTCTCCCTTCATATCATTGAAGGACTTTCTCATCTCCTGTAGTTCATTGTCTCTTTTCTGTTCCAGCTCGTAGTACTTGTTCAACATGAATGTTCTAAACTCTATCTTGGACATTTTGGTAACGTCCTCTATTTTTTTTCAAGAACAGGAAGGGAGTTAATGTGTTCCTTTGATGGAGACATATTTCCTGCTTTATTCAGTCCTGAGGTTCTTCTACTTCTAACCATTGGGATATGTGTTCCCTTTGAAAAACCTTTTATGAGAACATTTCTTCAAATAGGAGTAAGTGTGTTTCCTTTCTGATGTGGAATGGAGACAGCCAAAGTCTCTCTTCAATTGTGTTTAGTAATGTAATCCAAGAAAAAGTATTCTCTTCAGGTGTACAAAGAAATGTATCTTGTTCTTCGCTGGTGGTTCAGTGAAATGGAGGATTCTAGAGAGTCTTAAAATGCTAGAATGTTTCAGAATTGTAATTCTAGACTTATCTAGACAGCCAGGGATGGTGTAGATAAAGGAAGTGAGGACTGAATAAGTGGGAAGAAAATAATACGTAGAATAAAGAAAAAGTTGCATGCCGCGCGCTAGCGCGGCACGCGATTTCATCAGGGGTCGAAAGATGGGAGTGTGGTGTGGTAGAACTGAGTGCGTTCATGGCTGAAAGAGGGGGCTGGGGGTCCTGGGCTGAAGCTACTGGGGGCAGTCCTCCCTCGAAGTTCCTGGCCCAGGGGTCAAAAGATGGTAGTGTGGTGTGTCCTGTAAGTTTTAAGCAATGTTTCTTAGCATTTCTTTGATTTATTAAAGTTAAAACTGCTTTTCTTGGAAAAAAAAAAAAGATTGAAACATGACTCATTATTGTAAATTGATAATTAGTACCCAGAGCTAAACTTGACAGAAGACATTAACCTAATCATATGTAGCTATGAGAGGCAGGTCTCTTTAAACTGTCCTTTGAACCTGTGTACTCATTGGTTTTCAGAATTCTTTAAGTTATATATTTTTTTTCTTTTTTGGGGAGAGAGCTGCTGGTCCCTAAGTTATATTTTTCATCTTGTCAGAATTGCTGCTTCCATCAGGGCTTCTTGTTTTTGATAAGACTTCTCATTACTGCGGTGGATGTTCTGCTCTAGTATTCCAGAAAGGACACGTTTATTCTTTTATTTCTACTGTGACTTGTAAAGTCGTGTTATCATTGAACTTTGGGCCCTTTTTGCATATAGCTGCTGATACAGATTTAAGTCCAAGTCAAACCAAGCATGCCACTCCATGGCTGTTGAATGTGGGAGGAGTACCTTGCCTACTAGCCTGAAAACCTGGGAGGAAAACTTAAATTTTTCTTTCTTTCCATGGAAAAAAAAATTCTGACCAGCCGCATGCCGAGTTTCCTTGAGGACCTTAGAAATGGACCAAGCTGGTGATGTTACTTCAGAGTCAGTGAATTGGCTGATTTGGCTTGTATAATTTAATGTTGGTGTGCAATATTAACTAAAGGGGACAGCTTTACACAGTTGTTTCTTGTGGGGACCTGCTGTCCTCCCCCCAAACACCCACACAGTGGTGAAGAAGCCACCACTGAAAACTTACAGGGATGATTTGGCAAAACAATTTCTAAGCTTTTTTGTTAAGGTTTTTGCTATAGGGTGCATGTACTCACAGGAGAGACAGAGAGAGGGAAAGTGAGAACTCACCCCCAGGGGGGATGGCCACCCTGCAATGCTTTCTCCTCCATTCTTTTCCTGGGACTTTGGACATCCATAAACCCCCAGCATGATTTTCAAGCCTCTGGGTCTGGGACTCTAACTACTGTAGACAGTGTGGGAGTCCAGCGTCTTCATCACCATGCCACTTGCCAGCCCCAATTTTCAAGCTTTTACATTGCAATGTGAACGATGTTTTTTGACTAAGGTACTAAGTGAGGTTTTTCTCCTGGTATTTTTGCTTGCTTTAACAGACAAGAAGTGCAATAGCCTGCATATCTTTCTCTGTGTAAGTTTTAAGTAGGAACACGGAATGAAAAGGCTGGGAGGGCCCGTTGGAGACTTTGGTCATGGTCCATCTTCATTGCTTTAGAGCTTCTTTTGGAATCCTGTTTCAGGGGCAACTTCATAAAATATGTTTTAAGTGTCTAGTCTAAATCCTCCCTATTGTAGTTTTTGGCTTTTCTTACTATCTTTCATGAACCCCATTGTTGAGTCTGGAAACTTTTTTGACCTCACAAATATAAAAAGAAAGTGAGGGTCGAGCGTGTTTATCATATTGAACTTGTGCACAGGGCAGAGTGTTAGGAGTCGGGCGACTGAAACTCTCCCCTCCCTGGATGTGTGGGAGGCATCAAAGTGAAGGCTGAAAGCAGAGTTGGAACTGTGCTGGGGCCAAATCTCTGACCTTTGGGTCATGTCAGAAACTTCCTTCCACATAGAGGAGTCATAGAAACCAAATGGAAAGAAGCTAGTTTGAAGAGCATGTGAGGGAGTTCATTTGTATGCTCAGTTGGGTAAAGAATACCAAGTTGTAATATTTAATTTTATATTAGAATAGTCAGTTTGTACAGGAGGTAAGAACATATTTTCTTTGGAGCTAAAGTATCCAATAATAATGTCTATGTCTAATGTAACAGACTTTATTGTTTTTAAGACTTAAGTTAACTATCTTGAGATGCCCCCTTAGCTGTCAGGTCAGAGTCAGGTCAGCACATTACATGTCCGGGAATGGCATCAAAAAGAATCATATACTCTCAGGACCAGCAGTTGGCGTAATGGCTATGTCGCTGGACTCCCATGTAGTTGACCATGGTTCAAGTCCCAGACCCGGTGGCTTAAATTCACACAGGGTGTGTGTGCATGTGTGCTCAAGATCCCAAGAGGAGGAGGGATTGTGGGGGTGATTTCTCGCTTTCTATCTCTCTCTATCATTCTGGTGAGCTCACATGCCCTCTAGCAAAAACCACTCCCAAAACAAACAAATAAAAAGCATCATACTCTCATCTTTGGTAGTTTTTGGTTGTTAGAGGGTATATGCACTCACTGGAGAGAGACAAAAAGAGCGAGAGAAGGAAAGTGAGAAAGCACTCCCTGGGGGCATGGCCACACTGCAGTCCCTCCTCCATTTCTCCTTTCTGGATTTGGGGCATGTGCACACACACACACACACACACACACACACACACACACACACGTCTGGTATGGTTTTCAAGCCACTGGTTCAGGGACTGGAACCACACAGCCAGCCTGGTGGTTAAGACAGCTGGATCCCACATGAAAACCATACCAGACATGTGTGTGGCCACCTCCCTGAAGAGTGATCTCTCACTTTCTGTTTGTCTCTCCTGTCTCTCTGGTTGTACACGTCTTGTAACAAAAATCTCTTTAAACTAAAGAAAAGAAAAGAACCTGCTCAGGAACACGTAAAAGAGGTAGCATCATGCTGAGTGGTGGTGGCCATGGTTTGACCAGGTGACTGTCCCAACTCCATTGCTTTAAGAAGAAATCAAGATTTCACTTCATGGGCTCAAGACAGTGATTGCTTTAGAGGGGCTAAAACCAGTATTAAAAAATAATACCATGAGGAAATTTTAAAAGTTCATGGAAAAATGGAATTAAAATACAAGTATTTTGGTGCAAAAAATTTTTGATATCAGGGCCAGCCAGGAGGTGTGGTGGTTAAAGCAGCTGAATCCCATGTAGCTGACTGTGCAGTTTGAGCCCTGAGCCTAGCACTTTACAAAACACACCAGGCATGTGTGTATGAATGCCCAAAATAATGAGAGGACAATGGAGAAGAAGGATTGTGGCGTGGTCATCCCCCAGGGGATCCTTTCTCACTTTCCCTCTGTGTTTATTTTTCTTTTTACCTCTCTGGAGAATGCATGTGCCCTACAGTAAAATTAAATTTTTATTTTGAAATTCATGGAGCCTTTTCATACTAGGCAAAATATGCATTTCCTGTGAATTTTTGAAGACTCACTCAAATAACAATAGCTGAATATAGAATCTAGCAAATTTGGAAAAACATCAAATGTTAACAACATGAGAACAAATACCATTTTCTCTTCCAAATATTAAAGTTAACATTTGAGAATATTTTTCCTTCTAGCTTTTCTGTTTGTACATACGTACACATATACACATCCATATTTTGTTTATTTTTTAAGAGGTTTTACTTTTGGCATGTGCACTTGCCAGAGCGAGACAGTGAGAGGGAAAGTGAGAAATCACCCCCCAGCAGAGATGGCCATGCCACAATCCCTTCTCCATTCTCCTGTCAAGATCTTGGGCACACACACACACACACACACTCACACACACCACACATGAATTTCCCACACCCACCAGGTCTGGGACAGGAACTATGGTCAGCCATGTGGGAGGCCAGTGATTAACCTCTGCACTATCTGCTGGTCCCACACACCCACATCTGAATGTGATGCTTTTATACCTTTACCTCGTCTATAAATTTTCATGTTTATTAATATCCGGATTGTTATTTTTTTAAAAGCTATTGATTATTTTCTAAATAGTCTACTAAGGTTATTATAAATAATGATGATATACAAAAGTAAGAAAAAACATTTATTCTGGGGTCAGCAGGTGGCATGGCATGGTGGTTAAAGGTGCTGGACTCCCACATGACCGACTGTGGTTTGAGTCCTGGACCTGGTGGCTTGCTCTCTCTCTCTTTCTGTCTCTCTCTGGTCAAAACTGAAAAAATAATGATTATAAATACATAATTCTTTAAAAATAAATGAATAAATACATAAATAATTTTTTTATTTTAAATTATTTATTTTTGTTACTATTTCAAATTTTCTATAGGGCACATGCGCTCACCAAAGAAAGAGAGGGAAAGTGAGAAAGCAAGCTGCCAGGTCCAAGACTTGAACCATGGTCAGTCATGTGGGAGTCCACCTGCTGGCCCTAGGACATTTCTTTTTTTCTTTTTTTTTCCAATTTATTTATTTGCATTCATTCACTGTACATCATTACAGCATACAAAATGAGATTTTCCATCCAGAGTACACTGTATATTGTCTCACTCAAGCACATCAACAAACATGTTATTGTCAGCAAATAATTTTCCATTTCTTGTTTTCTGTATGTTTTGCTTTTTTCCCCCCATCCTTGATTCCCTATCTCTTACCCTCTGCCATCTCCCACTCTCCTCCCACACTGTCTCTTGTATCTATGTTTACTTTCTATACTGTCTTCCCCCCACATTTTATTGAATTACTAGACCTTAATTAAACTAAATATTTTCATAGCAAACACAGGTGATATATACATTTCCATGAACATAAGTCTAACTTTACACATCCTATAAAATAGCACCTAGCTGGGGCTATATATCTTACTGCAGTCATTGAACAGATTTTTTTTTTTTCCTGAAACTTTTTTTTTTGTAACTTAATTTACATTCTTTCCCGGCAGAGAGGGGGTGTTTCCTCCGCTGCAGTAACCAGGGGCCCGGTGGGTTCCAGGTGAGTGTGAGGTGGCGTGTGGCAGGCAGATATGCCAGTGGTCTGCTTCCGCTGTCTGTAAGCACGTGGCCTGTGGGCATCTGTGGTGTTCACAGGAATCGCTTTGACCCTTCTGCTTCCCCCCAGGTGATGGCCTAAATGATGGGCAGTGGCATTCCGTGTCCTTGTCTGCGAAAGGGAGTCACCTGAGTGTGCAGGTGGATGGTGGTGCAGCCTCCACCGTGCCCTCCCTGGCGGGGCAGATCCATGCTGGCGACACCTATTATTTGGGAGGTGAGTGTAGGGGACGGGCTGCACTCGGCACACTTTGCCTTCTCATCTCCTTTGTCCTAAGGCAGCTGACCTCTCTGCATGATAATTAATATTAAAGAATGACTCTTACCTTTCAGTTAGAGTCAACTGGGAATCTTGAGTGGGCAAAATGATCAGTTGTGACCTAAAGTGCAAGTCTGCTGGTTAGCTGTGTGACAATGTGCACTTAGCAAGATTGCCTTGAAGTGGGCACCCTCTGCAGCCCTCGTTCCTGGCTGTGGCCACACCTGGCAAGCTCTAACGCCTCTGCTGCTTGTGCAGAGATTTGGATTGGCCTGACTGAGTCCTTGGTGGCCATGTTTTGAGGCCCTCTGGGCGATTCTGACATGCAGACAACGTTGAGGGACACTGTCGTCTATTTCTTCCCTTCATAAGTTCGCGATTGGGAACTTCCTAATGCCGACAATCCTCGAGACCTTTCCTTTGTGTTTTACTTGCCAATTCTCTCTCCCACTGCATCTGGTGGCTCTTATTCTGTCTGCTAGCTCCTCCTCAGCCTGGCCTGAGAAACACTGGGTGTGTACATGGGCGTGACCCAAACCCTGATAAGATAGAGAAACAGGAAGGGATTGTAGTATGACCTCTCCCCATAGTGGGATGCTTTCTCTGTCTTGCTCTCTCTCTCTGTCTCTGGTGAATAAGCGTGTGCCCTTTGGTTAAAAAAAAAGAATAAAATAAAATCTAAAAAAATAATAATAAATGAAAGAAAG
This sequence comes from Tupaia tana, assembly GCA_026018925.1. Taxonomy (NCBI): domain Eukaryota; kingdom Metazoa; phylum Chordata; class Mammalia; order Scandentia; family Tupaiidae; genus Tupaia; species Tupaia tana. The sequence goes on from JAKSZU010000017.1 coordinate 55,881,184, forward strand.
AACAAAAAGAGAAAATGAAAGGAAAAGAGGTGCAGACTCTGCGGCCAGGTGGCAGCGCAGTTGTGGCACCTCTGGACGTGCACTGGGTGTGTGCACATGTGCCTGTGATCCAGTCTGGCTGAGACTGGGAGTAAATCATGGTGGATCCTCTCATTCATCTCTGCTTCTCTCTCTAATGGTATTCTTCCTATTTTACATGTCCTAGTTGTTCCTAAAGTGAGTTTGGACTCACGATGGAGATAGCTTGCTAGCCCAACAAGAAACTAAAGTTCTGAGAACTGCAGTAGGCACTGACGCCAAGGGCTGGTGTGTGATCTCTCATGCTCCCCGAAGCAGCTGTTCTTGTGAGGGGAAAAGAAAATGTGTCCATGACTTTGGAATATCTGATTGCTCACTTGCTTTAATCACTAAATATGGTGCATTTCTGACCCAGAGAGATTTATAAACTTTTGCCACTTATGATGGATTTTATAGCTCTGCAGAGGAACAAATTTCTTCAAAACTAAATAGACAATTTATCCAAGAGCTATAATTTAAACCATAAAAGATTTGGAGCCACTAAAAGGGACAGGAAGAAAATCCTTGCTATATTGCTTAATGATACAAAATAAAATATACTGGAGAAAAGTACTTCTCAGACCACGGAATCATCTTCCAGATTTCACCGGTCTGCAGGGCCAGAACGTGCAATGCATAGCAACACGACAGTGCTTCCAGTAAGTACGTACATGCTGACATGATCGGCTGTCCCCAGGAAGTAAATCATATACTTGCATTTTAAAGGCAGAGTAGTGTATGAGCTCTGGGCCAGCCTGGGCCTGGTGGTTAAGGTGAATCCACATGACCAACTGCACAGTTCAAGTCCTGGGCTAGGCAGCTTGAGAAATACATAGAACAGTGCATGTGTGCCCAAAATTCTTAATGGAGGGAGAACTGAAGGAGAAGGGACTGTGGTGTGACCACACCCCATTGAGGTGCTTTCTCTTCTCGCCAGTCCCCCAGCCCCCTTCTCTGTTCTGCAAGCATGTGTACCCTCTGGCAAAATTTAAAAAAAAAATCTATCCACCCACCTGTCCACACACGCACGGGCTCGGTCAGCAGGATTCTGTGCTCGGTTATGCCCGCAGCTTCCCTTGCTCCTCTCAGCTCTCGTCTCCCTGGTGGGTACTATCCTGCATTTTTTTTTTAAGGTTTTTACTATAGTTCATGTGCACTCCCCAGAGAAGAGACAGAGACAGAAAATGAGAAATCACCTCCCAAGGGCACAGCCACAATGCAATCTCTTCTCCATTCTCCTCTCAGGATTTTGGGCACACATGCACACACGACCAGCTTGAGTTTCAAGCCACTGGGTTTGGGATTCAAACCATGTAGTCAGCCATGTGGGATCCAGCACCTTAACCTCCATGCCACCTGTTGGCCTCATTATCCTGCATTTGTTGCTTAGCTTTCTGTTACACATTTTATAAATTGATCATCTATGTTGGTCATTTTTCTTGTTGTTATAGGGTGTGTGCGCTCACTAGAGAGACGGGGCAGGGAGGGAAGGAAAGTGAGAAATCACTCCCGGGGAGATGATCATGCTGCAGTCTCTTCTCCTCCTCTCCTCTCAGGATTTAGGGCACACAGGGATCAGCAGTTAGCGTAATGGCCATGTCGCTGGACTCCCACGTAGTCGACCGCAGTTCGAGTCCCGGACCCGGTGGCTTAAAACCACGCCGGGCGCATGTGTGTGCGTGCCCAAGATCCCGAGATGAGAATGGAGGAGAAGGGATTGTAGTGTGACCATCCCCCCTGGGGGGTGATTTCTCGCTTTCTGTCTCTCTGTCTTTCTCTGTCTGTCTGGCGAGCACACGCGCCCTATAGCAAAAACCTCTCCCAAAAAAAAAAAGGATTTAGGACACACACGCACATATGCCCAGCATGATTTCCAAGCTGCCGTCGGCCAAGTGGGATCCAGCTTAACCTCCATGCCGCCTGCTGGCCCTGATGTAGGCAGCTTTAAAGAACACCATAATTTTGTGTTGCATTGCTTTTAACTTCGTAAATAGGATCATGCCTATACATTCTTCTGTGACTTGCTTTTTCCCCCTTAATCTCTTCTGAGAGCAGGTGAGAAGCCGAGAGGGAGAATGCAGCCCCATAGGCCTTCGACTCAGTGGTCCACCCCTGCCTCAGCCAGCCTTGGGCCATGGGCAGGCTGCGCCTGGCACTCAGGGAAGCCCCCCGCCTTGGGCAGGAACCTTCTGTGTGGGAGTGCCTCGCAGAGGGTAGTGTTTGCCGCTGCACCTCTGTCAGCCTCTCAATTTGCTCTTTTTGTTCTATATTAGTCTTGGGGATCTAAGTGTGTGGATATGAAAAACCAAGGTAATTAATTTTAACAGTTTTCAGAGAGTATTATATAACATATACTCCCATGTCCCATTTCACCGTTGGATAGACATTTTGATTGTGCCAAATTATTTTTCGCTATTACCAAACAATGCTGTAAATCATTTTGTGCAGCTGCTAAGAATCACCTTGCCAGTGAGTTTTAAAAATTCCCTGTGGACCGACTATCTAAATGACTTTTGTAAAATGCTTACTCCGTTCAGGGAAGTAGCCCTGTGCTGTGGTTACAGTGATGTGCTAGCTGTCCGGCTGAGTGGTCCATGAGAACCCGCAGTGGTCACAAGGTTGTGCACATAGACGTGGTTACATCCATGAAAGGACCCCAGAGCTGGATGTGGGGCTTTGATTAAGGCCTGCTGGGCAGTCCTCGTATAACTGTGTTGATGTACAGGAAAACTTTCGTGTTCATACAGGTTCCAGTGAGACAGCTGGCCCCGTGGTCTGGTTAAGGGAGCCCAATCCTGCAGGGACAGCCACAGTTGAAGTCCCAGCCCCAGGGCCTTGAAAACACACTGGGCATGTGTGTGCTCCCCCAGATCCTGAGAGGACGGGGAAATAGGAAAGGAATTGTGTGACCATGCCTTACTGGGGGTGCTTTCTTCCTTTTCTCTCTGTGTCTCTCTGGCAAGCACATGTGCCCTCTGGCAATTAAAAAGCAGGCATAAGGACCAGCAGATGGTGTAATGGTTACATTGCTGGACTCCCACATGGCTGACTGCGGTTCGAGTCCCAGACCCTGGGGCTTGAAACACACTGGGCACGTGTGTGTGCGTGCCCAAGATCCTGAGAGGAGAACGGAGGAGAAGGGATTGCAGCATGGCCATCCCTCCTGGGGGGTGATTTCTTACTTTCTGTCTCTCTGGCATGCACAGGCGCCCTATAACAAAAATCTCTCTAATAATAAACAGATACGTATGATGTCCAATGAGAAGTGGTGTCTCTAAGACAAATGGAATGACAGAGCTGTGTTCCAGGAGGGACTGCTGGCTTTCTTCATTACAGCTTTCCTGCTCTGCTGTTGTAAGTGTATGTCGGCACTTAGGGACAAAAATAGTTGCGGACTGTGCAGTCACAGCACTCATCGCTAATCGATGCATAAATTAGAGTGGATCTAAATTTATTATGCATATCTGCAAATGCCCAGTTGGTTCCTACAAAACGACTATGGCCACTGATTCAAACAGATCAGTTGGCTCTAGATCCCATGCCCACCAACGGCATCTTATTCCTACAGAAAGAATATATGTACTTTTGAAAATTAGAATAATGCCTTCACCAGACCAAACCAAACAGGCAAACAGGAATCACCACACAGATAAAGCACATACCTGCTTAAAAGTTAGCTAAAACGATGGGCATTATTTGTACTTAGGACACCCAGGAGGGGTGGGTCTAGGGACAGGGAGTGTGGACTTCTGGTTCTCTGTGGACTTAGGTTCACAGGTTAGTGCACATGGAATAGCTCCCCTTCCCGGCCCCACTGACCCTCTCCATGACCTAGCGCCTCCCCAGCCCTGTCCTGGGTGAAGTGAGACACCTCAGGGTCAGCCTAAGTAGAAGCCCCTCCTCGAAAGCTCCAGTGTGGGGTTATTTTATGCAATCCCAAGAATGGCTCGTGTCAGGGTCTCTCCTCATTTAATTTTCTTTTATTATTATTTTAACTTAATTTTTCTTGTTTCTTTTTTTTTTTTCCCCATGAGTAAGGAGAGACAGAAACAGCACCCCAATAGGATCTTGATGCCACCATCCACCCCTAGCTTCAGACCACCTGGATCGAGGGCACACATCTGCCCAGCGTGTTTAGGGGTTTCTGGATTCAACCTGGAACCTTCTCATGGGGCAGCCTCACCGAGCATCGTGTTACTGCTGTGCCACCACCTGTCCTCATAATTGCTTGACCAGAGTCCATTAGCGTCAGACATACGTGACAGACAGGGAGGTTCCTTTGACCGTCCGCGCCCCATGGCAGTACTGGGAGTAATAAAGTTAAATGTTCGGGTGCTCTGGTGGAAGTCCATTAGTGACTTCGCTCTTCCAGAGGTCAGTACCCAGGGTCTGGGATGTGCCGTGACCCGTGCTCCTTCTCTGTGTTCCTGATTACCCTGTCACCGTGCAGTGAGATGTTAGGGCAGTGCATCCCCATAGAAGCAGATGTGTTTGTCGCGCTCTCAGAGTCACTGTGAATTTATTATCCAAACCAGGACACTGTGGAGAACGAGAGGGGTGATGACAGGATAGGGCAGCATGCATGACCAGGGCTGTCTGGTCACACAGAGCAGTTACTGCATTTCTGTCATATTTCGAGCTAACAGTCTCAGAATGTGGCTGGCTTTCTCCCTCTGAGCGGGGCCCACTTACAAAATAGCAGCCTGTTTTGTTTTTTTTTGTTATTGTGTTTGAGTTTGCTGTAGGTTAGAAAGAAACAAAGAGAGAGGGAAAGTTAGCACCCCCCAGGGGGGATGGCCACACCACAGTCCCTTCTCCTGTGTTCTCCTCGGAATTTGGGGTATGCACGCATATGTGCCCAGCATGTTTTTCAAGGTGCCAGGTCTGGGACTAGAGCGGGACTAGAACCGTGGAGTTGGCCAAGTGGGATCCAGTGCCTTAACTTCCACGCCCCCTGCTGGCCCAGCATGTTTTATAGTTCGCATTAGAACTCTGTGTTTTAGAGACCCCTTATTCTCCATGTCAGCCTTTCCTATCACGTGCCCTTCCAACGACGTGTCGCCATGATGTGTTGTGCTTGCTGATAAGGGGGCTGAAAGCTAAGCTCTTCTAGTTCCCTCTCATGGAATCTTTCTACTACTCAGGCACACCCATGCACCTCAGAGTGGGGACACTGAGTCACGGTCCCCCCAGAGCACCTGTGTGACACGTTAGCAGACCAGAGAACCCTTGATCACCCTGCTGACCCATCTGTACAGTGACATTAAGTGGCTGTTTCTTGGCCATCCTCGGAGGTCCTTGATCTTGCTTCCCCCCTCAGTGGCAACAGATACGTCTCATTAGTTCCCAGTAAGTGCTAGCTGTCCACATGGACTTTCCGTCTCAAATGAGGTCGATGATGGATGAACCTCTGCCACTTTGCCCTCAGGGCTTCTGGCCAGTCTTGCACGTGGACATACAGAATGTCTCTGGCTGCCCCTGCCTGGCATGTCCTCCTCTCTCATCTTCTCATCACTAGGGAAGGGAAGCATTTGGTGGCCTTTTCCTTAATGTTCTACCTTCAGAATGTTTTCCTAATGACTAGGTTTGGTTTAGTTTTGCTCCTAAAAGAAATAGTTACAGGGCCAACAGGTTGCACGGTGGTTAAGACACTGGACTCCCACGTGGCTGGCCATGGTTCAAGTCCTGGACCTGGTAGCTGAAAATCACGCTAGGCATGTGTGCATATGTGCCCAAAATTCCAAGAGGAGAATGGAGGAGAGGAGGCTGTGGCATGACCAACCCCCAGGGGTGATTTGTTGCTTTCCTTCTCTCTGTATCTCTGTTTCTCTCTCTTCTCCAGTGAGTGCATATGCCCTATGACAGAAACCTAAAAAGAAAACAAAAAGAAATAGTTACATATTTTATTTTATTATTTATTTATTTTTTTGGAGAGGTTTTTTTTTGCTATAGGGTGTGTGCACTTGCCAGAAAGACAGAGAGATAGAAAGCGAGAAATCACCCCCTAGGGGGGATGGCCACACTGCAGTCCCTTCTCCTCCATTCTCCTCTTGGGATCTTGGGCACGCACACACACGTGCCCGGCGTGAGTTTTAAGCCACCGGGTCCGGGATGCGAACGGTGGTCGACTACATGGGAGTCCAGCGACATAGCCATTACGCTAACTGCTGGTCCCTCCATATTTTATTTTATTTTGAAATAGTTGGAGGCCTGTGATTTGGGGAAAAATGAAATAAATAGAAAGAAAACACCAGTAATTCCATAAACATACTTAGGGATATATGTTCCCCTTTCTTTACCCTAATGTCCTCAGTAACTACTGCAGTTCTCACCTGTGCAGGTGTGCCAGTTTTCTTCCAAGTACACCAACTCTTCAGAAATACTTTTACGAATTACACTGTGTGCAGTCTCGTAAAGTAAGACATGATAAAGGGAAAGCTGTAGGCTTAAACCGTTCTTTATGATAGAACATTAACTTTGAAATGTCGAAGTTTCTTTGAGGTTAATTTACAAGGTTTCATTGTACCCAACAAGAGTTTAAAGCCTTGACTTGTTTTGAATTATATTTGCTAGGAATGCAAACATTAAAGCCTCAGCCACTGAAGGAAAAGTAAAAATAAACTATATTTGTGTTTTATGAAAAATCTTGGGTAGTAAGCTAGCATACGTGGTTCAGGAATAAGAGGTTGGATTTTTACTTCCTGTTGATTAAAAATCTACTAGTGATTTGACAATAAAGGGCAAAAAAAAAGAAGAATGAAGAATAAAATCTTTATTTTACACAATTGTTCAATTTGATTTAAAAAATAAGAACCTTGGGACCAGCAGATGGAGTAATGGTTACATTGCTGGACTGTCATGTAGTCAATAGATTAGAGTCCTGGGCTTAAAACTCATACCAGGCACGTATGCATGCATGTCCAAAATCCTGAGAGGAGCATGGAGGAGAAGGGATTGCAGTGTCGCCATCCTCCATAGGGGGTGATTTCTCACTTTCTGTCTCTCTGGTGAGTGTATGTGCCCTATGGCAAAAATCTCTCAAAAAATTGAAAATAATAAGAACCTTATAAAATAAACTTACCAAGTAATGTAAAATGAAGCTATATTTTTCATCATAAGAATTCTTTATTAAATGACTGGAAAATATAAAGCAAAATAAAATTAATAATTAAGACATTATATCTACTATGTTAAAAAGAAAATGCTTTTTGTTTTGGAGAGGTTTTGTTTTGTTTTGTTTTGTTTTTGTTTTTGTTTTTTTGCTATAGTGTGCATGCACTCACCAGAGAGAGACAGAAAGCAAGAAATCACCCCCAGGGGGTATGGCCACACCGCAATCCCTTCTCCTCCATTCTCCTCGAGATCTTGGGCACATGCACCTGGCATGAGTTTAAGCCACCGGGTCCGGACTCAAACCACGGTCTACTACGTGGGAGTCCAACGACATAGCCATTATGCCAACTGCTGGTCCCAAAAGAAAATACTTTTTTGGAAGTGACTTATATAAAGCATAATTTTATCAGACAAATAAAATAATGCCTCATATAAAATTTACTTCACATTTTTTTTAATTAAAACAATATTCATTATTTACAGTGCTGCACCTCTTTTATATTTGCGTATTAAACTCAAGTCCCCAGTGAAATGCGTGCCATGGGATCTTACCGTGACTGCATAGGCTGCTGTGGGCTGGGTTCCCTAGCAGCTGACCCTGCTGGGGAGGTGTGCTGCAGGAAGCTAGTAGGGGTAATTCCTGGAAACGATCCTGGGAGGTTGGGAAGCAGCTGACGGTGAGAAGAGGGATCGAAACTGTGACATGTTTGCAACAGAAGCCTCGGGAGATGCCACAGCAGCAGCCTCTGAGCAGGGACACCCTTGAGGGGTGCTCCAGTCAAGCAGAGGGATCCAGGCTTCTGTGCCCTCCACGTGCCGCTGGATGCTGGCTCACCTGGGAGGGCCAGGACTGAGAGTCACCTCTCCCTGGCCGGGGCAGCTCCTGGGGCAGCCTGCCTTGGTCCTGAAAGGGTAGGGACTGGGGACTGGGTCCTGTACCCCCAAGTAGTTGCTTCATCTGAAAGCACTTGACAACATTGCATCCTTGTTCTGTTCCTCCCTTGTCCTCCTCTGCATGCTGACCATGCAGCACCAAGTCCAAGAACCTGGTTAGTGGAAGGGTAATCAGCAGAGGCTAGGGGAGTATGTAAGTCCTGCGGGCTCCACCTGGCGTAGCACGTATTTGTTTCCAGACCAGTCTGGCTTTGATTTCTATTTCAAAGTCACATCCTTGCACACAGTTCCTATAAGAACACAGTCTCCTTGAGAAGCCCAGATCATCACATAAACCACTACGTGTGGGAGCTGTGGGCTGTGTGACTTCCAGCAAATCAGTTATGGCTACAGCAAGGCTTGTAGTATTTGACTCTTGAGTGCCATTTTTCCCATGGAATATTCTAGATGTTATTTTTTTTCCATTTGCAATGTTTTATTATTGTGAGGTATTCTGTCATTTTTTTGGTGAGTATTAGTGTTGGAAAATAATGTTCAAAGATACTTGACTAAAATGCCTGATTCAAAAAAAAAAAAAGAAAAAGTCAACATAGATTGTTCTTAGCTTTCTTAGACCAATTATTATCCAGAATGGTTTTAAATGTGCCTGTGTGTGCACACACATCTTCACACATACGGAGGAGATATTTAACATAATTTTAAAATGAGTGCGGGTATCCTGGTCAGTTTTCAGTTTTAAGTTATTTTTTAAAAATTCAAACTTAGCAAATCCTAATATACCTGTATTTTTTTTTCTGATTCTACTCTCACATACCTTTTAGTTTATCTAGTCTAGCCACTTGCAAAAAGGAGTGATTCTTATATTGTTTCACGTAAATAAAATATGCAGCAGGTCTCCTTGCAGAATTTCACACCTTTCCTTCTTCTCTTCTTTCTGGAAGCCGCTCTACAGATACTAAGAGCTTCTGTTCTTGTTGCCTCTCCACCGCACCCAACCAGGAGTCCTGCCACCCTCCCCAGGGAGTAGGGAAATCTAATCCTTGAGTGTCTATAGACAGAGGAGTGCCAGCCTCTTAGAAAGGCTGAGGTAAAAAGCGAAATAATGGGCTTCTTTGAGCCAGGGTTTTGGGCCATTGGGCCAGGTGACGCTGACCTCTGGTCGCCCAGGAATGTGCTCTTATAAACGAGATGGTTGCCAGGGAGGCTGGTTTATATAACAAAGACAAGGACAAGCAGAGGGGACGTTAACAAGCTATTTGTTAAGAGTTTAAATAGACATTGATCTGTTTGAAATGACACAGGCAACTGACTGGCCACACTTCATTGTTGACATCATGACCTGGAGAACCCTGGGCCAGAGGAAGGGTGGGTCACACTGCAAGTCTAACCCTTCTAGGGTTTGTTGACTCAGTTGTGGGCATAGCCAAAGCCTCAGATGCATGCCTTACTTGGGTCTTTAAAACGGGAATGGACCCGGTATTCCACAGTCCACTCCACACTGCTTTCCTCCCTGGGGCGACAGTCTTTCATCAGTAAGTACTGTGCAGCGGTTTTGTCCTAACTGTGTTTTCTTCCGTGTGTGTTTCTGTCTCCAGGCTGTCCGGACAACAGCTCTGGCCCTGGGTGTGGAAGCTCCCTGCCCGAGTTCCAGGGCTGCCTGAGGCTCCTCTCCATTGGTGACACAGCGGTGGATCCCATCTCAGTGCAGCAGGGGGCGCTGGGGAGTTTCCAGGACCTCCAGATAGACTCCTGTGGCCTCACAGACAGGTCAGGGCCATCCTTGGTCATTTTACCATGCCTGCTTTCAGCTTCTCAGTAGATTAAAAACATGGAAAAGATCACCTTCTCCACTCTTTCTGTGTTCCCAATATCTATTTTAAAGGGGCAAAACACATTTTTATCAAAAATAAGAAACAGACATCTTTACATAATTGCTCCTTTCAAATGGTAGGGTTTTCTTGGGGGACATAGTCTCTTGCATTTTCCTCGTCACCCTCCAGGCTACTTCATTCTTACAGAATACTAGTGATGCCACTGTAATTATGGGTGAGTGCAACTATCGACAAGGAGAGCTGTGTTTTGAAAACTAGTATTGCACAAAACAGATCAGAATATCAGAAAAGATGATGTATCATTGGGGCCAGGAAATCAAAGTCGCGTGCGGCCAGCTTCCTTTTCTATAGAGAAAATGGAAACTCTTTCCTTGAGAAAGGCCGAGACTTGGGGGATTTCTGTTGCCTACAGTTAGGACTGGAGAGAGCCCAGCTGCGTGATTCTGAGCTGCTTTGCTGGGGAAGATGAGCGGCGTCTGAACACTGCTGCCCGTTAAAGTGCGTAAGCAGTGCAGCTTTACACAAGCTGTCACGTTAGTCACGATGCCTCTTAAGTCACCTGGGCTGAAAGGTGGAGTACACACGTAGGTTTGTTCTGTGCAGGGCTGTCCAGCTTAGTGCCATGTGCGTGTGAGACGTTTGTGTTAGAAAATGAACACATTCTGTAGAGCCTCACATCTGTGCATGAGGAACTCTTGAAAGGCCACGCGTGGTAGAATCTGTGGCTAAGTCTATTCTGAATTTAACCCAGTAGAGATTTCATGTCATATCCAATAAACTGTAGGTATAAATACAGTTTAGCAATGTAGAAAAAGACCTTAGTCCCCAGGGCATGAAATATCAACTGACAGAACTTTATTTATTTAATGCGAGTGTTCATGTTCACATACTCACCATTTATTCATTTGAGAGGGAAACAGAGGTTCTAAGAATTTAGTCAGAAACCTCAGGTGGTTTGCTCTTTGGCATAGAAAACATCACCTGAAATTCAGAACTGCTGGTCCTTGGGGAGGGTGGAGCAGTTGGCTCAGAGGTGGGGCGCAGCCCCCCACCAGGAGTCTGAGTTCACCAGCAACCCCGGGTCGCCTGAACAGTCATGAAGTTCTCAGAACGTGGTTTTAGTTAAGCCTCGATTCTTTCACCACGTGTGATGTAATTACAGTAGCTGTCTGTGAAGAATCAATGTGGCCTCTTCAGCGCATAGATCCTTTAGTCAAAATAAGGAAGCACACACTACACACCGATGTGTACACACACGAGTGGGTACATGTATGTAAATATATATGTAAGTGTCACCCACTGGGCAGATTGCTGTATCACACCTTGGGGACTTTCAGCAGCATGTCCACTCTACCGACTTCTAGGAGTTTTACCTTCCTTAGGCAAACATGGGGTTAAGGACAGCTCCCCAAGTCGGTATAAAACTAGCCACAGCACTTGGAAGGCCAACAGTCACAGCAGTGATATCTTATGGGTAAACATCTAAAACCACGTCCTCGTTTTCTGCTCCTCTCTACTAACAAATGTCCATCTTTCCTTCCCCCTTTAGCCAGGCCTACTGCCTGCATGCCGCATCATGGAGTAGAGTCCCCTCCACACACAAGCACATGGCTCCACCCCTGCCCCGGCCAGGCCAGCTGTGCTGACCCCAGCTTCCCCCACAACCTCCACAGTCTGCCTGCTGTGAGCAAAGTCAGATTTGCTCAGGGGTAGCCGAGATTTACTATTGAAATACAAGTGGTTTGCTGACTTATATCCATTTGGGCCCAGGGATTAATAATTCATGACACAGCAGCATTCCTGGCTGAAATGACACTACAGACTATGAAAATCCGACAGGACAAGAGGGACCTTCCCCAGCCATACCAGGGCTCCGAGGGAAGCTCTGCTGGGATGCAGGCCAGGAGGGCCTAGCAGTGAGGAGGGATCATGCATTAGGCCAGTGGAGTTTTGGATATCAGGGTTCTGATTTCACGGGACTCCTGTGAAATTTGGGCTCCTGTGGACACCTGAGCACATGGGCAGGAGGCCACGGCCGGGGCCCCAAGCGTGCACTGTGGGGAGAGCCGCGGCCCCCACCTTCCCGGCCACCACAGCCTTTGACCCAGCAATCATCCTCTACTCAGACATGACACTGTACACTGTACATTTTAGTTTTGAATAGAAAATGATAAATTTAGAGGAAAATTAATTACCACACATTTAAAGTTATTTGTTAAGAAAAATCTTATTCCCAAAGATTTTGAGCTAAAATGTATGTTTATTTTTAGCACAAAGCACTCACTTTTATCTACTAAAAAGTGTGGAATCTACTCAATGATAATTTTAGAGAGTTCCAATGTGTCCAGAAGAAAAATGAGAAGCCACTTTTTTCAAAGGAGTAGTAGCAGCTGGCCCTGCCCCAGTCCGACCACCTGCATGGCTTCTGCAGAACACAAGTCAACCCCATCCTGGCTGTGTCCTAGGCTCTGGTGGGCCAGCCTGGCCCACTGGCTGCTTCTGGGAGTAGGTTTCATGGGGCAGGCATGTCCATTCATCTGTGTCACGTCTGGTTTCACACAATGACCAGAGAACTGAGTGGTCACTACTGAGACCATGTGGCCCAGAAAGCTGACCTTGGCTGTAGACTGAAGTCGTGGAGGCTGTGGAACATGTGGGATGGCACCTGAAATGTGCCATGTACTGGAGCCCAGAATAGCCCACTCCTCTTAATAAAAAGGTGATTCCCAGGTATCCTCCTGAGTCCAAATATTCTCCCTGGTCCCTTGGCTGAGAGCAGCTACCTTGTGAACATGGCCCAGGCCCTCAGCAACCATGGTGTTCAGGCGGTTCATTTGGAAAGAGTAAGTAGGTTCAAAGTCCAGCTCAGGGTGTGTGTGTGGTGGGGGGAGGGGGGTTGTCACACCCTTCTCTCCTTTTTTTATTGCAGGAAATAGAGTCTACTAGAATCCAGTGAGGAATTGGAAACATGCATTTTTATTTTTTTATAGAAGGAATCTAGTTCATAACGCATGCTGCAAGGATGCCACACACACACAAAGTCATGTATAAACAGAATTTGAAGGAGGTCCAGGTTCTAGAATATGTGTGTGTGTGTGTGTGTGTGTTATTTTTTTTCAACTTTATAACTAAATTTGAAAATCAGAAGTTAGTTCTCATCTACATTGACTGTCGATTTTTGAAAGTAGTAACAGGTACATAGACCACCAGAGTGTAGAGCTTGTTGGGTGAGTCTTCATCATTACGTTTTCTGGACAACTGCACATGGATAAGATACAAGGAGTTCCTTATTTCTTTGATCCAGACAGCTTTGTTGAGCTTTGTATCAATGTACACGTCTGGAGTCCCCATCTCCTTCATGGCAAATTTCCGGATTTCTTTGAGTGCCTCAGGGGCATGTTTCTTGAAGTCCATGCCATGGATGTGCTTGTGAATGCTGATGGCGTATTCCTGTGTCACCACCTCCTTGAGGGCAGAACGGCCCTTCTCACAACCATTCTTGGCGGAGCCATTCTGCCTGGCCTAAGGTAGGAAGAACGACCACAAGGGATTGTATGTATGTGTTTTCTTTTAAGGAGAGATTTTTGCTATAGGGCTTGTGCACTCACTGGAGAGACAGAGAAGAAGTGAGAAATCATCCATCGGGGGTCGGGGGGATGACCACACAGCAATCCCTCCTCTTCCATTGTCCTCTTGGGATTTCAGCCATGCACACACATATGCCCAGTGTGAGTTTTAAGCCATAGGGTCTATGACTCCAACGGTGGTGTGGTCTACTATGTGGTAGTCCAGCAACATAACCATTATGCCATCTTCTGATTCTTAGATGTGATTTTTATTTTTATTTTTATTTATTTACTTACTAATTATCATAATCTCGTTTATATTACATTGAAACACATGTAACTTTACAATGTATTACATTTCTTTTACCAGAAGGAGTACCATGCATATCAGTAGATACAGAGACATTAAAATCCCTGTTTCATCATCCAATAGCTTTTCATTTTTCCCAATTATTATTATTATTATTCCAATTCGTTTCAAACAGTCAATCACTATTTCTCATTTTGCTTGTAAAAAAGACTTAACCCAACATCAAATACTTCTCAGACCAATCCAGTTGAGAAAACTATACACATCATCATCAACAGGTAATAAACCATATCTGTGTCCCACTAAGTCATGTCTATTTGTTCTCTTGCTATCTTTCTCTATCTTCTCTCCTCCCATCCCATTCCATGCTGTCTTATCATCGTTAACTATTTCACTGCTTTTATGCCCTCCAATATTTTGATCTCTACCATAGAGTGTGGATAGTTGGTATATATTAAGTGAATACATACGATATCTTTCTTTCATATCTTGGCTTCACTCAGCAACAGATCCTCCATACCTGACCACTTTCTATCAAATGCCAGGGTCTTGTCTTTTTTATGTTTGAGTAGTATTCCATAGAGTATGTGAGGCACACTTTTTCAATCCATTCATCTGTTTGTGGACATTTGGGTTGGTTCCATGTCTTGGCGAACATGAATAATGCTGCAATAAATATTGATGTGCAAGCGCTTTTCTGACTGAGCATTCTCCTGTCCTTTGGGTAGATATCCAGAAGTGGGATTGCTGGATCAAATGGTAGTTCTATTTGTAGACTTTTGAGGAACTTCTATATTGTTCTCCACAGTGGCTGGACCAGTTTACATTCCCACCAACAGTGTAGGAGAGTTCCCTTTTCACCACATCCCCACCAAGACTTATAAATTTTTATATTTTTAATCTTTGCCAATTTCATAGGGATTAGGTGGTATTTCATTGTGGTTTTTATCTGCATTTCCCTTATGATGAATGATGTTGAGCATTTCCTCATATGCTCTTTGGTTGTACATATGTCTTCTTTAGAGAGATTTTTGTTCAGCTCATTTTCCCATCTTTTAATTGAGTTTATTATTATTTTTTTCATGTAAGGTGCTTGAGTTCCTTGTGTATTCTGGTTATCAGTCCCTTGTTTGAGGCATAGTTTACAAAACTATTCTGCCATTCTGAGGGTTGTCAAGTCACACTTGTTACTGAATCCTTTGCTGTGCAGAAACTTCTTAGTCTGATATAGTCCCACTTGTCTACTTTAGGGATTATTGCCTGTACTTTGGGAGTCTTATTTAAGAAGTCTTTGCCTTCTCCAATGTCCCCCAGAATTTCCCCAGCATCTTCCACCAGTAGTTTTATTGTTCGAGGTCTTAGGTTCAGATCTTTGATCCATTTTGAGTTGACCTTTATTAATAGTGAAAAATGGAGGTTCAGTTTCATCTTTCTGTAGTTGGACACCCAGATTTTCCAGCACCATTTCCTAAAGATATTTTCCTTTTCCCAATGGATTGACTTATGATATCCTTTGTCAAAAATCAGTTGGCTGGGGACCAGCAGTTAGCATAATGGCTATGTTGTTGGACTCCCATGTAGTCGACTGCAGTTCGAGTCCTGGACCCAGAGGCTTAAACTCACGCCGGGTGTGTGTATGTGCATCCCCAGGATCCTGAGAGGAGAATGGAGGAGAAGGGATTGCAGCATGGCCATCCCCCCGAGGGGTGATTTCTTGCTTGCTTTCTGTCTCTCTGTCTCTCTCTGTCTTTCTGGAGAGCGCATATGCCCTGTAGCAAAAACCTCTCAAAAAAAAAATCAGTTGGCTGCAAGCATTGGGGGTTATTTCTGGGGTCTCTGTTCTATTCCATTGGTCCACATGTCTGTTTTTGTGCCAATACCATACTGTTTTGATGATCACAGCTTTATTGTATATCTCGGGATCAGGGAGTGATATGCCTCCCACTCCACTCTTCTTGTGCAGGATTGCTTTGGCAATACAAGGTCTTTTATAATTCCAGAAAAATTCTATGATTGTCTTTTCTAGATCTGTGAAGAATATTTCTGGTATTTTGATTGGAATTGCATTAAACATGTAGATTAATTTGGATAGAATTGCCATTTTGATTATATTAATTCTTCCAATTCAGGAACATGGGATGTCCTTCCACTTTTTTATGTCATGTTCAATATCTTTTTTAAGATTTTCATAGTTTTCTTTATAAAGGTCTTTGACTTCCTTAGTTAAGTTTATCCGTAGTTATCTCATATATCTTGTGGCTACGGTGAAAAGGATTCCTTTTTTCACCTCTGCTTTGTTCAACTTGTTGTTCATATATAGAAATGCTATAGATTTTTGGATGTTGATTTTGTATCCTGCCACTTTACTGTATTCACTTATTACTTCAAGAAGTTTTTTCAGGTCCAGCAGTTAGAGTAATGGCTATGTCGCTGGACTCTCATGTAGTTGACCGCGGTTTAAGTCTTGGACCTGGTGGCTTAAACTCATGCCAGGCACATATGCGTGCATGCCCAAGACCTCGAGAGGAGAATGGAGGAGAAGGGATTGCGGCGCCACCATCCTCCCTGGGGGTGATTTCTTGCTTTCTGTCTCTGTCTCTCTCTGTCTTTCTGGAGAGCACATGCTGCATGCACCCTATAGCAAAAACCTCTCCCCTAAATTAATTAATTAATTAATTAATTAAATTAAAATAATAAAGAAAATTTAAAAAGAAGTTTTTTCATGGAGATCTTTGGGTCTTCTAAGTATACCATCATGTCATCTGCGAATAAAGATATTTTGAACTCTTCTTTGCCTGTTTGAATGCCCTTTATATTGTTCTCTTTTCTGATTGCATTAGCTAAGACTTCCAGTACTACATTAAAGAGCAGTGGAGAAAGTGGGCAGCCTTGCCTAGTACCAGTTTTTAGTGGAAAAGCTTTTAGCTCTTCACCATTCAGTACTATGGTAGCTGTAGGTTTTTCATAGATGACTTTTATTGTGTTGAGAATTGACCCTTCTATACCAACCATACTGAGGGTCTTAATCATGAAAGGATGTTGTATTTTATCAAATGCTTTCTCTGATCAGTTGAAATGATCATATGGTATTTATCTTTCTTTCTGTTAATATGATGTATTACATTTATGGTCTTGCGTACATGGAACCACCGTTGCATCCCTGGGATAAAGCTTATCTGGTCATAACGAATAATCTTTGTTATATGTTGTTGGATACGACTTGCGAGTATCTTGTTGAGAATTTTTGCATCTATATTCATCAATGATATTGGTCTGTAGTTTTCCTTTTTGTCATGTCCTTATCTGTTTTGAGAATGAGGATGATGGAGGCTTCATAGAATAAATTTGAAAGGTTTCCTTCCTTTTGGATCTTCATAAATAATTTGAGTAGGATAGGGGTTAATTCTTCCTTAAAACTTCTGTAGAATTCAGAAGTGAAACCATTTGGACCTGGGCTTTTCTTGTTGGGGTGTTATTTATTACTGATTCAATCTCCTGGCTTATGGATCTATTCAGGTTTTCTATGTTCTCCTTATTCAATCTTGGTAGATTATATGCATCTAGAAATTTGTTCATCTCCTCCATGTTCTCTTGTTTGTTGGCATATTGTCACTCATAGTATCCTCTAATGGTGTTTTGTATTTTTATTGTGTCTGTTGTAATGTAGCCTGTTTTCATTATGTATTTGATTTATCTGGTTTCTTTATTTCTTCTTTATCAGCCTAGTTAATGGTGTGTCTATCTCATTAATCTTTTCAATGAACCACCTTTTGCTTTCATTTATTTTCTGTATAGTTCATTTTTTTTCTGTTTCATTTATTTCTGCTCATATCTTTATGAATTCTCTTCACCTGGCATTTAAAAAATTTTTTCATTGTTGTTTTTCCAAGTCCTTAGGCATGGCGTTAGGTTGCTTATTTGCCACCTTTTCAGCTTTTTCTTATGCTCACTAACTGCTATAAATTTACCTCTTATGACTGCTTTTGCCATGTCCTGTAGATTATGGAAACTCCTGAACTCCTCCCTCATGCTGGGCGCGTGTGCGTGCATGCCCAAGATCCCGAGAGGAGAATAGAGAAGAGATTGCAGCATGGCCATCCCCCCTGGGGGGGTGATTTCTCACTTTCTGTCTCTCTGTCTCTCTCTGTCTGTCTGGCGAGCGCACACTCCCTATAGCAAAAACCTCTCCAAAAAAAGAAAAAATGAGAGAGGTCTGATGTTACTTTGATGGGATTATCTTTGTGAGTAACTTGACGTTTTCCTCTTGCCAATTCTAGTATCTTGTCTTTGTCTGTTGTTTTGGTCAATCTGGCTATGATGTGCCTTAGAGAGGATTTTCTTGGGTTGATTTTATTTGAGGTCCTATGTATCTCTTGGGTTTGGATATATGAATACCTCTCTAGGTTTGAAAAGTTTTCGCCTGGATTTCATGGAATAAATTATCAATGCCTTTATTATTTCTTTCTCTTTTTAGATACCAATTATCCAGATATTTGGGTGCTTGATGGTATCTAGTATTTCTCGTATATTGTCTTCATTTTTCTTGATTGTTTTCTCTGTCTTTTTGATACTTTTTTCTAGGTCAGAGGTTTTATCTTCTACATTTGAGATTTGATTTTCTGTATGATCTATTTTTAATACTTTCAAAGGAGGTTTTAATTTCCTGTCTCTTTCCTGTATTCTTCATCTCTAATAATTCCATTTGATTATTTTTGATGGTGTCTATTTCTTCTTTCACATCATGAAAGTACTTCCTCGTCCTGCAGCTCATTGTCTCTTTTCTCTTGCATCTCATTTAGTTAGGTCAGTAAAAATATTCTGAATTGTTCATCCAACATTTCCACAACTTCCCTTGTGTTGTCTGGAAGTGATGAGGAATTGATGCTTTCTCTTGGAGGAGAGACATTTTGTTGGTTGATGACATTTCTTGTGCCTCTGTGATGGTTACTAGTCATCTAGTGATCTGTACATTCCTTCCTAAATTAGTCAAAGTATCACTGAGCATTCAAAGGTGTGCAGGAACAGGAAACTGGCAATCTCTCTTCTGCTCTGCCTCCCTAGTACCCACCAGTACCCTGCACTGTTGTTGCTAGTTCTGGGTTACCCCAAATCCTCCGTGTTTCTAGAGAATAGTTCGCCTGAAGCAGTAACAAAGAAGAAATTGTGTGTGTGAAAAGCATACTGGGTACTATACAAAACACTGAAGTCCTGAGAGTGCAAAGGTGAGTGGGGATGGGGATGAGCCATGGGTCCCAGCCATTAGCCCTCTAGCCACAGCCAGTCCCCCATTCAGCAATGCCCTTCGCTTCTACAGGTGTCTGGATGGGGCGGAGAGAGGCGAGGGAGAGGTGTGTCTTGAAGTTCCAAGAAACAAACCTGAGAGTACAGGGTGAGTGGGGAAGGGGATGAGCCACAGCTGTTAGCCTTCTGGCTACAGACAGCCCGCTGGCCAGCAAGGCCCTTCACTGGTACAGGTGTCCTGATTAGAATTTTCAGTACAAATTTGAGTATTAGTAGCCAAAGCACCCCCATGGGGAATGGTCATGCCACAATTCCTTCTGCTCCATTTTTCCTTCCTGCTGAGACTTTGGGCATGCATACACATGCACCCAGCATGTTTTTTAAGCCCCTGGTTCTGGGACTCGAACCATGCAGTTGGCCATATGAGATACAGCTGCCTTAACCACCATTCCATATACTAGCTCTGTTTTAACCATCTTAAGCACTTCTGAGTATATACGGTTCAATAGCATTAATAGTTAATGTTAAGTATATTCACATTGTTCTGTAGTTAATCTCCAGAAATTTGCATCTACAAAACTGAAACTCTGTGCTCATTAAACCAGTGGTCCCTAACCTTTTTGGCATCTGGGACCAAAAGTTGTTTCATGGAAGACAATTTGTTCATCTACTGAGGCTGGGGGATGGTAGTTTTGAAATGGTTCAAGCGCATTACATCTATTTTGCACTTAATTTCTGTTAGCATTACATTGTAATTTATCATGAGATCATTATGCAATTCACCATAATGCAGTATATGCAGGCACTCCCCAGTGCTGACATTACCCCCTCAGCTCCACCTCAGGCATTAGATTCTCACAAGGAGCACACAACTTAGACACATTGCATGTGCAGTTCACAGTAGGGTTGCACTCCTCTGAAAATCTAATGTTGCTGCTGATCTGACAGGAAGTGGGCTTAAAAAACATGCTGGGCAGTAATGCAAGAGATGGGGAGCAGATGTAAATACGAATGAAGCTTCTTCCATTGCTTGCTGCTCACTTATCTCTTGCAGTGCGGCCCATTACTAAAAGGCTTGGGGGGGGTTGAGGACCCCTGCATTAAACAGTAGCTCCTGATTTCCTTCTCTCCCCAGGCCCCAGAAACCACAGTTTTACCATATATTTCTATGAGTTTGACTACTCTTGATTCCTCATTGTACTTGTCTTTTTTTTATGTCATATAAGTGAAATCATATTTTCCTTTTTATGACTGATTTATTTTACTTAGCATAATATCCTCAAACTTCATCAGTGTCGTCGCATGTGTCAGAATTTACTTTTCTCTTAATGTTGAATAATACATTATATGCCACATTTCTTTTATTTAGTAATCTGTTTGATGGACATTTAGGTCGTATCCTTCTTTTGACTCTTGCTGCTGTTAATATGGGTGTAAAGATACTTCTTTGAGACCGTTTATTTATTTATTTATTTATTTATTTATTTATTTATTTATTTTATTAGAGTTAGGGCACATGTACTCACCGGAGAGACAGAGAAAGACAGATAGAAAGATCACCTCCCCCCCCCCCCCCCCCCATGGGGATGGCCACACTACAATCCTGTCTCCATTCTCCTCTCAGGATTTTGGCAATGCATGCACACACACCTGGTGTGAGTTTCAAGCTCTTAGGTCTGGGACTCAAGCCATGGTTGTCTCTCTGAGAGTCCAGCCCCTAACCAAAATGCCACCTGCTGATCCTGAGACTCTGCTTTCAATTATTGCTTTGTTTCTCTCCTTCCTATAGGGCACGTGCACTTACCAGAGAGAGACAGTGAGAGGAAAAGTGAGAAATCACACCCCCAGGGGGAATGGCCATGCTGCAATCCCTTCTCCATTCTCCTCTTGGGATTTCGGGCACATATTCCCATGTGCCTAGTGCCGAGGTCAAGCCTGGGCAGGGATGGGTTGACTCGACGGAGGCAGCGCAGGTGAACAGAAGACAAAAATTAGACTGAGACCTCATTGCCCTTTTGCATGTTCTCAGCTGGCCACAGCCAGAGCCAGCTCCAGGCTGCAGCGCCGTGGCTATTAGGACATGTGTATTTATTGAGGGATCTTACAGGAGTAGGAGGGGTGAGGGGGAAATAAAAGATTTACTCTATGAAACAGAGAATTCAAAGCACAGTAACAATGATCATAAAACATGATGTCTGTCTTGTTTGAACAGGTGAAGCCAAACACAGTTCTCAGAACGAAGGAGTCTATTTGTCTGGTGCATTTTCTTCTTCAGTCTTGATTACCACCGGACAGGGTCTTTTGAAGAGGGGGCTTGGAGGAATCTTGGTAACTTCAGTCCCAGGGCAGTAACATTGCTGGTTGCATAGGCCTAGATAGAAATCTTGTCTTGTTAAGTAAAGACACAGTTAATATAACTAAAGTGAAATATCTATATTGCTTTTGGGGTAATTTACAGCTATGGGGGTGAGCCTATTGCCTACATGGGAAAGGAATGTGGTCTTGCTAGCAGCTTAATGACTTACCTAAAGGTTATTGTGTACTTGGGACCCTCTACTTGCTGTTCTATACAATGGCTGTGGCTTGGGGAACAGTGATCTTCCCTTGTCCTGAGATCAAAGGTGGCTCATGATCTTTGTTTGGGGTATCAGTGCCTCACGGATGAGTCCCTAAGCTTCCCCAGCTACTGAGGTCGTTTCACCAGTTTAGTAGCTTTCCATTAACCCAAACCTTTCTAATGTTATCTATGTAATCCCCAGTAGGAGAGGTGACTGCAGCACTCTTTATTGACATTTTCCAGGCAGGTGGGGGGGACTTCAGGAGATAATTCCCATTCGCTAGCGTTAGGGATCCGCATTCCTTCAGGATTATTGTAAAAATTATAGTAAGGCTGGGGGTGTTATTTTGCCCTTATGGGGGTACCGTCAGTAAAGCTCATGGCAGAGAAATTGAGTACTGGCCAGTAAACGACACAAGGAAGGGCTCGTAAACTGGGCCATGCCTCAGTTTCTTCCCAGTCCAGGCCTTGCCTTAGAATGGGAGACAGCCTCTTTACCAGCTTGTGCTGTCTTCATGGCCCCGTCAGCCTAGCATGTTTTTCAAGCTGCTGGGTCCAGGTCTTGGACCTGAATCAGCCATGTGGGATCCAGTGCCTAAACCACCATTCTACCTGCTGGTTCTAACAATTTTTGACATTGCTATTGTGTACAGGTATGTACATATACTTACAGGAGTCTTTATTTTCAGTTGTTTGGATATAAAGTGAGGAGTGAAATTACTGAGTCATATGGAAATTCTGTGCTTAGCTTTCTTTTTTTTTTTGAGAGGTTTTTGCTATAGGGCATGTGCACTCGCCAGAAACACAGAGAGAGACAGAGAGACAGAAAACAAGAAATCACCCCCCAGGGGGGATGGCCATGCTGCAATCCCTTCTCCTCCATTCTCCTCTTGGGATCTTGGGCATGCATGCACCACATATGTGCCTGGCGTGAGTTTAAGCCACTGGGTATAGGATTCGAACCGCAGTCAACTACATGGAAGACCAGTGACATAGCCATTATGCCAACTGCTGGTCCCCATGCTTAGCTTTTTGAGGGACTGTTAGACTCTTCTACACAGCATCTTGAAATACTTTTATTTCTACCACTAATGTATATGTGTTCCAATTTTCCAATCCTGGCCAAAACATGTTTTCCATTTTTTGATTATAGATATCCAAATGGGTATGAAGTGGTTATATCTTATTATGGTGTTTATATATATATTTCCAATGGGAAAAGAAGCTGAGCATCTTTTCATGTGTTTGTTGGCCAACTGTATATCTTTTTTTGGAAAAATTCAACTACGGTTTTGTAGATTTTTTGGTTGAGCTGTTTGGTTTTTTTCCCATTGAGCTATAAGATTTTTTTTTACTACTATTTTATTTTACTTATTATTATTTTAATTTGGTATAGGACACATGTACTCACTTGATAGAAAGAGAGAGAAGGAGAAGGAAAGTGCAAAAGCCAGCCACCAGGTCCAGGGCTCAAATCACAGTTAGCTATTTGGGAGTCCAACATCTTACCTATCATACGATCTGCCAGCCCAAGACTGCTTTATATATTCTGAAAGTTGAATTCTTATCAAATACATAATTTGAAGTGTTCAGAACTATTCCAGAAGTTATCTTTTCTCTTTGTTGAAAATGTTATTGATGGGACCAACATTGGTGTAATGGCTGTCTCTGGACTCCCATGTAACTGACTGCAGTTCAAGTCCTGGACTCAGTGGCTTAAACTCATGCCGGGCGCATGTGCGTGCGTGCTCAAAATCCCAAGAGGAGAATGGAGGAGAAGGGATTGTGGCATGGCCATCCCTCCTGGGGGGTGATTTCTCACGTTCTGTCTCTCTGTTTTTCTGGCGAGAGCATGCATCCTATAGGAAAAAAACAAAACAAAAACAAAACAAACAAACAAACAAAAAACTCTCCCCCCAAAAAAATTCTCGATGTACAAAATATTTTCATTTTAATAAAGTCCAGTTTGTAATTTTTACTTTCCTTGCTTATGCTTTTGATGTCATATCTAAAAAATCCATTATCAAATTCACTGTTGTGAAAATTTACTCCTATTTCCTTCAAAGAATTTTATAGTTTTAGTGTGTATGGGTAAGTCAGTGATCTATTTTGAGTTAATTTTTATATATGGTATTGAGGTCAGTGTTGGACATAATTCTTTCCCTGTTGAATATTCAGTTATCTCAATATCAGATTATTGTTTGACCCATTTAAAACTTGACTCTCTTGGGACCAGCAGTTGGCGTAATGGCTCTGTCACTGGACTCCCATGTAGTCGGCCACGGTTTGAGTCCCGGACCTGGTGGCTTAAAACTCACACCGGGCACGTGTGCATGCGTGCCCAAGATCTTGAGAGGAGAATGGAGGAGAAAGGATTGCCTGGAGGGTGATTTCTCATTTTCTGTCTCTCTGTCTCTCTCTGTCTGGCGAGTGCACGCGCCCTATAGCAAAAACTTCCCCAAAAATAAATAAATAAAATAATTAAATAAAATAAATAAAAATAAATAAAACCTGGCCCTCTTGTGTTGAAAATGAATTGACCATGGATAAAATGGTTTTAATTATACTTCATTTAATGCAATTAATGTTCTTCCTTTGCCCTTATCCTTATGGCAGTACTAAGCTTTTCGTTGTTGTTTTAGAGAGATTTTTGCTGTATGGCATGTGCACCCACTGGAGAGACAGAGAGAAAGCGAAGCGAGATATCACTTCCCGGAGGGATGGCCACACCACAGTGCCCTCTCCGCCAGTCTCCTCTTGAGATCTTGGGCACTCATGCACACACATTTGCTGTGAGTTTTAGGTTGCCAGATCCAGGACTCAAACTGCAGTTGACTACATGCGAATCCAATGATATAACCATTATGCTATCTGCTGGTCCCAAGCTGTTTTGCTTACTGTAGCTTTTTAATAAGTTTTGAGATCAGGAAATGTGGTGTCTCCAGTGTTCTTTTTTAAATGGCTAGGTCTTTTCAGGACTGCTTGAAGTTCTGTCATTTTGAGTATCAGGTTTTTCCATTTCTGTCAAAAGGCCATTGAATTTTTAATAGGGATTATTTTGAGTCTACAGATTGCTTTGGGTAGCATTGCTATTTTCCAGCATACTCTGAAAAAAAAAAAGGCTGACTTTATATTTATGTAGGTCTTTAATGTCTTTCAGCAACATTTTGTAGTTTTTCATATCCTTGGTTAAATTTATCATGAAGTATCTAAGCCTGTTTGGGCTGCTATAACAAAACTACCATAGATGGGTGGCTTATAGACAATAGAAATTCAGTTCTTATAGCTTTAGAGGCTTGGAAGTCCCAGGACAGAGGTACTAACAGGTTCAGCGTCTACCAAGAGCTCCTTCTCCGTCTCTGACGTGGTGCCTCTCGCTGTGTTGTCACATGGCCGAAGGGACAGAAGATGGACATGTTTCGTGAGCACACTAACAGCACTCATGAGGGCTCTGCACTGGGGAACATTCAAGCCACTGCACTAGGAATTTTATTCTACTGGATGCTGTTGTAAAAGGAATTGGTTTCTTTATTTCCTTTTGGATTGTTCATTGTAGTATAGAAGAAAACCTGATTATTATGTGCCACTTTTGCACTCAGGAATACTGCTGAAACCGTTCATGACCTCCAATGGATTCTTTGTGGGTTTTGTCTATAGAGGCAGACCTCTCAGATATTGCAGATTCAGTTCCATACACTGCAATAAAGCAAAAACTGTATCCATGCTGGGAAAATCCATTTTGTATTCTGTGAAGATGTACAGTGATTGTGGGTCAGCAGGTGGCATAGTAGTTAAGGTGCTGGACTCCCATGTGGCCCAACGTGGTTCAAGTCCTAGATCTGGCGGCTTGCAAGTTACCCCAGACACGTATGCACGCCTGCCCAATAATCGAGAGGAGAAGGGATTACAGCATGGCTATCCTCCTAGTGGGGGAGATTTCTTACTTTCTGTCTCATTCTCTGTCTTTTACTCACTTTTTTCTGACAAGTGAACATGACCTGTAGCAAAATTCTCAAAGAAAAAAAAAAAAAAAAAAGATGTACAGTGATGAAAAAAAAAGAAAAGAAAAATAATTTAAAAATGAAAAGATAGTCACAAAGTTTCTGGTTTCCCAGTGCACCTAAAAGTTTTGTTTACACAATATTGCAGTCTGTACTAAGGCCCTTGTATGCTTTCAGTTGTGGGGAATAATGGATTTTTTCTGGTGTCATTCAGGGTCAAAACTGTTGGCTTATTAGTGTTGGCCCAGAATGCCTTCAAATCCACATGTGGCCTCCACCCCACCCCCACACAGGAGAGGAGCTTAGGGGGTACTGTGGGCCTGATCCCTGGTCTTGGGCTGAGGGGTATTATCAGATGGGGAACTGGAGCGTTGTGATGGGATGAGCAGTTTTTGAGACATGTCCTGAGATGCAAACAAAGCCACAGCTTTGAGAAAAGTATGGAAAATGTTGAATAGAAGTTTAATAGTGTGCCTGAGGAAGGTCGCAGCAGCCAGGTTGCCAGGAGGTAGCTGCTCTGGGAATGGGGTTAGGTGTCACTTTTATTGTGGAATCTTGCCATGAGTATTTAGGATGGGAGGTCTGTTACTGTAGCCAGTTCTATTTATTTTTTCAGGCTTTTATTGCACCTGGGAACTTCCTGCCTGGTAAAGGGAATTTAAGTGCCTAATAAGGGGAAGTCATATGCATGCCCAGTGTGGACTTTGAAGGTGGGAACATGTACATAGGGACAATTTTGCCCCTACTGGTCCAGTGTCTGCAGTCGAAGGTGAAATATGGATCAAGGAGCCAGGAGATTGCCTTTTTGAACATCCATTGCTCTGGGGGAGGGGGGGAGAAAGTTATGTACCTCAGGCCCTCTAATGACAGTTTAGGCAGTAAAATATCATTTTTTCCTTATTGGCACCAGGCTTCTGGCTGCAACCCCTGGCAACACTGAGTGATGTGTCAGATCCCCTTTTCTTTGGAGTCTTGGGACTTGATGCTCTTATCTCTTTACCTATCTTTACAAGATATCCACCCCTGAGGATCCTTCCTGAGAGGAGGAGTGCTCGGGCCCCATGAGCCCCTCCCCTGGAGCAGACCAAGCCTTCCAGAAAATTCAGAGCACCAAATTTGGTCGCTTGTGTATATTATCATTTTGTATCCAAGCTAGAATCAAATCTTGCCCAAGCTATTGTGGGGGACTTTCATAGTTATTTTTTTTCTCAGGATGGGGTGGGAGGGGGGTGGGAAAGGAAAGTGAAAAGGCTCACCTTCACTGGGGGATGGTCCACACCAACCTCTGGCCTTCAGCAAACTCCCTAGGGCTCTTTGACTGAGGGCTTCCAGCTGTTAATGAGGCATGTAACTTGAGGGCAGCCTACCCACTACTGCCTCAGCTCTTTGGCATTCCTGCTTAGGTCCGTTTCATTTTCTGCCTCTTGGATCATCCATTCAAGGGTAGGATCAGTGAGGCTGAAAACAGGTACAAGTCCACTCCAATAAAGTCCTGCATGGAGACTTGTTACAGGATAAACTCACATATGGGCTCTGCTGCATGCCTTCCCAGAGGCCTCATCTGGAGTTAGCTGGGATGGTCTAAAGGAATCATTTATATTAAAATATTTTTAAAATTTTTCTTTCTTTTCATTTCTATTTCTTTTATGCATTCAATCACATTACTTAGCTTACAAAGTGAATATTCCAACATGTGTATATTTCTCACCAGTCCAGTTCATCATTCTAAAAAGTTATCTTCAGTAGATAATTCATTTCTTTGTCCCATAAATGCTTTGCCTCTCTATTTCTCTCCTTAATGTCCTTCCTCAGACTCTCCCCCTTCACCTGCCCTCTTCCTACACTGTATCTGGTATTCACAACCATTTACTTAGTTTCTATAACATTTAGTCATTCAGTTTCAGCCATAGAGTATGAACACTTGGTATATATTAAGTGGATACATACAATGTCTCTCCTTCATTGCCTGGCTTGTTTCACTCAGCAGTAAATCTTCCATATTCTTCATCTACTTTCTGTCAAAAGCCAGTGTCTTGTTTTTTTGTTTGTTTGTTTGTTTGTTATTTATAGCTGAGTAGTATTCCATAGAGTATATGCGCCACACATTTTCAATCCATTCCTGTTCGTGGCATTTGGGTTGGTCCCATGTCTTAGCAATCATGAATAATGCCGCAATAAACATAGATGTGCAAGCATTTTTCTGACTAAGAATTCTTTTGTACTTTGGGTAGATAGCAAGAAGTGGGATTGCTGGATCATATGGTAGTTCTATTTATAGGTCTTTGAGGAATCTCCAAATTGTTCTCCACAGTGGCTGGACCAATTTACATTCCCACCAGCTGTGAAGAAGAGTTTCCCTACCCCCACACCCCCGCTGGCACTTCTCATCTTTTTTTTTTTTTTTAAATCATAGTCATTGTGACTGGGGTTAGGTGGCATCTCATTTTTGTTTTTTTTTTTTTTTTTTTTTGTTTATTTTTATTAATTACTTTATTTATTTTTGTATATACTTTCAATCATATTGTTTGGCTTACAGAGATCCCACTCCTCGGTATCTACCCAAAGGACAGAAGAATCCTTCATTGGAAAAGTGCTTGCACATCGATGTTTATTGAGGCATTATTCTCATTTTTGTTTTGATCTGCATCTCCCTTACGATGAGAGATAATGAGCATTTTTTCATATGCTTTTTGGCTATTCATATGTCTTACTTAGTAGTTTTCTCAACTCATTCGCCCATATTTTAATAAGGCTAATCATCTTTTTTGGGGACAGCTACTTGAGTTCCTTGTGTGTATTCTGGTGAACAGTCCCTTATCTGTTGCTTAGTTTACAAAAACATTTTCCCATTCTGAGGGCTGTTGATTCACAGTAATTATTGTGTCTTTTGCCATGCAGAAACCTCTTAATCTGATGCAATCCCACTTGTCTATTTTTTGGATTATTGCCTGTGCTTTAGGGGTCTTATCTAAGAAGTCTTTGCCTACCCCAATGTCTCCCAGAGATTCTCCAGTGTTTTCCAGAGCAATTTTATAGTTTGAGGTCTTAGGTTTAGA
The DNA here is from genome assembly GCA_026018925.1 of Tupaia tana. Classification (NCBI taxonomy): domain Eukaryota; kingdom Metazoa; phylum Chordata; class Mammalia; order Scandentia; family Tupaiidae; genus Tupaia; species Tupaia tana. The sequence continues at coordinate 55,909,811 of JAKSZU010000017.1, forward strand.
TCTTTGATCCACTTTGAGTTGATTTTTTGCCAATGGTGAGAGGTAGAGGTTCAGACTGTCTTTCTGCAGGTGGATATCCAGTTTTTCCAGCACCATTTGCTAAAGAGGTTTTCCTTTCCTCACTGGATTGACTGGTACCCTTTGTCAAAAATTAGTTGACTGTATGTCTGGGAATTTATTTCTGGGCATTCTATTCTGTTCCATTGGTCTACCTGTCTATTTCTGTGCCATTTCTAGTACCATGCTGTTTTGATTATCACAGTTTTGTACTATATTTTTGGGCCAGAGAGTGAGATGCCACCTACTCCACTCTTCTGGTGCAGGATTGCTTTGCAAATACAAAGTCTTTTATGATTCCAGACAAATTGTATGATTGTCTTTTCTAGATCTGTGAAGAATGTCTCTGGCACTTTGATTGGGATTGCATTAAATATGTAGATCAATATAGGTAGAATTGCCATTTTGATTATATTAATTCTTCCAATCCAAGGACATGGGATGTCCTCCCACTTTTTTCTGTCATTTTCAGGTCTGAAGCTAGAGAACTTATTGAATTTCTCCCAGGAAGAAGCTTGCAGTTGTGGAAGCGGCCACAAAGTTGTGGACTGGGTGACTCAGAGATCTCCAGCTCTGCTCTGGTCTCTTCTTGGTCACCAAGCAAGGTGTTGCTGGAAATAACCAAGACTCTGTAGAAAATAATTGGAAGTTTATTCTAAGTACAAAATGGAGTGACCAACCCAGAAAAAACATAAAAGTGCTTTTCAAGGGGATAAGATGCAGTGTTGTTTTTTGTTTTGTTTTGTTTTGTTTGTTTGTTTGTTTGTTTTCAGTTCTGAGTGCAGGAGACATAAAATTGCAAATCAGCATAAGTTCTCACATCAGCTTGATCCAAACAGGCGTGAGGCACTAAAACAGATTATAAGAAAAATGGTGTCTGTGAGGCTAAGGTGCATCCCATAGGCCTACCTCACCCACCCCATAGAGCAGAGTGAAAATAAGGATGTGGTTACATTTAACAAAAGACATGCTGCTCTGCTTCTGTAAACTGCTAACACACTGCTAGTGGAGGAATAGAACAACCTTGTGGCCCTTCCTCCATTACAACCCACCTCACCCTGACCCTTGCAAAGTGTAATGTTCCCTTGCAGTTTTTGTGCTTAAATGCTCTGCAAAGCTGTGGATTGGGGCTGTTGTCCCAAAGGCTACCTGCCAGTGGCAGGGGCAGCAGTCTCTGGCAAGGAATAAAGGTTCCTGAAACTTTAATTTTTTAGTGGTCTTGGTCTTCATGATATCTCGCACCACAACACAGGTAGGACATCTGGAAGTGGAGGCTTGTAGGTTATAGGTAGTTTTTAAAATTCCCAAGTTAGTAGTTGGTTAAATACAAAAGTCTTTGTCTCAAAGTGACTTGAAGCAAAGAATGTCTGCATTTAACCTAAACACTGATAATAAGGCCTTGCTATTTTTCTGGTGATGCCATGCCAGGGTCAGGACTCAAGGAACTGTGCACGATTACTAGACCAAGGCAGTCTGTTACAGCAGGATTAATGTTTGCAGGCATGGCTCTTCAGACACCTTAAGAGAATTTTGGAATAGGAAAAAGTCAGAATGTTGTCCTCAGCTGCTATAACAGAATACCCAGCACTAGGTAATGTAAAAAGATGAGAAGGCTATTATCTCACAGTTTTGGAGCCCTGCAAGTCCAAGACCAAGGTGGCAGCAGGTTTGATGACTGGTGAGGATCCAGTCTTCACTTCCACAAACGCAGCTTGAATGCTGCATTGTCCAGAGGGAGGGAAAATGCTGTGCCTTTACATGGCCAAAGAGCAGGAGAGAAAGCGAGAGTGACCGCTCCTACAGTCCCCTGTTATAGAAGACTTCATCCATTTACAAATGTAGAGACCTCATGACCAAGCACTTTCCAACACTGATGCATTGAGGAGAAAGGTTCAAAATGACTTTTGGAGGTACAAAAATATTGAAACCGTAGCAGAAAGGCATTGGGTATGCTCTAATGGGGATCATTTTTCCAGCACAAGGAGCTGGAAGTGAGCCACTAGAAGTAGGTAATCTGATATGACTGGAGAAGTACATTTATCTCTTTTTTTTTTTTTTTTTTTTTTGATTCTGAGCTTGAAGCACAAGCAAAAATCATGAAAGTTGGTGTCCGTTGACCAAGTTCTAAGCCTCCTGGGGTGTCTGCTAGAAGTTGTGGGTCAGAGTCCCATCGTCACACATGGTCTAATCATCTTTCAATAGCCCTGAATATTCATATTCATATTCATGGTCATGGAATTAACATAGTAAATTCTTTAATAAATGTAATGGCGGGGTAATATGTGGCACAGCAATAAGATACAATGCTCTGTAAGGGAGTTCCACAGGGAGGGTTCCCAGTTCAAGTCTGGAGACCTTCTTGAGTATGCATTTGCCAATAACACAGGGCTGGTTGAGGCCAGGGGTGGATCATGGATGGCATTAAGATTCTGTTGAGGTTGAAGCCCCGTCTGGGCAGGCTTTAGGGTGAGACTGTGCTTGGGGCCTGGAACAATTTTGAAACTTTTGGGCTCCATCACCCACCATTTCAGCAGCCTGGCTTCACCCCTCCACCTGTGGGGAGTCTTGAACCCAGACTGGGTAGACTTTAGAGTGAGTATACACATAGGGCCTGGAAGCAACTTTGGAACTTTTGGTATACCAACCCACATGCTGTGCTTCCCTTGGCATGCGAGTAGATCCTCTTCAAGTTCTATCTCCTTCACTTGCTACCATCTCATCAAGAATTGAACATTTCATAGAGGAGCCAAACACCTTAAGTTACCTGGAACTGCTCTGACCTTGGAGACAGAGCCCTCCAATTGGAACACAGCTGGGAACTAAGGCTGAAATTTTCTTTACCAGCACAGAATCTACTCCAAGAAATAGAAAAAAGGTGAATACTGCATCGGATGACTAGCAATTAGCACAGATCCTGAAGAAACATGAGAAAACAAGGTGGTAGCTCTTTCCCAGGTGAACATAGTAGCCCCTCACCAACAGTGGACCACACTGAAAAATACACAGAAATGTCACAAAAACAATTCCAAGTATTCATAGTGACAAAACTCAATGAGATGCAAGGGAAAACAGACAATCAGTTCCAGGAAATGAGAAAATCATTGCAGGACATAAAGGACTTTCATAAAGAAATAGACACCCTAAAAAAGAATCAAACAGAACTTCTGGAAATGAAGCAATAGAATACAAGAAATTAAAGTTTCCCTAGAAAGCATTAACAGCAGATTGGACCATGCAGAAGAAAAAATTTCTGACCTCAAAGACAAAGTCACCAGCATAGACCAAATCACCAAAAAGAAAGAAAAAACAATCCTCCAAAATGAGGACAACATAGGGGAATTCTGGACACCATGAAATACCCAAATATCCATATAGTGGGTATTCCAGAAGGTTAAGAAAGGCATGGAAAACCTCTTTCATGAAATACTATCTGAAAATTTTCCAAATATAGAGAAACATGAAGAAATTCAGACCCAAGAAATAAAATAGAACCTCCAACAGAATCAACACAAAATGATCCTCTCCCTGGCACATCATAGCCAGATTGGTAAAAATTAAAGACAAAGACAATATTCTAAAACTGGAAAGGGAGAAACATCAAGTTACTTTTAAAGGTTATTCCATTAGGCTAATGTCAGACCTCTCAACTGAAACAATGCAGGCTAAGAAGGAATGGAAGATATATTAAAAACATTAAATGAAAAACAATTTCAACCAAGAGTACTATATCCAGCAAGCTTATCTTTCAAATGAGAATAACAAACCAAAGTATTTTCAGATAAATGAAAACTGAAAGAATTCACCAATAATAGAACAGCTATACAGGAATTACTGAGAGGAGTGTTGTATCAGGATAACAAAAGAGAGACAAAGAGAAATAGAACAAAAAATAACTGAGAAAATGGCTAACAAAATGACAGATAAATCTGCAAATATCAATAATAACACTGAATGTTAACAGATTAAATTCTCCCATGAAAAGACACAGACTGGCTGAATGGATACAAAAACAAAATCCATCTATATACTGTTTACAAGAAACACACCTTGCTGATAACAACATACATTGACTGAGAGTGAAGGGCTGAAAATATTCCATGCAAATGTAAACCAAAAAGAGGCTGGAGTAGTGATATTGGTATCAGAGAAAATAGAGTTTACAATGAAAGATGTAAGAAAAGACAAAGAAGGACATTATATAGTACTAAAAGGACTTGTTCACCAAGAAGACATAACACTTGTAAATATCTATGCACCCAGCACTGGAGCACCTAAATGCATTGAAGAGAGACTGTTGGATCTCAAGGAAGAGATAGACTGCAACACAAAAATTTTAGGGGATCTCAACACCTCACTGGCTCCTCTGGACAGATCATCTAGTCAAAAAAATCAACAAAGAGATGCAAGATTTAAATGATACCATACATGAAATAGACTTGACAAACATCTACAGTGTATTTCACTCAACTATCACAAAAAAATACATTTTTCTCACCCCCATGTGGAACATTTTTGAAGACAGACCACCATGATAGGGCACAAAACAAGCCTTTTACTAATTCAAAAGTATAGAAACTGTATGTAGCATCATTCCTCTCCGTGACGGAATCAATCTTGAAATCAAATACAGAAAGAACCCTCAAAAATCCACAAACATATGGAAACTAAACAACCTACTCCTAAATGACTTCATGACTATAGAAGACTAAGATTGAAGTCAAAAAAATTCATAGAGGGACCAGCAGTGGGCATAATGCCTATGTCACTGGAGTCCCATGTAGTCGACCATGGTTCAAGTCCTGGAACCGGTGGCTTAAACTCATGCCAGGTGCATGTGCGTGCAGGCCCAAGATCCTGAGAAGAGAATGGAGGATTGTGGCATGGCCATCCCACCTGGCGGATGATTTCTCATTTTTCTGTCTCTGTCTCTCTCTGCCTTTCTGGAGAGCACATGCGCTCTATAGCATAAACCTCTCCAAAAAATAATAATAAAAAAAATTTGAAAAGGATTCATAGAAACCAATGACAATAAACAAGTAAGTGTTTATAACCTATGTGACACAGCAAAAGCAGTTATAAGAAGGAAGTTCATAGAATTTAATGTCCACAAGGAAAAGAAAAAAAAAAAAAAAAAAAACAAAAAAAACAGGGAGATGGCAACCTAATGAAACAACTGAGGGAACTGGAAAAACAGCAACAACAATAAAACTCAAAAAATTCCAGGAAAAATAAAGAATAAAGATTTGAGCAGAAACAAATGAAATAGAAAATAAAGGAACTATGCAGGAAATAAATGAAATCAAAAGCTGGTTCTTTGAGAACATAAACAAAATTGATACACCATTAGCTAGATTAATAAAAAATTAAAAAAAAAAACAGAGGAAGGAATCAGACACATGAAATCAGCAAGGAAACAGGCATGATATTACAACAGAAATAAAAAATATCATCAGAGAGTACTATGAGTGACTATATGCCAACAAACAAGGAAACCTAGATGAGGTGGACAAATTTCTGGACACATATAACTTACCAAAATTAAACCAGGAAGAAATAGAAAGTCTGAATAGACCCATAATGAGCAATGAGATTGAATCAGTAATAGTCTCTCACCAAGGAAGAATCCAAGTCCTGATGGCTTTACTTCTGAATTCTACAAAATTTTTAAAGGACTAAGTCCAATTCTCCTTAAACTATTTCTAAACATTCAAAAGGAAGGAAGCTTCCCAAATTCACTCTATGAAGCCTACAACATCTTAAATCCAAATTCAGACACGGACATGACCAAAAAAGAAAATTTCAGGCCCATAACTCTGATGAATATAGATGAAAAAATTCTTAACAAGATATTAGCAAATTGTATTCAGCAACATATTAAAAAGCTTATACACCTTGACCAAGTAGAATTTATACCAGGCATGCAAGAATGATTTAACATATGCACAACAATAAATATGATACATCATGTCAACAAAAGGAAAGATAAAAACCATATGATCATATAAATTGATGAAGAAAAAGCATTCGATAAAATACAACACCCCTTCATGATTAAAATGCTCAGGAAAATTAACATAGAAGGGACATTCCTCAACACAGTAAAAGCCACCTATGAAAAACCCATATCTAACATCATACTGAATGGGAAAGCTTTCAGCTTTTCCACTAAAAACTGGAATGAGACAAGGCTGCCTGCTTTCTCCACTCCTTTTTAACACAGTAAAAGTTCTAGCCAATTGAACTAGACAAGGGAGTCAAACAAAAAGCATTCAAATAAAAAAAGGAGAAGTGAAACTATCTCTGTTGGCAGATGTTATGATGGTACACATAGAAAATTTAAAAGAATCTACAAAAAAAAACTCTCTTGGAAGTGATAAATAAATATAGTAAAGTGGCAGGATACAACATCAACGTACAAACATCTATAGCATTTTTATACACAAACAATGGAAAGACTGAGACAATTGAATAAACAAATCTCATTTACAATAATCAGAAATCCAATAAGATATCTAGAAATAAACCTTACCAAAGGTGTCAAAGACCTCTACAAAGAAAACTATGAAACACCAGAAAAAGAAATTTAAAATGATATTAAAAATGGAAAAACATCCCATGTTACTGGAGTGGAAGAATTAATTTAATCAAGATGTCAACCATACCAAAATTAATCTACAAATTCAGTGAATCCCAGTCAAACTATCAGAGATCTTTCTCACAGAACTAGAAAAAAGATGATAAAATTTGTCTGGAAGCATAAAAGGTCTCATATCACCAAAGCGAGGGGAATAAAGAAAAAAGTATCTCACTTTCCAACTTCAAAACATAACACACAGCTATGATCATTAAAACAGTATGGTACTGGCACAAAAACAGACTTGTAAACCAACGGAGTAAAATTGAGAATCCCCAAATGAAGCCCAAAACATACAGCCAGCTGATACTTGACAAAGGACACAAGTTAATCCAATAGAAAAATCTCTTCAGCAAATGGTACTGGGGGAACTGGATATCTACTTACAGAAGAATAAAACTGGGTCCTTATCTCTCACTCCTAATGCAAATTAACTCAAAATGGATTGATGTTGGGACCATGCAGACAACACAGGCTGATAAAGGGGCTGCCTCCCATGCCTAAAGCAAGGACTGGGCTGGGAAGAAACTGTGAACAAGGTCAGGAGTTTATGAGTCCCAACTCTCCACTGTGTTGCTGTACTGGCCTGCACTCAATTTCTCTGCTGTGAGCTTTACTGTTATTACGGTACCCTGCAAGGGTAAAATAACACCCCCAGCCTTACTGTAACTTTACAATAAAGCCAATTAGTGATCCTGTAGAAATGTGGTTTCCTAAGACAGCAGGAAGATCAGGAAACTTGAGACTCCCCCACCTGCCTGTTTTAAGCCAAAATTAGCATATGTTAGGTTAAGTTAGTATAAGCCAAATTAGCGTTAGTAGCATATGTAGACTAAGTTAGTTTAAGGCTAATTTTATGTAAATACTCCTTGTTAAGGCTGCTGGCCAAAGTTAACTTATGTTAGGCCAAGTTAGTGTATCCACAGCCATGACAGGGACCCAAAGATAAAGCACAAGAATTCACTGATTAACAAAGAATTCAGCAAATAAAATACAGGGACCCGTGGGTTAAAAGAGGAAGGACAGATCTGGCTAACAGTGACAGAATAAACAAACCTGAAGGCTCTAGGGGGAAGATTAACTATCTTAGCTGGAAGTTCTTATCTAGTTCGGGAAAGCAACAGATAGTCCCTAACTGCTAACAGTTTTTCCTGTGTGCTGTTAACTATGAAAAACTGCTAATAAAACATCCTGTGTTGTCTCCTGAGCTACAAGACCCTCATCTGAAAAGACCCTGTCTGGTAATCAAGATTTAAGAAGAAGAGACCAGCAGTTAGCGTAATGGCTATGTCACTGGACTTCCATGTAGTGGACCGTGGTTCGCGTCCCAGACCCAGTGGCTTAAAACTCACACTGGGCGCGTGTGTGTGCATGCCCAAGATCCCAAGAGAACAGAGGAAAAGGGATTGCGGTGTGGCCATCCCCCGTGGGGGGTGATTTCTCGCTTTCTGTCTCTCTGTCTGGTGAGTGCACGCACCCTATAGCAAAAACCTCTACAAAAAAAAAAAAAAAAAATAAAAAAAATAAAAAAAAAAAAAAAAAAGAAAATAAAAGAAAGAAAGAAAGAAAAAAAAAAAAGATTTAAGAAGAAAATGCACCAGACAAATGGACTTCATCCTGAGAACTGTAATTGATTATACCTAATCAAACAAGACAGACATCATGTTTTATGATCATTGTTCCTATACTTTGAATACCCTGTTTCTTAGAGTAAATCTTTTATTTCCTCCTCACCCCTCCTATTTCTGTAAGACATCCCTCAATAAATATGTATGTTTGATAGGCACTGGGGCTGCAGTCTTGATCTTGCTCTGACTGTAGTCGGCTGAGAACATGCTAAAGAGCATTGAGGTTTCAGCCTGAATTTCTGCCCCCCGGCTGGAGCAGGGCTTCCCGCAGATTGAGGATCTAAACATAAAACCTTAAAATATAAAAATACTTGTGGAAAACACAGGAAAAACTCATGGAGACCTTGGAGTAGGCAAGGACTTCTTAAAGACGCTCCTAAGGATAGGCAATAGTCCCAAAACTAGACAACTGGGACTATTTGGGACTATATTAGGCTGAGAAGCTTCTTCTCAGCCAAAGAAACAATAAGTAGAGTGAAAAGACAACACTGAGTGGGAGAATACATTTGCAAATTAAACCTCAGATAGGATACTGATAACCAGAATATACAGGGAATTCAATCAGCCTACCCACAAAAACAAACAAACAAACAAAAAACAGTCACATTTACATATGGGAAAAGGAGCTGAAGAAGACATATGAATGGCACAATAGCATATGAGAACATGCTCCACATCTCTTATCATAAGGGAAATGTAAATCAAAATCACAATGAGATACCACTTAACCCCAGTCAGAATGGCTAATGTTGGAATATTCATTTTGCAAGCTAAATAATGTGATTGAATATATATATATATATATATATATATATATATATATATATATATATATATGTATAAACTTGAAATAAAATAAATAAGTAAATAACAAGTGCTGGCAAGGCTGTAGTGAAAAGGGAACACTCCTACACTGTTGGTGAATGGTGAAAATGTAAATTTAGTACAACCACTTTGGAGAACAATCTGGAGATTCCTTAGAAACCTACAAATAGGACTATCATATGACCCGGTAATTACACTCTTACATATTTACCCAAAGGATAGAAAAACCCTCATATGGAAAAAAAATTGTACATCCATGTTTATGGCAGCATTATTTACAATTGCTAAGATATGGAATCAACCTAAATGTCCAAAAATAGATAATTGGATTGAAAAAATGTGGCATATGTACTCTATTGTAATACTACTCAGTCATAAAAATAATTTAAAAAAAAAGAAACCCTAATATTGGGTACAAAGTGGATGAATATGTCAGACTTAATGCTAAGTGAAGCAAGTCAGACTATGAAAGACAGACTTTGTATGTCCCCAGTCAATATATGCTGATTGTCTGTACTCTACAGCAGAAACTGAAATTTTGGAAGGTGTAGTAATAAGGAGGACAGCTGTAGATACTAGAGATAGAAAGGATAAGAGTAATACAGGGGTGGGTAATGGAGGGAGGGAGGGGAAAGGGGTAGGAAAAAAAGTATGTTTACTTGACCAAAACTGATAAGCTATTTGCTGATGCTAATGAATATAGTAATGTATACATTATATATATTTGTCTTGACTGATATGCATGGTATTTGTGCTGGAAAATAAATGTTGTACACTGCAAAGATATATGTGATGAAATGTAAATTAAAAGAAAAAAAACTAGGGATCAGCAGATGGTGGTTAAGGTGCTGGCACTCCCATATGGCCAACCACAATTCAAGTCCTGGACCTGGTGGCTTGCTTTCTCACTTTCCTCTCTTTCTGTGTCTCTCTCTGGTCAAATTAAAATAAATAAATGAATAAATAAAATTAAATAAATAATTCTTTTAAAACAATCCTTTTGGGGTTGCTGTGTTTCTGTCTGACTCACTCATGGAAAAAATAAACATCAAGAAAGAAAAGAAGAATGTCAATATGACTGAAGCATAGTGGAGAAAACATTTGAGCAGGGACTGCCATGTTGGTAAGGGTTCTCTAGGGAAGCAGAAGCAATAGAAATGTAGTTATGTAGAACAGGATTTACTGGAGGAATCCGTTCACAGGATTTGGCGTCTGGGAAGTCCCACAATAGGCCACTTGTTCACTTTTTGTCAACTGACAGGATGATGTTGTTCTTTATAACTGAGTAGTATTCCATAGCACGAGTGTCCAAAGGGCACACTCTGTCTCTCTGGAGAGTGAGCATGCCCAAAGGCAAACAAAAACAAAAACAAGAAACACTTGTTCTTCCCCACAGTTAGGCACCTCAGGTGATTACAAGCCACAGTGGGAGTGTCTAAGTGGAGGAAATTTTCCTTCACCTCATGATGAGTAGTAACCTTATAGGGAATGCCAAGCACAGAAATTAAAAACTGGTCTATCCAATAAACACAAAATAAGGGCTGACCATTTGTCATTTGGGGCCCTTGTAAAAGGTGCCAGATTTATTTTTTTTTAAGGAATTATTGCATTATCAGAAAAGTCATGAGATTTTTCTATGCAAAAGGAGGGAATAAAGAATGTTTCCTTTGTTCTTAACCAGTGCCTTAGGGGAAATGGATATGTCCATAAAGGGGGAAGATACCAGGGCACTGGTAGATAGAGGTGCCTATCTCTCAGTCCTCAACCCTACTTTTAACAAAAACCCTCTGCCTTAAAGAGAAAGTATAACAGTATAGGTTTAAATTCCCCTAGTGCAGCCTTAATTTTATTTTTTATTTTTTTGGTCTGAGTTATTTATTTTTTTTCTAACTTTTTATTTATTTATTTATTTATTTATTTATTTATTTATTTATTTATTTTTGTATAGACATTAAATTGCATTGTTTAGCTTACAATGTGAGCATTTCAATATGTGAACATTTCTCCCCAGTCCCATTGATCAAAATATCTTCAACCAATAACACCACATCCCATCAATGTTCTACCTCCATTTCCCTTCTCCAAATGTCCTTCATTAGGCCCCCCTTCTCCACATACGCCTCATTTGACATTCACACCCATCTCTTGTGTTTGTACAACCGTTGGTCAATTAGTTTCAGTCATAGAGTGCAGACATTCGGTATATGTTAAGTGGGGACATACAATGTCTCTCCTTCATAGCCTGGCTTGCCTCAGCAGTAAATCTTCCATATTTTTCCACTTTCTGTCAAAAGCTAGGGTTTTATTGGTTTTTATGGCTGAGTAGTATTCCATAGAGTAAATATGCCACAGTTTTTCAATCCATTTCTCGATACGGGGGCATTTGGGTTGGTTCCATGACTTAGCAATCGTGAATAGTGCTGCAATAAACATTGATGTGCAAGCACTTTTCCAATGAAGAATTCTTCTGTCCTTTGTGTAGATACCAAGGAATGGGATTGCTGGATCATATGGTAGATCTATTTGTAGATTTTTGAGGAATCTCCAAATTATTTTCCACAGTGGCTGGACCAATATACATTCCCACCAGCAGTGTAAAAGAGTTCCCCTTTCACCACACCCCCACCAACACTTATCATTTTTTGTTTTTTTAATCTTAGACATTTTGACTGGGGTTAGGTGGTATCTCAGTGTTGCAGCCTTTAAATCAAATCCCCTTCAATTCCAATTAGGAGATCTTATGGGCCTCCATACTTTGGTTACAGTAGATAATGTTCCTATACACTTACCAGGAGGGAACTTCCTTGAAATGCATAATGCCCTTATCTCATTCTCACAGAAGGAGAAATACCTCAGTTTAGGAGATGCAGATGACCTGCAAAAGCCTTCATGTAACATTATGAAAGCTGATCAAGATCCCAGATGGGGGATCGGAGCCTTTCTCATCTCAGATACTTGATTCTTTATGGGCAAACTCTTTCACAGACCTTGGAATGGTAAGATTATCTCCTAGAGAGAGAACTATAAACAAACCCAACCTTTACCAAACATTAAGCAGTATCCTCTTAGATCAGAGGCCTTGCTAGGAATTAAGCCCTTGCTCAGGACTTTTTAGAAAAGCAGCAAGGCCTTATTTCTACTTTTGGTAAAATTCAAGCATCTTTTGTACAGATTCAAAGTTTTTTGAGACAAAGACTTTGTATTTAACCAGCTACTAAACTAACAATTTCTAAACTCACCTATAACCTACAAGCCTCCACTTGTAGATGGCCTGCTTTGGGGCCAGGCCAATGCAAGAACTCGTGATACTTTGCAACTTTGTTTATATCTCTTGCACTCAGAACTGAATAACAAAAAGAACCACTGCATCTGAGCAGCCTGAAAAACACCTCTGTGCTTTCCTGGTAGGTCACTCAATTTTGTGTTTAGACTAAAATGTTTCAATTATTTCCTACAGAGCCTTGGTTGTTTCCATTGACACACACAAAATTGAACTAAGCTACTTCTCTCAAAATTGAACTAAAATGCTTCTCTGTTTACAACAGAAATGACAGATAAAGGCATCTATCCTTGGAAAAGAAATACCCTATATGGTATGAAAAGCCAGAGGGAAAAGGATCAGACCCAGAACACTACCAGGGAGCTGCTCTGGAAAGGGATATGACAGCCTCTGCCTATTTAAAGGGTCTGGACTGTTGGAGGACCCAGTTTTGTCCCGGTTGGTGGAAGGTTAGGGTAGTTTAGCCCATATTCACAAGTAAAAATGGACTAATATTAAATGATTTTTTAAAGTCCCTTTCATTATCTTCTTGCTCATTAAATCACACTTCTTTCTCATATTTCTCTTACTAGAAATTCAGAATTCTTGTCTCCAGTCAAATGACTTAATACAGTCATGGAAGGAAAAAGGAGAGAAAATGCTTAGTGACATTAATCACTGTCCTGGTCTGTAGGACAATGCTGTAATTAACGGCTTTTAAAGACTGTAGGATAATATAATAACTCGGGAGGACTGAATGTTGCCAGAAGAAATAAAAGAATTTTAATAAACTGCTGATCTTCATTTTATGCACAATACTAAATCAAAAGACCACAGCTCTTTATGAAGCAATAAATATGAACTTTTTCTTAATCAAAACAATCCTTTCTCCGTGGCCTTTCTGTGCAATTCCAGGTAAAACCTGTGTTCCAAATATTGAAAGGAACTTAATAAAGGGAACAAATAGGAAACTTAATTTCTACGTTTCAAAAACATAAAATGATAAGACTACACACAGGACAATGTCCTAGAAAATTAGAAGAATTCTCTCATAATTGGTGGTTCTAAAAGTACATCCCAAAGAAATCTAAGTTTCCACAGAAGACACCATAAGATTATAGAACAATCACAGTTTCAGAGTCCCCATTCCTCTTTCAGCTTTTGTTATTTTTTTTAGAGAGAGTTTTGCTATAGAGCATATGTGCTCACCAGAGAGCCAGAGAGTCAGAAAAGGAGAAATCTCCCCCTAGGAAGGATGGCCACACTGCCATCCCATCTCTTCTATTCTCCTCCCAGGATCTTGGGCACGCACATCTATATGCATGAAGTGTTTCAAGTCACCAGGTCTGGGACTCGAACCATGGTTGACCACGTGGGAGTTCAATGAAGTAACGATTATGCCATCTGCTGGTCCCAGAAAAGTTTTATTCTTAAATTTTTTTTTAACTTATGAAAGCCAATGTTTTTTTTTTTTAATCTTATTTTATTCTCAAGTTCTTATATACATTCAATCACTTCATTTAGTATGTAAAGTGAATATTCCAACATGTGTACATTTTTCACCAGTCCAGTTGATTATAATAAAAGTATCTTCAACAGATAATATTCCATTTATTTGTCCCATTAATGGTTTGACTCTCCATTTTTCTCCTTAATGTCTTTCCTCAGACTATTCCTTCACCCACGCTCTTCCAACACTATATCTGGTATTCACTACAATTTACAGAGTTTCTATATCTTTTAGTCATACTTTTTCGATCATAGAGTATGGAAACTTTGTATATATTAATTAAGTGGGGACATACAATATCTCTCCCTCATACCCTGGATTGCTTCACTCAGCAGTTAATCTTCCATATTCATCCACTTTCTGTCAAAAGCCAGGGTCTTGCTTTTATGGCTGAGTAGTATGCCATACAGCATATGTGCCACCATTTTTCAATCCAGTCATCTGTTCGTGGGCATTTGGGTTGATTCCATGTCTTAGCAATTGTGAATAATGCCAAAATAAATACCAAAGTGCAAGTACTTTTCTGATTAAGAATTCTTCTGTCCTTTGGGTAGATACCAATGAGTGGGATTGTTGGATCATATGGAAGTTCTTTTTTGTTTTTGAGAAGTTTGTGCTATAGGGCACGTGTGCTTGCTAGAAAGACAGGGTTTTGCTATAGGGCGCGTGTGCTTGCCAGAAAGGCAGAGAAAGACAGAGAAACAGAAAGTGAGAAATCACCCCCTGCAGGGGGGATGGCCACACCGCAATCCCTTCTCCTTCATTCTCCTCTCAAGATCTTAGACACGCACGTACACGCATCTAGCGTGAGTTTAAGTCACTATGTCTGGGACTCGAGCCATGGTCGACTACATGGGAGTCCAGCGACACAGCCATTGTGCCAACTACTGGTCCCCACATGGAAGTTCTATTTGTAGATGTTTGAGGAATCTCCAAATTGTTCTCCACAGTGTCTGGACCAATTTATATTCCTACCAGCAGTGTAAGAGAGTTCCCCTTTAAACATCCCCACCAGCACATATCATTTTCTAATCTTAGTCATTCTGAGGGTTGTTAGGTGGTATCTTATGATTGTTTTGATCCACATTTCCCTTACAATGAGGGATGTTGAGCATTTTTTATATGACTTTTGGCTATTCATATGTCATCCTCACAGAGCATGTTTTTTTCAACTCATTCTCCCATCTTTTAATAGGGTAGATCATCTTTTTTTTTTTGAACAGCTACTTGAGTTCCTTGTATGTTTTGGTTATCAGTCCCTTATCTGATACATACTTTACAAAAATATTTTCCCATTCTGAGGGCTGTAAATTCACACTAATTACTGTGTCTTTTGACATGCAGAAACTTCTTAGTCTGATGTAATCTCACTTGTCTATTTTGGGGATACTGACTGTGCTTTTGGGGATCTTATTTAAGAAGTTTTGCTTACCCTAATGTCTCCTAGAATTTCCTTAGTGTTCGCCAGGAGCAGTTTTATAGTTTGAAGTCTTGGATCTTTGATCCACTTTGAGTTGATTTTTGTCAATGGTTTGAGGTAGGAGTTCAGATTCATCTTTCTGCAAGTGGAAATCCAGTTTTTCCAGCACCATTTGCTGAAGATGTTTTCCTTTTCCAACTACATTGACTGATACCCTTCATCAAAAAGCAGTTGACTGTGGGAACCAGCAGTTAGTGTAATGGCTATGTCGCTGAACTTCCACGTAGTCGACCGCGGTACGCGTCCCGGACCCGGTGGCTTAGAACTCATGCCGGGCACATGTGCGTGCGTGCCCAAGATCCCGAGAGGAGAATGGAGGAGAAGAGATTGTGGCGTGACCATCCCCCATGGGGGGTGATTTCTCGCTTTCTGCCTCTATGTCTCTCTCTGTCTGTCTGGCGAACGCACGCGCCCTATAGCGAAAACCTCTTAAAAAAAAAAAAAAAGCAGTTGATTGTATGTCTGGGAGTTTATTTCTGGGGAATCTATTCTGTTCCATTGGTTCACATGTCTGTTTTTGTGCCAATACCATGCTGTTTTAATAACCACAGCTTTGTAGTATATTTTTTAGTCTGGGCATGAGAGATGCTATCCACTCCACTCTTAAGCAGGATTGCTTTGGTAATATGCAGTCTTTTATGATTCCAGACAAATTTTATGATTGTCTTTTCTGGATCTGTGAACAATATGTCTGGTACTTTGGGCCTGCATTAAATATGTAGATTAGTTTGGGTAGAATTGCCATTTTGATTATATTAATTCTTCCAATCCAGAAACATGGGATGTCCTTTCATTTTTTGGTGTCATTTTCAATTTCTTTTTTAAGCTTCTTGTATTTTTCCTTGTGGAGGTCTTTAACTTCTTTACTCCTAGGTATCTTACACTTTTTGTGGCTATGGTAAATGGAATTACTTTTTTCAGTTTTTTGTTTTGTTTTTTGAGAGAGATTTTTGCTATAGGGTGTGTGCACTCACGAGACAGAGAGAAACAGAAAGAGAGAAAGTAAGAAATCACCCCCCGGGGGGGATGTCCACGCTGCAATCCCTTCTCTTCCATTCTCCTCTTGGGGTCCTGGGCATACACACACATGCACCTGGCGTGACTTTTAAGTCGCCCTGTCTGGGACTTGAACCACGGTCAACTAAATGGGAGTCCAGCGACATAGCCATTACGCTAACTGCTGGTCCCACTTTTTTCAGTTCTACCTCAGACTGCCTGCTATTAGTATATAGAAATGCTATAGATTTCTGTATGTTGATTTTGTATCCTGCAACTTTATTGTATTTATGTATTACTTCTATGAATTTTTTCATGGAAACCATTGGGTATTCTATGTATATAATCATGTCAACTGCAAATAGAGTTTCACCTCTTCTTTTCCTATTGGAATGCCTTTTATTTTTTTCTCTTTTCTGATTGTGTTGGTGAGGACTTCAACTACTATATTGAAAAGGAGTGGAGAAAGTGGGCATCCTTGTCTTGTACCCATTTTTAGTGGAAAAGTTTTCAGCTTGTCTCCATTTAGGATGATGTTCACTATGGGTTTTTCATAGATAGCTTTTATTGTGTTGAGAAATAACCCTTCTATGCTGATATTTCTGAGAGTCTTGATCATAAAGGGATGTTTATGATGTTATGGTATATATCTTTCTTCCTGTTAATATGGTGTGTTACATTTATGGTTTTGCATATGTTGAACCAACCTTGCATTCCTGGAATAAAACCTACCTGATCATGATGTATAAGCTTTTTTTATAAGTTGTTGGATACAATCTGCTAGTATCTTTTCGAGAATCTTTGTGTCTATATTAATCAGGGATATTGGTCTATAGTTTTCCTTCCTTGTCCTGTCCTTATCTGTTTTAAGGATAAGGGTGATAGAGGCTTTATAGAATGAATTAGGGAGAGATTCACCCTTTTGTATCTTTAGAAATAACTTGAGCAGAATGAGGGTTAACTCTTCTTTGAAAGGTTTGTAGAATTCAGAGGTTAAGCCCTCAGGGCCAGGGCTTTTCTTTGTTGGGAGGTTATTTATTACTGATTCAATCTCCTGGCTTGTTATGGGCCTATTCAGACTTTCTATATCCACCCGGTTCAAGATTATATGTGTCCGGGAATTTGTCCATCTCATCCAGAATATCTTGTCTCTTGGCATATAGTTGTTCATTGTATTCTCTAATGATATTTTGTATTTCTACTATGTTTGTTGTTATATTGCCTACTTCATTGCAGATTTGATTTAACTGGTTTCTTTCTCCCTCTTTTTTTTTTTGGAGAGGTTTTTGCTATAGGGCAAAAACCTGTGCTTGCCAGACAGACAGAGAGAGACAGAGGGATAGAAAGCGAGAAATCACCCCCCCGGGGGGATGGCCACGCCACAATCCCTTCTCCTCCATTCTCCTCTCAGGATCTTGGGCACACACGCACACGTGCCCAGCATGAGTTTAAGCCACTGGGTCCGGGACTCGAACCGCGGTTGACTATATGGGAGTCCAGCAACATAGCCATTATGCTAACTGCCGGTCCCTCCTTTCTCTCTTCTTAATAACTCTTGCTAGTGGTGTATTGATTTCTGTTTATCTTTTCAAAGAACCAATTTTTATTTTATTTATTTCCGTATAGTTCATTTTCTATTTCATTTATTTCTGCTCATCTCTTTATTATTTCCTTTCCCCTGGAGGTTTTTTTTTATTTTTATTTTTTTATCTTTTTCCTGGTGTTTTTCCAATTCTCTGAGGTATGATGTTAGGTGATCCATTTGCCTTCTTTCCATCTTCCTCATTTTTTTTCCTTTGGAGAGGTTTTTGCTATAGAGAGTGTGTGCTCACCAGAAAGACAGAGAGAGACAGAGACAGAAATCAAGAAATCACCTCCCAGTGGGGATGGCCATATCGCAATCCCTTCTCCTTCATTCTCCTCCCAGTATCTTGGGCAAGCAAGCATATGCGCTCTGCATATTTAAGCCTCCAGGTCCAGGACTGGAACCGTGGTCGGCCACATGGGAGTTCAGTGACATAGCCATTATGCTAACTGCTGGTCCCCCATCTTTCTCTTATGTGGACTAATTGGTATGAACTTCCCTCTCATTACTGCTTTAGCAGTGTCCCAAAGATTATGGAAACTTTGTGTCCTTGTTCTCATTGGCTTCCATGAATCTTTTTATTTCAGTCTTTATTTCTTCAGCAGTTGTGGAGTCATTCAGGAGTAAGTTATTTAGTTTCCATGTATTTGAGTATTTTTGAGGATTTCTCTTGCAATTAAACTCAATTTTAATTCCATCAAGTTTGGAGAAGATTCTGGATATAGTTTCTATGCCTTTGAATCTGTAGAGGCTTGCTTTGTGCCCTATCATGTGGTCAACCTTCAAAAAGTTCCATGAGGTTGTGAGAAAAAAAGTGTATCTCTTGGTTTTTGGATGGAGAATTCTATAGATGTATGTTAAGTCCATTTGATTTATGCTATCGTTTAGATCCTTTATCTCTTTACATATTTTTTATCTAATGATCTGTTCAGAGAGGATAGTGGGATGTTGAGGTCTCCAACAATTAGTGTGTTGCAGTCTATCTCCCCTTTGAGATCTAACAGTCTTTCCTTCATGTATTTGGGTGCTCCTGTGTTAGGTGCATAGATATTTATAAATATTAATCTTCTTGATTGCTTTACCCTTTTACTGCAATGTAGTGCCCTTCTTTGTCTCTTCGAGTAGTTTTTGTTTGAAAGTCTATTCTGTCAGAAATTACTATCATGACTCCAGCTCTTTTTTGGTTCCCATTTGCATGAAAAACCTTTTTCCAACTCTTCACTTTCCTTCTACATATGACTTTATCCATGAGGTACGTTTCCTGTAGGCAACAGAGAGAGGTTTTCTGTTTTTTGTTTGTTTGTTTGTTTTCCAATTCATTCATCCAGTCTGTGTCTCTTGTTTGGAGAATTTAATCCATTAACATTTAATGTTATTATCGATGTTACCGGACCCGTCCTGATGTTTAAGTTGGCCATTGTCTTGGTTGCCTTTTATTCCTTTATTTCTGGCTGTTCATTCTTTAGTTTCCCTGGAATGGTACTTTTTTCAGGGTTTCTTGAAGAGCTTGAAGGGCTTGTCTTGGTGTTGGCAAATTCTTTCAGGGTTTGTTTTTCTGAGAAGATTTTAATCTTTTTTTTTCCCATATGAAGGATAATCTTTCAGGATATAATAATTTGGTTGAAATTGTTTCTCTCTTAACACTTTCAATACATCTTTTCATTCTTTCCTTGCTTGCATTGTTTTATTGAGAGGTCCAGTGTTAGCCTGATGGGATGACCTTTGTAAGTCACTTGTCATTGCTCTCTTGCCAGTTTTAGTATCTTGTCTTTATCTGTTGTCTTTGCCAGTCTGAATAAGATGTGCCTTGGGGAAAATATTCTTGGGTTGATTCTATTTGGGGTCCTTTGTATTTCTTGGGTCTGGACATTTGAATGCCTCTCTAGACTTGGGAAATTTTCTTCTAGGATTTCTTGGAGATTTTCCATGCCATTATTAGTTTCTTCACCTTCTGGAATACCAATTATTTGAATGTTAGTGTGTCTAAGGGAATCTAGTATTTCTTGTATATTATCCTCGTTATTTTCTCTTTTTGGTGGTTTTCTCTAGGTCAGAGATTTTATCTTCTATGACAGAGATTTGATCTTCAGCATGGTGTAATCAACTTTTAATACTTTTGAGTTTTTGGTTTCCTGTATTACAGACTTCATCTCTCATAGTTCCATCTGATCTTTCTTAGAATGTCCATTTCTTCTTTCATATCGTGGAAGGACTTCCTAATCTCCTTTAGTCATTGTCCCTTTTCTGTTCCAACTCATAGAATTTTGTAACCATGAATGTTCTAAATTCTTTCTCTGACATTTTGGTAACTTCCTCTGTGTGTGTGGTTTTTGTTTGTTTGTTTGTTTATTTATTTATTTATTTTTTGAATTGGAAGGGAGTTACTGTGTTCTTTTGATTGAGACATATTTCCTGGTTTATTCAGACCTGAGGCTCTTCTTCTACTCCTAGCCATTGGGAGATGTATTCCTTTGGGCTACCTTTTAGGAGAATGTTTCTTCTACTAGGAGCAAGTGAGTTTCCCGTTTGCTGTGGACTGATGTATGCCAAAGTCTTTCTTCTGTTGTATTGAGCAATGTGGTCTGAGGAGGAGTATTCTATTCAGGTGTCTGAAGAGCAGTATCTCCTTTTTTGTCAAGTGGTTCAGTAAAAGGGAGGATCCCAGGGAGTACAATACTAGGTATTTCAGAACTGTGATTCTAGACCTATCTAGTCCCTCCGGGAGAATAGAGGAAGAGGAAGAGAGGACAACATAAGAGGGAAGAAAGTAAGAAGGAGAATAAGGGAAAAGTTCCATGCCCCACACTAGCGTGGCGCAGGATTTCACCAGGGGTTTGGATATGGAGGTGGGGTTGCTGTAGAGCTGAGAGTGGTCCTGGCTGACAGAGATAGAGGGTTACGGGGGTTTGGTAAACCAGAGCTGGAGCTGGGGCGGGAGGCCATGCCTGAGTGTTCCTTAGACCAGGGATCTGGAGATGGAAGTGGGGCCTGTCATAGAGCTGGAGGCGGTCCTGGCTGACAGAGAGAGGGGATCACTGGGGTTGAGGGGCCCAGAGTTGGAGCTGGGGTGGAGAGCCCTGCCTCAGTGTTGAAAACCAAAGATTTAATCAAAGTCCCTACTTTCACATAAAAGACAACACATGCTCAGAGACAATGTAGCTTGTTGAGGTCACAAAGCCAGTTAGCAACAGTCCAGGAATGGGCTTTCAGTCTTCCTACCGATTATGGATTTTATGCCATATGATCCAGCAATCCCATTCCTTGATATCTACCCAAAGTACAGAAGAATCCTTAGTCGGAAAAGTGCTTGCACATCGATGTTTATTGTGGCATTATTAACAATTGTTAAGGCATGGGACCAGCCCAAATGCCCACAAACAGAGGAATGGATTGAAAACATGTGAAACATACACTCTCTGGAATACTACTCAGCCATTAAAAAAAAAACCCAAGACCCTGGCTTTTGACAGAAAGTGGATGAATATAGAACATTTAATGCTGAGTGAAGGCAATGAAGGAGAGGCATTGTATGTCTCCACTTAATATATACCAACTGTCTGCACTCTATAGCCGAAACTGAGTGACTAGAGGATATAGAAACAGAAAATGGTTATAAATACCAGATACGGTATGGGAAAAGGGTGGATGAAGGAGGAGGAGTCTGAGCAAAGAGGCAAGATACTTGTGGGTCAAATGGGTCATGGGGACCAGCAGTTAGCATAATGGCTATGACACTGGACTCCCATGTAGTCGACCAGGGTTTGAGTCCTGGACCCAGTGGCTTAAAACTCACACTGGGTGCGTGTGCATGCGTGCCCAAGATCCCAAGAGGAGAATGTAGGAGAAGGGATTGTGGTGTGGCCATCCCCCCTGGGGGGGGGTGATTTTTCACTTTCTATCTCTCTGTCTCTGTCTGTCTGGTGAGCGCATGCACCCTATGGCAAAAACCTCTCCAAAAAAAAAAAAAAATGGGTCATTCTCTATTGAAGAAAATGTGTATAGTATTCTCAACTGGATTAGTGAGAAATGTATATACATGCTGGAATATTCACTTTGCAAGCTAAGTGACATGTTATTGAATGTATAAAAGAAATTGAAATAAAAATATTTTAAAAACGATGTTTTGGGAACCAGCAGTTAGCGTAATGGCTATGTCGCTGGACTCCCACGTAGTCGACCGCGGTTCACGTCCCGGACCCGGTGGCTTAGAACTCACGCCGGGCGCGTGTGCGTGCGTGCCCAAGATCCCGAGAGGAGAATGGAGGAGAAGGGATTGCGGCGTGACCATCCCCTCTGGGGGGTGATTTCTCGCTTTCTGTCTCTATGTCTCTCTCTGTCTGTCTGGCGAGCGCACGCGCCCTATAGTGAAAAACCTCTCCAAAAATGTAGCTCGGTGAAAATGTGCATATAAAACTCTGTCATTAAGCTCAATAATGTCAGGAAGCTATAAAAGAGTAGCTCTCATAGCATTATTTGGTATTTTCCTAGTGGAAATCAATCCCTAGCAACTCTAGAGGCACTTAGCATAATTCTAAGAATTTTGTAAACAACAAATGCATAAGAGCCCCTTCAAGGCAGTGTGCTATGATGACTAAGCCATGCTTTTTAACTTGATAGTGCTTTTTAATCTCTCTTATTAGGTCTAGAATGATTTGGTAAACCAATGCCCCACAAAGAAGCTATGTATACCTTGGAACTACTAAAGTTCAAAAATAAACTGTTTTCCAACTGATGTAGAAACACTCTCCCCAACAAAATTCAGAAAAAATTTCCTCAACAATCTTCCCTTGCATCACATTTGCATTTATACATTCTTTCTTCATCATCTTGTAAAATGTTACATCATGTGATTTTTTTTCTGGTAAGAACTATTAAGAACATTTTACATCTGCATCATGCTTTAAAATTTTCAAAGTATTTAGCATTCATTTTTTTGTGTACCCAGGAGTCCAGTTTCATGACTTAGAAGCAGTTAGATCCTCATCCTCTCATTTTTTCAGAAAAGCAGAAACAAAAACAAACAAACAAAAACTAAGCTAACTAAATGACGAAAAATCCCAGCTATCATGGTCAGCAGGTGGCTCGGTGGTTAAGGCACTGGACTTCCACATGGCCAACCATGGTTCAAGTCCTGAACCTGGCGGCTTAAAAATCACACTGGGCTCGGGGACTAGCAGTTAGCGTAATGGCTATGTCGCTGGACTCCCACGTAGTCGAAGTCCCGGACCCGGCGGCTTGAACTCACGCCGGGCGCGTGTGTGTGCGTGCCCAGGATCCCGAGAGGAGAATGGAGGAGAAGGGATTGCGGCGTGGCCATATTTCCTGCTTTCTGTCTCTCTGTCTCTCTCTGTCTGTCTGGCGAGCGCACGCGCCCTATAGCAAAAAACCTCTCCCAAAAAAAAAAAAAAAAAAATCACACTGGGCTTATGTGCAGGACCAAAATCCTGAGAGAACAGAAGGGAAGAGACTATGGTGTGGCCATCTCCCCTCAGGAATGATTTCTCATATTTGCTCTCTCTCTCATGGGCACATGTACCCTTCAGAAAAACATTTAAACAATCAGCTAGCTAAAATCTTGGAATTTTTCCACTGAAATACTTATTTAACTTGTTCTCTTAAGCTATGTAGCTCTGATGCAGTACTGACCACAGGTTCAAATACCCACTGGAGGTCTTGGAACATTCCCCCTCAGATAAGAGGGGTCTACTGTAACTTATTTGGTCTGATGATAGCTGCTATTTCAAGATTCTAAATATCATTGCCATCTTGATCATTAATTGTTTAAATAATGGAAAGACATAAATGAACTTCATTTGAAAATCTGAGTATTTCAGGTCAGATGGTGGCACGGCAGTTAAACCCAGTACTCGAGTTCAGACCCACACTGGAAATTGGCCAGCCCAGATCCAGAGACTCCCTGGTACAATGGGCATGGGTGTGCCCAAGATCTGGGCTCCCTGAAGCTGAGGGTAGACTGTGGCATTAAGACCCTGTTGGGGTGCTGAATCTCTGTCTCTCACTCATGGAATGAAAAAATAAACTTGGAAAAAAAAAACAAATAGTTGCTTGATTTAACCACTTAAAAACTACTGTACAACTGCCCAGTCATAGATTTTACAAAAATTCTGTAAGTAAAGAAGCAATTAAGGAAGTATCAAGTAAGAAAAAGATAATTTTAACTTAAAAACAGAAATTATTATTTTTTTAGTGCTGCAGGTTTCTTTAATTAATGCAACAGGAAGTACTCATCTTGATCCCTTTCAATTATAAATCTGCATCTGTGGCTAATGTTTGGGAAAAGGGTGATAAACCTGGGATAGCACAGGAATACTCTATAAAGTGTTATGAGCCACTGCCACACTGAAAGCAATTAACAATCTGCCAAAGCATCTCAAAGTACACCTTCAGTTACTAGAAAATAATGTTTAATTCTAAAATCTAACTTAAATACAGCTTCTAAAGAAATTTAAAATATGTCAGTTTAGATATTATTGAATATAGTTAAGAGATACCCTTTGAAGAGGGTATCTCTTCAAAGTCAGAGCTCCAGGGACCTCAACATGAGGTTACTCCAGGACTGGTCTCATAGAAAGACTGCTTAGTAGAGATCTTTTCAGTTGTTTCTTGACAAGAAGTTTGTCACTCACTGCTGCTAACTTCTCATTAGTCCCGTGAAGGTTACAAATGACTGCTACTTAGTATTCCATTTTTCCCTGCATGGTTCCTAAATGATCTGCATCTTTTTGTTGTTGTTGTTGTTTTGTTTTTGGAGAGGTTTTTTGCTATAGGGCGTGTGCGCTCGCCAGACAGACAGAGAGAAACAGAGAGACAGAAAGCAAGAAATCACCCCCCAGGGGGGATGGCCACACCACCAATCCCTTCTCCTCCATTCTCCTCTCGGGATCTTGGGCACGCATGCACATGTGCCCGGCATGAGTTTTAAGCCACTGGGTCTAGGACGTGAACAGCGGTCGATTACACGGGAGTTCAGCGACATAGCCATTACACTAACTGCTGGTCCCAATGACCTGCATTTTTAAAAAACGTTGCTAAAGTAGTTAATGGAATTTTTCATGTATAACACTGAACCTGTGTCAGAACTTACTTTCTTTACACGATTATAGGTTTAAAATGGATCTAACCAAGTGTGAGTATTTCTAGAGGGATTGTCTTAACTAACAAGTAATTCAGACAAAGTAGGAAGAGGAAAGGCTGTTGATGATGTATGGTTTAACACCTGCTGCCTCTTGGAATGGCTCCACGTAGAACATTCTTGAAGACACCATTAGAAATACTTGTGCTTAGGGACCAGCAGGGTTATGTTGCTGGACTCCCACATAGTTGACCATGGTTTGAGTCCTGGACCCAGCACTTTAAAAAACTCATGCCGTGTGTCTGTGGCCAAAATCCCAAGAAGAGAATGGAGAAGGGATTGTAGCATGGTCACCCCCTGGAGGGTGAATACTCACTTTCTGTCTCTCTGTCTTTCTCGTGATCACATATAGCAAATACCTCTCTTAAATAAAAAAAAGAAAAGAAATAATTGTGCTTAAAGGGTAACTATGCAAGACTGTGGATACATTACTTGACTACAGGAGCTACTTCATTACATATAAATATTCCAACATATCATATCGTACTCCAAAAAATATACAATTGTAAAAACTAAAACTAAAAATATTTGTATTCAGTAATGCAGTTTTTTTTTTTTTAAAATCCTTCTAAAACTTCTCGAAGCACTTGCTTTCACTACCTTTGTACGTCTCACACGTTATCTGGGAGATATTGAGCATTAGGCTCTGAGGAATAATCCAGAGTGACACTTCTAGGGGAGAATGAGAGAGTAGAGCTGGTGAGCAAAACAATGAAGGTGGCCCCAAAGGCAGTAAGCTCCTGACAGTACCAAGGTCCCTGAGGTCACAGCCTGCCCTTTCTGCCTCCCACTCATTGCCTCGGGTGACCAATGCATTGTTTAACCCCGTAATAAATTTCTCTTCCCTTCACCCCTCTTAGCCTCTCCCTATTTCACACTTATGGCTTTATGTCACTGGAAAAAGTATAAAGGATAGTTGGTGTCAGTACCCTCTACTGACACTATCAGAGGTCAAAATCAAGGAAAGTTAATTTACCAAGTGCTAGGGTGTGAGAGGAATAAGTAACACTAACATTAAAACCACTGGGTTTGAGTTGGAACCGTCCAAAAAATAAATCTGCCAATATTTCTGCTTAAAGGAATGCTAACAAGAAATTTCCTAAGAATATCGGTCTACATTATAAAGCTTCAAAATGCTAAACTTAAAGACTAATAGATCAGGCTCAGTATCTGAGAATATTAAGGGAGAGAAAAGGAAAGCCATATAAAACCCAAAAAGGCACAAACTGTCCTGCTAGACCGACCTATTAAAGCTACATTCATTTGTTGACATCTTCCAAAATTATATCATCTTAATTAGCTTTCACTTCCTATTAATCCCACGCACACATCCCACTTATTACAGGCAAACTAATATGCTTCATTTATTTTATGTGATTCTTTTTTACTTTCTTGTACATCTGATAATGATTTTTTAACTTGTGATTTTTCTAGATAGAGTTGCTTATATTTTTCCAGTTCTGCCTTATTAGTATTTTCTTGAGAAGCTCTTATATTAACAAGTTCAAATTCTAGATCATAAATTCTGCTTTCCATATGACTTCTTACTGAAGCATGATTATACTCGCTTATCTGCTCTAAGTTTTCTTGAGCTGCTGCTTGTGCCTATAGCAAATTAAAATGATACAT
Organism: Tupaia tana; assembly: GCA_026018925.1. NCBI lineage: Eukaryota > Metazoa > Chordata > Mammalia > Scandentia > Tupaiidae > Tupaia > Tupaia tana. Next base: position 55,936,567 of record JAKSZU010000017.1, read on the forward strand.
TTTTAGAATAATTATAACATGAAAATTGTGTATTGGTTAAAGAAAATACATTTTTTAATTGCCAGAAGACACATGGGCTTGCCAGGGAGAAAGACAGGGAGAGAGGGAGGGAGCATCGCCACAATGGAGCATGGTCCTCCACTTCTGCATCCTTCTCTTCCATTTCTTTATCCTGGTGGGATGTTGTAGTGTTTTCAAGCTGTCGTGGCTGGGACTCAAACTACAATCAGCCATGTAAAATAAGGTTCCCTGAACTACTAGGTTAGGGGGCCACCCTAAAAGATAAATCTTTTAAAATAATTGTAACATAAATACATGTGTATTTGTTTGCTTTAGTTTTGAGTTACTGACTTAGAGTGCAATTTGAAACATGTGGAAAATAGGTGAAATTCAAAATGTTTATCTTGGGCCAACAGATGACATGAAGGTTAAGAGGGCTGGTTCCTGCATGGCTGACTACATGGTTCAAGTGCTGAAAAACATGCTGGCCATGTGCCTGTACATGCCCAAAATCCCAAGAGGAAAATGGAAGAGAAGGGATTGTGGAATGGCCGTCTTCCTGGGACGTGCTTTCTTATTTTCTTTCTCTCTCTGTCTGTCTCTGGTTAGTGCATGCACCCTATAGCCAAACAAACAAAAATATTCAAATCAACTAAATTAAATCTGATTTATTAACAACACACACACACACACACACATTTGAGGGTCCAACCCTATAGCATAGTAATTAAGTGCTGTACATTAAAAACTGGGTCCCAGATGGCTGACCATAGTGAAAATCCTGTTCCTGGCAGCTTGAAAAATCATGTAAGGTGCATGCACATGCGTACTTAAAATCCTCATGGGAAGGAGAAATTAAGGAAAAGAACTATAGCATTACCATACGTCACTGGGGATGCATTCTTTCTACTTCTGCAAATGCATGCACCTTTTTTTTTTTTTTTTTTTTTTTGGAGAGGTTTTTGCTATAGGGCGCGTGCGCTCGCCAGCCAGACAGAGAGAGATAGAAGGCGAGAAATCACCCCCCAGGGGGGATGGCCACTCCACAATCCCTTCTCCATTCTCCTCTCGGGATCTTGGGCAGGCACGCACACCCGCCCGGCGTGAGTTTAAGCCACCGTGTCCGAGACTCGAACCACGGTCAACTACGTGGGAGTCCAGTGACATAGCCATTACGCTAACTGCTGGTCCCAATGCATGCACCTTTTGAAAATTATTTTTTAAAAAATTTTGAGGGCTGCAGACTAGCAGCTGGAGTAATGGCTATGTTGCTGGACTCCCATGTAGTTGACTGCATTTGACTCCCGGACTGCCAGACTCATGCCAGGCATGTGTGTGCGCATGCCAAGATCCTGAGAGGAGAATGGAGAAGGGATTGTGGCATGGCCATTCCCCGGGGGGGGGGGGGGGGTGATTTCTAGCTTTCTGTTTCTCTATGTCTTTCTGGAGAGCGCACGTGCCCTATAGGGAAAACCTCTGAAAAAAATTTTTTTGAGGGCTGGTCCTGTAACAGAACAGTTATGCACTCAAGGTCCAATCCCAGTCCCTGTGTCTTCTGTGCTGGGTAGGTATGAGCCTGCCCAAGGTCTTGGCAGGACAATTAGAGGAAAAGTACTGTGGTGTAACCAGCCCCACTAGGAATGATTTTCTTTCTCACACACATGCATCCTCTTTTTATAATTAACATTTTTTCTTTGTACTTTAAAAAGGGGGGGATGAGTCATTTTTATGTTAGTACTCTTATAATCTGATAATTCAAAAACTAATAGAATCCATTTGATAATGAAAAGACTGAATAATATAACTTAAGCAAAACTCAAGAGTATGGTATAATTTCTTAATTACAATTTTTTCTTTTCCTCCTAATAGTCTTGTTTTAGATCGTTTTTTTTTATTAATTACTTTATTTATTTTTGTATATACTTTCAATCATATTGTTTGGCTTACAATGAGACCATTTCGATATGTGAACATAAACAAAGGACAGAAGAATCCTTTTTTTTTAATTATTTTTTTAACTTTATTTATTTAAATTTGACCAGAGAGGGACAGAGTGAGAGTAAGATAGAGAGAGAGAAGGAAAGTGAGAAAGCAAGCTGCCAGATCTGGGACTCAAACCATGGTCAGTTATGTGGGAGTCCAGCACCCTTAACCACCACACCACCTGCAGGCCCTGAACAATGAGTCTTAATAATGGAATGGTTCTCTAATATGAATCACTATTCTGAAAAGTCAATTTAGTTGTGATAATGATAAAAATTAAAATATTCTAAGGGAGAAACAGATGCTACTTTCCTTCTAGAAATCTACAAAAGAAACAACTATAAGGGAAGCAGAGGAGACAAATACAATGCATACATCCCAAATGTAATTTGCAGTAAAATTAAATAAAGCACATTACAGATAAATAACCTGTAAGAATTGATTGTGTTGGACCACTGACAGCGAACAGTTCCTGAGTTCGGGGGTGAGGATTAAAGAAAGACAAAAAGACAGGATAGAAATGGGAGGACTGCCAGTCAATATTGGTCAGCCCCGAGTTAAGTTTATTACTGATATTTATACACATTCGAGAGATTTCTGTGATGTAAGGTTTTAAGTTCTTACTGAATTTATCATGTTGTTATAACAATACTTTGGAACATTCGATTCAAAACAATCCCAAGACATTCCGCTCATGACAATTCAGCCACCCAAGGCCATGTCCAGATAAAGACCCTGGTCTTGGGAACCAGCAGTTAGCATAATGGCTATGTCGCTGGACTCCCACGTAGTCAACCGTGGTTCATGTCCCGAACCCGGTGGCTTAAAACTCACCGCCGGGCGCATGTGTGTGCATGCCCAAGATCCTGAGAGGAGAATGGAGGAGAAGGGATTGCGGCATGACCATCCCCCCTGGGGGGTGATTTCTCACTTTCTGTCTCTATGTCTCTCTCTGTCTGTCTGGCAAGCGCACGCACCCTATAGCAAAAACCTCTCCAAAAAAAAAAAAAAAAAAAAAGACCCTGGTCTTATTCTGGTGGTCACGTCTTACAATTCCTTACATCTCCTCTTTGACTCCCCACAAGATGAACTTCTTTCAATTTTTCTTCTATCCTGTCTTGTTCTTCCTTCAATCTCCCATTTATCCTGTTCTTCTTGAACACTTTTGCTTTTTTTTAATTTAAATTTATTTATTTACATTCATTCACTGTACATCATGACAACATACAAAATGAGATTTTCCATCCAGAGTACACTGTATATTGGCTCAATCAAGCACATCAACATATGTGTTATCGTCAACAAATAATTTTCTATTTCTTGTTTCCTGTATATTTTGCTTTTTTCCCCCTCGTCCTTGATTCCCTATCTCTTACCCTCTGCCATCTCCCACTCTCCTCCCACACTGTCTCTGGTATCTATGTTTGCTTCCTATACTGTTTTCCCCCACATTTTATTGAGTCACTAAAGATCTTAATTAATCTAAATGTCTTCATAGCAAGCACAGTTGATATATACATTTCTATGAACACAAGTCCAACTTTAGGCATAAGCCTCAATGAGTAGAATGAACATCCTATAAAGTAGCACCTAGCTGGGGCTATATATCATACAGCAGTCATCAAATAGGTATTTTTTTTTTCTGAAACATTTTTATTCAACTTAATTTACATTCTTTCCTTAAGCATCGTCGCAGCATACAAAATGTGATTTCCCATCCAGAACATACTGTATAGTGGCTTAATTATGCATATTATTATCACAAATTTTCCATTTCTAGTTTCTAGAAATACTTTTAACCCCTATTTCTGACCCTCTTTCCTTCCCCACCCTCTTCTCACACTATCTCTGGAGTCTACAATTGTCTTCCATTCCTTTCCCACCCACATTGTATTAATAACACAATTTCTTAAATAATCTAGCTACTTTCAATAGCAAGTTCACTTGATACTATTAAGAAAACCAGACCATACTTATTTCCATATGACTTTTGAAGTTTACTATTTCTTGTTCCAATTTTAGTTTACATTTCTCTAGTTTTACACATTGTTCTGGATTGTTTCCATAGATTAAAACTCCTGCAGAAGAATTTGATTCTTTCCATCTATATGTGCAAGTTCCACAGATGCAGTTTCCACTCTGGTTGTAAAATCATCAATCTGCATGAATAAAAGAATATACTTTGATAATGGAAGGAAGCAAGCAGAGTACAGTCTGAGAGAAAGCCAATAACAAATTCAGATGCAGTAAAATGAGGTTTATATGGTAGAAAATTCTTAGAATCTAGACCCTTAGATTGTGAAGAAAATCCTGAATAATGTTCAAAATACCAGAAGTCCCCAAAATACATTCTTTACTTTTTTGTCTTTGCCACACATTGGTCTCAACCTTGGACTTTCATATTTCTATATTGTTTCATGTATTTCCTCCTTGAAATGGTTCTAGATTACCTCTTTGAATAAAGTCTCTTACTCCTTTCTCTATCTTCATGCTCCATAATTTTAAAGATGTTTTAAGGACATGCTTTTGATTAGCTAAGCTTGAGTCCATCAATGGCTCCTCAAATAATATTTTAAAAACTAAGACTCAAATTAATGAATCCTGTAAATATTGACTCTAATGTTATAAGTCTTTTTTTTTTTTTAACAGCAATGTTTTACACTACTTTGAACTAAATTCCAAGGAGTCATGATTCTTAGAGTTAGGGAGTAACCACATCTCCCAATATAAAAGCTTAGTGATATGATCCATGAATGTTTATGAACACAAATGCCTTAATATGATAATACCACCTTGTAATCCTTTGTTACTTTCTACCACATAAAGGAACATACTATATAACAACAAAACTTGCTGGAATTCCAGTCATACTGAGTTGGTAAGAACCACTTTCCTTTAAATGAAATGATTATTTGATGTTTTAAAGAGGTGAGTACAGTTGTTATTTTAAAACATGTCTACAAATTCTTTGATGTTTTCCCAATAAAATTCCCTCTGCTGCATATGAGATAACTTCAGACACTGATTTGTAGTTTAAAAAAAAAAAAAAGGGAAACTGGTATTGACTTCAAGGCAATATTAGTAAATGGGACACAGCTTCCACCTGACTTTCTCTCCCTAGGGAAGCTCACTTTTGGAATCCAACCTCATTTAGTGAGGAAGCCAAGTCACATGAAGAATCCTCTTGTAAGAGTTTGCTGCCTGCCTCAGCTAATGTCTCGGCAAAGGCAGCTTCCATAGCCAGACATAAATAGACAAGCCTTGACATGCTTCTGATCTCTTTCCAGTTACCCCACTTGCCGCAAAAGAGAAGAAAAATAATTTGACCCTGTTGAAGCTGTCCTACACTGTAAACTGTGAACAAAGTAATTGAGGCCACCTGTTATACAGCAATAAGTAACTGGTATACCTGGCCAGCCGTTGTGGTACCATGGCAACACAGTGCTGTGATGCCAAGGTATAGGGGAAGGTCCTGGGTTCATGATCCAAGTTCTCCCTGTGCACACCAAGAGCCCGCACATGTGCCCATGATCCGGGCTGGCTGAGGCTAGAGACAGGATCATGGCATGAGGGCCCTGTTGGTGATGCCTGTTTCTGTCTCTCTCTCTCTCATGGAAAATATAAATTAAAAAACAACTTCACAAAAATAACTGGCACAGATATTAATACTAAATAAGGGTCACTGCCATCAAAACAAACAGAAATACCAAACTAATACATGTAGGATCCCTGGAACCAAGAGATAAGTGGAAGCTAAAAGGACTTAGAAAAGATTAATAATGAAAACTAAAAGGCTGGCCTGTGGCTGCATGCCCTAACGGCTGGGAGCCATCACTCAACCCCACCCCTACTCATCTCAGGACTTCAGGTTGGTTTCTTGGAACTTTAAGATGAATTTGCACCCCTCCCCATCCCATCTGGAGACTGGTTCAAGCCAGCGGCAGTGCTGGACACCAGGCTGCCGGGTTGCAGGCCCTAACAGTTGGGACCCATCGCTCATCCTCCACCCATTCCCCACTTGCCTTTGGACTGTCAGAATTTCAGTGTTTTGAATAGTGCATGGCTTTTTTCTTTGCTCTTGAGGTGTAGCTTATAAGGTCAGTTGGAAGCTCACCATTCCTGAGAAACAGGCAGGACTTTGGGTCACCAAGGACCAGTGACAACAGTGCATGGTACTGGTGAGCAACAGGTAGGCAGACTGGAAGAGAAATCACCAATTTTCTAATCCTGCACTCCTTTTAACACTCAGAGATACCTTGAATAAGTTAGGAAGGAACATATAAATCACCTGGTGACTAGAAACAATTGCAGAGGCTCAGGAGATATGAGCAGCCAACAAAAGGCCTCTCTCTTGGGAACCAGCAGTTAGCATAATGGCTATGTCGCTGGACTCCCACTTAGTCAACCACAGTTCGCATCCTGGACCTGGTGGCTTAAAACTCACGCTGGGCGTGTGTGCATGCATGTCCAAGATCCTGAGAGGAGAATGGAGGAGAATGGAGGGATTGTGGGGTGACCATCCCCCCTGGGGGGGTGATTTCTCGCTTTCTGTCTCTATGTCTCCCTCTGTCTGTCTGGCGAGCGCACGTGCCCTATAGTGAAAATCTCTCTCTCTCAAAAAAAAAAATAAAAAATAAAAAAAAAGGCCTCTCTCCCAAGGGAAATCATCAAGCCCACATAACCCACAGTCAATACAATGGATATTGTGGACATGTTGGACAAGGAATTCAGAATATCTGTAGTGACCAAACTAACTGAAATGGAAGAGAAAAGAGACAATGAGCTCCAAAAGATGAGGAAGTCCTTTTATGATTTGAAAGAAGAAATAGACAGCTTAAACAAGAACCACATGGAACTTCTAGGGTTGAAGAATGTGATACAGGAAATCAAAACCACACTTGAAAGTATTAAAAGTAGATTAGATCAGGCAGAAGATCGAATCTCAAATGTAAAAGACAAAATATCACACCTAGAAAAAAGTATCAAGAAGATTGAGAAAACAACCAAGAAAAATGAGGATAATATACAAGGAATACTGGATACCATCAAGCACCCCAACATCCAGATAATTGGTATCCCAGAAGAGGAAGGGCATTGATAATTTTCTCCATGAAATCCTGGAAGAAAACATTCCAAACCTAGAAAGGCATTCAAATATCCAGACCCAACAAATACATAGGATCCTGACTAGAATCACCCAAGAAGATCCTCTCCAAGGCATATCATAGCCAGATTGACAAAAACAACTGACAAAGACAAGATACTAAAGTTGGCAAGAGGGAAACATCAAGTTACTTACAAAGGTCACCCTAACAGTCCAACATTGAACCTCTCGGTGGAAACAGTGCAGGCAAGGAAAGAATGGGGAAATACAGTCAAAGTGTTGAATGAAAAACAATTTCAAGCAAGAATACTATATCCAGCAAGATTATCTTTCATATGGGAAAAAAAGATAAAAACATTCTTGGATAAACAAAATCTGAAGGAATTTACCAACTCTAGACCAGTTCTTCAAGACGCTCTGAAAGCAGTGCTATACCAGGAAAACTAAAGAGTCAGACGGACAGTTATAAGAGAACAAAAAGCAACCAAGAAAATGGTTCACTTAATGATAGGAACAGGTCCAGAAATACCGATAATAACATTGAATGTCAATGGATTAAATTCTCCAATTAAGAGATATAGACTAGAAAACAGAAACCCTCTATCTGTTGCCTACAAGAAACTCACCTTATGGATAAAGACATATATAGATTAAAAGTGAAGGGCTGAGAAAAGATATTCTATGCAAATGGAAATCAAAAAAGGGCTGGAGTAGCGATATTGATTTCAGACAAAATAGACTTCAAGTCAAAGATTGTAAGAAGAGACAAAGAAGGGCATTATATAATAGTAAATGAGGATAATCCAGCAAGAATACATAATGCTTATAAATATCTATGCACCCAACTCAGGAGCACCTAAATGTGTGAAGGAAAGACTGTTGGAGCTAAAGGAGAGATAGGGAGAAACACTATAATTGTTGGAGATCTCAGCACCCTCATTATCTCTTTTAGACAGATCTTCTAGGCAGAAAATAAATAAAAACAGGACCTAAATGATACTCTAAATAGAATGGGCTTGATATATATCTATCAAACTTTCCACCCTAAGTCCACAAAATGTACATTTTTTCTCACTCTGGCATAGAGGCTTTTCAAAGATTGACCATATGTTAGGACACAAATCAAGCCTTGACAGTTTCAAAGGCATAGAAACTATATCCAGCATCTTCTCTGACCATGATGGAATTAAACTCAAGATTAACTTCAAGAAACCCTTGAAAATACACAAACACATGGAAACTGAACAACCTACTCCTGAATGACTTCTTCACTACTGAAGAAATTAAGTCTGAAATGAAAAAAATTTATGGAAACAAATGATAACGAGTACACAAGTTTCCATATCTATGAGACACGGCAAAAGTAGTCATAAGAGGGAAATTCATAGCAATTAGTGTGCATAAGAAAAGGATGGAAAGATGGCAAATAGATAACCTAACATCATGCCTCAGGGAATTGGAAAAACAACAGCCAAAAAACCCCAAAAATGCCAGGCAAAAATAAATAATAAACGTTTGAGCAGAAATAAATGAAATAGAACATAAACAAACCATACAGAAAATAAATGAAAGCAAAAGCTGGTTCTTTGAAAAGATTCACAAAATCAACACACCATTGGCTAGATTGATAAAGAAGAAGAAAGAAACCTGATAAATCAAATATGTAATGAAACAGGTAATATTACAATAGACACAGTAGAAATACAAAATATCATTAGAGGATACTATGAACGACTATATGCCAACAAACAAGATTATCTTGGAGGAGATGGACAAATTCCTGGATGCATATAATCTACCAAGATAGAATCAGGAAGACATAGAAAACCTGAATAGACCCACAACAAGCCAGGGGATTGAATCAGGAATAAATAACTTCCCGACCAAGAAAAGTCCAGGTCCCAGTGGCTTCACTTTTGAATTCTACAAAACTTTTAAGGAAGAGTTAATCCTTATCCTACTCAAATTATTTCTAAAGATTCAAAAGGAGGGAAACCTTTCAAATTCATTTTATGAAGCCTCCGTCATCCTTGTTCCCAAGACAGGTAAGGACATGACAAAAAAGGAAAACTACAGACCAATATCGTTGATGAATATAGATGCAAAAATTCTCAACAAGATACTCACAAATCATATCCAACAACATATAGCAAAGATTATTCATCACAACCAGGTAGGCTTTATCCCAGGGATGCAAGGGTGGTTCAACATACACAAGACCATAAATGTAATACACCATATTAATAGAAAGAAAAATAAAAATCATATGATCATTTCAATTGATGTAGAGAAAGCATTTGATAAAATACAACATCCTTTCACAATTAAGACCCTCAGTAAGATTAGTATAGAAGGGCCATTTCTCAACACAATAAAAGCCATCTATGAAAAACCTACAGCTAACATTATACTGAATAGGGAAAAGCTAAAAGTACCACTGAAACCTGGTACTAGGCAAGGCTGCCCACTTTCTCCACTGATCTTTAATATGGTGTTGGAAGACTTAGCTAATGCAATCAGAAAAGAGAACAATATAAAAGGCATTCAAATAGGCAAAGAAGAGTTGAAAATATCTTTATTCACAGATGACATGATGGTATACTTAGAAGACCCAAAGGTCTCCATGAAAAAACTTCTTGGAGTAATAAGTGAATACAGTAAAGTGGCAGGATACAAAAATCAACATCCAAAAATCTATAGCATTTCTATAGATTGAACAACAAGTTGAACGAAGTAGAGCTGAAGAAAGGAATCCCTTTCACCATAGCCACAAGATATATAAGATACTTAGGGATAAATCTAACTAAGGAAGTCAAAGACCTTTATAAAGAAAACTATGAAAATCTTAAAAAAGATATTGAAAGTGACATAAAAAAGTGGAAGGACATCCCATGTTCCTGGATTGGAAGAATCAATATAATCGAAATGGCAATTCTACCCAAATTATCTACATGTTTAATGCAATTCCAATCAAAATACCAGAAATATTCGTCACAGCTCTAGAAAAGACAATCACAGAATTTGTCTGGAATTATAAAAGACCTCATATTGCCAAAGCAATCTTGCGCAAGAAGAGTGGAGTGGGAGGCATATCACTCCCTGATCCCAAGATATACTATAAAGCTGTAATCATCAAAACAGTATAGTACTGGCACAAAACCAGACAAGTGGACCATGGAATAGAATAGAGACCACAGAAATTACCCTCAAAGCTTACAGCCAACTGATTTTTTACAAAGGGAATCAGTCAATCGATTGAAAAAAGGAAAACCTCTTTAGTAAATGATGCTGGAAAAACTAAGTTTCCACCTGCAGAAAGACAAAACTGAACCCCCATCTTTCACCATTAACAAAAATCAACTCAAAATGGATCAAATATCTGAACCTAAGACCTCAAACAATAAAACTACTGGTGGAAAATGCTGGAGAAACTCTGGGAGACACTGGAGTAGGCAAAGACTTCTTAAATAAGACTCACAAAGCACAGGCAATAATCCCTAAAATAGACAAGTGGGACTATATCAGACTAAAAAGTTTCTGCTTAGCAAAGGACACAGTAACAAGTGTGAATTGACAACCCTCAGAATGGGAGAATATTTTTGTTAAATATGCTTCAGACGAGGAACTGATAACCGGAATACACAGCGAACTCAAGCACTTTACACACACACACACAAAATAAAAATTAAAAAATAAAATAAAATAAAAGATTATCCCAATTAAAAGATGGGAAAATGAGCTGAACAAAAATCTCTCTAAGGAAGACATACAAACAGTCAAAAAGCATATGAGGAAATGCTCAACATCCCTCATCATAAGGGAGATGCAGACAAAAACCACAATGAGGTACCACTTAACCCCTGTCAGAATGGGAAAGATTAAAAACATAAAAAGTGATGAGTGTTGGCAGGGATGTGGTGAAAAGGGAACTTTCCTACACTGTTGGTGGTAATGTAAACTGATTCAGCCACTGTGGAGAACAATATGGAGGTTCCTCAAAGATCTACAAATAGAACTACCATTTGATCCAGCAATCCCACTTCTGGGTTTCTACCCAAATGACAGGAGAATGCTCAGTCGGAAAAGCACTTGCACATCAATGTTTATTGCAGCATTATTCATGATCACCAAGATGTGGAACCAACCCAAATGTCCACAAACAGATGAATGGATTGAAAAAGTGTGGCACATATACTCTATGGAATACTACTCAGTAATAAAAAAGCAAGACCTGGCATTTGATAGAAAGTGGTTGGATATGGAGGATCTATTGCTGATTGAAGTAAGCCAACATATGAAAGAAAGATACTGTATGTATCCACTTAATAAATACTGACTATCGGCACTCTATGGTAGAGATTGAAATATTGGAGGACATAAAAGCAGTGAAAATAGTTAATGAGGATAAGACAGTGTGGAATGGGGGCGGGAGAAGAGAAGAGTATAGACAAAGATAGGAAGAGAACAAATAGAGAGGCATGACATTAATAGGACACAGATACGGCTTATTACCTGTTGATGATGACGTGTATATTATTCTCAACTGGATTGGTCTGAGAAGTATTTCATGTTGGATAAAGTCTTTTTACAAGCAAAATGAGAAATAGTGATTGACTGTTTAAAAAAATAATTGGAATAATAATAATAATAATAATAATTGAAAAAGATGAAAAGCTATTGGATGATGAAATGGGGATTTTAATGTCTCTGTATTGACTGATATGCATGGTATTCCTTCTGAAAAAAAGAAATGTAATACACTGTAAAGATTTATGTGATCCAGTGTAATATAAACAAGATTATGATGATAATAAATAAAAGAAAAAAAAGAAACTAAAAGGGATTTAAAGAGACTCTTAACGGAAGCCCATGGCTATCCAAGGGGCTAACAGGAAGGCTTTCAAGGCTGGTGAAGAAAATGATAATGAAACTTGGAATAAAGGGAATGGCTGCTACACAGAAGCTGACCATGCCCCATGAGGGACTGAACCCTTACTGGGTTGCTCTCTCACATGCTCATGTTCTCTGGCAATTAAAAAAAAAAAAAAAGGAGGAAAAAAAATCCATCAAGAAAGTGAAAAGGCAAGTCACTGAATCGGAGAAGATATCTGATATCTGAAGTTCACATATTTGATAATGGATTTATAATTTGGGACATATAAGGAACTTTCACAATTAAAAAAAATAAAAAGGCAAGCCACTTAAAAAGACAGGCAAAAGATTTTGAATACACATTTCTCCAAAGAAGATACAGAAATGACAATGATACAGATAAGAAGTGCATGAAAAGATGTTTAACATCATCAGTCAATAGGGAAATGCAAATCAAAACCAAATTGATGTATCATTCCACACCACTAGAATGGAATCTTTTTAATCTAAAAGATGAAAAATAAGAGTTGAAAAGAATATGGAGAAATCAGAACCTCACACAATACTGATAGAAATGTAAAATGGTGTAGCCACTTTGGAAAATGGACTGGCAACTCCACCAAAGGGAGACAAAGAATGACCATATGACCCAGCCATTGCACTCATAAGAGAAATAAAATCATACGCAAACACAAAAACTTCACGAAAATTTTTGTAGCAGCATTATTAATAATTGCCCCAAGGTGGAAATAACACAAAGAAAGGTTCATCTAGTGATGATTGGATACATAAAATGTAAAGCACACCCATACAATGGAATATTCCTCAGCAATAATAAGAAATGAAGTACCGATACATGCTATGACAGAGATGGGCCTTGAAAATATTATGCTAAATGAAAGAAGCCAGTCATAGAAGACCACATATTATGTAATTCAGTTTGTACAGAATATCTAGGACAGATCAACCTATAGAGACAAAATAGATAGGGTCAAATAGGGAAGGGGAAACTGGCGGGAATGACTAAAGGCCTGGGGTTTCTCTTTAGGGTGATAAAAAGGATCTAAAATTGATTGTGATGATGTGAACACACTGAAAGTCACTAAATTGTATAGTGAATTGCATGGTATCTCAATTATATCTCAATAAAGATGTTACCGGAAAATTGATTCAATACTATTAATTTGGCGTCACGTAATGGTGTTCACTACTTGGCCCTAGATCATTGGCAAGAGTTCAAGACATGAAAATCAAGAGTAAGCCTTTTTTTTTAATAGAAAAACTATGTATTAAAAAGCTATCTTTGATAAGAAATCATAAAATTAAAAAAAAATTTAAAAAGCTATCTACTTCACTGGTTATCAATCCTATAAAATTAAAAGAAAAATCTTTATTTTGCTGCTCAAAGCACTGAGATACCTATCTTTCCAAAAATTAAGTGATTTTTTTGGTCCCCAAACTGATTAAAAATTACCTTATGTTTTAGCATATCCAGTTGAATATCCATTTGAAACTGACTGACTCTGGCATCATTTTGGAAATGAATTTCTCTATTTCCAGATTCACTAAAATTTCTTCGTGTCATGTGTAGGAGTTTCTTTAATCTGTAGGAATATTCACAATGAGTTAAGTCAGGCTTTTTCAAGAGTAAATAATTAATAATTGTGTAAAAAGAAACTATGTTCTATGAAATAAATGATTTACAAATTACACTCTTCTCTCATTTGTTTCAACCTAACATTGTCTGAAAGCATTCTAACAAAATTATAATCTTAGGTAAATAATAATAAGAAAATGTGTATGACATATATTGTAAAAGAAGAGCTAATATTGTTACCATATACCAAGTTATCAACAAAATATTTATTTTAGTAAGTTAATATAAAAAGCTCCATTACTAAACATTAGCTATAACTCAGAGATCAGTATGGATGGCGAAGTGAAAAAACCACATTTAAAAATGTTTTATAAAGATACAAAAATACATTTTGGTGCTCACTGACCACAGTCTAACAGAAGAAAATACATATAAAACATCCAGACGATCATTCAGTGTGGGAAAAGTGACAGAGAAGCAACCTCTCTGAAGTGTGAATTAAGAAGGAAAAGGAAACAGGCCAAGCTTTAGTAGAAAGGAAAGCAGGCAGGAGATAATGTGGAGAGATGCTACAACTGTTAAGAAGAGAGCTAGAGCTCTCTGCTGGCACAATGTTAACAAAATGGGAGGAATGCAAAATCCTGTAGAGAAAGACAGGGAAATGACAGGAAAATATTAGAATCAGCAATCAAACTTAAATACTAAGCAAAAAAAATATAAAAGCATCTATGTTGGGGGTTTCAAACACACAGAGAAACATTACATTTAAAAATAAATCTGGATGGTAGAAACAACTGCTCATTTTATTCTTCTTTCTGTAACATACACATTTTTCTATGTAGAATATATTCATACAATATGTGTGTGTTTGTGTGTGTGTGTATATGTTTGCATGATATACATGTATGTGTATGTGTGTATTTTTTTTAAAACAAAGAGAAGTTTAATAACATGTCTACCTCATACACATATGAGAGGTATCCATGGGAAATGAGTAGATGACCATGCATGTTTTTATAACCCAAATAAGAAAAATGCAGAAAGAAAGTAGGTCAATCAAAATAATTCTGGGGACCAGTGGGTAGTGTGGTGGTTAAGGTGTCTGCATCCCACATGGCCAGCTGCAGGATTCGAGTCCTGTACCCAGCAGCTCAGGAAATATGCCTGGCCTGGCATGAGTGCCTGCATGCATAGAAGACTGAGAGGAGAATGGAGGGAAAAGGATTTGTTGCTGTGTGGCTGTCTCTCCTGGGGTGGGTGCTTTCTCACTTTCCCTCTCTCTGTGTCTCTCTCTGGCAAAGACAGCCATCCCATAGCAAAACTTTTTTAAAAAATTATGTTAAAGAATAGCAGATAGGTTTCTAGATATTAAAATATTTTAATGCTGAAGGGAAGGACACAGACAAAATAAAAAATTACCAAAGAGAGCAAAAAGCCTTCAGAAATAAAAATTCAAGGTAGATGAAGAAGAATGTAGGTAACAGTGTAAAGTTATTATTGTTAACTGTTTTCAAAACCATTGAAGAGTAAGTGTAATATTTACATACATTAAAAAATAGTTCAGATTGTGCTATAAACTTCTGAAGCAAATTTTACAATGGAGTACTTTGTGGGGCTGGCAGGTGTCATGGTGGGTAAGGTGCTAGACTCCCAAAAGGCTGACCATGATTCAAGCTATGGACCACACAGCTTGCTTTCTCATTTTCCCTCTCTCTCTCTCCTCTCTCTGGTGAAATTTTTTTTTTTAAAAGTAAAATTAAATAATTCTAAAAATGAAATTTGTTTAATTATGAAAGTGTGTGTATAAAATGAATTTGTATTTTGATCTTAGAAAAATGAAGTAAACTTGTAGTTAAATCAATAAATGAACGGTTAAAATGATCTGAAATGACAAAATCTTACCCAATTTTCTCTTTCTCTAATTCACAATTTTTCTTTATTTCTTGATCCAATTTATATTCCAGAGATTGTTTTACAATGGTAAACTTCAACTGTTCCTTTTCATCCTTAGACTGAAAAAAAAAATTAAAAGAAAATTACTTTCAAAAATCTAGAGACTCTTTTCTTTCTTAAAAATGTTATTTCTGGGACCAGCAGGTGGTGTGGTGGTTAAGGCGCTGGACACTTCCACATGGCTGACCACGGTTCGAGTCCTGGACCTGGTGGCTTGCTGTCTCACTTTCTCTCTCTCTCGGTGTCTCTCTCTGGTCAAATTAAAATAAATGAATGAATAAATAAAATTAAATAAATAAGTCTTTCTGTCTGGCTCTGGTGAGTGCATGTTCCCTATAGCAAATTCAAAAATATTAATAGTAAATAAATTTAAATGAACAGGGCTGGCAGGAGGTGTGGTAGTTAAGGGCACTGGGCTCCAACATGGCTGACTCTGCTTCGAGTCCTGGGCCCGGCAGCTTGCTTTCTCACTTTCACTCTCTGTCTCTCTCACTCTGCCCCTCTCTGATCAAACTAAAATAAATAAATAAATAAATAAATAAATAAATAAATAAAGTTAAATAAAATGATTCTTTAAAAAAATTAAATAAATAAACAATTTTTATAAGACAGATTTTTGCTACTGGGTGCATATGCTTACCCAAGACAAAGAGAGAGACAGACAGCATAAAATCACCCTCTGAGGGGAATGGCCACTCTGCAATCCCTTTTCCTTCATAACCCTCTCAGGTTTTAGGGCATGCACGCATGCATGTCTGCCGTTGAGTTTTAAGTTGTTGGGTCCGAGACTTGAACCACGGTCGACCACATGGGAGTCCAGCAAACTAACCATTATGCCATCTGCTGGTCCCAAATGATTCTTTTAAAAAATGTTATTTCTCTTGAGTTCAGGCTAAGCATCTCTTATATAAAATACTTGGAACCAGAAGTGTTTTAGATGTCAGATCTACATAGATTTCAGAAAACATGCATGTAGATAATGAGGTATCTTGAAGACCTAAGGCTATAGATGGCAACTCACTTGTTTTCCATATGAACCTTATACACATGGCCTGAAGGTAATTTCATACAGTATTTTCATGTTGCAGTGCTTTGACTGTGACCTGTCACATGATGTCAGGTATGGAATTTTCTACCTGAGGTATCATGTCACTGCTCAAAAAGTTTTAGATTTGGGAGTCAGATTTCAGATCTTCAGGTTGTGGAAGGTCATCCTTTAATTGTGTTTAGATAGGTTTATAAAATATAGCTTATAAACTTGATACCAGTAAGGACTATTTTCAAAACACAATTTTTTAAAAACAGCTCAAATTGATTTATATTGCCCACATTTAAATTACAAAAATGTATTTGTTAAAAGTAAAGGTCTTTTAAAAAAATCTGGATAGAAAAAACTAAGAGTTAATGAACTCTTAATAAAATACTAAGCGATAATGTACCAAATTTTTTTAAATGGGTATGTTCACATTTTACAGTACATAAAGACACCCTGTTGTATTTCCATCAACAGTTGAAGATACTTCACATTCAGTTAAACCATAGATTACCAAGATAACTTTTTGGAAACTCACATCTGGCTCCCCTTACATTTTTAATCCTCATGACTTTAGGATGAGATAAATACTCTCTTTCTCTGTAAACAGTCCTACATGGGTTTCAATCTTTCCCCTCTATTAACCATTTCCCTCTAAATAAAGTTTAAGTCTTTTCAGTGACATTCAGAAACACATCTTCTGCCTATTGGTTTTTCTTTTTTATTATTTTAAATTTTATTTTATTCATTTGATCACTGTACATCACTATCGCTTGTAAAATAAATTTTTCCAGCAAAAATACACTAAACACCAATCCAGTTAAAGATATTATACACAATATCATCAACAATCTTCCGTTTCTATGTCCCTTAAATGTCTGTCTCTTTTTCTCCTTGATTCCCTTCCTCTAACTATCCCCCAACTCCCATGCTGCTCCCACACTGTCTCCAATATCCACAATGCTCTCCATACTTCTATATCCTATATCCTCCAAACTTTCTATTTCTTCCATAGAGTGTGGATATTTAGTTCATATTAATAAGGGGGCATACAATGTCTCTATTTCATAGTCTGGCTTGCTTCACCCAGCAGTAAATCTTCCAGATTTGTCTACTTTATACTGAATGCCAGAGATTTTTATTTTATTTTTTTTTTTATGACTGAGTAGTAGTCCATTCATCTGTTCATGGACATTTGTGTTGGTTTCATCTCTTAGCCATTGTGAATAATGTCATATAAAGATAGATGCGCAAGCACTACTATGACTGAGCATTTTCCTTTTCTTTGGGTAGATACCCAGGAGTGGAACTGCTGTGCCATATGGTAGTTCTATTTGTATGTAGTTCTTTCAGGAACCTCCATATTGTTCTCCACAGAGGCTGTACTAATTTACATTTCCACCAACAGTGTAGGAGAGTTCCCTTTTCACTAAAGTCTTGCCAGCACTTAATATTGTTTATTTTCATAATCTTAGCCATCCTGACTAGGGTCAGTTGATATTTCATTAAGGTTTTGATTTGAGTCTCCCATACGATAAGAGATGTTGAGCATTTTGTAAATGCATTTGGCTGTTCATATGTCTTCCTTGGAGAGGTGTATATTCAACTCTTTTGCCCATCTTTTAATTGGGTTGATCATTCCCCCCACCCAGGTAAGCCACTTGAGTTCTCTGTATATTCTGGTTATCAGTTCCCTGTCTGAGGCATACTGTGCAAATATATTCTCCCATTCCGAGGGCTGCTGGTTCACCATAATTATTGTTTCCTTTGCTGAGCAGAAGCTTTTTAACCTGATGTAATCCCATCTGTCCAGTTTTGGATGACTGCTTGTGCTTTAAGGGTCTTGTTTAAGAAGGATTTGTCTGCTTTGATGTCTCCATAAATTTCCTCTACATTATCCATCAGTAATTTTATAGTTTGAGATCTTAGGTTTAGATCTTTGATCCATTTTGAGTTGATTTTTGTTAATAGTGAGAGATAGTGATCCAGTGTTATCTTTCTGCAGGAGGATACTCAGTTTTTTCCTAGAGATTTTTTTTTTCCCCACACTGGATTGACTGGCACCCATTTTCAAAAATCAGCTGGCCCTACATTTGGGATTTATTTCTGGGGTCTCTATTCTGCTCCATTTTTCTGCATGCCTGTCTTTGTGCCAAAACCATGTTGTTTTTGATTATCACAGCTTTGTAATATTTTGGGGGATCAGGGAGTGAGATGCCTCCTACTCTGCTCTTCTTGTGTAGTATTGCTTTGGCAATATGGGGTCTTTTATAATTCCAGATGCATTTGGTGGTTGTTTTTTCTAAATCTGTGATGAATCTCTCTGGCAATTTGATTGAGATGTGTTAAATCTGTACATTAATTTGGATAGAATTTATATTTTTATTATATTAATTCTTCCAGTCTAGGAATATGGGATGTCTTTCTACTTTTTTTCTGTCGTTTTTCATTTCTCTTCTTAGTTTTTCATAGTTTTCCTTGTAGAGATATTTGACTTCTTTGGTTAGGTTTCTCCCTGGATATTTTATTTCTTTTGTAGCAATTGTAAATGCAATTGCTTTCTTCAATTCTACCTCTGTTCACTGTTGGCGTATAGATATGCTAACAATTTTTGTATGTTGACTTTGTATCCTGTTACTTTACTGTACTCAGTTATTACTTCTACAAATTTTTTAAGAGTCTTTTTTTAAATTTTTTGCTATAGAGTGTGTGTGCTCACCACAAAGACAGAGACAGAGAGACAGAGAGCAAGAAATCATCCCCTGGGGGGATGGCCATGCCGCAATCCCTTCTCCTCCATTCTCCTCTCAGGATTTGGGCATGCATGCCCAGACAACTGGCATGAGTTTTAGCCACCAGGTCCAGGACTTGAACCACAGTCAACTACATGCGAGTCCAGCGACATAGTTATTAAACCAACTGCTGCTCCCGCTTCTAGCAGTTTTTTGTGGATTTTTAAAGGGGGGTTATCATGTGCAGAGATTATTTAACTTCACCTTTTTGAATGTCTTTTATTTTAGTCTCTTGTCTGATTGCATAGACTAGGACTTTTGGTGCTATATTGAAAAAAAGTGGAGAAAGTGGGCATCCTTGTCTTGTTCCAGTTTTAAACAACGTTTTTCCCTATTCCAAATGATGTTAGCTATGTGTTCTTCATAGATGGCTTTTATTTTGTTGAGAAATGTCCTTTCTATGTCAGTTTTGCTGAGATTCTTAATCACAAAGGGATGTTGTATTTTAGAAACCTTTTTATGTCATTTGATATAATCATGTTTTTTTATCTTTCTTTCTGTGTATTACATTTACAGTTTTGTGTATGTTGAACCATCCTTGTATTCCTGGAATAAAGCCTACCTGGTCATGATGTAGAACTTTTTCATGTGTTTTTGGATATGATTTGCTAGTATCTTGTGGAGAATTTTTGTATCTATATTCATCAGAGATATTGATCTGTTATCCTTTTTTGTTATGTCCTTGTCTGTTTTGGGGACAAAGGTAATAGAGGCTTCATAAAATGAACTTGAGAGATTCCTTCCTTTTGGAACTTTAGAAAGAGTTTGAGTAGAATGGGGGTTAGATCTTCTTTAAAAGTTGTCTGGAAATCAGAAGTGAAACCATTGGTATCTGGGCTTTTCTTTGTTGGGAGATTATTTATCACAGAGTCAATTTCATTGCTTATTGCTTTATTGAGGCTTTCTAAGTATTACTAATTCAGTGTTGGTAGCTTACATATGTCCAGAAATTTGTCCAACTCATATCTAGTTTTGCTTGGTTGTTGGCATATGGTCACTCATAACATTCTCTAATGATCTTTTGTATTTCTGCTATGTCCATTGTAATCTTGCCTGTTTCATTGGGAATTTAATTTATCTGGTTCCTTTCTTCTTCTTTAGTGAAGCTAATGATGTATCCATTTTGTTTATCTTCTCAAAGAATCAGCTCTTGGTTTTATTTTCTGTGTCGTTTATTTATAGTCTATTTTATCTATTTCTGCTAAAATCTTTATTATTTCTTTTCTCCTGGCATTTCTTGTTCTGTTTTGTTATTGTTGTTGTTCCAGGTCATTGAGATACGTTGTGAGGTTGTCTATTTGCCACCTTTCCATCCTTTTCTTATGTGTACTAATGATATAACCTCTAATGACTGCTTTTGCTGTGTCCTTTTGATTATGGAAGCTCGTGCCCTCATTATCACTGGCTTCAATGAATCTTTTGATTTTGGTCTTAATTTCTTCAATGGTTGCAAAGTCACTCAGGAGTAAATTGTTTAGTTTCCATATGTTTGTGTATGTTGAGGGATTTTCCTGAAATTAATTTCAAGTTTACTTCCATTATTGTTGGAGAAGATGGTGGATGTAGTTTCTATTTCTTTGAATTTGTAAAGGCTTGTTTTGTGCCCTATCATGTTTCCATGCAGTAGTGAGAAAAAGTTTCCATGCAGGAGTGAGAAAAGTGTATATTTTGCAGTTTTGGGGTGGAAAGTTCTATAGATGTCTGTCAAGTCTATTTCATTTATGGTGTCATTTAGATTTCATATCTCTTTGCTTATTTTTTGTCTAAATTATTTGTCAAAGGAGATACTGGGGTGTTGACATCCCCAGTGACTAGTGTGTTGCAGTCTATTTTTCCTCTTATATCTAACAGTGTGTCTTTCACATATTTGGGTGCTCCTGAGTTGGGTGCATACATATTTGTAAGTGTTATATCTTCCTAGTGAATTAGCTCTTTTAGTCAAATACAATGTTCTTTTTGGTCTCTTCTTACAGTTTTTATCTTAAAGCCTATTTTGTCTGATATCAGCACTGCTACTCCAGCCTTATTTTAGTTTCCATTTGTATGGAATATCTTTTTCAGCTCTTTCCATTTTAGGCTATGCATGTTTTATCCACAAGGTGCACTTCTTGCAGGAAGCAAATCGGGTGTTTCTGTTTTTGTATCCATTCAACTAGTCTGTGTCTTTTGTTTGGAGAATTTAGTTCATTAACATTCAATGTTATTATCGATATTTGAGTTTGTCCCTGCCAATTTGTTAGCCATATTCTTGGTTGTCTTTTGTTCTCTTATCTCTGTCTGTTTCAGTACAGTTTTCCTGATATAGTACTCCCTTCAATACTTCTTGAAGTGCTGGTGTAGTATTGGAGAATTCTTTCAGTTTTTGTTTGTCTGTGGTTGATTTTATTTGTTTCTCCCATTCAGAGGATAATCTTGCTGGATAAAGTAGTCTTGATGGAAATTGTTTTTCTTTTAGTATTTTGACTATGTCTTTCCATTCTTTTCTTGTCTACATTGTTTTGGTTGAGAGATCTGATGTTAGCCTAATAGAGTAACCTTCGTAAGTGACAACATTTCTCTCATATCATTTTTAGAATCTGGTCATTATCTGTGATTTTTACCATTCTGGTAATGATGTGCCATGAAGCGGATCTTCTTTTGTTGATTCCATTTGGGGTCCTTTGTATTTCTTGGGTCTGGATGTTTGAACATTTTTCTAGGTTTAGGAAGATTTCTACAAATATTTCATGGAATACATCTTCTATTTCCTTGTCCAAGTTTTGGGAGTTTTACATTGCCTAGTATTTACCATATGTTGTCCTTATTTTTTAAATTACTTTTGGTAATTTTATCTGAATCAAAGGTTTTGTCTTCCATCTCACAGATTCTGTCTTTTGTGTGGTCCAGTCCTATTAATACTTTCAAGAAAAGTCTTGATTTTCTGTATTACCATCATCTCTAGAAGTTCTGTTTTAATTTTTAATGGTGTCTATCTCCTCCTTCAAATACTGGGAAGACGTCCTCATCTCTGTCAATATGAATATTCTGAACTATTTTTCTGTCCATGGCTGGAGAGGAGTTGTTCTATTCTACTGAGGAAGAGGTATTTCCTTGTTTCCCCATACTTTTTGTGCCTCTGTGCTGGTTTCCAGTCATCTGGTGGATTATACACTACTTCTTGTTTTTCTGGTGTTTATACTGTAGTGTCAGGGGAGAAGAAAAGCTCTACTTCTCAGACATGTTCTTGGTAGAGGGTCTTGTCTTCCCATCAGAGACATGTGTATATGGCTACCTTTAGGTGTTGATTCCTTTCCCAGTCTCTTGAGACCAGGTGCACCTGGGGTTAACCTAGAGAGTTTCAAATCGAAGAAGGAAAGGAATCACACAGTACAACATGCCCTGTGTATCAGACAACTATAAAGTCTCAAAATATTCTTGGGTGGACAGAAGGTAGCTAGAGGTCTGAGGTGGTCTTCCTGCCTTAGTTGATCTCACTGGCTACCACTGTTCCCTGGTCCACAGTAGCACAGGTTCCGTGGATAATTGCAACAGAGAGATGTACCAGGGATGTGTTGGGAGACAGGAAGAAGCCTGAAGCAGTCTCCTGCCTCAGTTGTCTGCACTGATTGTGGCTGCTCCCTGGTCTGCAGCAGTGCAGGTTCTCCTGCTTGTTAGTTTTTCTATCAGCCCATTTCTAATATTTTTTAATGTATATCTCATTTGTAAATCTATTTTTTTCATCCACAGATCCATTATTAAAATTCCATCACTGGAGACCCACAGGTGGCATGGTGGTTAAAGTGCTGAACACTCCCACATGGCTGACCATGGTTTGAGACCTGGACCTGGTGGCTTGCTCTCTTACTCCACCCACCCCCATGTCTCACTCTGGTCAAATAAAAAAATGAATGAATGAATACATTTGGTAAAAAATCTGTCATTTTTCTCCTCCTTCTCCTCTAATCTCACTTCATTTCCAAATGCAATGATCGCTGATGATCATTCCTGTTTCTTTCTGTTTCTCTTTTAAATTCTTCCAGAGTTCCTAAAATCTCAAGGCTTCAACTCAGATTCCTTAATCTACATTTCCAGTCCTAGCCTCTCATTATTTTTGAATCAGTTTAGTAAGCTGTGGGAACTCATACATTTTCAATTCATAACACTTAGGTCTGGGGATGTCCCTGGCCCTCTCACTCTCAGAAAGTTCCTCTGTCAACATATCACTTGTATAAAAATTATGCTAATAAAACAAGATTAATTTATATTAAGTTGATAAAAATAACTAATAATAATTATTATTAATTATTTTTTTGGCTAGGAGAAAAACCAGTCAACCAAATGCTCTAGTTCACCTGATAGGAATATCTGCGTAATGGTACTTCATGAACCTTTACGAACTTTGCTACTGTGACATATTTAGGAGACAGTCATTCAGAAGCATCTATCTCATGCTGTTAATCTTCTGATCTTAATTCTAACAAAGAAAAGCATAGATGACAAGAGAATCCCATTCTGCTTAGTAATAGCTATCAATATAGTATTCACTATACATCAGCAAAACTGGAATGCTGGATTTTAAACCAAAGATTGGACTGTTAAGCCCTTGAAAGGATGATGAATACAGGTGAGTAAGAAAATATCAGTCCCTGAATCTGCAATGATAGGAGCAGTAGTAACTCCATAAGGTCTTTGATGGAGCAGCCACTTCCAATTTGGTACTGGCATTGCTTTTCTTTATTGAAATCCAAAGAGAAAAAAAAAAGTCCTTTGGGGGACAAACACTTGTATAAGAACCTAGGATCCAGCAGCAGAAGATGGCATAATGGTTACGTTGTTGGAATCCCACATGGCTGTCCGGGGTTTGAATCCTGGACTTGGAAACTTGAAGCTCATGCTGGCTGTGTCTGTGTGTGTGCATGCCCAAATTCCCAAGAGAAGAATGGAGAAGGGATTGCAGCATGGCTATCCACCCCAGCAGGGGTTGGGGGGTAGTGGGGGGCATGGGCAGGTGGGAGGTGATTTCTCACTTTCTGTCTCTCTGGCAAGCACATGTGTTCTGTAGCAAAAATCCCTCTACAAAAAACAAACAAACAAAAAAAACTAGGACCCACTCTTGTGGAGATATACAAATTACTATAACATTAAAAGTAATTAATTCTCAAAATCTCATTTAAGGATTTAGATTACAAGAATAATTCAGAATTCTAGATCTAATCAAAATCTTAGAATTCTGGCAGATACCATAACGTGTCAGCAGGGACTCAACAGATAGTTGCACACCAATATGCATAGCAGAATTATTCACCAAAAAGTAGAAATTATCCAAATGTCCATTAAAGTATGAACAGAGAAAATGTGGCTTATATCAAATACTGACTGTTTTGAGATAATCACAATCATTTTCATAAAAACCTTACTACTGGGACCAGCAGTTAGCGTAATGGCTATGTTGCTGGACTCCCACGTAGTCGACCGCGGTTCGAGTCCTGGACCCGGTGGCTTACACTCACGCCGGGCATGTGTGCGTGTGTGCCCAAGATCCCGAGAGGAGAATGGAGGAGAAGGGATTGCGGCATGGCCATCCCCTCTGGGGGGTGATTTCTTGCTTTCTATCTCTCTGTCTCTCTCTGTCTGTCTGGTGAGCACATGCGCCCTATAGCAAAAACCTCTCAAAAAAAACCTTACTACTAAAATCACTGATTTTTATAAATTCAGTCAAATTCTACATAGTAGAATTCTATACCACTAGTAGCAAGTAGTATTAAGCTAAATACAAGAAATTTTTAAAAGAATTACTTAATTTTATTGTCATCATAATTATTACTATTTTAATTTGAACAGAGAGAGACAAAGAGAGGGGGAAAGTGAGAAAGCAAGCAGCCAGGTTGAGGACCTGAACCACGGTCAGCCATATGGGAGTCCAGTAACCCAACCATTATGCCTCCTGCTGGCCCCCACCCCTTGCAAATATTTTTAACAAGGAAACTTTGGTTTTATTCTTTGGAGAGGTTTTTGCTATAGGGTGCACACACTCGTCAGAAAGACAGAGACAGACAGAGAGACAGAAAGACAGAAAGCGAGAAATCACCTCCCAGAGGGGATGGACACATCACAACCCTTCTCCTCCATTCTCCTCTCGGGATCTTGGGCACGCACACACACATGCCCGGAGTGAGTTTAAGCCACTGAGCCTGAGACTCCAACCACGGTCAACCACATGAGAGTCCAGCGACATAGCCATTACGCTAACTGCTGGTCCCAACAATGAGACTTTTTCTACTGTCTAAAATATTCTTGTATACGACTACTAAAGAAGTAAATTCCTTTCAGTGTGACAGAAATTGAAAAAAATGACTTACTGAACTTGTCCTTGACAGGGTCTTCTGAAGCTCTTCAATTTTGCTTGCCTGTTCTTTGAGTATAACTTTGAGCTTGGAAATTTCCTTTTCAAGCCTAAAATGTGTATTTAAAAATAATTATTCTCGCAGACCAATTTTTTAAAGATCGTGTATTTTCTGTAGGTGTAATTACATAAATTCTGTTTTAAAAAGTTATTTGTCTTATTTCTTTCATGAGAGAGTGAGAGCGAGCAAATGAGAGAAAAACAGGAACCCAAGACAGGGTCTTGTCACGCTGCAACCCCCTCCCAGCCCTCTAGCTGGCCTGTGGCCCGCTAGCTAGCAGGATCACAGGCACTCAAGTGCCCACCCACAGTGTGTCTCAGATCATCTGGAGATCCAAACCCCAAGGGGCTGATGGCTCCAGCATGGCAGAGCAGTGTATTATTCTGGACTCACACAAATTCTTTAAAGTTTAAAAAAGAGATAATTTGGCAACTGTCCCATTTTTCTAGTGATGTTTCGTAGATCATGTACAAAAATTCAGGAACAGTATGCAAAAAATTTGCACTTCAAAATAGCTTTTTAAGATTTATTTAATTTAGTTAATTTGTCAATTTGATACAGGCATTCACCAGCGAGAGTCAGTGAAAGAAAAAGAGGAAGTAAGAAAGCAAGCTACTAGGTCTGGGAATTGAACTACAGTCAACCCTGTGGGAATCCAGTGCCCCAATCACCATGTCACCTGCCAATCCTTCGAAAAAGCTTAAAGCTGGGACTGGCAAGTGGCACGGTGGTTAAGGTGCTGAATTCTCACATGGCCAGCTGAAGTTCAAGTACCAGATCTGGTGGCTTACTTTCTCACAATTCCATTCTCTCTGTCTCTGTCTTTCCCTGATCAAATTTTTAAAAATAATAAAAATAATAAAATTAAGTAAATAAATAATTCTTTAAAAACTAGCTTAAAGCCAACATTTTTCCAGGCTTCACACAGTTATATTTATTATGGTATCTGATATAATTCTCATACTACGCTGCTTAAATTCTTTTTTTTCCCCCTTTTTTGGAGAGGTTTTTGGCTATAGGGCATGTGCTCTTGCCAGAAAGACAGAGAGACAGAAAGCGAGAAATCACCCCCCAGGGGGGATGACCACACCATAATCCCTTCTCCTCCATTCTCCTCTCGGGAACTTGGGCATGAACGCATACGCTCCCAGCGCGTGTTTAAGCCGCTGGGTCCGGGACTCGAACCGTGGTCGACTACAAGGGAGTTCAGCGATATAGCCATTATGCCAACTGCTGGTCCCACGCTGCTTAAATTCTTTACAATTACTCAAGTTATTTCATGCTACTTTAAATCGTACTTTGGTATGCGATCTTGAGTCTTCTCAGTACATTTTATAGCCTCTGCTGGTTGATTCTTTGCTTCTTGCAACTAGAAGAATTAAAAAAACAGCAACTTTACCAAGAGTCTATTATAGTACAAATCTGCCCTTCCCCTGTTTGTAACTAAATTTTATTGGACCATAATCACATCCTTTCATCTACATATCGTTTATGATTCCTTTTGTGCTGTAATGCAGAGCTTAGTGTGATTACAAGGCAGGGATCTTATGGTACTTAAAGCATAAAATAATACCCTTCCCAGAGAAGCTTAGCAACCCCCTATATGGGACCAAAGCACATTGTTCTTGTTTTTAAATAGTATTTTATTTGATTAATACTTCAACTTATAAAACTGGTCTGATGGAGAAAGACAGGAGGTGACCTTATGGGAAGTGCTGATGTTTTTGTATTCCAAAAACCACTACCTCAACTATGATTTTAAACATTTATATGTGTCAGTGACCATGACTGTGCCAGTAATTATAAAAAGTAACATGACGCTTTAGCTGACAGTCAGCAGTTCCAATTACGGTCTGACACTATCAACAAAGAGGTCAGAACACCTGGTCTGAGCCCAGCTCCACCAGTTACTAGCCCTATGGCCTTGAGCAAAGTACCTTCCTGGGTTGGCCTCCTCTATTGTAAAATGGACATCATACTAATATCTACCTCACTTGCATAGTGGAAAGATTAAATTGGGAAATGTACAAAAGGCATTTAGAAGCATAGCACACAGTGAGCTATACAGAAAATTTTTTTTTTCTTTTTTTGGAGAGGTTTTCGCTATAGGGTGTGTGTGCTCACCAGAAAGACAGAGAGATAGAAAGCAAGAAATCACCCCCCAGGGGGGATGGCCATGCCACAATCCCTTCTCCTCCCTTCTCCTTTTGGGATCTTGGGCACGCACTCACACGCGCCTGGCATGAGTTTAAGCTGCCGGGTCCAGGACTCGAACCACGGTCGACTACTTGGGAGTCCAGCGACATAGCCATTACGCTAACTGCTGGTCCCAGCTATACAGAATATTTGCTCTTAGTATTTTTGCTATTGTATTTTGTTGTTGCTTATAGACAACTTTTTAACATTTTACATTGAGACAATCCTAGTAAAAGAGATTAAAAAAAAAAAAAAAAACCTTCATTTTAATGTTAGCTTGAAATAGATTTGCTGTTCCTGATTTGGTTTTCTTCAGGAAATTGACAATTTCATTGTCATCCGTGACTTTTAGAACTGCTCGGTCAAGTGCACACAATTTTATTAAATTAAGTCTCTCTCACAAAAACACAGCTGTGTCATTTAAGGTAAAAAATATCAGCTTCTTAGGAAATAAAGTACTATTTGTACAATTACCTCAATCTGACTAAATGAAGTAATACATTAATAGTGTTGACCTGGTTTTATCATTCCTTGTAAGTTTTGCTTTAGTCTCTTTGTGCCTGCTTGGGTCCTCCTCATTAGATGTGTTTTACTTGTAAATTAAGAACTTTCAGAAATCACGGACTCACCTCAAGTAAACAAGACACCTTAGAAGAAGAGATAAGGACTTACAACCTCACTGAAGTATCTTAGTTCAAACAACATTTATAATATACAGATATGAGTTTAGTCGAATAAAATGCAAACATTTAGGTCAGACATAGTGAAAGTTTTCAGCTAATCTCATATGAAGGATGTTTGCAATGAAGTAGTAGCAAGATCAACCCTGGCTGTTGAAGAAGGCAGACAAATTTGAACTGAGAAAGCCTATGGCAACTCAGTGTTTAGCTAAATTGTGCTTCAAGATATCATCATGGATTGACCAATGGAACTTTGCTATTGCTATTGTATTTTTTTGGTTAAGAGAGAATTCTGTTATAGGATGTGTGGGCTCACCAGAGAGACAGAGGAAGACAGAGGGACAAAAAGTGAGAAATCCCCTCCCCAACCAGGGTGATGACCACACCACAATCTCTTTTCCTCCATTCTCCTTTCAGGATTTTGGACACACATACATAAGTTTCAAGCCACTGGGTCTCAAACTGTGATCAACCATGTGGGAACCCAGTGCCTTAACCACTGCGCCACTTGCTGGCCCCATTACGGTATTTTTAAAAAGAATTATTTATTTAATTTTATTTTATTATTATTATTATTTGAGAAAAAATTTTGACTATAGGGTGTGTGTGGTTGCTGAAGAGACAGAGAGACAGAAAGTGAGAAATTACCCCCAGGGGAGATGGCTATGCCGAAATCCTTCCTCTTTCATTCTCCTCTCAGGATTCTGGGCATGCACACACACAGGTCCAGGACACAAACTGTGGTTGACTATGTGGGAGTCCAGCAATGCAAATATTATGCCATTTGCTGGTCCCCTATTACTATTATGTTTTAAACTTGCTGTAGGGCATTTGTGGTCACCAAAGAGAGGCAGAGAATAAAAGTGAGAAAACAAGCCTCCAGGTCTAGGACT
Source organism: Tupaia tana (assembly GCA_026018925.1). Lineage (NCBI taxonomy): Eukaryota > Metazoa > Chordata > Mammalia > Scandentia > Tupaiidae > Tupaia > Tupaia tana. Next base: position 55,966,053 of record JAKSZU010000017.1, read on the forward strand.
TGAAATGCGGTCGTCCACGTGAGAGTCCAGCACCTTAACCACCATGCCTCCTGCTGGACCCTTGCTACTGTATTTTATGTTTCAATAAAAATCTGATGCTTTTTCATAATGCTCTGAGGAATCTTTTCCCAGCACTGAACCACCAACAAAAAGAAAGAAACTGCTCTTCAGAAACCTGCATTGAAAACTCCTCCTGCGGGGACCACATTGCTAACCACAGCAGAAGTGCAACTTTGGCACAGAAGCCATTCACAGCAGAAGGGGAGTAAATTATTCCCAGGTACAGAAACATTCTCCAAAGAATGATCCAAAAGTGAATACATCACCAAATGACTGAAAGGATGGAAAAGCCTTAAGTAAGAGAAAACCAAGAAATATATCTTCATAAAACAAACAAACAAACAAACAAAAAAACACAATAGCTCTCCATCTCTTGAAAAAAACAGAAGACGTTATGGAAATGTTAGAGTGAATTCAGAACATTTATGATGACAAAACTTTATGAGATGGCACAGAAAAGAGACAACAAACTCCAGGAGATGAGGAAGTCCTTCCGTGATTTGAAAGAAGAAATGAACACCATAAAAAAAAAATCAAATGGAACTGTTAGAGATGAAGCCAGTAATACAGAAAATCAAGACCTCTCTCAAAAGAATTAAAGCCGAAGATCAAATTTTAGATGTAGGAGACAAACCTCAGTCTTAGAGAAAAATACCAAAAAGAGAGAAAAATAGCAAAAAAAATGAAGATAATATACAAAAAATACTAGATTCCATGAAATGTCCAATCATCCGAATAAGTGGTGTCCCAAAAGGAGAAGGGATAATAAGTACAGTGAAAGTCTATTCCATAAAATCCTGGAAGAAAATGTTGCAAGTCTAGAGAAGCACTCAAACATCCAGATCCAAGAAATACAAAGGACCCAAAATAGAATCAACCCAAGGGGATCATCTCCATGGCACATCATAGCCAGACTGTCCAAAACCAGACATAAAGACAAGATACTAAAATGACAAGAGAGAAACATCAAGTGTCTTACAAAAGTTATCCCATCAGGCTAACACTGGACCTTTCAATGGGAACAATGTAAGCAAGGAAAGAATGGGAAGATATATTCAAAGTGTTAAATGAGAAACAATTTTAGCCAAGATTATTATGCTTGGCAAGATTCTTCTTCATATGGAAAAAAAAAAAAGACAAAAATCCTCTCAGACAGACAAAAGTTGAAAGAATTTACCAACACTAGAGCAGTTCTTCAAGAAATTGTGGAGAGAGTGTTGTACTAGGAAACCTAATAAAGGGACAGACAGAAATAGAGAATAAAAACCAACCAAGAAATTGGTTGATATTTTTTAGAGGTTTTTTTTCTATAGAGCGCATGCACTCGCCAGAAAGACAGAGAGAGACAGAGAGACAGAAAGTGAGAAATCATCCCCCCAGGGCAGATGGCCATGCTGCAATCCACGCTCCTCCACTCTCCTCTTGGGATCTTGGGAACGCACGCCCAGCATGAGTTTAAGCCACCAGGTCCGGGACTCAAATTGGGGTCAACTACATGGGAGTCCAGCGAAATAGCCATTATGCCAACTGCTGGTCCCAAAATTGGCCAATTTAATGATAGGGACAAGTCCAGAAATATCGATAAAAACACTGAATGTTAATGAATTAAATTCTCCAATCAAGAGATACAGATTGGCTGAATGGATAATAAAACAGAAGCTCTCTATTTGTTGCCTACAAGAAACACATCTCATGAATAAAGACATACTTATATTAAAAGTGAAAGGCTAGAAAAAGACATTCCTACAACACACTAATTGATGGGGATCTCAACACTCCACCCCCAAAAAAGCAAATAAATACAGAATCTAAAATGATACCATAAGTCAGATGGATTCAACAGACATCAATAGAACCTTCTACCTAAAAACCATTAAATATACTTTTTTCTCACACCAACATGGCACCTTTTCTAAGACTGACCACATGACAGAGCACAAAACAAGCCTGTACAGATTCAAAGGTACAGAAACTATATCAAGCATCTGCTCTGACCACAGTGGAATTAAACTTGGTAGGAATTTCAGGAAAAACCCTTGAAAATACACAAATACATGGGAACTAAATAACCTACTCCTGAATGACTTCACAATAACTGAAGAGATTAAAACTGAAATCAAAAGATTTATGGAAACCAGTAATAATGAGCATGAATCTCCATAATCTATGGGATACCATGAAAGCAGTCAGAAGAATGAAATTCATAGTAATTAGTGCACATAAGAAAAAGATGGAGAGTTGCAAATAGACAATTGAACATCATGTCTCAGAGAACTGGAAAACCAACAACAACAAAAAAATTTAAAAAACATCAGGAGAAAAGAAATAATAAAAATTCGAGCAGAAATAAATAAAATAGAAAAAAAAAACTATACAGAAAATAAATGAAAAGAAAAGCCAATTTGTTAAAAAGAAACAAAATCGACACACCATTAGCTAGACTAATTAAGAAGAGAGAAAGGAACCAGATAAATCAAATTTGCAGTGAGGCAGGCAATATTACAACAGACATAATAGAAATACAAAACATCAAAAGAGGATACTATGAGCAACTCTACACCAACAAATAAAAAAACCTGGATAAGATGGACAAATCCCCGGGCTCATATCGTCTATCAAGATTGAGTCAAAAGGACAAGGAAAGCCTTACTAGACCCATAACAAGCAATAAGATTGAATTGTGTGCATACATGCCCAACATTCCAGAGGAGACTGGAGGAGAAGGGACTGCAGCATGGCCAACCCACCCTGGTGGGTGATTTCGTGCTTTTTGTCTCTCTGGCAAGTGCATGCACCCTATAGCAAAAATCTCTCTCAAAACCAAAGAACAAAAAAACACTTATCTATGAAAAATTCAGAGCTAACATCATTCTGAATGGTAAAAAGCTGAAAACTTTTCCACTAAAAACTGGTACAAGACAAGGATGTCCACTTTCTCCGCTCCTTTTCAATATAGTACTGGGTGACTTTGCCAATGCAATCAGAAAAGAGAATAAAATAAAAGGCATTAAAATAGGAAAAGAAGAGGTGAAATTATCCCCTTTTGCAGATAACATGATTGTATACACAGAAGAACTAATGGTTCCCATGAAAAAATTCATGTAAGTAATAAATTAATATAGTAAATTTGCGGGATACAAAACTAAGATATAAAAATCTATAGCATTTCTATATATGAACAAACAGACTGAGATAGAATGGAAGAAAGTAATTCCATTTATGAAAGCCACATAAAGTATAAGACACCTAGAAGTAAATCTAACCAAAGAAGTCAAAGACCTCCACAAGGAAAGATATGAGAAGCTAAAAAAAGAAATTGAAAAATCACACAAAAAAGCGGAAGGACATCCTATGTTTCTGGATCAAAAGAATTAATATAATAAACATAGCAATTCTACCCCAATTAATCTACATATTTAACACAATCTCAATAAAAGAGACATTAATTCCCTATCTAGAAAAGGCAATCATACAGTTTGTCTGGAATCATAAAAGAACCCCTATTGCCAAAGCCATCCTCTGCAAGAAGAGTGCAGTAGGAGGCATCTCACTCCTTGACCCCAAAATATATTATGGAGCCATGATAACCAAAACAGCACGAAACTGGCATGAAAACAGACATGGAAAAATGGAACAGCATATTACCCCAGAAATAAACCCTAAAACCTACAGCCAACTGATTTTTTGACAAAGGATACCAGACAATCAGGTGGGAAAAGGAAAACCTCTTCAGCATTTGGTGCTGGAAACTGGTGTCCACTTGAAGAAAGATGAATCTGCACCCCCTCCCTCTCACCCTTTACAAAATCAACTCAATTAGAACAAAGATCAAAACCTAAGACCTCAAACTATAAAACTACTGGTGGAAAACACTGGGGAACCTCTGGGAGACACTGGGGTAAGCAAAGACTTCCTAAATAAGACCCCCAAAGCACAGTCGGTAATCCCAAAAATAGACAATTGGGATTACATCAGATGAAGTTTCTGCACAGCAAAAGACACAGTAATTAGTGTGAATCAGCAACTCTTGAAAAGGGAGAATATTTTTGTAAATGATGCTTCAGATAAGGGACCTCAAGCAGCTTACATGAAAAAAGAAGATAAACCTAATAAAAAGATGGGAAAATGAACTGAAAAAACAATTTTCTAAGGAAGACAAATGAACATCTATAAAGCATAATAAATAATGCTCATCATCCCTCATCATAAGGGAGTTGCAGATCAAAACCACAAAAAGATACCACCTAACCTCACTCAGAATAACTAAGATTTTAAAAAAGTAATAAATGATAAGTACTGGCAGGGCTGTGGTGAAAAAGGAACTCTCCTACACTGCTGGTTGGAATATAAACTGATCCAGCCACTGTGGAGAACAATATGGAGATTCCTCAAAGATATACAGATAGAACTACCGTATGATCCAGCAATCCCGCTCCTGGGTATCTACCCAAAGGAGAATGCTTAGTCAGAAAAGTGCTTGCACTTCTATATTTACTGTGGCATTATTCACAATTGCTAGTACATGGAACCAATCCAAATGTCCAGAACAGAAGAATGGATTGAAAAAGTGTGGCACAAGTACTCTATGGAATACTACCCAGCTATAAAAAACAAACAAACAAAACAAAAAACAGGATGACCTTGGCTTTTGATAGAAAGTGGATGGATATGGAAGATTTACTGCTGAGTGAAGCAAGCCAAGCTATGAAGGAGAGACATTGTATGTCTCCACTTAATATATACCAACTGTCTGCACTCTATGGCCAAAACTGAAAGATTAGAGGATATTGAAACATGAAAAATGGTTATGGATACTGCATACAGTATGGGAAGAGGCTGGCAGAAGGAGGAGAGTCTTGAGGAAAGACATTAAGAAGTAAAATAGGCAAGATATTTATGGGACACAGAAATGGATTATTATCTGTTGATGATAACGTGTACAGTATCCTCAACTGGTCTGGTGTGAAATGTATTCATGTTGGAAAATTCACTTTACAAGTTAAGTAGTGTTTAGTGATGGAATGTATGACATAAATTAAAATAAAATATATTAAATTGTAAAAAAAAAAGTTATTTTAAAAATCAGATGCTTTAGGTAGGTGGCATGCCCCTAGACATTGCACTGACTTGTTTTCACACCACTGTGTGACGTGGCAGCAAGCGGGAACACGAGGCCCAAAGTACACCCCAGTGCTTCACAGACCTTTCACCTGTCGCACTGGCCAACCGGACAGTTCTCCACTTCTAAAGCGCACACCTTACTTTCTCCCTGCACTACCCAGTGCACCACGATCGCGTGCTGTGACATACACAGCATCTCTGGGATGGAACGGCACATAATTAATGTGACATCGCAGGTGAGCTGATGCCTCGACCTGAACACACTGATTCTGTCACTAAAGCAAGGTGCACAAACAGACTCATTCCTAGCAACAGCTTATGTCGGGCTCTGCGTTAGCAGCATCCTCATGAGCTGCTGATAGATGTTATGACATATCCGAAAAACTGAAGCCAGAGACTTTCTGGTAGAAAAGTGCTATAAGTCAATATAAATACCAGTCCTAGTTAGATAATGAAGGTAAATTTAACTTTCCCACCCCCATACACCTGAGTATTCAATTGAGCAATTCCCCTCTAAGAGACTAAGTACTCCAATTTAAAACGCTTCATGTGTGGAATAAAAGCTCTATTATGTTACTGTCTCAAAGAAAAAATTATTGGCATGGTATGCAGTAGTTAATTTTTTCTTAATAACATTAAGCTAAAATATTTTCAATTCGGTAAGAACAGGTGACATGCATATCAGATATTACGCCCTCCTTAAACAAATTTATATGTAGGTTATCTCTCATGAAAAAATAAAAGCAATGTAAAATTGTTAAATTGTCCTGCACAGATTTGACAAGTACTAGAAAGAGAAGGAATGTTAAATTCAAAACAGCCAGAGAAAGCTTTGTGAGAGAGAAACTGTGAGTCCGGTCTGAACAAACAAAACTGGATGAATAGAAGCCAAAAACACAGAAAGCACAGCACAGTGATTATAACAAAAGTATTTAAGAAAGCTGTCCCCTAAAAGCGTATCCTGAAATTCATTATGTCATTCAACCAGTTGTTGATGTACTGTTAACATGTTAAATTTTACAGTACTTAAATTCCGATTTGACTTAATCCCTTCTTTAAATCCTGGGTTTCATCTTCTAAATTAATGTGATCATGTGATATAACCTCCAGTGAAGTCCTTGGCATAGATTGTGTTTTTGGGGCCTCAGCCAATTCTTACTGAAGCTGTCTCATAGCTACCGATAAGATAATCCCAGTACTGATGTTATAAATCACCATATTGCTCAGTTATGGTAGTAATATATTACCGTAATGTATACACGGAGAACATCTCCACATATATTACTTCGCCATTTTTCCTTGTGTGCACACATCACTGTTTATTACTGATTCAGTTCAGGGCATAGTTGAGGGGCTACCTTTCTGCCTAATCAGTACTGGGTTACTTAGACAGGAGAAACTTCCCCTTAGCCCATTTGTCCTTTCTCCTCTGATGAATCTGCAAGGCTTGACAGTGCCTGTGGGTAAGGATGGGAGGGCACACTCTTTAACCTTTTGTAGCTCTTTTTATGAGAGGTTTCAAACTAATTCCTGAGTTCCTCACATATTAAATCTCTGCTCCAGAATCCTCCCAGAAGTTTCTTATTAGAGAATAAAAGGACAAATTCCAACAGCCTTCAAGGTAGTCTTTAGGTAACCAGCCTCCATCTCCATCCCTGGCCTCAACTACTACATCTCTTCCCCGTACTCACTCCATTCCTGCTGTACGTGAACTCTGCAAACCCCCCTCATTAGGTTGAAATGGAGATCATTAATAAATCACAGATAGCTAGCTATCTTTGTATAGAACAAAATAATATCCAAATGACAGTAACTGAGCCTTGAAATTGAATTATGAGTAAGTTATTTGTAAAAATGTTCAAAATAAATTATAAATAACAATGGGAAGACTAAATCAAAAGTTTTGGTCAAATTAGCTACATTTGTCTCAAATTATGATTTAAAGAAAAGTAGATGTGGGACCAGCAGTTAGCGTAATGGCTATGTCACTGGACTCCCATGTAGTCGACCGTGGTTCAAGTCCCAGACCTGGTGGCTTAAAACTCACGCCAGTGCGTGTGCATGTGTGCCCAAGATCCCGAGAGGAGAATGGAGGAGAAGGGATTGTGGCATGGCCATCCCCCCTGGGGGCTGATTTCTTGCTTTCTGTCTCTCTGTCTGTCTCTCTCTCTCTCTGTGTCTGGTGAGCACATGCGTCCTATAGCAAAAACCTCTAAAAAAAAAAAGAAGAAGATAAAAAAAGAAAAGTAGATGTCATTAAAGAATTGTGAGGTCACCAGAATACATCATTTGAGGCTCAGCTAAGGTGGGCTGCTAACCACATGAGAGGCCCGAGTTCGATTCCAGGCCCAATCTAAAGACTGAGTACAGTGATGTGTGCCAGCAGTTTTAGCAACTTAGAGACACTGAGGAAGCTCAAGTGTGACCTGGACAACAGTGAGATAATGTCTGAAAAAAGAAGTGGGCATGGTTGCTTACCTGTAGTCTCAGCTGAGAGGCTGAGGCAGGAGGGTGGGGACAGCAAAATTCTGCCTAAACAAAACAAAACAAAACAAAAAAGAATACATAATCTGAGACTAAAATATTTCCATTCAAATTGATGGGAACAAAATTATACCATCTAGCAAGATATTAAAAAGGCACTGAATGAAAAGTAGTCTGAGATAGAGCAATTATCATTTAGTTCATTTTGGAAATCTGTAACAAACTATCTAGGTAACCACCCAATTGAATCTTTTAAAAAAATAATTTATTACTTTTTATTTTTTAAAATTGTCTTTTATACATTCAATCTTAATCTCAATATGCTCATTTTTGTGGGTCAGCAGGTGGTGTGGAGGTTAAGGAGCTGGATCCCACAAGGCCAACTACAGTTGAGTCCTACACTGAAAGCTGTAAAAACACACCCAGGTGTGTGCATGCCCAAAGTCCCCAGGGCAGAAAGAAGGAGAAAGGATTGCCATGTGGCCATCCCTCCAAGATAATTTCTCAGTATTCATCTCTTTCTCTCTGTCTCTCTCCAGTCAGCACATGTGCCCTATAGCAAACTAAACAAACAAATAAAAAAATGCTTCATTTTCAGTGTGAACATGTCCATTTGTCTGCTTCATCATGGTCATAAAAGGATGCAACATAAAGACATTAAAATACTTTCAGCAATATATGCCTACATTATTATCAGTCTATTAACTACTTATAACTCAGTCTTTTAAGATTTCATAAGTGACTCAATGTCCACTCAAAATCTCTTATTACATGCTACTTTTTTATAAACTTGGAGCAACTTATGTTTTTTTTTTTTTTTTTTTTAAGAATTATTTTGTTAACTTGATTTATTTAGTTAGTTGGGTAATTTAATTTGACTAGAGGGACAGAGAGAGAGAGAGAAAGAGAAAGCCAGAAAGGAAACCACCAGGTTCAGGATTTAAACCGTGGTTGGTCATGTGGAACCTAGTGCCTCAACCACCATATCTCTTGCCGGCCAGCCCCAGATACACAAACACACACACACACACACACACACACACACACACACACACATATATATGTTAAACTAAACCAAAGTCAACATTTACCCATATTCAAATATTAGTCTGAATTTTGATACTTGCCTCTCTTTGTAGCTGACATAAGTTTTCTTCCTTACGCTCCTGTTTTCCACTGTATTTATTTAGTTTACACTGTTCGTTTGTATGTTTGAGTTCAACTTTCTTTATTTGACACTGTGTCTGGCTTAGGTATCTTTCTACTTGCTCTAAAGCCAAAGTCCGTTCTCTAAGAGCTTCTCTTGTGTGAAGGAGCTCAATTTGCAAGCTATTGAGCTTACTTTTAGTTTCAGAAAGTTGTTGAGAGAGATGCTCATTGTTCTCTTTCAGGTTTGAGGCATCTAAATTCATTTTCTCCTTTGAATGAAACAACTCTTCTCGTGCTCTCTCAAAAGCAAGTTCTAGGTCTCTTTTTGATGTCTGATCATGATCTTGTATAGCAGCAGCCTGCCTAGCATGATATGACTCAACTTCAGATTCCAGTCTCTCCTTGTTTTTCTTTTCACTCTCCAGTTGAGAATTTAGCATTGCATTCTCAGTTGACAGAACAACAAGCTTACCACTATAACAGGCTATTGTTTGTCTTATTGTTGCCTCATTCTGTTTTATTGTCTTTTGAAGGTCGTCATTCTTTTCCTTTAGAATTTGAATGTCCTCAACATATTTCTTTTCCTTTTTAAGGTTATGATTTTTTATTGTTTTCATTTTAAGTCTTAGCGTAGCAACTTCACTCTCCAACTTGCGATTGCGATCCAGTAGATCTTTTTCTCTGTCACGGCTATCAGAAATCTAAGTAAAACGAAGGAGACTTTTTGGCTAGTATTCAATAAAATGACATATTATAATTGCTTCTGAAATTAAAAAATAATCTGCATGCAGTCTAAGTGTTACAAAAGTGTATATTTATTTGAACAAAAATTGGGACATAAAACTCAAGCCTTATAAAAACATAAATTCCCCAAAGTTCAAAAATTTAATTGAAGACACTGACTCTCTGAACATAAAAAAGAAACCATAAGAAAATGTTTAAGTATCTCGATAAAATCAGAGCCAGCAAGTGGCATAAAGGTGAAAGAGGCTGGATCCCACATAGCCAACTCCATTATTCAAGTCCCAGGCCTGGTGGCTTGAAAATCACACAGGATATGTGTGTGGGCATGCCCAAGATCTCAGGAGGAGAATGGAAGATAAGGGATTGCAGCATGGCTACCTTCCTCTTCACTCTCTCCAGTGAGATCAAAAACCTTAAAAAAAAAAAAAAAAGAAAAAGAAAAAGAAAAAAAAAAGAAAAGAAAGAAAGAAAGAAAAAGGAAGAAAGAAAGAAAGAAAAGAAAAGAAAAAGGAAAAAACTATTAAAAGGAAGCAGCTTTGGGGCCCGCAAGTGGCTTGCTGACTAAGGCGCTGGACATGGCCAACTGCAGTTTGAGTCCCAGACCCGATGCTTGCTTCATCTCTCTCTCTTTCTCTCTCTCTCTCTCTCTCTCTGGTGAGCTCACATGCCCCATAGCAAATTATAATAATAATAATAAATTAAATTAGGTAAACAATTCTTTTTTAAAAATGAGGGAGCCTATCTAAGCACAAGGACCTTTATAAGGACATAAAACTCAAGCCTTATAAAAACATAAATTTCCCAAAGTTCAAAATTTTAATTGAAGACAATGACTCTCTGAACATAAAAAAAAAAAAAAAAAAAAAAAAAAAAAAAAAAAAAAAAAAAAAAAGAAAGAAAATGTTGAAGTATCTCAACAAAACCAGAGCCAGCAAGTGGCATAAAGGTGAAAGAGGCTTGATCCCACATAGCAAACTCCATGATTCAAGTCCCAGGCCTGGTGGCTTTATCCCACATGACTTAACTCTAATTTTAACTGCATAAAATAACAGCTACATTTGTCTAAGAGCAAAATAGTTCTTAAATACAGGTTAATGACATCTGATGAAATAAATTTATTTTATAAAACATTTAGCTGGATTTATTAGACTTTCAATTTTTCTCAATTCCTATAATATTTAATAATTTATTTTCTAACAATACCTCTTTCTTTTCTTTGGATGTTGTCTTTGTACTCCTAGAATAAAATAAATAAATAAGTAAAACTTTCAAGCAAATATTAAATAAGTAAAATACAGAGAATACATCAATCTTTTTTTTTTAAAGGTTTTTGACATAGGGGGTGTGTGCTTCCCAGAGAGACAGAGAGGAAAGTGAGAAATCACCCCCCAGGGAAGATGGCCATGCTGCAACCCCTTATCCTCCTGGAATTTTGGAGATGTATGCACACATTGCTGGAGCTATTCAAGCCACTGGGTCTATGAAGCAAATCACAGTCAGCCATGTGGAAGTCTAGGGCCTAGTCTTAATGCCACCTGCTGGCCCCTAAAAATCTATTTTTAAATATAAAATGTCTACACACAATTATTTACTCTATTCATAAGGTTTACAGGTAATTTAAACTACAGTACTTTTCTACAAGGAGGGTTAACCAATAAAAACTAAGAGTAACATAAAAAAAAAAAAAAAAGAAAAGAACAATAACTAAGGGGCCAGCAGGTGATATAGTGGTAAAGTTGCTGGACTTCCACATGGCTGACCATGGTTAAATCCCAGATAAGAGGCTTGAAAATCACGTAGGCTCGTGTGTGTACATGCCCCAAATCCCGTGAGACTAAGGAGAAGGGATTGTGGGATGGCCATCTCCCTGGGGGAAATTTCTCACTTTTCCCTCTATTAGGGTTTTTTTTTTTTTTTTTTTTTTTTTTTTTTTTTCCCCAATAGGGCACGTGTGCTTGCCAGAGAAAGGTAGAGAGGAGAATGAGAAATCACCCCCCAGGAGAGATCCCTCTCTTATATTCTGCTCTTGGAATTTTGGGCACCCACACAAACATATCTGGAGTGATAGTCAAGGT